>JAWWTY010000106.1:98304571-98494305 GCA_035222235.1 Margarornis squamiger
TTTTACAAATTAGTATAAAAACCTTTAATTCTTTATAGTGCAAATTTAGTGAACAAATATTTCATTTATCTATTACAGTTCTCAAGGTTCTCTTTGATTCTTTTCTTTTTTTTTTTTTTTTTCTTCTTCTTGTTCTCCAAGCCAATGGAATCAGTTGTGTCCTCCACTGTGGGAGGAGGTGGGGCCGGTGATGAAGCGACCGAAGAAAACTTTTATGAGTGGATGGAGTGGCACAGCCCACCCTAAAAGAAGATCAGAGACGGCTCCCATGCAGTTCTGGTTGAATTAGTTAGTTAATAATTTTATTAGATAGATGATTATTCTGTTTGATTGTACAAATGTTCCTATTGGTTACTTTCCCCCAGTTTTCCCCAGTTACTGTATACCCATAGGTAGCTCCCCTTCAAAATTTTTCATTGGCCGGCTGGTGGTGCATTGCAGCACCACCATATATGGTCGGCCACTCCTCCTAATCCCTTACATGTTCCTGCTCTGTCCCTGTCTGCCCTTATTTGTCTCGGTTCCACCCCTTTTCCAGTAGCTTCCAATCCCGACCCTATAAATGTCCCCTGCTCTGTTAATAAAAGTTCCACTCTATTCTCCCCACCTTTTGAGTGTGGATCTCTCCTTGTCATCCTGGCGGACCACGACACTCCACCAGATCCCCAGTAAAATTACAGAGAACTGACATATTTGACTATTTTCTTAAGTATTGCAGAGTGAGTTTTCTCATCTCTGTAAATTTGAATATCTTACTTAAAAACTTGTTCTTTTCTTGGTTTCTTGTTTTTTTAAAATTAATTTTCCTAAATATGTAATTACAATCATCTTGGGTGGTTTTAAATCTCCATGGTTTTTCAACCAAAGCATTAAAATACAAGATATTTTTAAGGTCAAAGCAGCAGTTGATTTTGGTACAAATGCTCAGTGCCACTGGGGGAAATTCATAGGGACTGGGAGAAACAAGTGTTATTTCAGGTTTGAAGAAGAAGGATCTGGGGAACTTCGGGTTTCTCAGCCTTACCTTGACCTTCAGGAAGTTGAAGGAGCAAAAATTTTGAGAACTTTCACATGAAGAACAAGATAATGACTGGGAATAGTCAGCAGGGGTTTAGGAAGGAGAAGTCGTGCCTGATGACCTGATAGCCTTCCATGATGAAATCAACAGTTTTTTGGAAAAGGAAGAAACATAGGATATTGTTCATCTTGACTTTAACAATAATATCCTCATAGACCAGCTGATGAAGTATAGACTTGGTAAGAGGTCACCAAGGCAGGCTGAAAACTGTCTGAACTCCAGGGCTCAAAGGATTATGATCACTGATAAAAAGACCAGCTGGATGCTGGTCATTAAAGGTAGACCCCAGGGCCATTACTGTTTGAAATCGTCATTAGTAACCCAGATGATGGGACAGAATACACCCTCAGTAAGTCTGCAAATAATACAAAATGAGGAGGAGTGGCTGATGCACTGGATGCCACTCACAGGGTCCTTGAAAAGCTGATGAAGTGGGCAGAGTAAAACCTCATGAAGCTCAATGAAGGGAAGTGGCAAGTCCTGCTCCTGTGGAAGAGTGAACCCAGGCACCAGTTGTGACAACTGAGGGTCAAACAACTGGAGAGAAACTTTGCAGCAAAGCCTCTGGTGATCCTAGTGCACCACAAGTTGAACACAAGCCAACAACATGGCCTTGCAGCAAAGAAGGCTAACAGCATCCTGCTTTGCATTAGGACGAGTGGCAGCAGGGGGAGGGAAGTAATCTTTCCCCTCTAATCAGCTCTTGTGAGACACATCTGAGTGATGTCTTAAGACTGCAAAAGAAAATTACCAAGTTTAGTAGCAATATTTGATTCTTATTGGAAATAAAAAGGCTGGTAGAAGTCTATAATTTTACCTAGATTTGCTTTATTTTCTTGTGCATAATGATTGTTGGCTCAGTAGGTTATTATCTTGCCCTCTGACTCATTTTCCTAGTTCAGCAGGTGGGACCAGTTATCACTGTGTGGGGGTGATCAAAGCTATGTATTCTACCACCTTCTATTCATTTCCCAAGAACAATGGACCATTTGCAGCAGCTGCCCAGGGAGTCGCTAGCACCTTCACACCCAGCCTGAGGGGGCGTGGCTGTTAATGGGCCATCAACGGTTCAACAATACCCCATGACTCAGAGTTAATCACCCATTGTGTGAGTCCCGCCCTGGGGGAGGGACTGGGTGCTCCCTGAGGGTACATAAAGGGCGGGGGGGGAGGGGGGTAAGAAGACCTCGGGACGACTCGTCGGATCCAGAGGAGCAGCAGGACCTCAACAGGAGGAGACCACCACTCTTGACCAGACCACAGCCATCACTGGTACCAACAGACTCTTCACTTGCTTTTGCTTTGGACTCGGGGGAACCACGTGGGTCTCAGCACAAGGGCTAACAAACCCCTCTGGGCTTGTGCCCCGGGACACTGGGTTATACTGCTGGGTTTTGGTGAGTTGAAAGCAGTTTCTCTTTGTGCCAGTGTATTTATTGTAATATCTTTCATTAAATTGTAGGTCTGACTTATAATTTCTCTTGTGGAGGATCCATTTCTCCTGCCGGTTTACCTTTAAACCAGCACACTCATGTATATGATCTGAAGCCTCATTTGCCTGCTAGTAATCAGTAGCTCTATCTCTTTCT
The DNA here is from genome assembly GCA_035222235.1 of Margarornis squamiger. Classification (NCBI taxonomy): domain Eukaryota; kingdom Metazoa; phylum Chordata; class Aves; order Passeriformes; family Furnariidae; genus Margarornis; species Margarornis squamiger. Next base: position 98,307,239 of record JAWWTY010000106.1, read on the forward strand.
TATTAAAGTAGTCAGTATGCTTTTCTTTCTGGTCTAGGTGAAGCTAGAATAAGTATTAATAAACTACTAAGAGAGAACCTGAGGATTGTTCCTCTGAAGGGTTCTTCCTCTTTTTACAGAAGGTGTGATCCAGACAGTTCCCTCTTTTTTTTTTTTTGGCAGAGTGGGTCAATGCAGTTCACCTTAAAAAAACCTGTTTAGATTTCCTAACCAGTCAGTGCACTTGTGAAACTAGCAATAGGAGATTCAGGGCACTGTATGGAATCCTTTTTCTCTGACTGGCTTGGAAAGTTTCCAAACGATATTCAAACCATCTAAATCTACTCCTTGTGGTCTGTATGTCCTGTAAGGTGCCTTCCAGCTCTTCTGGAGATGGCCGCGGCTGCCAGTTGCTCATCTAAGACAGGTTGCATACTCCAGAAACGGTGAGGAGATTGAAAGTCCCAAAGTAGTGTCCTAAACATTAACGCAAAGAGAAGTTACTCTTTTTATTTATTTATTTTTTTTTAGGGTGACCAGAGAGCTCATTGTACACTGAAGTACAAAACTAAAATTACTGGTCCTAGGAAACATCTCTGCAATATAACAAAGAAAATGTAATGTTCACTTAAACCAGCTTCAAAGAAAACATTTCAATTCTACTTAACACACTGGATCAAAATTGATTAATGAATGTTGAAATGGTTTGTTTTGATCAAAATTCAGACAACCCTAGACTGCTCTATCATGTCTAAACTGAAATATTAAAGTTATCTTAATTCCATGACAAATGCTGATATTTTAACTCCTGGGTTTTTTGTCCAATCCAGAAGAAAAACTGAACTTTAATACTGCAATTTATTAAAATAATGTTTTTGACTTTTCAACAAGATGCAAAAGGCTTTTTACTCATATATCTGTTTTTATAAGAGACCATAAATCACACAGTAATTGTCTTCTCCTCTATTTTCGTTTTTTGTAGCACTTAAACAACTTTAATCCTGAGAAATCATGTAAAAAAAAAACTCTGGTATTTTTTGCCAGATAAAGCTCTATTTCCAGACTTTAATAAACACAGTATGTGTTTAATTCTTTCTCCAGGGGCTTGAAAGAAGCATGGAATGGCAGACCTTTCTGTAGTTCAGTGGGGCAAACTCTAGTGTGTTGCAGGAACAGAGGATAAGGAATACCAGAATTAAAATCAGGAATATCGGCCCCTGAAACGACTTGGCTGCCTCTGTGGGCAAAGGAAGAGGGAAAGGCTGTATCTAAGATGCAGGTGAAGAAAAGGCAGGACTAGGAAGCCTTAAATGAAGGAATCTAGTGTTTCATGAACCCCTGTTCTGTAACAATAGCTCTTGTCACCTGGGGAATCATTTTAGTCCTGGTAATTCCCAGGTTTCCTCATCTGAGACTTGATCCAGCTACGACGGCGTAGTTGGATCGCACCCCCTTCCCCTCTCCCTCCTTGCCACGTGGTCTCCAAGATGTCCCAGGAGAGAGACACATGCACACAGGCCGCAGGAGGAGAAGCAGAGAGAGCGTTTATTCCAATGGTCAGGGTTTTTAAGGGATTTTTAGGGGAAGTGAGTCACACCAATGAAAACCGAGGGTGAACAGCAAATAAGGAAGGGGTTAACAAAAGACCAATGAGGGGGCTTTTCACATAAACCTGCCCAGGTACGTTCTTGCATACTAATAAGGGTGTTCCCAGGGGGTTCTGGGAAGAAGGGTAACACACAGACAGGGTAGAATCCATTTTACAACAGAGTAAAAACCTGTTTTCAAAGTATTATGGTTAGCTTTCTCCATCTTCAGAGACCCATCTCTTGCAGGCTTTATTCTACTTCTGATATTGTAAGTTTATTGCTACATCCAGCTATGAATAAGCTGAGCAATCTCAGACATATTCTGTGAAGAGGTGTGTACCCCTGATCCGTTCCGCTACGGTGTGATAGTTGCTAGAGCATTGTGTCCTTCTTTGACATGGTTGGGCAAAGAAGACCAAGCAGACAGAGAATCCATTGGTATATGGAAGCAAGTTACAGCCGAGGTGATGGGAAAGTAAAGGTAAGCTTGTGGGTTTGGCACAGTCTCTGGTGCAACTGGTTGGTGTTGCCCTGGACTCACACATGATAGGGAGAATTGATTGTTGCATCCTGGTTTTGGGTTATTGCTGTTAATGACAGTGGGAACCCTTTCCGGGAATATAAACCAAAGAGTGGCTGAGAGATGGATGCTGAATCTGTTGATAGATGAGCTGAGTGCCTGTTACACAAGCATAGTATTTCATCACTGCATTTGTCAATAAAAGCCTGGGTCTTCCAAAGGAGGAGTCATGCTGCAGATTCCTGTGTGGTGTGAACACACAGGGAACGAGGTCTTGTGTTATTACTATGGCTGCTTCAGAGCCCTGGCCTTTTTCTTGTTTTGGCTGTAGTTCCATCAAAAAACAATGCAATGGTTTAGGAGTTCAGTAGTATGTGGATCTATATATGAAATGGGTGTTTGAATTCAAGGTAAAGTCAGGCCTAAAATTCATATTTGGTACTTTCATACTTTGGTACTTCCTTTTTGGTATCTTAATGGTAACATTCTTTGGATGTAATTTCTGTCTTGTCAGACTGGAACCATAAAGCTGTGACTTAATTAGTTTTGAATCTGATAAGGAAATGGCATGATTTCAGATGCGGGTACATTGTTTTGACCTATGCCTGTACTAGGTACATCTGTAACAAAGGTACATCTGGAAAGGATCTCCAGAGATACAGACTAGTGGAAAAGATTCCTCATTGTGCCATCAGCATCACAGAACTCTTCTTCTTATATTCAAATTTTGTCATACTTGAACAATGCCACTGATAAAACAGTGAGAATTTGATAATTTTTAACAGAAAAAGTTAAATCAAGTGAATGAGACCACAGTAAATTGTTGCACTGACTACTGAAGCTGTATTTGGGTTTTCTCTGCTATAACTTACAATGAAATGTGCAAGAAAAAAGAGGTTTTACAAACACTGTATATCCCCCCGTGAGTTCATTAGTCAAATGAGAAAGCAGCTGTAATTTTTAATAGGAATTTTTTTATACCATTATAGTCCTAGAGCTGTAAACTTTAAATCCTTAATTTAGGTATAAGGCTGCTGCAGTCATTAACCTGGTGTATAATCTTAGATAAATACTAAGGTAATTTGTTTGCCTTCTGGCATTTCTGAAGTAAAGACTGTATAATATCACAGCAAAAGTGAGCAGTATCATGCAAAGGAGACAGTTATTACTGTTTTACAACGGTTCTTTCCGTTCATTTTCTTACTAAGATTCAATGGTTATCTGTCAAACAGAAAGTTAAATTATTACATGTATGAAAGTCTTTTCACATGCAGATAAAATAAGAATGAAGGCATGCATGAGTCATCACTTTCTTAAATGTGTTGTATGTATGTTGAGTTCACAAGTTCTGCAGGCTCTATTTTTTTTAAAGTAAGAGCAGGTTATCAGAACTGTTCTTTCTGGTCTTATGACAAGGATATTTGTGCATGTATGTTTAATGGAAAGAAATTAAGACACATAATAGATAGTATTTAATTGCTTTTCTATTCGCACACATTTAGAATAACTATAAAACGAACACTCTTTCAGGCACAGAACACATTGCAGTTAACACATTTCCATTGCTATGTTGCTACACTGTGACTGGATGAATTTGTCTTTCCTCACTCAGACTTGGTACCACACCATCTTCCCGATCTCTCATTTTGCAAAGTTACATTTCTTTACATCTTGACATTTTAATGTTAGTTGCTAAAGTCCTACAATGACAGCAATTGCACTTGTTTTGCTTTCTGTGTGCATTTTCCTTTTAGTAATATTGTCTTCCATCATTTTCTGATATGAAGTCTCATACGTTTCTGACAGCTAAATTGAATACAATTTCCTTACAAAATGTCAGTGATGCTCTGGAGGTAATGATCAGTTTATTTTGAAACAAAAGTGAATATTTGTGAATTTTTTCATTGTTCTATGGGAGAACAGGTGCATGCATTTTAAGCAATTAAATATCTTGCATTTCACTTTAATGACACTAGATGGCCTTCCAAATATTTTTTTTTGTGTCTGTTCTATACTATGATATAAGGAGTATATATGGTGTACATAAATTTCAGACCCAAAGTATTATCTGGTCACCTGCATTCTGCTCCTTACTAATAATGCTCGGGTACATTACTCTTTTAAACTAGTTTTCAGTATACCATAGAAATACACTGCATCATCATTTTGGTTGTCTTCTCTGGTAGTCATTTTTTGGTGTAGACAGCAGGGTTTTTTTTTTCTTTCAATCTTAAGACAGAGCAAGTGAACAAATATTGGTGACTAATCTGTTGTGGCTAGAGAAGGAGATTTTTATAAAATTAATCTGCTTAAAAACATACTGGTTTAATATTGTAATTATATTGACCAAAAATGTAAATAAAATGAGGTTTTGTCAGCATTTTTCTGAGCATGAGTTATTAATCGCCAAAGTAACATTTGAGAACTAAAGGCACATGAAAATTAATCTTCCACTGCCATATACAATTGCTGTTACTGTTAATTGTTTCAGTGATGAAAAGCCCCTATAGTTCCAATTTAGCTCAGTCCGAAGTGCACCCCCACACCCTTCTAGTTGGACAAGCTCAATTTCAGTATTAAAACTCTGTTAATGAAAATCCCCCTGAAACTACCTTATCAATAAAGCGGAGATACTTTTAAACTAGATCAGGCAAGATTCATCTAACCTGGAGGATTAAATTTGCCAACAGATTTATTAATTTTTCAGTGCAACAAGTAACAAGTTTTATTTTGTAAATTTGAATCCCTATGTCTCCAAATTAACAAATGAGGCTTGTAGTTTATCAGATTGCTCATTTCTCATTGTGATTGTCTTGTCAGCTTGTTTGAAGGACATCTTATGCCCATTTTCCCCTCATAGATTAATCTTTTAATACTTTTCCTTATGGAGAACAACTGCTGCTCAGTGCAGTACACTCCTTATTGAGGACGTGGGCCAACTGCTGCTGGAGAAAGTGGAAAAATTCCCACTGACTTGAGCTGAAATTGGATCAAGCTCATGGGAAGCTAATCAGCACAGTAAGTACACACATGCTTATCCTATTATTGTTTATTTGTGTCTAAGTAAACAGAGTACCAGCAACCTTGCAAATTAAGCTGCTGTCAAAAGTTTTCCTACTTATCATATTTTGCCAGTATAGATTGACAGCATATATAAGTAAATCAGTGGTGACATCAGACATGTGCAGTCGGTGTATGAAGCTCCACACTTAATTTGGCCCCATGCTCTTTACTTTTTCATGTGAACAGACATGACTGATGGCATCATGAGCAGCAATTTGTGCCAGGCTACCATGTGTGGGTTCAGTCTGAAATGAAGAGTTTTAACAATCAAGTTATACAAGAATAGCAAGAAGATGACTGGGACAGAAAAGCAACTACAATTATTCATGTGTTCTTTCTGGCTTTACTATTCATGTACTTTCTTTTCTCTTATAAAATCTATGAAGCATAAAGTGACAGTGGATTAAATCCCAATCTTAGATGATGTGTAGACAAGAGTGGGAGATGAGACCATACTTCATCCACCTTCTGACTCTGGAAGCTTCCAGGAGCCACTATCAAATTCAAAGTGGAGGTCTGGTGAACATGTAATTGACTGTGAAGATGAATAGGCATGATCATGTAGATAAAGCTGCATTGCTTTTATTACCACTTCATAGCTCTATAGTTTGATAAAGACTGGATTGTATTGCTTGTGGTAAACCTAAGACTGTAGGAAGACTAACTAGTCATGTAACTAAAAAAATGCCTCCAAGTCAAAACCTTTTGTAATCTGTTTGTTGGTTTTTTTTTTCCACTGAAAAAGATAATACTTTTATATGACCCATATCTGGACTGACAAAACAAACAAGGCCAGGGCACAAACTTGACAACTAGCACGTGATTGACCATTAGTGTGTTGTTCTGGAACAGGATGGGCCATGCTCTCTGTGGGTGAGGAGAGGAAGGAGAATGTAGCATCAGAGCTTAAGCCATGCTGTAATCTTTGCCTAAAGGCCAGACAGTGGGCCATAGCCCACTTTATTTAGTAGCAGACTACATGAGGGGCTTAAAAAAGATCCAGATTCTCTCATTCTTTTAATTAACAGCTATCATAAATTCTTATGTGATACTTTCAAAAACTGTAACTTAAGTTGGCTGGTTTTGTCAACATATTTTCAACAGCTTGCACATGACAAATAAGTAAAAGCTATCTAGAGACATCTGGTTATTGTCTCATGGTCTTGATGGAAAATTTCAGACTGCTAGAAGATAGTCTAAATCAAGATGATCCTGGATGTACTTTTCACCTCATAACAGAGAAGCAAAGCATTGCAAAGGGTATGCCAATGTTATATTTACAAAAGTAATTTTTTGAAGATTAAAATAATAAAACAAGCTAAACTGGTTTCTGATGTTACAAATACTTATAATGTGCTGTAAAATGGCAGCCATCTCACAAGAATGACTCCTGATAAGTGCTTAAGACTAATCAAGTTCATTTCTGACCCCTTCTCTCTTTCCCGGCCTTAATTAATAGGTAAATTGTGGCAGCACTGGTTGCAAATGATTGCTTATAAGCTTTTCTACATCATATTTCAGTTCCGGAAGAGAAAGGTTAATGTCCTCTTGATTACACTTCCCCTTTCAGAATAAGCTCCTCATTCAAACATGAGTGCTTTTTTGAAGGAAAAGAGTTTTGATTTTGAGGCATCCTGCACTATGGACTATGACATGGTAAAAAAGATTAAATAAAACATAATAAGTGATGCTTAAAATACCACCCAGTTAAAAATAGATCAAGGGTTTCAATTCCCATGCTTAAGAGAACAAGGGTTGTGTGGCCACAAGGGCACTTGAACAAGGACGTTGTAATGGGACAAGATGACTTCTCAGTCACCCTCTGTGGGGCTTTGTGACCCTTATTCTGAATCATTGTCACTACCAGTCTATATATTATGATTTATTTTATGTTTAAACTGCAAGTGTTTTGGAACAGCATTTTGTTTTAAGTTTTGATAGTGTCCAGTGTAAATGGCTTGTGGTCTATGACAAGGAAATTAACTAAACAACAATTAAAATAATAATGCATCATTTAGATTGTAAGTCTCAGCAAATTTTTTGCTTGCCTTACTCAAATACATTTTCAGTGGTGAATTCTTATAATGATTGCTCAGTATTCATGTCATATTTCTAATTGTCATGGCTATGAGCAGCAATGTTTTTTAAATTAAATATTTCCTCAGCAGAATAACCAGAAGATTGTGAAATCCTGGTCAAAGTCTCTATCTTATGCATAAAGGCTTTTCTTTCTTCACAAGTAGCTTTAATCACAAGTATGCTTCATCTTTGAATAAACCATCCTTCTCTGTTCAGGCCTAGCAGAATTATAGATGGAAAACATTAAAGATGGAGATTTATTCAAAAGATGAAAAGTAGGTCTTAAGGAAAACCCTTCCCTTATGCCCTACAATAACTTGTAGGCATATTCTTTAGCTCTCAAAGGCATCTTAGTCTTTTTGGAAAACAACACTCTCAAATTCTCCTTTTCCTTTCTCCTTCTTCCCCACTCCTCTTTCAAAAGAACAATGCTTTTCCACGGAGTGAATAAATTTGATGAAAAATGTTCCTCCTTGTGCTCTTGGATTGAATTGGGAAGTCCAGGTCAGGGTCCTGGCCCTGACTCTGAATTTTTATTTTCTTTGTCTTCCCAAAAATGTCATTTGAGCCCTGTGCTAAAGTTTGGAGACATCAGCACAGTGTTTGCAATAAACACCCATGGAGAGAGAATTGATTTTCTCCTGGTGTCTGAAAATTCTGCAGGATGAGCCACCCAGAAATCAGAATCAGAATAAAATATATGAAGGGTTAAAAGGAAGGAGTGGGACAAAACAGCAATTCTTGTGAGTGTTGCTAGACAGCATATCATCAGTAGGACAATAAAGTTCTGAGTGCCACAGGACAATTGTAAGCAGGATGTACTGCAGACAATGTCCTGGTGACAGATACTGCATTTCAGGATAATTATAGACTATGCAAAGACAGAACAGCCCCCTTCCAGTGGCTAATCATGTAATCTCTACATGGATTCTCAAGCTAAAGTCAGGTTTCTTAATGACTTCTATCATACTAAGCATAGAACATATATATTTGATTTGATGAGTTCTTGCACATTGTAGACTTGATAGTTGCACTTTGTGATCTTCCTTATCTTTTTAATGGTATAATTTGTGAGTAAATGTTGTGAGGAAACTTTCATACATCTATCTTTTAAATCTTAAATTAGAATGTTATATTTTCAAATTCTCTTTTTATTAAGTCCAATGAGATATTTGCCTTATAGCTCCATTCTTTACAGTGACTAAAATTTCATGTCGTAGCCCAAACAGCAGCAACACTTTAAATTCCTCTTGATTGTTTCTAAGTGCATCTCTTTCAGGGCAGGTTTTGCTGTCTTCTCTCCCCTTTGAGTTAAAGCCTGTGGCCTGCTCACTCCTGAGGTACGTCAATCTGCTTTTCTGCAGGCAGATAACAGCTTGTTTTGCTCAGGGTTCATGCCACCAACAGACAAACTGGGTTATGGAGTGTCACAGCTGATGTTAAGCCTGAGAATAAGTTGGAGCTCAGGCCTGTGTGAGAGCAGCTACACAGTTCAAGATATGGACAGCAGGAGCCTGTATTAGCTCAGCGTATGAGCACGGTGACATCTTGTTTGCCTGCAAAATGTCTACATAGCTTTGCTCTTGCAGCATGTCCCATCTGTTATCCGGCTAGGCCAGGGTGCCTTGCGCACTTGCAAGTCCTTGCCTTCTAGAAGTGCTCTACACCACAAGAGTGCTCAATTAGAGTGATTCCAAGCTAAAATGTTCAAAACAAAATATTAATTATTCATCCAAGATGTTCTGTGACAGGGAGCAAAAGGAAAAAAGAAAAGCAGAAAAAAATTGCATTGGGCTTACCTTTATGAAAGTTTCTTTTTAGTTTTTCTTTAACTTTTCCTTTTTTTTTTTTTTTAACCTTGTTGCAAGAGATTGTTAATTTAAGTCTGTGCTGTAAGATGCATCCTTGGCCGGGAAAGTCCTTGCACAGTTCAGGAAGGACTGTAGCCTGTGGGAAAGACTCATTCTGGAGAAGTTCATGGAGGACTGTCTCCCATGGGAGGGACCCCACGTTGGAGCAGAGGGAAGGACTACTCTTCCTAAGGAGAAAACAGCTGCAGAAGCAACTTGTAATGAGCAGACTGTAACCTTCATTCACCATCTCCCTGCACCACTGAGGGGGAGATAGGGAACTGGGAATAAAGCTAAGGCCAGAAAGGAGGCAGGACTGCGGGGGAAAGGTGTTCTTAAGGTTTATTTTACTTCTCATTATCCTACTCTGATTTAATTGTTAATAAATTCAATTAATTTCTTCAAGTTGGGACTGATTTAACCTGACAGTAATCAGTGAGTGAACCCTCCCTGTTCTTATCTCCATTTATGAACCTTTGTTACATTTTTTCTCCCCTGCGCCGCTGAGCATGGGAGTGTTAGAATGGCTTTGGTGGGTACCTGGATTCCACCAAAGAAAGACAGCCTTCTTATAACTATTGCAGCTCTGTCAAAGACTCATCTCCAGTTACTGCTGAAGCTGTATGTAAGCCTTTCTTCTGGAGACCCTCTGTATAGGTTTTAGGCTTTGTCGCTCCTGTTATTTTTCTTTATACTTTTGTTACTGGCCTTAGGGATGAGAACAGTCTATTTTGTTGGCCTGTGGAGCTGCAGCATGCACTTGTCTTGCACTGTTTAACAACCTTCCTTTGAACTTTTACAGTTAAGTGAGCAACAGGGGAAGTTAGTAAATTCCAGAGTTGGAGAACAGCTGCAGAAGACAGAAGCTAAAGCCACAATGTTTGAATAACTATACACATATTGCCCAGATCTTGTTTTTGAATGCTCTTGTTCACTCCACCAAGCATGTCAGAACTCACTGCTGGCCTGGTTCTGTTTTCTGCAGGGGAAGAGGTGGGAACCTAAAGGTCAGTTCTCTTTTACCCTTTGTCTTTCTTTGAGGAGACATTTTTATAGCAAAGGTGTCTGGGCATGTGTGACTTCACCTGCTCTCCTCAGCAGCCTTGGATAGTTAAATGCTTTTACACAGAAGAATGCATCAGCCACCAGAATGAGCATTATTTTGGATACACTTGATGCAAGACAATTACCATAATGCTGCATCCAACTAGACCATGCAAAGGAGCAGTATCCTAAAACAGTGATCTGAAGCAATGTTCTTTCCTGCCATATTGCACTTATATATCAATTTATAGCTGTTAGCCAGCCAGTTACTTTCTTCATATGTTGCCAGCGTGTCCTTATGAACAGTGGTTATGCTTAGATTAGCAACCAGAGAGCTTGGCAGCAGGAAGGACAGCAGCAAACTGTTGAATGGAGCTGTATGTATCATCCATAACCAAAATGTGCAAAAGGCCTTTCCTTTTTCCACTGGGGCTACGACTTCCCTCTTGCTGGACTGCAGGGGAACTAGCAAAGGACTTTGCCGAGTGGAAAGATCAAAACACCGGAAAAACTTCAGGACCTAAGAAATCTGTGATAAAGGAGCGGTTTTATTGGCTTTGGACTCCATGGGTGCGAAGTGAACCCCAAGCTACTGTTTAAAAGTTCTTGCAGTGTTTCACTAGTATCGTTGTATTAGAATAGTAATTATTACCTTTGCATTGTTCAATTGTTCTCATTGGTAGTTGAATCCCCAGGTTCTTATTGGGTGGCCGGTGGTGCCTTATAAGGATAGCCACTCCCCAGTTTTCCCTTTTATGCCGCAGTTTCTCCCTTTTTTCCTTTTGGTGTCGCGCTCCGCCGTAGCTCTGCCCTTATCTCCTCCCCAGTTCTAGAACCCTCCATCCCGACCCTATATAAGTCCCATGTGCCCCTCAAATAAACGTCCATTCCTGTTTTAACCCTGATCTGGTGTGGACCGTCCTTTCTTTCCCGGCAGAACGCAGCACTGGACTGCTAAATTAGTAGGGCTATGTGTAAGCTGTGTGTACGTGTCTAAGTAGGGTCTGCCAGAGATTGCTCTCTTCCTCAACGATTAAGCGTTGTGGTCGGGCTTACATTTATATGGTTAAAATCTTTTCCTCCCCAGAATAGGGTGAATTAATCTGTTCTGTCTCTTGTGAGTGGTACCCTGATGAGCCCTTTCCACCTGCTATTTCACAAGCTATTCCTCAGTGCCTGGCACATCATGTGCCACATCTATATGAGGAAGCCTGCTAACAGCTGAACAATATGGATGATGGCAAAATGAGGTTCAAATCTACAACTAAGCACTGTTTGCTATACCACAGATGACCTAGAGATCTTCAACATCAAAGTCTTTTGAATTAGAGAGATGGAGCCGCTTGTAGAGCCCTGCCAGGAAAGGGCCCTGCTCTCACACTTGCTGACCCCTGTGCTCTGCATTATCCCAGCACCCTGCCCAGGAAGGGGCTCCCAGCTGAGCTGGGTAGCTGACACAGCAATGTAGTTTGCAGTGGTAAAAAATGGGAAAATTGCTGTGTTCTGGAGGCTTTGCAATTAAATGGGCTTTTATCACTTCTGAGCAGAGTCTTAGCAACCATGTATTGTCTTCTCCGGCCTAAATTCTAAACTCTACCAATGAAAAGTCTCTGTGCATTGGGTAAAATTTGTGACAAATGCTAGAATAAACAATTGAAAAAGAATTAAGATATTGTCACTGATACAGTGTAGCTTTAATAGAGGAGATATTTTTGTATATGAGTAAAGGGATTAACTTTTAATTAAAACATCTGAACATATTTTAAAATAATCAAATTTGTACTTCAGTGTATTTTTAAAATAACTAAAAGAGCAGTCACATAGGGAAGAAAATCAACAGACGGAACCTAAGCCATACTATCAAAATGATCACTAAATCTGTTGCTGTTTTCAGTACATGCGTTTGAGTGTTCAAGATGTTGATTCAGGTATTTAGCACATTTGGTATTTAACAACCCCCTAGCATAAGTAAAGTGCAATTAATAGTTTGAAAAGCTTTTATTTCTATGCCATTTCACATCAATGTACACACCTCCTACATATCCTAGATCTTGCATCATCATCAGTATTTCTTGCAGATATTTCACTTATATTTTATTAATTTGCATAAAAATGTAGCAGTTTCTTGTTGAGTCTGCACTCTGAGTTCTCCATCTATATGTTTATTTTTCTTTTTGCTTTAAAGAACAGCTATTTTTGTGCAGTTCAGATAGTACTCTGAACTGCTCCCTTTGTGTTTTAAAGATGTTTTAGTTGACACTGACTCCGTCCTATTTATAATCTTTATCAGAAAATGAATTAGAAACAATGAAGCAAAGTTTCTAGTTGCCTGCAGTGAAATAAAGGTGTCCCTTTACCACTGAGGAATAGGTGCTGGTACAAACAGGCGTAGAAAAGTCTGTGTACACACTGACAAAATCTCTGTTGGTCCAAAGCATATAAACTGTCTTTGGAAAATGGCCCCTGGCGGGGAATAGTCCCTGGCCCACATTATCAAACTGTGTCCAAGAACTGTTTTGGTGTGCACGTGTCAGCACATGGGCCAAAAATCTGGTAGCAGCAGTTCAACTGCAAAGAAAACCAAATTGCAGTAATTGGGATGGCTCTCCAGCACTGTTTAATTCTCAGTATGGATGCAACCAGAAGCTATCGTTTCTTTCCACGTGGTCATGCGACCACAGTAAACAGGGCGTCAGTAGTTTTATCATATTAAAAAAAGGTTAAAGTTCTTACAGGTACTCTTTTGTCTCCTTATGCAACCTAAAAGGTGTGGCATCTTACATGCACACAGGTAGTCATACGGGCTGAAATGCATCCATAGGTAGGATTCTTTTTTCATCACATCTCTCTGCTTTGGAGAACCTGTTTCAGGTTTGCACACACTGATCTAAAATTTCATTCCTCTTGACAGACATTGCCAATGCATACTGTGATTTTTAATGCCTTTGTAAAAACTGTATCTATTTTCTGATATGTGGATGACCTGTATTTCATAAAGATCTGAGTTTTAATTTCTTTCATGCTCTCTGAAGATCTATTTCAAGTACATTTAATTTTTTATAATAGTCTTTCTGAAATACCTGTAGTTCACTAAATTATTTTGTTTCTGAATCACTCAGCTGAGATTGCATTTATTTGTTTTATTTTCTTCAATTGGTACTGGCAATCTCTGATCTTTCAGTCTTGTGCAGATTTAATAAGTGTGTTAATGGATATTTAATTAAAGAGAAGTGCCAATTTACCATAAGTTTATCTAGAAAAGTTTAGGAAGAAATGCTACTATGCTATCTAGACTGAAATTCCTTCTACCTTGATTTTGTTGAACAATTTTCTTTAGTACAATCTGCAAAATTCTTAGGTAGGTACATCTCTTGGACAGTGCTGATCACTGTAATTTTCCTTGCTGGCTCTCCAATGTGTTACAGAATTCAGTAGCCCTGGCAGTAGCAGCATTCTATATGACTTGAGACTCTAAATCACTCTAGCATGCTGCTACAGCCAGTGCTGCTCTGCTCTGCCATACCAAGAGAGTTCTGATTTAATGACAGTAAGAGACAGAAAATTCATTGCCTCTCGAGGTTTTGTTCCATTCCTTAACCGCTTTGCATTCCTTAACCAATTTTGCCAAAAGATGCATCTCGTTTCTAATTTAAATTAATCTGCTCTGACTTTGAGTCACTACCATTTTTTGCTTTGCATAAGTATTTTAGTATCTCCAGTTCTTCTTCTACTTCAATGGTATAATCAGATCTCTTTTCATTGCCTTTTTTTTGTTTGTTTGTTTGGGTTTTTTTTTAATAATGCACAGTTATAGTAATTAACTATTAATAATAGTTATTAATTTAACAATTCTGGTTTTGTGAGGTATATTCTTAATTTTTAAGCCATTTGAGAAACATTTCTAACATCTAACATAGTTTATATATGAGAACTTGAAAACTTTAGAGATGTATTCAAACATAAAACGACTTATTGTATTACCTATTTTGTTTATAGATAGATGTTTTTTTGTAAAAGTACTCGCCATCAATAGTCAAGGTCAGATTATCAGAAGAAAGCTCTCTTTTATTTTACGTAACAGATATAGAGTCATACCTCTGTGTCTAGGACTAGATGGTCTCCAGAATAGAGCACTGAAGAAGTTTGAATGTAAAATTGCTTATTTGCTGTCAAGAATATTTATCATAGTATCTGTAGAATTAGAAGTGGTACGTATGACTGGAAAATAAGAAATGTAGCATGTGTATATGTATACATTTAAGAAAACAAAAAACTGATCTGCTAGCTACAGAGCTGTTAATATAACATCAATAATACAGAACATTTTGGAACAGTTACAGAAACGAAGAAGAGCTTGAGATGAGGAAGTAACAAAAGTGAGGTAAAATACAACATGGTTTTAACAAATACAGAATGAGTGAGGCCCATGTGATACTTTCCTAAGAGAAGATAACTGATTTTCCAGACAAGTGAACTGCAGCAGATCTCATCTATCTAGAATACAGTGATTTAGTGCCTTATGAGAGGTTATTAGTTCAACAGCAGTTCAATGTGTGTAAAGATCTGGATAAAAAAAGACTATGTTGGATGAAGTTGAAAGGGGAACTGTTGGGTTGGAAGGAAGTCATTACATACAAATTTCTCAAGGATATATCTTCAGACCATTTTGTTTAATTTTGTCATAAATAAAATGGGCAGAAGTAGACACATGCTAGAAAAATTACTAAGGTCACAAAATAACCTTAACAAAAAGCAGGAAGATAATATAACTTGGTAGGGAAACTGAATGACCATGAGAACTGAGAGCAATAGTACTACTAGGAAAGCGTATTAATAGACAGGGAGCATAGTCATGAATTAGGGACTGAAAGTTGCCAAGGCAATGGCTCTTCATCTGTACAAGTCAGAGAATAAAAAACGTGGACATATGTGGACATGAAAAGAGCAAATGTTACCTGAGCACATTTTGAGCAAAGTATTTCTAGTGGAGGTAGAGAGTTACGTGTCTCACAAGACCTCCGCGCCTTGGTGTTCAGGACTGAGAAAGGTGTATTTGTAGTTAGGAACAGATGGAAAGAAAGACTGTCCAATGCCAGGAAGATATGCTTTGAGGAGAGGCTGGAAAGGAGGTTTGGTTACTTAGTCTTGCAAAATGGAGATTGAAAAAGGTGTGATTAATCACCAGTGGGGGGAAGAGAGAAGATGTATTTGAGTTAAATTAGTGTTGGCACAAGGACATACATTAATTTAAATGGGAAATTAGGAGAAACCTGGGGTTTTCGTGAACTGTGAATGGTATGAAAATTTGGGACAGCCTTCTAGATGAAAGAAGGCAAAATCTTGATCTGTTTCAGTGTAACTGTAGCAATTTATAAAAAAGAGTGTGTTGGAGGTTGTCTTCATTAACAGATGACTAGAGTTAATGATCCAGGGGGGTATGTTGAGCATGGTGTCTTGTTCACCACTTTCCATTTTGGTACTTATTGACCTCATTTTCAGAAGAGCATAACATCTGACTGGCTTTGCAGTCTGTTCTCTGCAAGTGTTTCAGGTCTGATAATTACTCCAGTGCTCTTCATAAAATTAGGCACAAAGTTAGGGGCTGAGGTTTACACAAGACGCATGCTGCAGAGTTAGGTTTTAAATGTAAACTTTCAAAGTCCTAGATATATGTCTTAAGCATACAACTATCCTTTTGCTTATATCTTTGTATTTACATTTCAGTCTTGATTTATCTGATGCCTAAAGATTTTAACGTGTATTTTGTAGATTTTTAAAGGGTTATATAACATGAATGAGTTTTCCTGTTTCTCACATTTTAGGTGGTATTTAGAATTCACTGAGCACTTTCACACACATTTCTCCGAGGACACATTGTTTTGAAGAACACCTGCAAGAACTCCAACTGAGACAATAAGATATCTGGTAGTCAAAACAGGAGAGTAAGCTCAGAGCCCTTGGAGGGGCTCCAAGAGGTAGTTCTGAGGAGTTCTGAGGGCAGGCACCAGGAAATGGTACCACAGGTTGGCTGTAGATATCACATATGTTAGTTACTGAAAGTTATAAAAGCTGTAACATCTAGAACATGTGCATGCTCGTGCTTTTAGTGTGCACATTAGAAGCTTCTAGTAAAAGAACTACTTTATCTATCTCCACTAATGTTGTCTTAAAAGTCTTTTGCAGGATTTTTAGGCATCATATCTGTCATACAACTTCTTTTCTGGCAAAACTCAATGTGGGAAATGAAGGGAGGTGGTTATTGAATCACAAATGGATGTTCATTTACAGTATGTTCAGGTGTTGTCTGTTTTGATGGGTGTTTGGTTTTCATTGCTTTAATGGAGGTAAACTTGTATCTCGTTTCTGTGAACTTGTTTTTGGGTGGAAGAATAGCTGGTTATCTGAAAGGTATACAAATGGCTCTAGATTTCTTTGTAATTATCTTGAAACTATCTGTTCCTTGATAGAGTTCCTTGAATAGTGAACCATATAGCAAAATATGAATGTATGCACAGAGATGTTAACAAAGTGTTCTGTAATGGATACGTTTCAGTGAGTATAAGATTTTATTACTGTCTAGTAATGTTCTGGTTTTATATTTTTAAAATCAGTTAATAATAAAATTATGAGGAAATAGGCAAAAATATGCTCAGCTACTCATCCATGTTGTGCTAATGCTTTTTTAAGAGTGATTCCTAAAACTGGTGTTCTAGGTGCTGCATTCACCAGTAACTGCAATCCTTAAACTGCTGCTGCATAATGATGTGGAATGGTTACAAGGCAAGGGAAAATATACCTGCACTGTTCTATTCTTTTTATGCTGTTGGAAATCTATTGGACTGGGATGAACTCTTTATTTGGTTCAGTACACTTTTCCTTGTAGGACTGAAGAATAGGCATGAAATATTAATGTTTATTTTTATCAGATCATATGAGATTTTGATGAGACATTTATTAAACAATACCCAAACAGTGCAAAGCCATTTATGTTTTGAAAACTGGCTGGTAACTAATTTAAAGAAAGAACCTATGCTATTTGTCCTAAAATATCCATATATTTGTTAAAAAATACTTCAAATTGTGTGTGTAGCTGAATAAAATGCTGTTAAATTTCCAGGCTTTTCTTTTTTCTCCACCATATTCTGAATTCTGTATGTTGTGCTTGTATTGTAGATCTCATTCTCAACTGATCTGTTTTTGTACTTATAGCGTCTGATACATTGGGAGTTGTAGTGATTATCCTGTGACAGTAATAATGGTAAAATCTGGATTTCACTGAAATAAACTTTTCAATATCCTTCAAATTCATGTTCTGTACTAACAGAGCATAAATTTACCTCACTTAAATACCCTGTGTTCCTTATTAGGGAGTAAACTTGTGGGTTTTTTGTTGTTTTTTTTTTGTTTGTTTTTTGGTTTTTTTTGTTTTGTTTTGTTTTGTTTTTTTTTCTTTGGTTGGTTTTTGTTGTTGTTGTTTTTGTTTTAATCCAGTGTTACTTTGGGTTAGGAAAAAATTCCAGATTGCAACACTGATTATAAGGACCAAAGTTTTAATGTAAGGAAATTTTTATCTAGTGTAGCTTTATTGTTGATGGTAACACCTTTAAAAATTATCTAGTGCAACCCATTCTCCATTACTAATTTGCTTATGTCATGGTTTATCGTCAGCGAGCAACAAAGCATCAACACTCATGGATCAAAACAAGGAGAATTTAATAGGGAAAGAAAAATCCATGCATGCAGGCAAAGTAAAACAAGGAATTAATTCCCCACTTGCCATGCTCAGCAGGTGTTCAGCTGTCTCCAGGAAAGCAGGATTCCATCACACATAACAGTGACTTGGGAAGAAAAATGTCATCACTCTGCACATCTCCTCTTCCTACTTCTTTCCCCAGCTTTATATGCTGAGCGTGATGCCATATGTTGAGGAATATCCCTTGGATCAGTCAGAGTCAGCTGTTCCATCTGTGTCCCCTCCCAACTCCTTTTGCACCTCCAGCCTCCTCGCTGTTGGGGAAGTACGAGAAGCAGAAAAGGCCTTGATGTTGTGTAAGTGCTACTCAGCAATAACAAAAACATCTCTCAATTATGAACACTTTTTCATCACAAATCTAAAACACAGCCCCATACTAACCATTGTGAAGATAATTAACTCTATCCCATCAAAATCCAGCACATCTCATCATTATCTATTTCTATTTTTTAACATTTACTTCAAAATACCTTTAAGTAGGGTGACTTTCACTACTTTCAGACTTCTTATCTCCTTATGGCTTGGAAAATTCAGAGAAATATCTTTCATATTATTGTTAGTAGTAGTACTTAATAGTACATCTATGATATATACATACATTGTCTTTTTTATTTTGTTGAAAAGTAGAGAATATTTCTAGTAGGAGCAGCACTGCGTCAGCAAGCAGGTTTGAGGGAAAACTGAGCTTTTTTGTGGAAATTTCTTTTGCAGAAATGTTTTTCCACCTTGTGCCGTGCAAATCTTTTCTGGGGTAAAGCAGGGAGATTAAAAATTAACATATTTCTGAAAATTTTTCACAGTAGTATACTGATTACCTAGAAGGCTTGCAGACTGAAATCTGACACTTCAGATAAGCTGATAAGCAATGACAGAATTAATGTACACATAAAGAGCTTTAGGAGCACCATTTCTATCCTTTTAAATATTTCACAAATTTTGTGTGCAAGTAGTCCTAAAAATTAATTTGTAAGAATTTTCATTAATTTGGGGGACCTTACCATAAACTATGATGTTTTAAAAAACACATTGTATTCTTATACCCAAATGATTAAAAAAGCTGTCTCTCAAAAAGAAGTGCTGTCAAATTGATTTTTCTTATAGGGTGGAAGGAAACAATATTTAAGATCTAATTGATTTGAAAGAAGAGAGTGAAAAAAGGACTGCAGATTATTGATTTGAATCTAGAAAGAAATTAAATGCCTACTCCTATGTCAAGTTTGATTTGTAAATTTTAAACTATTATAAAATGCTATTAAAGGATTTTAGTTTAATTTTGAGGTAATTTTGAATAACTACTTCTCAGTTAAAGACATAGCTTTTGAGATCAACCATTTTCTTGGTTGGGCACATTCCACTTGGCAACTAAATATCAATAATTTATTTTGGGTAAACAAAAGTTGTCACCATATCAAAATATCCTTTAATATTTTAAAATTTTATTAATTTTGTGTATTTGACTTCTAGACTGCAAAGGTTCTTTCAGAATTATCATGAAAAAACCCGTCTAAGTTGCATCTAGTTACCAATTTCATATGGTTATTTATGAATTAAAATCCAGTGACTTGAGAGTACCTAATGTGTAACTTGCCTTGGTGGACAAGTCTTCAAGACAGATATGTAAGGTAGGCTAGACTGCTCACGCAATTTACCTTTCATAGACCTCTCCAAAAGGCTGACAAATCTACAGAACATTTTTAATGTGGTAGCTGCAGGTCAGGAAGGATACCACGAGGAGTTTAAAATTGTTTGTGAACATAACTGATACCAAAAATTTGCATGTGAGAAGATCATGCTTCTCAAGTTTAATCTCAAATTTATAAATTATTAAATTATTGCATTTACCAAGCAATACATTACTAAAGCTTCTCAGGTGTATTAAATTTAAATAAAACTGGAAATTTAACTTTTGCTTGATTACCTCTTTAGGTGTTTCAACACATTGCCACATATAGGAAACTAAATGTCTTTGAGCTCTCAAGGAAAAGAACAAACAAAAAATTAAAGCATATATTTTCCACAGCTATTTTTACTACAAGAGACACTGCACAAATTTCATTGACAGTTTTCAAACAAACACAAAATATTGAGCAGCTCTACGATTTATATTAAGTCATATCCAATTGTATGTATCTAAATGCTCAGACTCTGAGTCCCTTAAAATGTTGACTTCTTTCAAAACACACTGATATTAAAGAGAAGCACAGGTGTCTACTAATGCAATGTCTATTAAAATTTTACTAATTTATTCTTGTAAATGAATACAGTGCATTTTATTTGCATACATATTGCCCACACAGAAACCATTTATATCTCATAACACTATATTGCTAGTTGAAATGCAATTTTCTTGCAAATCTGGCAGAATTTTTCTTCTCAGAGACATCTAGAATAATCTTCAAGTGCTTACGTTACAGGGATATTTCTGTTTGACAATCTCTGTGTCTTTCTGTAAAGGCTCAAAGGATGAAACTTCAAGGCCTCATATATAAGTCTCTGAGTCCCACAAAATCAGGTTACTCCTGATGTAGACTAAGCCAGAGGGTGGGTGGCTGTATGCACGTGAGTTGTGTCTGTACTGTTTTCAGACCAAGGTTCCTGGGACAGTATCCATTAGCTCACCTTGTAAACCCTCCCTAAAGCACCTAAGAAATTGTAAGATTTATGCTCTCGTTGTTAGTAAAATATATTATGGAAAAGCCCAACAGACCCAAACTGTTTCCCATAAGGCTGCTGTCCAAACTCTCATGTTGTAGCCTGAAATGTCACTCTTTGGCATTAAAAAAATAAAAACCATTTTAAAAAAAATGACAGATGTTTATATAGGCTGGAAGAGAAAACAAGGCCAGGACTTTTTTCTGGCCATAAGTGTGGTGGGCACAGCTTACCTCATCTATACAACTAAATCCTACTTCCATTATTCTTTCCCAAACCAGTAGATCCCCTAAATCAGCAGCTGTGGGAATAGTCAGTGGCCTGTGTGGCCCTAAACTTGTTCCTAAACTGTGTGGCTGCTGACTGGGACACACCAGTGCTATTTGGCCTAAGCCAAAATCATTCTCAGGGGTGGTTCTAGCAATTTAGCAGAAGGGACAACTGTGAGCCTTGTTCACACTTGAGCCCTGATTATGTTTATCTTGCTTTTAAAGACAACTGGGGTAAAGGCAGAGAAGGTTAGCTTATCCTGGAAGCACCTCAGGCTTCCTCCTTCACCCGTGAGCTGTGTGTCACCTATGCTACAGTGCCCACCTGTGCCCATGGTCCTTCCTGGTGCAGATGCCTGTGCTTGGGTACAGATCCATGGATCTCTTTGGTCCTGGCCATGACTTGAGTCATGACTGGACCTTGGACTTTCCTCATCATCATCAACTTTTTTGGAGATCACTGGTCTCTTGGTCGATTGGGGTGACCATTGTTGTCATTGACCTGCTCTGCTTATCTCATTTGGGGCTATGGGACAGGGCCTGATGGGTGTTGCAAGCTTTCAGATGCAGGATAGCAAATCTGAAGAGGGAGAACTGCACACTTATTCTCACTGGTGTCACCACTTGCAAAGTAGTCACTGGAGCCATTGGCACTCTTCAGATCAGCCCAGTTTTTGTGCTACAAGTGTAGCACTGCAGCCCATCAGAGGCACATTTCAAATCACAACTTAGGTCATTTGTGTGTAAGTGTGCTCAAGTAGTCAAAAAAGTAATATTTCCTAAGCCTGAATCTTATAATTTCATCTGCTAAATAAATACTTGTATTGCTACATGATAATGCTTAGGCCTACATGACCTAAAAGCATTAATTCAAACACTGGTCCATACTTTCCCATTTCCCAGCCTCTCACTGCTTATACATTTGAAATTTCAACCCATTTAGATCAGGTACATGTTTCGCAGTATAACCTCCTCTAACTCTCACTCTGTCCCTTTTTATGTATCTCAGGGAAAAATAATGCTGTAGATTTCCATCTCTACAAACTGAGAATGCCAGTTATTTTCCTCATGAAATGGAGGAACGGCCATCCTGCCATAGGGATGGCATTCTCAGGATATGCCTTTTTATCTTCTCCAACTCTGAAACATGGCTCAAACACTACCATCAGTTCTGTAAGAAAGTAACAATGGCTGTAGCGGTTCATCTTTCTGGTTACAGGGCAAGACGAGAATCCTTCAGATAAGCAGTGGTGAAATGATAGGGCTTTTTAAAGACAAAGCCCATAATTATAAACTATTCTTGAATACATACAGATAGTCACTTCAGTGAACAGGTTGCAGGAGTGATGCTGAAGTGTTGTAACTTTTAACATTTGTAGCAGGCATATAAACATAGAAAGTATTATCGTAAAGGACAATATTTTATGGACGTTCAGTCCGACCTACCCTCTTTAGAGCATTTTGGCAGCATCTAAATACTTACTACAATAATTCCTCTTTTAAATTAGTGTTTTGCATGTAGGGATAAACCATAAAATTCTGCTTGAATACAATTAATATTTGTAAGTGTATACTTGAATAGGGAATATTATATTTGTCATATGCCTTGCTGTTCTTAAATTTAGTTCAGTAGCACCAAGATTCCACACAAAAATCCCCCCACCCAAACACACATTATTTGTAGTCTTAAGACATCTTTTTTCCAAGTGAATTATTCAAAAATTAGGACAAATACACACTTCATTGTGTTTTCAGGAAAAATATAAAGGGGCAAGATAGAAAGAAGGCTTTATTGTGAATCTCTCCAGTAATTGTTTAAGCAATCAATGGCAAAAGTCAAAGGTTGTTTTATTTGCCTTTAAAGTCAATTGAGGAATGAAACTGCCATAAAACTATCCAAAGTTGAGAAGTCAAATATTTATTAACACTGAAGGAAAGACTGAGCTAATTATGGGGCTTTCAATAGGATTTTAGCTTCCTCTTTCAAACAAAATACGATCAATATAATCTGTCAGAGCAGTCCTCAGTTTAGTAGATTCTTCTACTTAGGAGATCTTTGCAGAGTTTAATTTCTCTTATTGGTTTGTGTTGCAATACTAAGGGTAGGATCTTCTAGAACTGTATTTAAAGAGTGATTACTATTCATCTTCCATGTCAAATGGCAATCCCTAGTCAAATAAATGGATGGTATTAAGTTATTTTTATATCAGACTTCTATAGCTCAGTTCTGGACTTCCAAAAATGATGATCAGTCTTGGCCAGTTTTTATTTATAATACTGAAATTAATGTGCATTTGGTGATACAACACCAAGATGGAAAGTTAAGGTAAGAAACTGAACTGTGTTTATAGGATTTTTCATATGTCTTTTTCCAACAGTTTCATGGGGACTTTTAGGATGACATTAAGCATAATTCCATTAACACTGTGACTGCACTTTCCAATAAAGTATTGCAATTATGTAAATATATGTGCTCTAATTATGTGATTAGACCAACAGTAATTATGTATATGCATTGCCAATTATAAGTTAAAATTACATTAAAACCAGTGTCACTCAATGCAAGGAACACAAAGAAATTTAGAGATGGGGAAATGTAAAATATGGAAATGCATGTCAAAGGTTATTGCAAGCCATTTGCTAATGTAAACGAACATTGCTCCACCTTATACAGGTCTCTCGTATGTTTCCCAACCATTGCAGTACCTAGGAATACTTCTACTGTACTCTTTTTTAACCTGTTCAAAGATACTAACAGTGAAGTGATATAAGGTGAGATGATATACCAATGTTTCTCCCAAAAATTCCCTATTAGTTACAAATTCCTCTTTAAAGAAGACCAAAACCCCTTATGTTTTTTTTTTTTTCTAATATGATTTTAAAATATGCTTTTGGCAGTGAATGGGCTAGTTGTGCTCTCCAGGCTAAAGCTGCCTTTGGTACTGAGCATTGGGAGACTCAGATCTTGAGGGCTAGCACTGAGAGTAGAAAATTCCAGGGACTGACTTATTGCTGTCAGCATTGAACATGGCTTAAACACACTGTTTCACCTGTTCACAGAGTTGTTTTGCTTCTTATTGACAAATTTCTGAAATACCAAATATTTTCAAGCAGATTACACAGGAGTTTGACTATTAAGTGTTTCCTGAGACATGCTTGTTTTAAGTACCATGAACTTAGGAACTCCAGTTGTAAAGGACTATATATGCCTTTGCCAGCTTGTCTCCTGAAAGCATGAGAGGACTCTTGATTTATATAGATACTCACTTTGTTTAACTAAATGAGATAGTGTTATTTATTTTTGATCTATAACCACACAAAAATCTTTGAAGTAATATATCTTGCTTTTCAAGGAGTCATGACACGTAGACAGAGGTAGCTTAAGAGGTTCATTCAGATTTAGAAGCTGTAATTTATCAACTGCAACGCACATAGAGAAATTAATTTGGTGCAGCTAATGCAGTGAACTGAATGTTACCCTCTCCCATTCAGGCTCCTTTTAACTAAGGGCATATACAGCTGCAGATTTACAATATTTTGGAGCATCAGCAAGTTTTGCACCTTTAATTTGTCACTTTTAAGTGAAAAGAAAAACTAGCACATCCCATGAAGATTTTCCTCTTTAAGGCACTACAGTAGGCACAGCAAAGGGAAAAGTCTATTTTCTTCATAAACCTGATCCTACTTTACAGAGCTGTAATGCCAGGTTGTGGGTAAAGAAATACTAGTCGCATGTAAAAGCCTTTTTTACAGTTTATTAAGCCTGATAATAAAGCATTATTTTTTTTACTGAAATAAATAAATTTCATCAAATTCTATTTATTATGTTTTGTTTTGCATAACCTTTGTGTAACAAATCTGATGGTAGAAGATTTTTTTAGTGTTGGAATCATGCATACATAACCAAATTTGTTTGTTTAGATCTTCTTTCATGCTGTGTGGGATAATGATTCAGAAGACTGCAGAGGAGAGTAAGCATACATTTGGTGGAACAATGATTATTCTGGGCAAAGGAGATATTCCACAGATAGAAAAATATGCCCTCTTGATTGTTTGTAGTGCAGAAAGAAATAATAGCAACGTGGTGTGGAAAGAAGTTTGGTGTTAGCTAATGTTTACATACCCAGGTTTTTTAGTGGATGAAATAGTCTTTAAAGCTCTTAGGCTACATGTGATGGTATGAAATAGCTCATTTTTGGTCGTGCAGGGAAACACTGAGTTCAGAGGTATTGGAATGATACAAAACACTTGAACATGATCCAGACAGACACTGAAATGTTAGGCTGAAGAAGACCATCTTAGGTCAAAATAATGTATTTTTAAAAATATACTAATAGAGTGAAGTAAAAAAAAAAAAAAAAATCTTGAAAATCTTCTGAGGATTTCACAAATAATGACATATTTTATTAACTCTCAGGAAAACCTTGTAAAAAAACAATGATAGTTTACCATGTCAAATACAGTTACTGTTTATAATATTCAAAATGAATTTATAAAAATTTTCTAGCTAATTTATGTAATTTTAAATTTTTCATTGTATAAGAATGTTTGTTATATCTGTTTATATATAGAGTGCCTAGATATATTTTATGGATTGGTATGAAGTAGAATTTTGATATATGAAATCTACAGCTTCTATTAGAAGAAAGCATCATCTTACTTGTATGGTGCTTGAGGGGTCAGAAACATGAGGCTACATTTCATGTGTCTTTTAACTAGGCTGCTTACCAGCCGACATTATTGTTTGATAAATTACCTATATCCATCATTATCAAGCCCTGCCTTAAATTTGGAGGTCAGTGGCCCTTTGCATCATGATTCACAAGACCTGCCATCCCCTCATTGCTTGCGGAAATTTCCCTTCTGTTGTGTTGCTGACCCAATCCACGCTTCTGTTTTTGCTTGCAGTTCTGCCTTACACTATTTTTTTTACTGATCGATCTCCATCTCTCCTTGGTATGTCCCTGAAATATTTCAGCTTGCTCTCCTTGATGTTCTGGGAGCAGTAAATGGTTCTTTCTGCACTGCTGCAATATATGCTCATTTGTCTTCTTTGCTGCTCTGATGTCTTCAATGTATATCAGCCACACAGAATCTCAAAGGACTCGGATAACTTCACGTTTGCTGCCTTGAGGTTCCAGCTATCACAGTTATACCTAGCAATAGATCAAATTGTCAGTGATTACACCAGCTTGACCTTTATGAACAGGTCTCTAACCTGCCCTTTTCTTTCAGAACACCTTTTAATTTAACATCTGCTGAATATGGCACAGCCAATCTTATCCAGATGTCACCTTGTTCAGATGTTGCTATCTTTATGCATAATCAAGACTAGATAGTTCCTATGTTTTTCCCCTTCTCTCATGCTTCTTATTATCTAAATGGTCTAATGTCTTTCTCCCTTATCCTTTATTCCTCTGTGCTTCAGTGAAAGACTCACAATTTTTCATCAGCTTATTTCTATGACAATATTCTAGAATGATTGTAAATTCAACTTGAATTTGAAGTAGAGAAAAATTTGGAAAATTCACTGAAAGACTTTTTTTTTCCCAAGTATACTTCTAATCTCTCTAGTTTAGAGACATCAGAAAATTAGATTTGTGATTTTTCCTTATTTGGGAGTTTTCAGTTTTTTAGTAAATTACTTATATTTGCTTTCAGAAACAGATTTTTTCCAGAAAAAAATATGAAATAATTAAAAAAAAATATTTCAGTGAAGTCTATTGGTTAAGGGATCATACTTCTTCAGGAAACTGATAAAAAAGAAGACTCCACAGTGGTGTGTGCAGGAACTTGTCTTATGTAATATCTCTATCCATGACCTGGAGGATCTGAAGGAGCACTTGCCCCTCCAGTTTGGAGATGACCTCAAATAGCAGGTGGACAGCTGATGCACTGCAGGCTGCCTGCCGTTCAGAGACAGGCAGAGAGGCTGGAGAAATGGGCTGACAGGAGCCTCACACAATTCAACAAGGACAAAAGCCAAGTTGTGGATGTTGGAAGAAAGAGCCCCTGGCAATGATACAGGTGGAGCCTGCCCACACAAGGCACAGCCCTGGGAGTCCTGGTGGACAGTGCACTGAGCCTGAGACAGCAATGAGACCTGGCAACAGAGAAACCAAAATTGTCCTGGACTATGTTAGCAGGAGCACAGCCAAGAGATCAGGACCAAGTAATTAGCTCCCTCTGCTCAGCACTTGTTAAACCGTAGGAAACCACATGCAATATTGGATGCCCACTTTAATAAAGTCTTTGATAAACTGGAATGAGTTCAGTGAAAGGCCAGCAAGATGGTCCAGAGGGCTGGAGCACTTCCCTCTGGGAAGAGACTGAGGGAGCTGGCTTATGCAGCCAGAAGCAGAGAGGGCTTTGGGGGAGCCCATCAGCACCCTGAGTGCCTGCAGGGACATGACTGAGCAGATGGAGGCAGGCTGTTCACGCAGCAGTACATGTCAGGAGACAAGAGTCATCAGGCTTAAGATGAAACAAGAGAGGTTCAGCCTGGAGATAAGGAGAAACTTTTTCACCATGAGAACAGCCAAGCAGTGGGCACGTTGCCCAAAGAGGTTGTGCAGTTTCTATCCTTGGAGATTTCCCAAGACAAACTTGCATAAAGCTCTGAACAACAAAGTCTGATCTCAGAGCTAACTTTGCTTTGAGTATGAGGCTAGGCTAGAGACCTTCTTAGATCCCTTCCAAACAGAATTATTCTGCAATTCCGTGATGTCTACAATTTGAAGCCACTGTCCCAGATTCACCTACCAATACTGCAGCAGAATATCAAAAGGAAGCAATTGAAAAGACTTGCTAAAAACTATGTGACCAGAGGCCTGAAGCACCCATAAGCTGTCTGGAAATGTTAACATTTGTGTGTATGAGCACATACACCTGTAGATCATTTCTTAAGGTGTGTAAGGTATTACTCATGATGTCTCTTCACTTTTGGCATCTGTCGCTTAAGGGATACTGTACCTCTGAGAGTGCTTTTTCTATTATCAGACACTTTGATAAGCCTTTTCTTTATCTGAAATGCAAGATTTAAAGATTACAATCACACATCTGTAGAGCAAAATTATGAATTACTTGAATAGAATTGGCTTGGAGTTTTTTTCCCTTTTCATGCTTTCTAAGAAATATTTGCCAATTTTTATTATTGTGTAAGTTTATTTAATGATTATTATGTAAAGATACTTTATATAATAATTTTCTTCTATAGGTTGTATAAACTTTTATTCCTTCTTTGTTGAAACTTACTGTCTCCTGTAGTATTCTCTTCCACTCTTTTCCTGTGTTAAACTGCATTGCACATTCTGACTGCTTGAAGAAGGCAGTCACAACAGCCCCTATATCTGCCATGCTCTTATAGTCCATCTTGTACACTTATCTCAGCAGCCCTTTTTTAATATCTTTTATTTGTACAAATGGTTCTTCAATATTTGTGATCAAATGTGTACAACAACACTTGCTAGACTACTTTTTATCCATTCACTATAAAATAACGTTATTACTTTCTTGGTATGACTAGAAATACCTCATCAAAATTGCAAAAGGTATCTTTTTTCATGAGTGCTTTCAGCAGTTAATTTATGCACTCAGGTCTGCTTTCCCTTCTTCTTTTGCACCTGAATGAATTCCTGACTTAACACAACAAAAAGTTTTGTCTGTTCTCTGATGCACAACAGTGCATTTCTCACATTTTTATTGCATTCATTCTCAACATCGGGTTTGTCTCTGAATGACACTTAACTGTCTTCTTTAATTACATTACAGGTTATTAATGCATTTCATAAATACATTTTCCTTTTTCTCTGCAAAGATAAATACTGATAAAGTTGTAAAAATAATTCTTTAATTGACAACTGTTTCATTTCAGTTGTTTTCCTGTATCCTACTCTTCACTCACCTTACATTTCTTTCACAGAAGTTCCTTTATCCTCATCATTCAATTTGTGTTTCTTGCACTTTTACATTTATCTAATGATTTTCAGGTCCCATATGATGTTTTATGAAAATCCAGACAGGTGAGATATACTTTTTTGATATCTAGATTTGTATAAAGGTCAGTTATATGCACCTGCTCAAAGATAATTTATTACTTTGCCGCTTTTTTTTGGAAGTCAGCTCTTTTAAAACAGTTAATGCTGACTAACCTCATGTATGAACTATAGAATACCCGGCTTTAGTAACCAAACTAAACAGTGTATAAATGTACATGCAGTAACAGTGGACAACCATGAAGTAAAATTTTTCAATGGGCTTTGTAGACTTTTGACCGAGTTGACATCTGTTTTAACTTGGCTGTTGTAGACTCTTGGAAAATGTGAGTTAGTAAAATGTTAATAACTCAAGATACTAGCTTGAGTTTTTATTAGCTTAATTTTCTGATCTGGAAAAGCCACAAGGGCCAGATTGTTCTTGGCCCTTCATTGCTGAGCATGTAGAAATACAGTAAAAGAGCAATGCAGTGTCAGGAGCAATTGTAGCACCTGTACATTTTGGATAAGAATGCTCTTTTCTATATCTTACCTAGTCATGAAGGTGCTAGGCAAGAAGATGCTGCAGGTGAAAATTTTGAGGTATTCCTTTTTGCTGGGACCTGGAATTTTTGCAAGTACTCCTGGAGGCACAAACCTTGTCAGTCCCATGCTGGCCTGCAAATAGGATTCAGTCTAGACTGATTTTGGTCAAAGCAACATTATCTTCTGGCAATGAATGTATCCTCTCAAATGCAAAATACTCACTGTTTAAGATGGGTTTTAATGTGGGAAAGCTTTTTCCAAGCCTCACAAGCTAAATTAATTTATTAAAGGATTTTGCAAATTCTCCTTGAAATGAGCAATAAAAGACATGCAGGTTAAAAAACTCTGCAGAGAACTAGATCTATCACAGAGCAGAGGAAATTAAGGAGTTAACAGATGCCACATTCCTTCTGAGAGCAACTGTGTACTACTTACTGTTTGCACTCAGTGTCTACTTAATACTTAACTCATCATTCATCTCCCTGACTCACTTTTTTTCAGCTATTTACTTTGATACAGAAATAATGGAGCCCTTTGTGGTATTGATGTGCACTCACCCATACATGCCAAATTAACAGAGGATCTTTCTTCTTAGGAGTTAGGTTCAATTAGCCCACTTAGAATCTTGGAATGAGTGTCCTTCCTGACCTTCAAGCCAGGTTGTTTCTAGAAAATTATTTAACTAGATTGGACATTAGACAGAGGTGGCAGAGTCTTGTTTACTGTGCAGCTGACAGACTAAGTCTATAATTAAAAAAAAAAAAAGGCCGTAATAATTTGTGTCTCAGATGCCATTGTACCAGCAATTATATACTACATATTGAAGCCTTGTTTATTTTTCTTTTTTTTTTTCCAAAGGCAATTTAGCCCAAATTTTCTCTAATACTATCTAATCGAAATGTTTCATGCAACATAAATGAATTTATGAACAGAATATATTTCTGTGAATATTCAGCTGGTTTTGTATACTTTTTTTCTTCATTCATTATTTTTATTAACATCAGGATGAAAAAGGAAAAAAACAAAAATGAAAATTTTAATAGACATGCTCTAACTCTTCAAATTAAGAAAATATAAGCAAAATAAATCCTAATGTTTTAAATTTTAGATTTTTTTCAAGAATGTGCTTTGACGACTTCAAATTACTTTTTATGAAACTTAACAACACTATTTAACATGTTATTTTAACACATTTATCTACAGTTGTTGGAAAAAACCCAAGCAACAGCTAAGAAGTAAAAACAACAGGATATACTTTGCTGAACTGCAGATATCCTGCACAGAATCAATTAAAGAACTAGGATTTAGTTTATGTTTCCATATGTATATTATGAAAGTTAACCAAAGAATACACATTCTCTTTGCCCAATTATTTTTAGAAAGATTAATTAAAACCCACTCAGTCAGTTGAAAAGGAAGTTAGCACAGAAAAATAACTTGTTCTGATTTTGCCTTTAGTCTGCATCATGTGGTACAGTATGATACCACAGAATAGAAGACACTATTGATATTTGTTTGTACACTGTACTTTTCTGACTCAACACCTGTTCATACTGGGAAGTTCCATTGCTGTGTTTGGCTTGCCATTTGTGATATGATCATTATATACAAAGACTGAATTAACAAACATGGACAAGACAAGATAGTACACAGATCTGTGTGTCTATCATTCTATCTGCAGTCATCAGAGGCTTTACCGCAGGCTGGCATTCACTGTCAAAGCAAAAATATCTGAAATCTTCTGTCTAGAAGTCAATAGTGCATCAAAAATGATATTTTCACCAAACTCACTGACAATTTTTAAATTTGTGATTGTACATTTTATATATGCACTTGAACAGTCTCAATGAAAAATTATCTCTCAACTGCGGTCCTCCAAGGTGACATAAATGACTTTAGAGTTAACAAAATGAAAATTAGATTCATATAGTTTGTGTTTGAACATGGAAATTGATGTGTAACACAGCAGAGACATCAGCTTACATAAGGAAAATTTAAAGTTAGTATGAAATTGAAAACCATACATAACTACAGTGAATGAATTAATTAAATAATAAACCCAACACTATTGAGTAGTTTCTTAATAAGTATGTGCCTAAACCCTACCACAATCTTGTCTTTCTACTACTCATATCTGCAAGAGATTAATTTAAGAATTTTCTGCATTGGGAACTGGACTTTGCTCAAACAAAATTGCACATAAAGCTGTTGTTGCCCTTCAGAGACAAGTGTAGGAACGAATCTCATCTAATTGCTTCCTTTATCCACAGAGTTGCTGCCTAGTTAATGCAATCAGTCCAAGGAATGGGAGATGTAGTGTCATCTATGTTTATGCCTGCTTGGACATGCTCAGGGAGAAAATTCTGATTCCTGCCACATGCTGTGTGGCTCCCCAGAGAAGCAGTGAGCAGAGCTTGCTGTAGGCAGTGTTTAACAGTAGTACAGAAACTATAATCTCAAGTTTTATTGAGCTAGGCTATTCTGCTTACAGAACAGCTTTGTCTTTGCCCCAAGGAAAGGTCAGCTCTGTATAAACCATGCTCTGCTCTTACTGGTTGAGACAATATGCAGAGACAATCTATTCCAGAAGCTCACCATCTTCACTTGCAGAATTTTTCTTACAGCAGGGTTCATCTTGCGCTTCAGATGTTCATTTAAGTATACACAAAGGAGACATCTGCCTGTGAACAACTGTTATACTCAGTGAAAATCTAGTCCATAGAGTTGGTGGAGTCCAGGACAGTCAGATAAGCAAGTAAGTGTCAAGTTTTGGCTAGGATGAACAGCGCTCTAACTTCCACTGAATGTGATGGTAGCCTAGCTACCTAGCTGACTCAAGGATGCCAGTATTTTCACTGAAATGTAAGTATGTGAAGCTGAAACTGATTCTTATCCCTTCATATCTGACATAACTCCACATCTCTGGAAATTTCTGAACCACGTGTTCTGTCCAAAGTAAACACAGAGAATTTTATTTCAGATATTTCTCATGTATTTGTAGACTGTTGCAATTTTTATTTCACTGTTTTTTTGACCTGGATAACCTCAATTTGTTTAGCCTCTCTCAATATTTTCTAAAGTTCTGATTGTTCCCCTTGTTGTCTTCTGGATTCCCTCCAAAATCTCACCCTTCTTGAAGTAAATTGACTGAACCAGATAAAGTATTTCCTCTGAAGCTCGACTGTGGAAAGAGTCTTAAGTGACTCTCAGTCGTCTTTATTCAACCTAGTAGGGCAAATCAAAAGCTTTGAAATTAGTTCCATGAGCACTTTATTCTCCATGGAATAAAATTACTTCAGTAGAAGTATCTTGTTGAAGTGCATTTCAATATACATTATAATCTCATTACTGTCCTTCAGGAGTGGTGATTCAAGTTCTAAGGCCTTGACTGTGACCAGAAAATTGAGCTAGATAACCAAAAGTATTGAACAATTTTACAGGAGAAAAGCAAGCTTATTTTCTGGCTATGTGGAGATAGAAAGGATATGCTCTTCCTCCTATGATTTAGCTGAATATCTTGACCTGAGGGAGAACTTGTCATTCAACTAAATAAAGCACTTAAGACATGGGAAAGTAAAGACATGCTCCCACAATTAATTGTTTCCTATCATCTGAGGCAGCTCTCTGCATAGTCAGGGCAGTGTGAACTTCCATGGTACCTAACAAGCACTTTTGTGAGAAATGTTAGGGCACTTAAGTGTATATCTAGGCCTTGCATCTCTTACTGAAGCAAATATTTTCCTTTAATATTCTACAGATTTTAGGTATTTAAGTAGTCAAGGGAAAAATCTACTAAGAAAGAGTTGGCCTGCTGTCATGCTGGCAAAGTCTTCTTTCTAGGAATTAAGACTGCCACAAAATCTGTTTTCAGCAGCTGATATACCATGCCTTGGATGTGTTGACCATGATCTTCTCAGTGTATCTCTAGCCATATCCTTCAGGCTCTAGCACTGACATCTATCTAAGCAGAAATACCCATT
The DNA here is from genome assembly GCA_035222235.1 of Margarornis squamiger. Classification (NCBI taxonomy): domain Eukaryota; kingdom Metazoa; phylum Chordata; class Aves; order Passeriformes; family Furnariidae; genus Margarornis; species Margarornis squamiger. The sequence continues at coordinate 98,340,536 of JAWWTY010000106.1, forward strand.
TGGTGTCCCATTTTGGTTCTACTTGGTGCATCATGATGCCTTTGCAAGAGCTGAGAAAGAAGGAGGCAAACAGAGGGTGTTTGCAAAGTTACCACCGGAATGAGAAATACATGGTAGACAAAATTCAGGCTGAGAAAAGTGCTCTGTCTGTCTCTATTAGCTGTGCTCTATCAGCTTTACTATGTCACATATAGTAAGTGGTTTTCTCTTGGATGACATTGTATGTCCTGTGAAATACACAGACATAATATATACTTTGAAAAGTGAATACCTTTATCATAGAAAAAGTTTCATAAAACCTTTGAAAGTCTTTAATGGTTATAATGGAATTGAGAATGTATTTAGTGTAACCAGTGACAAGCAACTTAGCAATTAAAATGCAGCTTCAACAAATGGAATGACACAATGCTAACAAGATTAGAAAGCCTGAGCTATTTTTCATATGCAGAAACATGTGGAAAATAATTTTCTAATCCACAAAATGCTTGAAGGCTGTATTTATAGAAAAATGAGGAATGATGTGTGTGTATTTGCAAACACACATCTAATCTCTTACAGCCCAGACTTTGCAGTCTTGCTAGCACACTTTTGATCCTGAATATGAAGAGGTTTTCTTCATATTCATTACTGGAAAGATATGTGCATATGTATAATTGTCTATATGTACATGGCAGATATAAAGCAACTTATCTATATCCCCATTTTCAATACTGTGATCAACAAGCATTTGATTACTATGTTTTGGTTTTTCACTCTGTGGTTTAAATGCCATATTCATTAGCAAGGAAATAATCAGCATAGAACTTCTGTTTTTCTCTAGACTTGCCTGAAGGGGCAGAGTTTTTAAGTGTTAAAGGGGTTTTACTGAATTCTTCTAAGAAAATGGTGGCAGAAGAAGTGGATCTTGAAAGGTTGTATTTACAATGTGGATAGTTTTGACCCATGGTACAAATACCAGTGTCAACAGAGCTCACAACGGGGAAAGCCATGCATGTTGTTTCTGTGGGAATTGTAGTAGGGAGGAAGAAAGCAAGTGTTCTAAAAGGAAGAAAATAAGGAAAGTGGATGGAATTTTTAAAAGTCCATCTGATACTATCATTTGAGATATTTAAGGTACTGAGCAAGCATATTCTTACTATTTTCTTCATTCCATCAGAGGCTCAGAGTAACCTGGTCTAGTGGAAAGTTCCCTGCCCATGGCAGGTGGCTTGGAGCCAGATGATCTTTAAGGTCTCTTCCAACCCTAACCATTCTGTGGTTCTATAATTATACTTCTGTAGCACCACACCTAGAGATCTTCTCCAGTGAGAAAATCATAGTAAGAAAAATTAATAATGTGTGTGGATGATAGCTTGTTACATAAAAACTAGATTCCCGTCAAATATTTCTGCTACATGCACATTAGCATTAAGCTTCTCTTGTATAGAAAATGAAAAATATTTCCTTCTGTTTTAATAGGTTAGAGTACTGAAACTTGCTTGTGCTTAGGATATATTTCTTGTATGTGAACTCTTGTGAATAGTCCTTTCCTGTAGTCTGCTTTAATTATTTCAAAGTATTAAAAGTGATGCTTGCTCATTTCAAGTTTCCCACGGGGAAAAAAAAAATCCATAGCTGCCTTGATATGCACTTAAATTTAGTATTTTTTCTGAAATTCGTAAATCAGATGTGAGTCACTGTAAAGGTTGTGAATTGTGAACATTGATAGTTGATTGCAGTTGATGGTAGCTCTGTCTTCACATAGTTATATGCCACTCTTAGGAAAGTGAAAGGACCCGTGCAAGTATCTGAAACAGAAATGAGTACTAAAGGAGTCAATATATAAATAAGCATAGATAATTTACAAAAGATTTATTTCTGACCTTCCTGATTTTAGAAGCTAGTACAAGAACTCCCAGTTTGTTATTGTGGGTTTATAAAAATGTGTATCACTGCTTTTGTATCATACTTCCATCCTTTATGTTTTGTCCCATAGCAATAACTTCTGTTTGCAGGTGTTTCTGGATACAACTACACTTCCTAGCATGTCAGATTTTCACTTGGATCCTGATTCATGGTTCTGCAGAACAGATATGAGATTGGGGTTCATCATGGTTTCTTTCGGATGTTTAATTTCTATGGAAATCAGTGCACAGAGTAAGAAAGGGGGTGTGAGTGCTGCTGTATATTTTCAATTTTGTCCTTTTACAGTCTGGGATGAAGCCAACATGCACCCTGGGATTCAGAAGCAGAGTCTCAGTTTTTACTAGTTTAAATGTAACTCTTCTCACATGTGCAGATCCTGTGACAGCTGACTTTTGTAGTTTTATGATTAAAACAACCCCTTTCTCATCAGTATTAGATTAGTTTTTAAATTCTCCCACCCTCACCTAGAGATGTGTTATTATTTGTACAAGGTAAAAGTTTTTCAGCCCTTCTGACAGAAGATCTTTTCTTAGTTATTAAGCAGCATCTGTTTTAGCAGTGTTACTGTAGTTCCAACATAAATTAATTTTTTTTCACTATCACTGGGCAACATTTTGCATATTTATTGAATTATGGGGAAAATAAAACTAAACATGCTTAAAAAAGATCATAAAACAAACCAGGAACAAAGATTTCTAGTAATGAAATGGAGTGTATTCAATGAATTAGAAAATTAAAAGGATCTTATGCTCCAAAAGTCACCAGAAGCATATTATGGCTTTAATCCAACAAATATTTGTGCACATATGTAACTTTTCTCATGTGAATAGGGTTAATAACATATCTAATTAGGATTTGTAATTCAGGAGTCTCTGGGAAAGAACTCTTAAGAGACAAGACAGACATAGCTGACAGTAATGTTTTCTGGGAGATCCCAGTCTTTTATTCCTTTATTTTTATGTTCACCTAACCAAATAGGCTGTGGACATCATATTTAGCTTAAAACTTTGCTGGAAGACTGTCTTGACTCAGTAAAACAACTTTTTTCTTCCTTTTCCTCTCTGTTTTCAGATCCAGCTTTTCTGGTTTTGTCACAGAGAACATTTATTCTAAGACCTGTGGAAAATACTTGCATAATTTAATTATATGTGCACTTTTCACTACATTTGATAACTCCACAAAATAGAATTTTGTGTTCTTATTTAAAGTAATACAGAGGAAAAGATATTAGAAATCATGGTGTCACAGTTCAAAGCTTATATTTACATTTAATTCCAACTAAACCTGAACATTCTATTGGAAGATACACTTTTGCAAACAGACAGCATTATGTTCATTACAAGAATTACTGGATAAAATTCAGTGTTTATGATATAAAAGACTAAGATCAGATTACTGAAAGTTTCATTAAGTTTTAAGAATTTATGTATTTATTTATTCATCAAATATCTCTTTTTTTCTAGTCGGTCAAGGCTGATAAGCTGAGTCACAGAAACCGGTGTTTCTATGTTTATAACGAATCAGTCCAATGTGAAAGGAATATTTTTGACTGTCTCTGTGAAGAGTAATGTACAAAACTTATCCACAATGAATAATTGCAGTAATAGAGTTATACTAATTAGCAAAAATTGTATATACTGTATTTGGTTTCTGTAGCCAGGTTTTCGGTAGTGAGGAGGGGCTACAAGGGTGGCTTCTGTTACAAGCTAACAGAAGCTTATCCTGTGTCTGGTGGAACCAATGCCAGCCGGCTCCAGCGGCCGAGGCTAAGCCCATCAGGAATTATAGTAACGCCTCTGTGATAACATATTTAAGAACAGAATGAACATTATTTCACAGTTGAAAATTACAGCAAGGGAAGAGCAGAGTGAAAAGGTGAACAGCAATGTAGGCAGCAAGGTCAGTGCAGAAGGAGGGGGGGAAGGTGTTCAGGGCAGGAGCTGAGGTTCCCCTGGAGCCCGTGGTGCAGACCATGGGGGAGCAGCTGTCACCCCGCAGCCTGTGGAGAGCCATTGGGGTGCAGATATCCACCTGCGGTGGAGCCCATGCTGGAGCAGGTGAATGTGTGAAGGAGGCTGTCTCCTGGCAGGAATCTGCTGTCCATGGAGAGAGGAGCCACACTGGAGCAGGTTTTTCCTTGGTAAGATCTCTGGTCCTGTGGGAGACCCATGCTGGAACAGCTTGTTTGTGAAGGACTGCACCCTATGGAGAAGTGACCCACAGGACAGCAGTTTTCTGAATCACTGTTGCCTGTGGGACGGACTCACGCCAGGGAGGTTCATGAAGGACTGCTTCATGGGACCCCATGGGCAGCGGGGGAAGGACTCCTCTCCCTGAGCAGTGACGGAAAAAACAACTGTCCATAACCCCCATTGCCCTTCTCTCTGTTGTGCTGGGGAGGACAGGTAGAACTTAGAAGCAAGGAGGGGTGGGGAAAAGGAGTTTTTATTGTTTTACTTCTCACTCTTTTGCTCTGATCCTGTTAGTAATAAATTTATTTAATATTCCCACTTTGAGTCTGTTTTGCCTGTGATGGTGATCAGTCAGTGACCTCTCGCAACCTTTATCTCAACTCATGAATCCTTCATTGTTTCCTTCTCTCCTCTGTCCAGTTGCAGAGGGGAGGGAGAGAGTGGCTTTAGTGGGTACCTGGCATCCAGTCAGGGTCAACCCACTACAGTGACCACTAAAACTAGGTAGGGATTTCTTGTTGTCAAGGATATAGATTTTTGTGGTCGTGTACACATGAAGACTGCTTTCTGAGAAAGCTTAGGATACTCTGCATAAAACATAGGGCCATGAATAATCAGAATACAGTCTCAGAAAAAAAAAAAATCAACAAAAAAACAAAGTCATGTTTCTAATATCAGACCCTTAAAATGGCAATCCAACATGCTAGCCAGCTAATAGACATTACAGACTGTGCCTCTGCACACCTGACTGCCACTATATATGTGCAATTTTTGCTTGCATTGCATGAATAGCTTAATTATCTTTAGCCTTTTCCTGACATGTCAGCTTCCTGAAAAGCCAAAGAGGACTTTCTTCAAGGTATGTGTAGTTTAACTGGGTAGTACTAGGGATCAATTGCTGACAAAGCATCATGGAACACAAATGGCTGATGTTCATGACTTCACTTTCACAGAGGAGATTGTTTGAGAATATAAACTGATATGATTTCTGCCTATCAAGAATTTTTATGAATATGACAGTCTGCGAACTTGTATTTATGTGGAGGAAAACTGTCTGTATTCAAAACACATAGTGGGTGGGCACTGAAATGAGTGATGGGAGAGATAGGAACAGAAAAGATGCACCAGTTCTGGAAGCTGTCCTTCACTCCAGCTAAGAAAGGAAAGTATTACATGATTTTTTGCTTAATTGATCACCTGTTTTTTGTGTCTGATCCTTAGCTTGTGTGAAGCTACTTAGTCCTGTTGACTAGAATAGAGCTATGCCAACCTAATCCAGTTGAGATTGTGGCTGCCCTGTGTGCTCATCTGTGTAGGGGAGGTAAGTGGTGACATGTACTTCAGCCATAGGGTTAAATGACTGGCTGCACTTGGGTTACTGTAACACACATATGCCTTAAAATAATCTCTCTCTCAATTATGTATGTTGCACTGTTGTTTGGGCTCTTTCAAAGTTTGGTTTTGAATTAAAAAAAAAAGGGTACTCAAAACTAATTTTGAAATATAACGTAAAAATCTTGATTTCAAGTTCTTGATATTTATTACAATAGTCTGTGTTTGTGTAAGTTCAACCATCCATGAAGACAAAAAACCAAAAAGGGACAATAATTTTGTATAATAATCTTGGATTTATGTACTATTAGCGATTCATCATATTTAGTGTCAGCTTAGCTAACAGAAGACTGAAGATGCAACATACCTAATTTAAAGAAATGTCTAATATGAAATTCCATACTGTGTTACTGAATATTATGTTCAACTGACTGGTGAAGGTGCAGCTTGATAATAAAAATCAGTGACACTTTAATTTCTGTATCTTTTGAATCATTTTTGCCAGTATAATGCATTCTGTATTTAATGGGATCATTGCTGGTTTTCAGCAGATATTATTTTAAATTATGTACAGTCACAGGAGGACCAAATCATGACATGTCCTGTTTTTCTTCATATATGAGAATTTCAGGAGAAATTTTCACAGTGATGGTTAGATATTTTATAATAAAAACTGTCTGCATTGATTACCAGACATTTGACATGAGTGACAAATCTTTTTTAAAATTTTTATAGTTTGCATTATGGTAGCATTTTGTAATGTAAATAATTTGATTTTTGCTTGCATTAAGATGTGAGATGATTTAGAGAAGCATACAGGAGTGTCCTTGTATCATGCTATTATACATTTATCAGTTAAAGAACAGCATATTTTCTATTTTTTTTTTAGTTAAGATATGTCAGCAGTTAATTCAAATAAGTGAAGATTTATTAAATACTAGACAATTTATGTAAAACTGGTATGTATCAATGGCCATTTAATTCATTTTAAGGAGGATGCTAAAAAAACCCCAAAGTAAGCATCAAATCAGGAAATGCTGGTATGTAGGTTTTCTGTAAGGAGTTCATTATTCTTCTTGTATGTTTGCTATAAGATATAGTTTTTAATTTTGCAATAGTTAGGAATTCTTGAGAATTATTCCTCTCTTTTATCATGAGAACTCTATTATCATGAGAAAAAAGAGTAAGGAAATTAATTTGTGAATCTGTTAGTAGTCTATACCTTATTATTTCATAATAATCCTCCTCTGAAACAATACAGAATATTTTTTTCCTTGCCAGGTGTGTGCATACACACACACACACACACACACACACACAGATATAATAATACATACATGCGGTACTGTGAATATAAATTTCATATGACAGGAATCTGATTGGAGAAAATGGTTAAAATTACAAAATCACAAGAGTTATAAGATTTCTTTATTTGATATGCCACAGACAGAAAATGGAATCATAAAGTTTTAAGCAACTGCAAACCAATTAGATGCATCAAATCTCAAGTCAAGCAAATATTCTGTTACCTCACCACAGATTTACAGAAGCATCTTCTAAAAGGGAGTACAATATACTCAAAATTGCAACATTTTGCTATTTTAAACTGCTCCAAAATAAGTGATAAGAAAAGCCTCCTGGTAACACAAAGATATCTTGGTTTCACAATTTTTGGAATAAACTGCTAATTTTTTTTTTTTTTTTTTTCCAGAATGGTTTTCTGGTTTTATTTCTTAAATTGTGTCACATAGTAGCAAACATACTTAAAATATCAAATTAGGGTTTTTTTCCATTTCATCATGTGTAATTTTTTTTTCCTCCCATCACTTCATATACAGAACTAATTTTCAAACAGAACTGTGGAACATCAAGGTTTCATTTAATTTTGAACAAAGGAATCATTTGAAAAATGATGTCTTGTTTGCTATGAAACAGTGGATTTGTGTAAATTTGAATGTTGATGATAATGACTTGAAAATATACATTGCTAGGTGATAAAGGCCAAATTCTGGGGCACCAACAAAAGAAGGTTGTGGATCTGTTGGAGTCAATCCTGAGAAAGGCATGAAGATGATCAGAGGCCTGGAGTAGCTCTCCTATGAATTGTTCATTCTGGAGAAGAGAAGGCTCCGAGGACACTTTTTAGTATCTAAAGGGCCTACAAGAGAGCTGGAGAGGGACTATTTGCAGGGATGGGTAGTGACAGGACAAGGGGAAATGGCTTCAAACTGTAAGAGAGTGGGTTTAGATTAGACACAAGGAAGAAAGTCTTTACGATGATGGTGATGAGACACTGGAACAGGTTGTCCAGAGAAGCTGTGGATGCCACATCCCTGGAGGTGTTCAAGGCCAGGCTGGAGGGGACCTTGAGCAACCTGGAAACTCCCCATGGCATGATGATCGGAACTTGATGTTCTTTAAGGTTCTTTCCAACCCAAACCATTCTAGGATTCTATGAAATTCACTTTGTGTATTGAGAAACCAGTAGTAGATCTATAGATTTCAGAAAAGTTTACTCATATTGATGAAAATTGAGGTAAAATTATTTTTCCCAAACTGCTGAAAACCTTGGGAGAATGACTAGAAATACAGAAACTTAATGATGGTAGGATTTATTGAATTGTATGAAAGACTTATTTTTCAATTCAGACACCTGTAAAGGAAGAGGAGGGAGGTATAATAGAGGAAAATAAGTGTGACAATTTCTGTGGCAGGAAGAGGTACCAAATGAGATGGTTAGTGAATTCTGTTGATAAAAAAGTTCCGCAGAAATGTCATATTGAGATCATTACGATCAGTTTAATATCAGCTTTTTTGTATACTTAGCACATTATAAATAATTGCATATGGTTTATAATTTGCTTCTCTTTGTACCTCAGTGCTGTAGTAGTGCCATCTAATGTTCTAATTAATCTGCAGTTTTTCCCAAGTCAGACTTTCAATAGCAACAAAACAATGCTTCCAGGAATGATGAACTTGGCCCTACTCCAGCTGATACTGTGGCTAATGCTCAAATAGTCTCTTGGCTTTTATGGCAACATAATCAAGTTAAGAAAATCTGGACAAGATATTTGGAGGCAATCAAGTGCTTCATTTTACTTTAAAATGCTGAACAGGTGCAAGTGGGATACATTCAAAAGGGTCATTAGGCAAAACTTGCTTTGAGGAAGGTGGAGCCAACATCTGTGCTTATTTTCATGGATACAAAAGAGCAGGCTTCCCAAGGAAATGTGAGTAGGATCCAAATGGATGAAGCAGTCAGACTGAATAAAGCATTCTGATTTAAGACTTTCTCTGCTTATAGTAATTAGCATTTAAAAAAAAAAAAAAAACCAACAAAAAAACAAAAGCATGATCAATCTTTTTCTTCTCCTGGGGTAGAAAAGGAGGAATCTGATTTAATTAAGAAGGACATTAACTCTGAGCACCTACCTAATCAAATATTAACTATATTCAGAACAAGCAAATTATAATCATTTTATAGTGATTTAAATGTTTCCTTCTGTAGCTGCATGGATCTTTTCCACGATATTTCTTGTTTTTACTAAAAACCATGGTCTTAGTTTACCCTTCAGATGTTCTGTGTTTTAATGACTGGCTGATAGAACCCTCCTGCAATAGATCTTTATGACATCATTTTATATTTTATATCCTAGTAAATGAAAAAGGATTTTGTGTAACTGAAGTAGAACAAGGTTCTTAAATCATAATGGGACACTTTATACTACCAGTGAAGTATCTGGAAGATATTTGAAGTTTGCATTTTTGACTCTCTTGTTGGCTCTAAGAACAAAATTTCATTTTATGTATTGCAATTGTGTTTTCTTATGACCTTCCTTATTTTGTAATTTGAATGGAACCATATACTTACTGAGTCTATCCATCATCTTTTTTTCCAATTATTTATTTATTACTGTGTTGGTTTTGGTGTGTTCGTAACACCTGCCTTTATGTTTCTGTCCTGGCACTACTGTGAATGCTGTAGCCACGTGCAGTTAGATGAGAACATAGAGAAGAGCCAAACATAGAGGAAACTACATTAATACTGGAAAATCAGTTAAAAACTATGTCTGGGCCTGCTTCTATCAGTGTCTTTCCATGAAATATAAAAGCATATTATTTCTAGCTGATATGGTAGTGCTGTGAGTTGTCACACAGCCTTGCAGAGAGGGTAATCAAAAAGCCCTTGGTAGGCCAGGACATCACATTGGTTTATTTGGAATTTCACTATCATAAAATCCATCCTTTTGGCATTCAGAAGACTGTGTGCAATGCAGTCTAAGACTGTCAACACTTGAAGTTACTCTGAAATTTGCTCATAGTCTTGCAAAGGTGGCTCCCTTCTCAAATTGTTTATTCATGCTGCCAGGATTTTACTTGAACTCTACTTGTTGTCTGTAAGTTTTGTACTATATTTAACATAATATTCTACTTTTGATTGCATTTTTTGGCTTGGTTATTTAACATTGTCATAGGTAAAAATTTGATTTCTAAGTGTCTTCATCATAGTATTAAGTTAGAATTGTGTGCAAATTTTACACCCTAGACACCTACATAAACTTTTATACCACTTCATTTTCAGATTAGATATACTCTTGTTCTTCTTTTTAGTTTCGGTAAAAGAGATAGCTTTATACATTTAATACTTGTCTCTAGGAAAGAAATGTGTTGTCACTGGTATAAAGGTAAGAGGCATTCCAGCAGAATTTTTCCTACTAGAAGTCTTAAGTCTGAAACATATTTTCGCAAACAGCCAAAATAGCCCAGATATGGCATTTGGGGTGGACTAAAAAGTTCATCTACTTGTATTTTGGTAAGCAAAAATATGATGAAGGCTGTAATTTCAGAAGTATTATTCACTATTGCTGTATTTTAAACTTTAGAGATATCAAATAAGATGCATTCCACTGTGGTAGGCAAATGAATTAAAAGATCCTAAGATTCAAATAGACAAAGGATAGAAGGTAAGAAAATTAAATTTTATTCACCTCACATTATTAGAGAGGAACTGAGGGAGACTTGCAAGGTGATCTTTGTGTCACTTTATACCTCCTCACACTTTAGAAGCTATATTGACTTATATGCCAAGAGCAATCATTTCCTGTTCAAAGATATATGTGACCTTTACTACATCTTTGCAGGCAGAATGCAGCAAACACAAGAATAAGGACATGTGCATTTCCCCCGCCCTTCCCCCCCTCTCATTTTAACCATATCATCAGTTTTTTGACAAACGATACAGCTTGGTAATCACTCTTGAAGATAAAACATCATCTTCTCTCTGTTTTATTTCTTCATTTTTGCAGACTTACAATGGAACAAACTGGTGGCAACCAAAGCTGTAGAGCATGCAGTTGTTGTCTGGATGCTTCAGATGTTTAACTGGTGATGGAGATATTTAAAAATAGTGGAAATCATACATAAACACAACTTCCTTTTCCTCCTTCTCAGTTCTTTGGACAGAGGCTCCTGGTTTTGGAATTCTGAGATTTTTTTTCTTTTTACTGGTTAAAAAAACAGTACCAGAGTCCTTACATAAATATAAATCTGCATTTTTATTTTTGTGACTTCTTCCCAAATCAACTCTTTCTAAATCATTTTCTTACTGGAGGATCATCTTCTCCTCATCTTTTCTAAAATGGAAAGGTTGGCTTGCCCCAGATTTCATTTCTTTAGAGTATGAGTCCTCATACTCATCTATAAATTGTTGGAGAAATGGGCTGATAGGAACCTCCTGCACTTCAAAGGGAAGTGCAAAGTCCTGTACCTGGGCTGAAACAATCCTGAGCACCAGTACAGGCTGGGATCCACACAGCTATAAAAGAGACATGACCTGGGGAGCCAGGCTGTTTTCAGTGATGCCCAGTGACAGGACTAGAGGCAATGGACACAGGCTAAAACACAGAAGGTCTGAACATCAGGAAACACTTTGTTACTGTGAGGGTGACCCAGAACTGGCACAGGTTGGCCAGAGATGTTGTGGAGTTTCCCTCCTTGGAAGATACCAATCTGTGTGGTCCTACTTGGCAAGGGCGCGTTGGACCAAATGAGCTCCAGAGGCCCCTGCCAACATCAGCCATGCAATAGATGCAATAGATGTCTCTGACTCCAATTTTGCAGAAAATACAAAAGCTTGCTTGTTCACACCTGTGTAGTGCAAATTTAGGACTTCAGTACAAGATCCACCTTTAAATGATCAGGTTTGAAGATGTTAGTATTAGGGACAGTTTTTAGAATTTGTTTAAATGCTTTATTCTTATGACAAATGCACAAACCCCAGTAAAGATCTGGAAATTATTTAGTCAATTTAATTTGTATTTTTTTTCACCCAACCCAGTATTTTTCGCAAATAGACAATGTAATATGTATTTTCTGTTTCATTTAGTGCCTTTGAATCCATTAATTTCCTCTTATGATGCCTGAATAATAATTAGTTATAGATAAGATTTTTCACTGAAACTGGAAAAGCAGCAGTATAAAATTAAAGTAAATGAGCAAATACTTGTTCCCTTGAGTGTGTATTTCTGTGGTGTAGACTAAACTGGATGTTTAAAATGAAACCGGTGTGCCACTACTCAGTCAAATGTAATCACCTCTCTTCAAAGCTGGTTTCACCCTCTCAGTCATATATATATTTGTTTTCTCTGCTCATGAAGCAAACTCTCTCCCCCTGAAACTGATGGATTGCCCAGAAGAATGAACCTCTTTATCCACAGGCCACCTACGCTGCTTGTCTCTTTTGACTTTTGTGCCTCCCTATCTAAACTCTGACCCAGCTAGATAACAACCAGCTGAAATCCTCTCTTTAGACTTGCGTACATTCATCACTGAGCTGTACTGGTTTGTTTTCAGTGTAAAAGGAGATTGTATATCTTGCATGCGATAATGAGAATGCGACTTGATACAAATGAATGCAAACGTGCCCTTACAGTTAATTCTTTTCTGTACTTTAGCAACAACAGAAGAAGGTATATCATTGACAGTCTGCTCTTTTGAAACCTTAATTTTGTAATTTGTCGAGAAGAGGGTGCAGAATCAGACTTGATATATCACTTTTTTTCCTCATGAGCTCCTGAATTAAAAACCGTTGGAAATGACTTTCCTAGGAAGAGTGAGTTAAGTGTGTGAACTTGTATTTGTGTGTACTGGGGAAATGTTTGTACAGATATATATGTATGTATATATAAGTATGCACATCTATCTGTGGACTTTAAGAAATGAGAATGATCTTGATATTTCTGAATTTGCCATCAAATTATTGACATTGCTTTATTGAAGCCAGTTTTCATAAAGTGCTAGCACATATTCTGAAAAAACAGAGCACTTAATTCTGGAAAAGGTAGTCCGTTTGGGGAAGTTGGAGCATAACTATAAGGGATATAGACTCACGTAAACAAAGGAACTTGGGAATGCTGACATTTAGTATCACCACATGTAACATTCAAACATCTAGATAGCTCCTCATCTAGGTTGCTCTGAGCTTAAAATGCAAATTATTTCTCTAAATTATTTGCATATTTAGACCATAGAGCAAACTAGGGTTGACCAAAGGGAATTCAGTTACCACTTGAAAAAGTTGGCGATGGCAAAGATATGCCCAAACTGCCCACAGGAGGTGCCAGAAGAAAAGTGGCTGGAATTATTCCCTTTTGAGACTTTCACTGAGATTTGCAGACTGAAAACCCCTCTTGTAATTGTAAGCCTGTAACAGCTTGACAAATGAAGTAGTCATCTCGAATGCAAAACTCCAGGCTCTTGTACTACTTCACAGTTGGAGATCCAGATCTCTAGTTTGTACTTTTGGGCAATGCATCTTCAGCTTCAGCTTCTCCTACTAAGACTCTGTAAATGTGCAGAAATGAATTTAAGAAGCAGGAGTCAGAGTAAGAAAAAACAGGAGCAGTAGCAATCCTATGATTTTGTCCTGCCAAACTCAGAAATAATCAATCCAGTGTTTATAACATGTACCTGAGTTACTACTGCTAGTTACTACTATCGTTTCATCAATATGATCCTATCATCTTATGTGAGTTTTAAAAAACTTTTCTATTCTGCAATGTATAAGGCTGCAATTTAAAATTACTTTAAGATTAATGAAACAAGAATTATGACAGCCATTTCTATATTTTTCACTATAAACAAGGACCTGATCTAAAAAGACAGATTATTTTTTTCTGTTAAATTTAATACAGACTGATAGATATCAACTAGGCAAGATCCTAATGAATTACAGCACAGAACAACTCCTCTGTTGCTTTTTTCATTCAACTTCACAACAGGAAAAACAAAAGGCAAAATTAATGAAGCTGTGCAGAGTGGAAGATGAGCACATCATTGATTTGAACAGAGCATTTAAATAATATAATGAACAGGTGTTCCTCAGGAACAGGCACGACTGCTCTCATGTATTGCTAAAGTATTTTTATATGGTTTAACAAAATAGTGTCTCCCTAGATCTTGCCTTGACAGCAGTTTGTACAATACCTGTATTTTCCATAACAAATGTGAATCCTATGTCATTAAAACCTGGCCAGTTATTACAGTCATGGAACTCCAGATTGCACATATCAATTACAGGAACAACTAGTGTTCCCACAAACTTAAGGTTACTTTCATGGATCTGAGTGTGTACAAGCCATGTAAGACTTGAATGAACTTCAGCCTCAAGTAGGAAACTGGAGGTGGTTTGACACTCATTTTCACTGCATTTGTATACAACTTATCTCAACAAATAAGATTTATGAACCCAGCCTTCAATATATTGCCCAAGAATACTTTTAAAGAGGATAGTTTAAAATACTGTTCCACATACCAAATACACAATGAGATGCTAGGAACACAGTTGAAATATTTATACAATGCAAAATAATTTTGTTTATGTTTAAACCTCTTAGACCTACAGTTTCGATGGCTTTGTGTTTAGACTAGGTATAACAAAGTTTATTTCCCTATACTACACATGGATAAAGGAATCCTACCAGGATAATTAAAGGATGCCAACAGCTATGTTGCTATCAGATTCTGATGGCTATCAAGAGGGAGAGGAAAATACAAAGAGTGGAAATTAATTCACACACTAATGAATTTTTTAATTAGTATTTAAAAACCCAAACTTAAGCAGTATATTTCCCTGTAGAGAACAGTATAGAGTCATCCAGGTAATTAGACCAAGTGAAGACAGTAAAACAAACTTATGGATATAATGTGATAAAAGATGTTTGAAGGTCAACAGCAGCAATCAAAGCAAGGACAGAAATTCACTAGATGAAGGCCAGGTCTCAGTACCACTACATCTTTTCCCTTCCATTTCCTAAAATTTCTGCAAAGGTTCTGAATTCAAGTTACATAATTGAAAATTTAAATATATGCTGGTTAATGTTTTAAAACATTTCTAAGTCATCTGGGCATTTATAATCATTTAAACTTTTGTTCCTCTTGGTCAGTAAAGAAAACTATTCAAATGTGCGAATCACACACTACTTTGTTTCCCAATCATGTTTGTGTTTTGTTGTTGCCACTAAGTGTATGCTGCCCGCCCAGAATACGTCATCATATGCTGGCGTACTATTGCTGTGCTGGAAGTGAGACAGGTCAGAAAAAGGGAAACAGGATGAGTACATCTTTGCCTCTGTATCCTACTGACGGTGGTTTGGGTAGTACCTTTTCTTGGATCTTGATGCTCCCAACGTATTTCTTACCACAGTCACGTTGACTGGGAAGAGGCAGAGGAAAAGGGGATTATCTTTATTTCCATTCATAGCCCCCCTGTTCCCTGGCCAAAGGAGTAGGGTTACTCTCAGCCTTTGAAGTGCAAATAGTAACTTATTGCCTCCCTGGAGCGAGACAAAAGCAAGGAAGGAGTGAGCCTCAGATGTTGTGCCACCCTTAGCTCTGGGCTTAGCCACCAGGCATGCATTAAACTAAAATAAATTAGTCACAATTAAGTTTTTTCTGGCACTAAATAAACCTTTATTTTATGTGCTTAAATTTTTTAGGCCTAAGGCTCATCTCCCGGGTTGCTTTGAATCTGGGCATGTTAGATTTCATCCTGGTTTACAGCAATGTTAATGGTTCTATATAAAGGAGTCTTAGGGAAGCTCCAGGGGTTAACAGGGATAAAACGTGTTTATAGCACTGAAGCTACTCCTCAGTACACATATAGACTAAGTAAGACTGAGACAGAAAGAAAAGCTAGCAAATATGTGTTTATAGCTATGTAAAGCAAAGCCATCCTATTGAATTGCAACCCTCAAATTCACCTATTCCCAGTTGTTGGCCCCAGTCTGACAGTTCACTGCATGTG
The DNA here is from genome assembly GCA_035222235.1 of Margarornis squamiger. Lineage (NCBI taxonomy): Eukaryota > Metazoa > Chordata > Aves > Passeriformes > Furnariidae > Margarornis > Margarornis squamiger. Next base: position 98,356,268 of record JAWWTY010000106.1, read on the forward strand.
AAGCAGCCCCTAAAGACAGAGAGTTATAAGATGACAGGCCTTTGCCTTCAAACAGAAATATGTTGTTGAACTGTGATCTCCTCTGTTATATCCACAGCTTGTCCTGGTTTCAGAAGTGCACTGAGCAGAAAACTCCCCCGTAAGCTAAAATGAAACGCACACTATTTTGGCCACCCCATCTGGGCTTTTGATGAGATTTAAAGCAAATTCTCCTCTCAAACTATTTGGAAAATTTCTTTCCCCTAGAGAAACAGTTCTAGAACTATATCTTGTGAATTTTCTTGGCACCCAGTATTATTCTTGTCACATATTCATTATGCCTTACATCAGTGCCTTGTTTCATCTCAAGAATATCTGTAGTTGCCATCTGTCTAGAAAACACGGGTTGATGGCAAGATAGTGACCTCAGCTCTCAAGTCAATCACCAGCAATTTAGGAAGAAAGCAGTGACAGTTGATTTCCAAATACTGGAAATGGTTGTTTACAGTAATAAATTATTGTCTAATAAATGTCTCCAGAAGTATGTTTAGAGTACTTGGAATGTTATTAAAAATAGGAAAATTTATTTTTTGCATTTTATGAATAAAGAAGTTTTTGCAAATTACTTTTGAGCTTAATTTCTTTCACTGATTTTTGTCATGCACATTGCAAGTAGCTGTTATTTATTTATCCGAACATATATTACATTCCTAAGTGTGCATCCGTCTTAATTAATAAATAAAACCCTCTTTTTGCATGAAAAAAAACAAACTCTGACCTTCAGTATTTCAGAAAACTAAACTTAAATTGAGAATTTCAAACATATTTTACTAAAAATTGTCAAATATTTTCTAGTTTGGTAATGTGAAAATTTAAAGTACACTTAAAAATAAAGGAATTCTGTGGCACTCAGTGTGACCTTTTACTTGAATATAATTTTGTCTAGGCTTTAAAAGTTAGATCTAATGTTCATAATGAAAAAAAATGACTGATGCTTTCAATTTTTTATGATTATGACTGGACTCTTTCAGTTTATTATGAGCTATTTTTGATGTACTTGTCTTTATCCAGGTCATATGCAAAGAAAGCAAGTGAACAAGTATATATTAATATGCAAATATAATGTATTTGAACCTCTGTGTCAGTCTCCACTATTTCCTCTTGACGGTGTTGCAGTTGTCATACAGATTATTCTCTATTAATGTGAAATGCATCCTGCTAAGAACGAGTGGGAAGGTTGCTTGAGATGTTACTGGTATTTGGCACGAGCTGCTATAAAACTCAGGAATTCTCAGCACATGCCTCTCAACCTAGAATAGACTTTTCAAACATTTTTGCAAGATACACAACCTTGGTTCTATTTTTATTCAGGATTTGGGAGAGTGTCAAATTGCCTTATAGCAAATTTGAAAGGACAACTTAGCTCAATAGCATTTAATTTGTATTTGAAGTAAGTTATAGCTGGAAAGAGAAACCAGAGAGAAGCTTAAGTCTTATAATGTATCAATAATGAATATTGACTTCATGACATGAGAAGACCAAACAAGGAGAGAAAGCAAAATGAGTTGTAAAGACCCTTATTTGACAAGCTAGTTTCTAAAAGCTGATCCGTAGTGGTGCCTTGAAACACCATGTGAAGTATCAGTCAGTAGTCTAGTCTTTGAGACCAAGAGGTTTGATTTCTGTCTATCTGTCTAAGGGAATAGTAGTTCTGTGCCTAGGCTTCTGTGATCACTGTGTGTCATCAAAATATGCAGGTGTGGAAGGTACAATGAATAACGAAATCTGCAAACTCGCCAATATCTGCAACAGCAGTGTGTTTTTTGTGGGACTCTAAGCTAGCATCTTCTCAGTGGCTGAGGCTGACCCAACAGTGCACACCCATGACAGGAGGGACTTTCATGATGAGGGATGTGTGGTCCAGCGCTGCTGCAGAGAATTGTGTGGTCCCTGTGGTGTAGAAGAGCCTCACTGTCTTTTTCACCTCTCTTTGACTTTGTGTGCTAGATCCCACCAGCTGGAGAGTGGCCAGTCAGTTGCCTTGATCACAAGGAATAATGGAGCAAGACAAAAACCTGGTGCCATGCAACCAGGGCAGGAGGAATATATCAGGGATGTGAAAAGAGTGGGCTGACAGAAAGAGCATCGTCCTGTATAAGTGAGACCTGGCAGATATCTGTAGACAGCAAAAATAGAAGATTTTTCAGTGCGTCTTATGTGGGAAAAAATGCAAAAAGGCAATGGCTGAAGCCTGAGGTGGATGTCTGTCCATAATCATAAACCATAATAGATTGCACTGGATATCTTTTATAATTTTCCTCCATTGATACTAAATAAAAACATTAAGATGGTGAAGTTAATCCTGGTCTTATGCCATACCTTTCTATTCTTGCAGTGCATCTTTCCTGCTAAAAGGTTCCAAATATTTTAGGTTTTATTGACCATAGCCTCAGTGCTGTGAAATGGACTTTGTGAATAAACACACTATCTTCACGTCTCTTTCTTATGCCCTTGGAGTCACCCACTGGTGGAAAGCAGCAGTATCATTAACCCACTACAGGCTAGGAAATTGCAGGCAAAATTCAAGCATATAAAATTAAATTACTCATATTATACTGGTTCAAGGCTAACTATATGCTTAATTATGTAAGTGTTGTATAATCACCACAAGATGCTGTATTTCAAAAGATTTCCTTACATTTTCATAAATTTTTTTATCAGTTTTGCTGCTACTTAAAATGTGTTTTGATGTCAGGTATCAATACATCTACCTTATAGACTGGTTTAAACTGTACAACTATCAAAGCACTCCTTTACCAACTTACTTTAGCACTTCACTTAACAGAACTGCATTGGCTAAGTATTATTTAAGACGTTAATAGTAATAATGGTTCTTTTAGGTAATGCTATTAAGAATGGAAGTTATCTTAAATCATGTTAACTGTCACTGAATAATAGTAACCCATCAGTGAGTAATAGCAGTAATAAATATAGTAAAAGTATTTTAAAGCCATAAGGTAAGGTCTTCATTATATCTTTTGCAATAGTTGCAATATTAATGAATGAAATAAGATATGTGTTCCTATTGTTTGCAGGATTTTTCTTTAGGATGATGGTTCAATGTATTTTGTGAATGAGTTGGTGAGACAGACAAAAAAAAATCAAAGTAAAAGCACTATTAGTACAACTAACTATTTAAATTATTGTATTAAGATCATGCTATTCCATAATGTTTTGATGGGTTTAATCAGTAATGTAATGTCCTGTGCATTCTTTCTTGCCACAGGAAGTTAGATCATATTGAATTATTTGAATATAATAATAAATCAATCAAAATAAATCAGACTGTGAAAAAAAAAGGTCTCTCTTAAAATGCGCACTTGCTTCCCTTCAGGTATGACTCAATTTTTCCATGCTTTTTACATTTTTTTGTAGAACATATTTTATATTATTGGGCATAACATGGCTTTATTAGATAGTTTATTGCCAATTAATCAGTTCAAGTGCTAGAGAAGTTGCATATTTCTGCCAAGATACCTATTTCTGTATTCAGTCTGTGCTTTATAGTTCCCTTAAATTGTTAGTGTCTTTTAAAAAAATCACTAGCTACTGGATAATGAGAAAATATAAAGCCAATTATATGATTTGATAAAGCTAGAATTAGTTTGGGAGGGATTTTAAATTAATTTAAAACACTTGTTTAGAAAAGTAATAGCATTTTACCTTTCCCTGAAGAACTCTGTACCTCACATTACTGTCTTATACATAAATATAAATATTACATGAAAGCCTACTGCATGTTCTCTGACACGATGGAATTAGTGGTGGGATTGCAATGCTGATGCCCAGTTCCAACCAGCAGATGTCAGCCAATTATGAGTCTTTCTCTGAACTGTATTTTTTTTGCCTAGAGTGCTGGAATCCATCTGGCTGCAGTAGTCAACTAAAGGACACTGCAGTCCTAGTCTATTATTTAGTGAATGAAAGCCTGCCAAAATTAGTAAAGTATAACTCTTGTTTCCTACAGACAGTTTTTTCTCACCATCCTCCTTGTTTAAAATCTTTTGAGGGGAAACTGTACCAGACAAATGGTATGTGTTCTCTACATTATATGGCTTTCTGTAAAATCCAGAGAAAGACCCCTTCAGATCTAGAAGAAATACCAGCCAAGGGGGATGTCCTTTGCCAAAATACAAGATAACATTGGAAGAGGGACAAAATCTTTATCATTTGAATATATTTAGGCATCTAGTTGGGCTGAAGTCAAGTCAGCAGAGATGCCCAATGCCTTTGAAGTTTGGCCTTGGCTTCAGGTTTGCTGCTTTGCTTACCAGCCTCTCCCCTCATGCTGCTATTGAGTTAAAACATGTAGCAAACCAACCAACCAAACCAATAACACAATAACACACTTTAGAATCACAGAATATTCCGAACTGGATGGGACTCACAAGGATCGTCAAGTCCAACTCTTACATGAATGGCCTATACAGGGAACAGGCGCATAACCTTGGCATTATTAGCACCATGGTCTAACCAACTGAGCTAATCTTGGTGCGCACTACGAGGTGTGGCAGCAGCTCCTTTGGGAGGAGCTGGTAAGCCCCTCCTTTGAGGGAGCAGCAAATGGTCCAGATAATGCTGCAGCTGTAAGCAGCACAGATTTGTAACAACCTGAAGATACCCTCACTTCACCCATTCCTGGCTGACAAAACCCTGATTGGTATTTAGGACCAAAGCACTAGAGGGAATAACAGGTGGCCCTGTAATAGACATTTAACTTAGACAGAGCCACAGTGTCCCTTATGTGTATCGTTACAAAAGTAGTAGTCACAAAGTCATCCCAACACACTGAATTTACAACTGAAAACCCAAAAGCCATAATTATAACATGTCTGAGGAAGTGAACAGAGATCAGTGGTCTTGCTGGAGGTTTATGCTCCTACATTACTACAGTAAGTGTGAGAAGGGTTTTGAGCAAAAAGTCTCCACCTTGTCCTTCACTCTGGAATGAGATTGCCATTTGGACTTTGTGGCCAAATGCAAGGCAAGGCACTTGGTCTTGCATGTCACTTAGTAGCTTCTCATTTAAATCTGCTCCCTGAAAAATAATTATTTGTTATATTCCTTTCTTAAGAGTAGATTGACCCCTAAATATTGTCTACTCTTTTAACATGGATTTTTAATCTCCCTAAGTATAGCTGCTGCTGAACAGTATTTTTTTTTCCTGCATAGTGGAATTGTAAGATCAGCACAGTGTGAAATGGTGAGTCTGTAGCAGGCATGTTGGTTTGACACACTACAGCTGGTACACTCAGTTTGCTGTGACACTGGAGGGGAGTAACACGCTGTTTTCTGGCAGGTGCTATCCTGACCTTTGAAGCTGGCAGACAGTTCAGTGTCCATGAGTTACCCCAATTTTCACAGAGAGGCTTCTCATTGCACATTAACACCAGGTCACTATCATGTTAGCAAATAACCCTGGTATTCAGTGTTTGATAAGACAAATATTTGAACCAGGTGATATTTGAGCATTTTTACAAAGTAACACTGAGTAAAGCAGCTCTCACCATTGCTGGTTTGCTAACAATTGATTTCTTGTCATGCCAATGGAATGTTATCTACAGCTGTGAAAAATCAGATTTTGGGGATGTCCTGGAAATTATTTCAGACTTATACAGATTTTATATATATTTTGAAAAATACATTTTTCTCTATAAATAGGTGAGAATACTTAGGCTTGACTGTAATAAATATATGTGCTCTGTTTAAGTATGTTAATTTAGAGGTTACACTTTGAAAAACTGGAAATTAGTATAGATTTTCTTGATTTGAATTTGATTTTACTTGTATACTCTGAGATTATGCCTTGGCTTGACTAGAATGGATTGAGACCAAACATTTTAATCTGCGGCCTTCTCTATGTCCATCTTTGTCCTTTTTTTTTTTCTGTTTCAAGTATTCTTCTGTTTGCTCTGCTTTTAATGGAGTTTTGTCTGTCCACTACCAGTGTCTACTTATTTGGCTTTTTTGGATGCTCTTTTATATTTCTAGAGCTGTAAGTACTGGCACTTTTTCACACAGCTGCCAACCACTTACTCTCATCTGTGGTTTGTTTCAGAGTGTTACTTACGGATAAAGAGTGCTGTAAGTACCTATATATAACAGAAGTGAGCATTCTAATTATACAGCTATGTCACTTTAAAGATATGGTGATGTGTGTGAAACTGGTCAGATTTACTGTCACTTCATGAGTTATCATATATTAGATGACTTACTGTGTCCCTTGTCCTGCATGTCTGTGAAGTAGTGTGTTATGTCAAATTTATTCAGCTCTAAGAGTTGCATCATTTTGAAATGCAAGGTCTTAAACCTCTTTTAGTTAAACAGGTGTAACAATGTTATTGTTGATATATTAGATAGAAACCAGTATAACTATTCCCAGGTGGGAAGCAAGATAAACTATGCTTATATAACCTTATAAAATTCCTTCTTTCTGTTGTCTGTACCAATTTAACTGTTTTAATTCAAGTGTTCAAATTGATGGTCAAAATAGATATAAGTCCTCTAAAAAAAAATTAAAAAAATCTGTCTGTCCCTTGGTGGGGATGGGGACTTTCCTCTATGACTGTGTTTCAGTAACATCTAGGTCCACTTCCTATTTCAGGCATCTGTCCCCTCCAGGCTTCATGTCCTATGCCTACTGCACTTTGACTACTGTGAGCAAAGCACTGATATCATTAACCTAGAACTACTCCCTCTGTTATGCCCCTTTCTTCTTTCCTTTCAGTTAGCATGAAGAAACTAAACCATCTAATTAAAAACTATTCTTAAAAAAATTTAGTATGTCCTTCTTGCACAAAAGAAAGGACAGCAAAAAAGTATTGGTCACATCTCTCTTCTCAGTCTAGCCCAGAGATTCAGTCCTCCATGGTACAGAATATTTTAATTCCAAAGCCTTAGAACATATGCTTAAACTGATGCATGTCAATACATTAAAGAAAACCGAAATTTCAATGCTCTAGGCACTCTGCAGCATTGAACTTCAAGGTGGTCCCTAAATAAAACATACCATTGATAGTCATTGTGTAGAAGGGCACTGCTGGCGCTACAGATTAAGACTGACAAGAATTCTATTTCAGAGACGGCAAAGTAGGCGAAATAAAACAGTTCCACAACTGTCCTGACTGATCAGGAAAGAAAACGTGGCATTTGGGCATTAGTGACTTCAGTGCCTAATACTATTACATCTATGTTATCTGAGACAATGTTTCATGAGTACAATTTTTTTAGTACAAGAAGGTGTTTTTAAAAGAGCATTTTGCAAGACCATGAGGATTAAAAGAAATATCAGTTTTTTTGATGTTTTTGTCTGAAATGCAAATAAAAAAAATATTTTAAAGAAAGCTCATAGTAAAAAAGTTTCTGAAAATGTCATAAATTTGGCACATTAATTAGCATCTAGACTTTTATAATAACATCTCAATTATATGACACTAATGAAGGCAGATCTGGTATTAAGAATATAAGGTTAGATTTAGAAAGTCATCTGCAGGTGTTCCTGTGAGACCATGATTTTGTCACCATGAAACTTTGCTTTGACTGTTGCCCTGGGTGCAAACTTTGTGCTTGCTGCCAGCTCCTTACTGTACCAAAGCACAAATCACGGCTCCTGCTACACTCAGGTTCCCTCTGCTGAAGTCCATGGACTCAGGCCTTGTGTCAACTCACTCTGCCACCAGGTATCTAAATTGTCCCTATGTCAGTGTCATGTTTCTAAGGGTTAGAGAAGGCAGCCACAGCACCTTGACATCTCCAAGGCAGATAGAAAGTATAGGAAGCCCAAATTCATGTTTCTTTAGGTACAGAGCTTATTTAGCTTCTAGATAAAGCAAGAGCATTTTCTATCTGCTGAGGTGGCACTGTTGGGTCCGGTCAGGCAGGTTGTGTATATGCTTTACTCCCTTATACAGAACTTCTAGAAAACTCTTTGTGGGAGATATTCCTCATCTCTGGTGTTTCTTTCTGTCTTGGACTGAGAAGCTGTTTAAGCAGCAGTGCACAAACAAGAAACATGGTTAACTCAGCAATGAAAAATCTTAGATAAAAATAAAGCAATTGTTCTGAAATATAGTAAAATCTCTCAGGTGTGAACTGCTGTTCTTCACTACTGCAATATTCTTGGCCAGATTACAGTTTTTCCTCGTGGATAAATCTACCTGCATTTGATAATTCAGAATAGGGTATTGCAAGGGTAACACTAGATTTAATGAAACTCCATCCTTAGGGTAAATTTCTACAAAAAAATTGTTAAATACTCATGTTTTCACCACCACTTCTGTTGTTATTCTGTTTAATGAAAATTAAAGATATGTCCAAGTATATTCATCGTATTTGTATCCTGAGAACTGATATTTAATTCATGTTTATCTAAGGCAAATAAGACATCTCAGTCAGTGTCTGCAGATTCTGTGCTGCAATAACTGAATTCAATACATTAAATTAGTGTAGTGACTAGAAAAATTTCCTTTGTAAATGGTTATGAGAGCAGCCAATGTCTCACCTCAAAAATGGACCTTTATCTTAATGAAAATTCTCTGAGTCAAAATGTCAAGGTGACCTTATGGAACACCATGAGTTAAATCTCTTAGTCAATACTGCACTTTGAATATACCAGGTTTTTATTTCTTTTTCTGAGAAGACTGAAGTAGAGGAGTGATCCACTCATACTAGTTTTTGTTCAGTTTTGGGGAGTAAAGTCATATTCCACTGGCACTGTATTTTTTCTAGATACCACTTGTATTTGTTATGACATATTTGAGAAGTCCTAATATTTTATCTTTCTCAGAAAAAAAATCAAATTACCTCATCTACAGAACAAGAGAAAACAAAACCAATATACACTATTTCTGTTTTCTCTGCCTGCATTGACATGGCTGCCTTTCTTTGCATAGTGTTTAGAGATCTAATTAGCAATGATCAAGAAGATGCTCAATGTTTGTGTAATGGAATTAAACAGAGTTAAATACTCACAAATCCATAATGTAATTCAGATTCTCCTATTCCTTTAAATTGACCTTTATCTGTCGCAGTTCTTTTTAACACCTGTATACAAAGTGAAACAAAAAAAAATATACATTAAAAATTTCCCTTTAACCTTGGTAAAAAGGAGATATTTGAGGATTAAAGAGTGCAAAGAAACCCACAATGTCTCATTGTCCTCTCCTGTAGACAAAACTATGGGAGGAAAAATGAAAGTTTAACATCTGTTGTTAGAGCTGGAGGCACGAAGCATTTTGCTAACACAGTTCCTTGGCAAAACAGCACCCAGTTTCAGGCAAAGGAGTCAATTGTTCATCTGTGGGTAGGAGAACAACAGAGTGGCAACTTAGGTTCAGTGGATGGAATCAGGAACGAATGGCTGTACCTCAAGCATGCAGCTATCTGTGAGAAAAGACCATGTTATTTATCTTCTACTTCAGTGTAGCACCACAAAAATTGTTGGGCCCGTTTTATTATAATGTCTTTTATGTATTGTCATGGATCCAAACTATTTCATGGCTCACAATAGACCCCAATGATCTCCCCTACCAAGAGTTGTACATGTTCATAGTTCCCATATTAGCATCTGAAAGCATTGGATGTTTCAATTTAAGACCACATATGTCAAAAAGTTAATAGAACAGGTGATTTTCCTCTGATGTATGTGCAACATCCCCTCTCACCACACACAAGCTTTTAGTTTAACCAAGGGAACTGTACTGAATTAGACCAAACATATGAGAGATAAAAAATGGTAAATACAGTTTTGATGGTCATATAGGAAAAAATCATTAAGAAAGGTAGATGTAAACATACCAAGAAAATCCAAACGTGTTTATATTTATAAGAGAGCCATGTATTTAAGTAACTGTGTGGTTTTGGCATGTATCACTTTGTCATTTTAGGGACTCCTGATAATTTAATTCCATGACAGACAACTATAAATGGGAAAAGAATAAACAGATACTTTAAAAGGGTTATATAAGGAAGTAAAATTACATCAGTGTCTGTGCACCTACATCTCTTATGTTGCATCTTCTTTGCATCACAATTACTGGCTTAGTGCTGCTTTAGAGAAAAACAACACAGAAAATTAATTTTGTTTGAAATACCATTAGACTTACCTAAGATACTGAAAATTAATCTCAGTTTCATAATAATTTTCAAAGCCCATTTCTAAGTATTATAAGAAACAAGCAATATTCTTATATGTATATTCTGTGACCCATCAAATTAAATATACCCCTTAAGCTGCCTAGCATACACAGAAATATTTGCAGAATAAAGAAATATGATTATGTTTACCTACAACTAGTTGGAATTTTGTATGCTTGATCTTGATTTGAAATTCCTTAGCTTCATTCTGCTTTGTGTGGTCTCATTTGTGTGATCTCATTTATGTGATCTCATGGAAAACCTTTGAATGAAACACATCTGTCCAGGTAATATGCCACTCATGTATTCTCCTGATGTCATTAATGATTGTGTCCCTGAGTCTGTCCTGCTCCAAACAAATGCTTTATGTTTTACATAAGTGTTCCTTCTGAAACAAAGGGTCTATTTGATACAAGTGAACATTTCAGCATAATGCATTATGTTCTGAACTAAAGGCTGGATTAATTAAGCTTTAGTTCTCTACTGTTTCCTGTTCCTAGTAAGACTAATGCATTAGCAAGCCTGCTCTCTTGGATAACTTTGAAATTTTAGGGGCCAAAGGTGTATTTACTCATGTTTGCTGCAAAAGGCAATTTTAATTTGATTTCAAAAGTGCTAGATAGAGACAAAATTAGAAATTAGGGTATGGTTAGGCATTATGTTTGCATTTATCCATATAATATTTCATTCAACTTTAATGTGTGGTAATGCATTCCTTACTAATTACCTTTCTGGGCACTTTTATGACCCTTACCAGAGCTGTATCTTGGCACCTTATAATCATTAATAGGTTGTATCTTTACTAAGCACCTGAAAGGTAGGGACATAACAAGCTCTAAAACAATAAGAATGGAGATAGAAGAGACCCAGACTTACAAATAAATAACCTCTGCCACAGAAAAGTGAACTGGAATTTGAAAATATATATCTCGAGTACAATCCCCTCTGCTATCACTAAGTTGCACTTCACTTATTGATTATTTAATTTGATCAAAGAAGTTATTAATAATTTTTTTTTTTTTTTGATAGTGATTAGTTTAGTTGTTTTGTTGTCAGTACATTTTTCTCTTAAAATTTACTGGGATTTTCAGTTGAAACATTTAGATAGTCATTACCTGTATTTGGTTTGCGTTCTTCAAACATCAATGGTGCAATTTTTCCTAGCATCTCTTTAATCCTCCATGACTTTTCAGAAATATTTTCTAGTAGTCTAATAAAAGTATTTTAAAATTTTCCTTAAAAGTATGGGATGATAAGTGGACAGGTCTTCTTCTATGTGTGTGCTACATTTTCCCAAATACATTCCTTTTTCATGAAAAAGTTTATTGAAATTATTTCCTACCTATTTATAGCACTTTACTCATTCTAGAAAACTGGTTGCATGTGAAGACATACTAAATATTCCTATGTTTTAACAGCTTTCAGGAAAACAAGGTCACTGAAGAGAAAACTTGAACAAATCTACCTAGTCTTTCCTTTCATAAAACTTAAGTAACCATTAACCAAGGAAGTGATTGAAGTCTAAAACACTTACGCTGGCTGATAGCAAAGCACAGCACTTCTGAATACCAAAGTGAAAATCAAACAAAATCCTAAGATACATGTTCTCTCTGAAGACGTGGTTATTTGTTGTTTTGGGAGACCAGCCTAGTGAACAATCACTGTTTCAGGGCTAAATTCTGAATAAAATAAGTTCTAAATAAATAGATATGGGAGAGAATGGGGAAAGAAAGTATAAGTTTTTGGATATGTATTTTGGATAGTGTGTGAAATTCCCACCTTTACTCACTTTCTGGAAGAACCAACTGTGTCCTCCAAGACTGATGAAGATTCTCTGTGTTTTCTTTCCATTTCAGTTAGCAGCCCTCATGAAGTTTCCCACTCAGGCTTTACCCAGGACTTTGGAACTACCTGATGCCTGACAGGCTACCTTGGAAAAACAATCTAAGAAATAGGTGACTTCAATCACAAAGTGGCAAGAATCTCTACCAACGACTGGCACTGGGAAGGATATATTCTAAAGTGGTCTAAATTTCTCAGACTCTACTTCAGTACTTCCAGCATGATTTTCATCTTTAATGGAGTAATAAGTGCATTTTTCCTTCATTTGGCTAGGATTCATGCTGGTTGTTTTGACTATTCTCAATATTTTTTTTAGCTTTGTTCCATCACATAATGGTTCCTTTCATTGTATGTGTAGCAAGATCAATTTGAGGTCAAATTCTGTCTTGCAGAGTTGAGCTGAAAACAAGTTGTTTTGAACCACATATTACTCGTTCACTCATTTTTTACATTTTATATATATATATATATATATATATATATATATATATATATACACACATCTTTTCAAATTTTAACATAAGCTACCAGGTTGCATAAAATTCAATAGATGGATGATAGAACTTTTTTTTTTGTTTCTTTGAAAACATTTGTTTGGTGTTCAAACTTTAGGAGTTATCAAGTAAAACAAGGGAAATACAATATAGCTTTTGCAGTCTGCAATGCCAATGCAAATCTTGAGCTGCAAATCAGATACTTTCTTAAATTTTGTATTTTTATGTAACACTTGTGACTAATTTAAATATAATGGGCACAAGGTACTTGCACAGCTGCTATGTTACATTGGGTGTCTTTATTCTCATTTAACCTCTACTATTCCTATATCATGTAGCTCAAAGTTAATAGCATTACTGGGTAAAAATAAACAAGAAACTAACAGTGAAAAGAAAGACCTCCTCACAGTAAAACTCTAAGAAACAGGCTGTCAATTTTATTACAACACTACTAAATTTGACCTAGTGTAATTTATTATGAAGCTTATACATAATGGAGAAAAGTGATCTTAATCTTCAAACAAAGTGCATTACACCACAGCTTAGTTGAATAGCTTGTTTTTGCTAAATTTAGGTGTTTCCCCTGCTCAATTAATTCAAACTCAGTGAATAAAAGAAAGCCGCTGAAAAGTTTTAATGAAATGTCCTTGGATCTCTAAGAGTGATGATATCCTTACATGTCATAAGCTTTTAACTTCATTGAAACACAGGGGGAAAAATAGAGTAGAAAAAAGCAACAGATTATAAAAATGGACCTGTGTAAGCCTGGTATGACTGACAAGGATAAAACCAAGTTCATTGGCATGTTCTATTAGCTACTATAAGATAATCCTGTAGGTCTGAAGTAATATACAGGTAAATCAGTGTGAATTTTTATGTGCTTTTTTTTTTTTTTTTTCCCTGCCAAATGAAATACTTAAAATCATAGAATATCCTGAGTTGGAAGGGACTCACAAGGATCATCAAAGTCCAGCTCCTGATCTTGTATGGGGTATCCTCAAAATCACACCATGGCCCTGAGAACACAAATGCTTCTTAACTCTGTCAGGCCGGGTGCTGTGACCACTTCCCTGGGGAGCCTGTTCCTGTGCCCAACCACCCTCTGCATGAAGAACCAAGTTCTAATATCCACCTTAAACCTCCCCTGACACAGTTTCATTCCACTGTATCTAGTATGAGCCTCCACTTCTGTGTAGGTCACTTCTTGGTAGTATAAACATTGGGGATAAACCAAACACTATCTCACTGTGGGAAATTCTTTCAGACAAACAGATTAGCACAGTCCAAGGTATGTTATACAAACAGTGGTGACACTAGAGACCTCACAGGTCATGAGATAAAATAGTACAGGAAAAGCTTCCAACCTGCAGATGGCAGAACATATAGTGTGATGGAGATAGACTAAATTCAACTGAAAAACTGAACACTAAACAAAATTGAAAACTTGTTGTGCAGTTTTTACTACATCAATTCTACTTAGACCCATTTTACTGTAAAATGTTACAGTCTCCTTTAGCATGTAAACAATGAGGACCCTAGATTCCTGGTGGTTTACTTCTTCTCCCACTTTTTAACTCCAGGTATTCCCATTAGCAATTCACTTTCTTTCCAAATTGTTCAATATCCACTTATACTATATACTTTTCTCATTCACAAGAAAAGTTTGCTTCTTGGTGCTAGTTACTTCATATGATCATGTATACAGAAAAGGAACTCATTACCCTCTATAAGGCATTCTAAGAATTTTTCTTTGCTATTCTGACTACAAAAAATGTAATAACTGTAATAACAGAAAAAAATAGACTGCTGCTTCTTGGTTATTTTTTTTTTTTTTTTTTAATGAGCATAAAGAAATAAGTATGCAAATTCAAAATTTGTCTAAAAACCATTTAGTCCAAATCGGATACTTCCACTCTAAAAGTACATATTTCTCTGATTTATTTTTATAAAAAACTTAGAGTCAGCTGATCAGATGTGTACATATGCTTGGTAGTTATGTACAGGTTACTGAAGGGAATGTGGATATAACTTTCTGTTGCATTGTCAGGCTGCCTGAATTTTGTTTGTCTGTTTGTTTGCTTGTTTGTTAAAAATGCTCATCAGTCTGTGTTTATTCATATTTGCAATTTAAACTGGAAAGTCTTTAAGAAAGGCCTTTTTGTTTTGTACAGGGCTAGTAGCATGGTCAGTAGCCGAAAATTTGAGGTCCAACACATAATGAACAGGGACAAATTCCTAGTGGAGGGTCAAAATTACATGCCGATAACTCCAAGTTCCAGCATCAGAGATCTTTGCTTTTATTGGCTGCAACAAGCTTCACTTATAAAAAATTGTTGCATGATCTAGAATCTTTGTCAGAGACATAAAAATCTGTAGAGTTAGTGGCAAACACCATGGATTTGATTCATGATTCAAATAATTACATGATTTACAAACTCAGTTTCCTTATAGTTTCATAATTAACTTGTAATTCTGTATTTACACAATGTCGAAGACACAATTGTTTTAGCAAAGCTGCTTTTAAAACCTGCAGTGAATAGCAATATAATTTTCATTCAGACTGAACTCTAATTCACCTTTAAAAGAAAAGATGTAGAGTATCTGGTGTAGTCTGTTTTGATTATAACATTTTTTTCATGAGAGGAATATGCAGACATGATCTTTGGAAGTAGCTTTTTTAAACATAATTAATGAAGAAAATATTGCTTAGCCTAAATTAAAAATTGTACAAATGAACTCCCCCCAAGCCATACATGAAAATGCAACAATGATGTCATCCTTATGTGTACTTACAGATTTATTTACTCTCCTTTGTGACATAGACCTTTACAGAGGGTGCTTGGTAATGAAAAGTATTTTGAAAACTACTAGATAAAATATGAGTAAATACAAGTGTATAATTCTACTTTCCACTGAATTTGTATTGCTATTTTTCAACAAAAAGATACAGAAGCATTTGTTGACATATTCACTTCTGAGTAACTTATAGGAAAGTTTTATAAGGAGTGATTGAGACACAGAATAGATGTACATATAAACCAGATATTAGCAAATAAAGCAGTAGCAGTAAAATTAGAAGTTTCATTTAGATAAGTTTAGAAGCCTAGGGCCATCACTGATTTTTTTTTGTTTTGTTTGTTTGTTTTTTTTTTTATTTTATTTGTGTTTTTTCTTTTTTTTTTTTTTTTTTTTTTGAGAGGGGATTTTTTTGTTTGTTGTTGTTGTTGTTGTTGAGGGAGGCAACAATACTGGGCTGCTACACATTTCCTCCTCAGCTTTTCCCCACTTTAATCTTCACAACTGCTTCAGAAGGAAGCAGGACTATAAATTTCAGTTACTGTAGTTTGAAAGATGTTCTGCAAGTCAGCATTTCTGATCACATGAAGTATCACTAAGAGGGCTATTTCTATTCAAAGTAGTTGTGTTGGACACATGCTCATGTGGCATACAAAGGCACAATTCTTCAAGCAGAAAAAGTGTTCGTTCTCCTACTCAGTCTTCATAGCCAGACATGCAATTGTTTAGCAATAACTGTTCTTATGAAGCTTTGGAGAACACACAGAGTAGAAAAGCTGAAATGTGTATATATGGTTAGTCCATCCATTTCTCTTCTTTAGTTCGTTTAGCAGGATATTTCAAATACAGCTCTGGGAGGAAGATTGTGACATTTTCTTTATGACAAAAAATTTAGCTTCAACTTCCTCTCCATTGGAGGTTTTCCACATTACATACAGTTATTGCCTTGCATCCATATTACATGCAGTTACCCAATTCAATACAATTAGTTAAATATAATGCATTTTTATTAGCAAAATTTTGGAGCAGGAAAAAATGAACTAGAAAAGGGTCCTTTCTGAGAGCAAACATTCAACACTTAATGAATGTCAAAACCCAAGCAAGAGATTCTATACAGAATTCATAGGCAAACAGTAATGTTCTGTATCTTAATAATCTTCCTTTTGGTTAAGGTGCTCATTATGATGAAACTATAATGACATTGTTCTATTTTAGACAAAACAGTTATAATGAAAATATTTTTTATTCTGTACCAATAAATCAATGGGTAGTACTTTATGGGAGAGGGTGTCAGATATTTTCAGCAGAAATAGGAACAGTATACTTGAAAAAATAGGAAGGTTTGAGGAAGATAATTTCAAAATATCTCATGACTTACAGCTAAATACAACACTTTATTCTCCTTTCATCTTTTGTGTGAAGATTTTACTATCCTTATACAACTGTAAAATACTGCTATTTGGATTTTAGGCAATGGGCTCAAAAGGGGCCATCACTACTGTTTTGCCTAAATACAATTGAGTGAGAAGGGGATGAGAATTACATTTAAACATGACACATAAAATTACATAGAAGCATATGAGTCATCATATTGAACTAGAGCATTACAAAGGGGACTTCAAATTCGGCTGATTAGTGAAGGATCCAAAAGAGCTCTTGTGGCAGCTCTGAGACTATAGAAAGCTTCCTAACCTGACAGTATCTTTCTAAGGTCAGTTATGCAAATCAGTTTCCAGAATATTTTAGCATCATGGAGCAAAGCAAATGTCAAAAATCTGGCCTGGAGACTTTATAGAAAGGAAACATGCATTCCCTTCTGTTTGCAACGATTTAGTTAAAAAATGGATTGAATTTATTTTTATCCAGTTTTACTGAAAATACCCTTGATTATTTTAGCAGATTTATTTATAAAGCTAACTATAACATTTATGGGAAAATAAAATATTTTTGCAACTCCCCTGTGTGGCTTTTTTTTTTTTTTTTTTTTTTTATGACCATATAATGCAGCTTGCTTTGTTGGTTGCTTTCTTCCTTCCTCTCTCCCACTTTCCACCACCTCACCGTGTCTTTAGTGGAAAATCATGTTAAGTAAATTCTGTTAATCTGTTACTGGAATGAAAGTACAGTCAAAACTCAGACTAATTCTGAACTATTGAATTTGATAAGAGTTTGGAGGACACCATAAATAATTCAATCAATATTGTCAATTTTTTTAACTGAGTACTTACAAAGCAGCCTTCTATTTATTTGTTTATGTATTTATTTAAATATTTTTCTGCTCTGGGATATTTAAAGAAAAGATGTTGACATATGTTGCAACAAGAAAACTTAATTTTCTTGTGTTACATATGTTCAAGATTTTTACAGTTTGTTTTTTTTTAATTTTACTCTAATACTAAGAAGTTAAAAATCAAAACAAACCTTGAAGATCATTCAGTGCTGTTTTGCTATATTATTGCTTCATACATCAGTAAGCCATTCAAAAACAAGTTTATTTACATTTCCCATTGCTGGTTAGAGAGCTCAAGGTTTTAGTAAATCTCTGAATGTACAGTAAAGCATAACTTAATGCTAACTCTGCATTCACTTTTCCTACTTACCACCAGTTAAATATTAGAGACTTAGAAAACATATTTAAGTGAAGATAAGAATTAGGCAAAGGTAATTGTGTAATACCTCCTTCAGAATCATAGTGTCGATAAGTTAATCTAGGGTGATCCTGCTGTCATATCTTGTACAGGAAATTTTCAAATTTCAGAAATTTCCATAGTGAAGGAAAGAAAGATCCCATGACTTAAGACATAGTTCCCTCATATGAGATCAATGCAACCCAGATATTTTACTGAGACTGTTTCACAAATGAGTTATCCTTTTTTACCTTTACTTTTCAAATCATTACAAGAGTGAAAAAATGTTAAACAGATTACACATTGAAAATCTTTGAGTTCTTGTTACATGTTGTTAGACTGTGAAAAAATTTGAAGGACCAGTTGGTGTAGTAAATGAGTATAAAAATTCACTTTTCATTCCCTTCTTTGCTTTCAAGTCCCTCTGCAAGCTTTCCTCCCAAAATATGAGTGAGAGCTAAAAGTTTCTGAGATAACAAATACAATGTGGCTGTCACTGATGAGTCACTATCACACAGCTCTCTCTCTTCTTCTGACATGGTAATTAATTTCTTTGCAAACAGAAGAAGAGTGGGGAAGTGAAGCAAAAAACCAAATGACATAATGTTTGCTAATTTGATAAGCAGTTATGTAATTTATGGATAAACTAATGGATTACAGAGTTAGTGGGACACACAAGTTATCAAACATGAGTAACCTGACTCCATTTCCAAGTCCTTGAAAAAGACCTGTATTATCCATTGTTCTTACAGCTGAACAATTTCCTAATTGTCTTTTGAAATCTTTTACTTTTTCCTGAAATCTAGCTTCAATTCATTCCTTGAGTAAACTTCTCAATAAAATAGACTGTTTTAAATGTAGAAAACCCCACTTTTAAATTTTTATTAGGCACATTCAAAAAGTTAATTTTCCCTCAAGTAGGAAGTAATAGCGGGACAACTATCACAGTTACTTGCTCATTTAGCTGTAAGAAAATTAAGTAATTTCTAGGTACTGAGAAAACTCTCCCATTGGAACATACACATCCATGCATGCTCACATCTACCAAAAATGATGTTAATCTTATTGTTTCTGACATACCCTGCGTCTTGGAATACTATTGATTTCCTCTATCTGACCATCAAAGAGAGTCAGGGAAATTTATAGCCTTGGTAAGACTGATTCAAAAGAAACTACTGCACGCAGTCAGCTTTGTTTATGTACACCAAATCAGAACATGTCTTTAATATTCTGGGCACAAATTTCGACTTGAATAAAACAAAACCTTGAGAAGCAGCAGCATGTAAATCATTCATGAATGGAACTTCTATTTTCTTGTAACTTGTAGCTATTTACTGTAAATAGGGAAGGATAATCTCTCATGTAATGTGATCATTGCCTAATTGTAATACAAAACGGGTGTCTTTCAGCATATTGGGGATAATATTGTTGAAATTCTGTAAAGCAAAACTGAGCTAAACTAAAATATCCCTCAGAGCAAATTGCTTGAAATGAAACATGGCTTAAGTGGGTATTTAGTTCTTAACAATATGAATGATGTGGAAGAAAAAATTATTACTGAAAGTTTTTTTTTCTTGGTGATGAAAAATTCACTAGTTAGTGATAAATGGTAATGACAGGCAAATTACACAGTTTGAATGAATAAATCAGACCAGTATCTGTATTTTTAGTAACAAGTAATTGATTAAATGTTTCCCACAAAGTTAAATTTGACTTAGATCTGATTTGGGGATGAAAAGCACTTTAGTATGCAATGGTACTGAATGTCCAAGTATGAATAGTGTTAATATTGGTTCACATGAGCTGTGTGATGCAGCCTAAAAGACTCTTGATATCAGAGTTCTTGGGAATTTCTTGGGAGATAGCAGGGGATATCAGGTAGGATTTAAGAAGGATATCACTGCTTTAATGTTGAAAAATGGAAAAAAAAATGTTGAAAAAATCGATGTGGGTCCTAAAGAAGCCATAAGAACAATTCAGGGTCTAATAAATTAACACTCATGTCTTAAGATCATAGACATCCTATTTGGCAGAATGAAAATAAAAGATAATGTAAGATCCTGTAGACGAAATGTGGCCACAACCTATTCAGATTTAAAGCAAGGAAAACTTTTGTGCAGAAATATAATTATCAACTGGAAGAGTTACCGAAGAGATGGGTTGAATTCGTAACTTTAAAAAGTCATCATAACTGAATGTATCTATTGAAGATGTAGTATAGTTCAAACAGAAATTACAGATTTAGTGCAGGGATTTCCAGGGATTGCTCATAGGCCTGTTTGTATAGAAAGTCAAGGCAGCCAATCACATTACTCTCTTAGATTCTAAAGAAGATACTTATGTGCCAAAATTGCCAATTAACTTCAACAGGTGAACTTTAGAACAGTATGGTAGCTAAGAATTATTCTAAGGGACATGGAATTTTATCCTCCCAAGTCAAGAACAGATACTCAATACTCATCTGTTAAACACAGGAAGCTGCTATTTGGAATTTATTCTCTGGGGACTTTGGAAGTATTAAAATGTTAGAGCTGTGACTACCTGAAACAAACCATGTTAATTCTTGCCCATGATGGTCAGCACAGAACTCAGAAAGCTTCCTTTTATTTCTGTAGAAATTTCATTTATAAACGCACAGTCAACTTTGAAATTCTCCATCTGTGAATACATGTATTCCCTTAATTATACTGTAAATTAAGGGAGGCAATAGCCTAAAAGAAGTATTTCTTCAGCATTGTTGATTCATCCTAATAGGTAAACCTGTTTGATTGTCCAGTTCAGTATCTGCATCTGGTTTTTGAATAGAATAGGAAACTAAAATTGAGTTGATAGGAATAACTATGCAGAATTTACTCAATTATGCAGAGATATGAAATAATGAGGGTGGAGGTTATAAAGCAGACTGTTGTGGGTGTCTGAGTTAGAGCTGCAGTTCCACAGTGAGGTATCGAGGAGTATTTTGCATTGTGTGGGTTCCTGATTGCTCTAAAACCCTGAACAACTTCTTTGTGTTTGACACTTACTAGGGAAACTTGAGGTACAACCAACCATCTTCATGAATTAAACTTATCAGGGCTCTCTGTCTGATCCTCAGCACTGGTGTCACAGTGTGGCTGACACCCATGGAACTAAATTCTATAAAATTATAAACAGAACTTTGCCAGGCAGTGTGGAAACATTAAACAATATTTCCAAGTCAACTGCCCTTTTCCTTATGGGGGACTTCAGCTTCCCAAAAATTAACTGGAAGCATCATACAGCTGGTATAACCCAGGCCAGAAGGTTTCTAAAAAACCAGGATGACAACTTTATGGAGCAGATCCTGAGGCAGCTGACTTGGAAAGTTGCCCTCCTTGATCTGCTCCCTGTCAACAGAGTGGATCTTGGGAGTGAAGTGGAGATTGTTGGCCATTTTGGCCACAGAGACCACAAAGTGATTGAGTTTAAAATCTCTGTTGACAGGAGGAAAAGTGTCAGCAAAACCTCAACTCTGGACATGAGGAGAGCAGACTGTTCAGTGACCAGTGAGTAAGGTCCCATGGGAAGTTCAACAAAGGAAGAGTCTGATTCTGTATCTGGGATGGGGCAACCCTGGATGTTTGCACAGACTGGGGAATGAGATGCTGGAAAGCAGTGCCATGGGAAGGGACTTGGGGGTCCTGGTCAATGAGTTGAATATGAGTCAACAGTGCCCCTAGAGGGCCAACCATATCCTGAGGGACAACAGGCAAAGAGCATCACCAGCCGATCGGGGGAGGGGATGGTCACGCTCTGCTCTGCACTGGGGCAGCCTCACCTTGAATATTGTGTGCAGTTTTGGGCACCGTGATATAAGGAAAATATGAAGCTGTTAGAAAGTGTCCAAAGGAGGGCAATGAAGATGATGAAGGGCCTTCAGGGGAAGCCATATGAGGAGCAGCTGAGGGCGCTTGGTCTGTTCAGCCTGAAGAAGAGGAGATTAAGACTGAGAGAAGACCTCATTGCAGTTACAACTTCCTCATGAGGGGAAGAGGAGGGGCAGGTACTGGCCTCTTCTCTGTGGTAAGCAGGGGCAGTACTTGAATGAATGGCCTGAAGTTGTGTCAGGGGAGGTTTAGGTTGGATATTAGAAAGCGGCTCTCCACTCAGAGAATGGCTGAGCACTGGAACAGGCTCCCCATGGAAGTGGTCACAGCACCAAGCCTGACAGAGTTCAAAATACATTGGGATGATACTTTTGGGCACATGGTGGACATCTTGGGGATGGTCCTGTGCAGGGCTGAGGGTTCAACAGGATGATCCTTGTGGGTCCCTTCCAACTCAGCATATTCTGTGATTCTTCAATATGGATGACTCTGACTGTGTCCTTCTTCTGTCTCATACAGAAACAGCCTGAGTGTAGGGAGCTGTTCCCGGCTTTCTTGTAGACTGTGCTTGAAAAATATGCCTGTGACATATTTTCATGGCCTTGCAATGACTTCTCTGTGACTTCCCAATAACAGTTCTTCACACAGACATTTCTGTTCCCAGTCTGAGCAGACATGCTGGTCCAGGCAAGTCTGTAGTGAAGAGGGTCTGTGGAACACAACTGTGAGAGATATGGCTTTCAGTGTGGATGGCTTCTGAGTTCTGTCACTGGATCAGATCTAGCTTTGGCTTGCTGTTGGAAGTGCCTTAGTCAGGAAACAAGCTGGTGTTACAGAAGGTGAAGAGATGTCCTGAATATGTGAATGAATTCACAGCTTTTTTCAGAATGAAGAAATATAAAGGAGGGTATTGCCCTACAAGACAGTACTGAGAAGAAAGAAAATGGGACTTCAAACTGAAGATAGATTAACTGGAACAGACCAGACACAAGATTAACCACCTGGCAAAACTAAGTGAACTTTAAGTTCACCTGAACTTAAATGAGCCCCTCAGTTGTTTTTTTCAGTAACCATGAATATGTCAGGCTGATATTCTGCCTCTTCAGCACTCTTGTGTCATGTGGCTAAGAGACTATGCCCTGAAACCATAATCCTGAAAATACAACCTAAGTTAAAATGCATGACTGTCTTAAGAATATTACACATTCTGATCATATCATCACTCTTCATTTCAACTTCAGTGGTTAGAAAATTGTTTACCCTTTTCCATGGATTTGGTAAGGCTTTTAAAATCTGCAATAGTTTTTATATTCACTAAGTGAAATGATACAGAATTTGTTTCTATTTCTTTGCAAAATCTACCTGAAATGTTTTTGTTTGCTTTGTCATTTTTGTCTATAATAGAGTGAACTTCATTTAAACAGAATATTAGCTTTGTAACTTAGAATGTTGTTTTATGGTCAGTTGTGACTATATGGTCAGCTTCTTTATAACAGCCACATGCTAAAATATTAATGTAAAAATTTTGACAATGTTTCAAGGGTTTTTTAAATTATTATTCTTGTTAAGAATAATAAAATTTTACATTTATACTGCAGCAAGCATTTCCAACCTTTTTTTCCCCCCTATGTATGCTATACGTGTATAATGTAATATATAAGAATACAGGTTATGGCTTGTTGGAATCTTAAAGTTATGTGCATATTAAACTCAACTTAAAAGCACTGGGCATGAAGATAGGGAGGACTATACATCTAGTCTTGAAAGAGTGCAGCCAACATTTTCAGGCTATCTTTTTTGTTTGAAAATTTTTCTGATTGCCCACAGCTAAACCATAAGCATAAAACATGGGTGTAAAAACACAGGTTATTAGGAGTCTTATATAAGAGACAGGCTTTGTTAAGGGGGAGAGACTCAGAGTATCAACATGATAGGTAGATGCAGATGCACAGCATGTTTCACTTATCCCCATGGTGCAGCCTGCCTAAATCTGGTAAAGAAAAGTGTAGGAAAATGTTAATTTTTTCACTCCAAGGCTGAGGGGAAGGCCAGAACTTAGCTGTTACTGTCATGGAAAGAGAAAAGGACAAAGCTAGGAGGACAATCAGAGGATGCACCACTTGTACAGGGTTTGCTGTTCCTATGCCAGAAGTAAGGAAAAAGGAGAGTAATACTGCTGCCTTGGTTCAGTGGAGCACTTTCCATGCTTAACATTCACTTGCAGTTATGTTATCTTCTTGCTGGTTGCAGCAACAGAATCTCACTGGGCTTCCTAGGCTATGCCAAAGGTAAAGTAGACAGTCTCATACATTTTTGCTACCCTTACAACTCTGATGACAAGGGCAATTGTCTCTTTTGTCCAGGGAATCAGGCAATATCAAATTCTATCCTTTCTTGCAGTAGCAATAAACTAATCACATGATTATGTTAACAAAATACTCAGTATTTTATGTTTCATAAGATGTTTCATTAGATTTGCTGAATTTGACTCCCTTTGAAGTTCAAAGATTTTCATAATTGCAATTATTTTCTTTCAAGAGAGAAATACCTAATACATAGTAATAATAGTAAATTTTAAGAGTATAAGAAAAAGGGGTTTATGAAGGATTAATATTTTCTAATAAACTAACTAATTTTACTGGGGAAAACTAGTTTTTGGACACAGAAGTCTGGCTGACAGTCTGATGTTATGGAAAAGCCTACCTATATTTGTACATGGTGGTTTTCTTAATAGGTGCATTGGTTTGTTTAATAAAATATATTATCTCTCCTTACAGACCTTAGCTCTACATAAATGTATGCCAATATTCTTGGCCTAGGAACCTTAAAAGGATATTGGACTTAGCCACAAACTTGATGTGATAGAATATAGCATAGTCATACACAAAGCAAAGACATTTGTGTAGAGAGAAACTCACATAATCTTTTCCCTGTAGCTATACCATGAATACATAATATAACCATTGATTCTTAGATAATTTTTTTTTAGAGTTTTATTTTCTGTTTTTTCTTATATGTTTAATTTCTTGTCCCAAAAAACAGTGTAAATCTACTAGAATACTTTACATCTGTGTTCCTTACTGATACATTTGGATGTCTTTTGTGTGCAATTATGCTGAATTTCCTGGGTTTAAAAAGCTTTACACAACAATTCCAACACTATTGGGATTGTCTTCTTAAAGCTAGGAATATAGAATTATTTTAATTTCAGTTGTTTAATTATGCCCTTACATGTAAAAAAGCATAATAAAATGACTCAACAAGAACCCCAGAGACAAAGATATCATGCAATATTTCTAATAAGCTGAAGGTAATGACTTTAGAAAAGTTAAATTCCTAGTTCTTAGGAAACGTATTCTGTATGAAAAGAGTACATGCCACAAATTTAATGTTGAGAATGAAACATAAGTTTATATTTTTCATATAAAACAAAAAGACTGGATTTGTATTTGAATGCAAAAGAAATTCAATCTTACCTAAAATAGCATGAGTAGACACTAAACAGCCATATATTAAATTTTATATTTCTTGCCCAGTCTCTTTAACTCTCTGCTTATTGTTCTGCTTTAATTCATCTACATTTCCATTACTTTTGTCAGAGGACCAGTTAACTGCATTTTCAGCAATCAGCAATTTATTCAGGATAGGAAAGTTTGTGATTGTTTTAAAATACTGCACAGACTAAGTATTTCCAGTGAAGTGAAAGAATATATTCCCTTTCTGTATAAATCTATGACTATTGACCATCTCATAAAGGTTTCTACCATATTAAATACAACCACGACAGTGTACCAATGGAGCAATCCATTATTTTGTAACACAAGTCTAGGCTCTGGGGATGAATTTATTGAACTTTAAAACAGAATGTAATCAACAATCCATTTCATCTGGCTGCATAACACCCTTCTACCAATCACTGTGCAAAGCCGTCCTATTTCACTTATCCTGTCCCATTCAATGAACTGTAAGTACATCTTTGCCTAATGATAAGGGCACTGGGGGCCATATATAATTCAGAGGCTGCTTGAAATGCATCAGCCAACTGTCCTGATATGTTAATCCACTCACTGGGGGCTTTCATTTGATGTCTAATGTAAATCCATGTTTGTAAGTTTCAGCATTATTATCATTATTGTAAAAGAAGATAAAAATGAAGCAGCAGCACTGGTACTAATGACACCTGAGAACTGGTGTTGCATACTACAAAAGCTAGTTTATATAGTTTCCAAGTGCAAAACAAATGAATGAACTTCTGCATAGCATTTTAAAAAAAAAAAAAAAAAACAAAAAAAAAACCCAAACAAACAAAAAAAAAAAACCAAACCCAAAAATACTCTGTTAAGCTTGTCTTTAACCTATGTCTTGTCTTTAACCTATGTACCTTTAAAAAATTAGCTGTCTAGTTACTAGAAATTCAGTCTATCTTGAGCAGAGAAGACTCTCTCAGTGGATGATATTCAGTCATTTCACATGGTACAGCAAAAGAAAGCATAATATATTTGCAGAAAATTTAATTTAATTATAAGCTACTATTCAGTCTGCCAAATGAAAAATTCTCGAATGTCTTTTGCACATACAAGTAGGAAAGAATGAAAAATGTATCTTGCAAGGAATTTAGGTCAATCAATTTTTTACAGTCTTTTCTTAAGCTAGCCAAGAGTTTAGTCACTAATGAAACCAGTAAACAGACTATCATGTTACTAAAATAAATTGAAAAGTCTCAAATGTTGGTTAAATTAAATCTATCTGTTGACATTCAGTGATAAGTACAAGATTTTACAAAGTGAAATAGTACATTAATTAAAACAGAGCCAAAAATATCTGGAAACATTGCTTCTCTCTCCACCACAGACTCAAATTCTGTGATTTATTTAGCCCAGCTTGTGTCACCTGTCTGTCAGAGCTTTCTTTGGTAGTTGCAGAAGTTTGCTGACCAAAACAGTTGCAAACTGGAGAGCTCAGATGTATTATCCTTGTAACTGGAGGACTATGCATAAGGGTCCTTTAAATTCTGTGACAGTCCAGTCTAGTTTTATTTCTGAAGGTATTGCTTTTCTTATGATCTTCACAGAGCCAGTTCTGATAAAGGTGTTTAAAAGTGTATAGTTTGGCAGAGGAATCTCTTCCCAAAGTCAAATGCTTCCATGGATAAGGCACCTTGGCATGCTTTATGCTGTATGCAAAGTGACGGGACAGCTGGTGCAAACCTCCAACAAAATTCAGGCTAAATCAGCTGTAGATTTTAGGGATGATGGTATTTTTGACTCGGGGCAAGGAAAATGCCAATTTTTTTTTGCTGCTGGGTGATTTAAAAAAATCTCAATAAAGAATACAAACCATTGATTGCAAACAGGGCTAAATTTGTGGTTGCCCAGAATATTTTTAGGACATACATAACATAACAGTAAAGTTATGCTGTCTTGAAGAGATCTGTTCACATGTAGTTGTATTCAAAACTTACAGTGCAGAATAAGACATTAAAATTATGTCATAGTTTAAAATAAGTGGGTAGAATTATTCACAAGGCTACAGGATATAAATTGGAATTTGGAATAAAATGACTGATTATTCGATGGTCAACTGAAAATTGTCTTCAAAGTAAACTTAAAATTGCTATATGTTACATTGTATCTTTAAAGTCTCCAGCATGTGCTGGTGCAAAATGTTCAGTGAGATTCTCCCACTGGTAGCCAGTGAAGCAAAATCTCTTCAGTTTCCAACAGAGAAAGTGAGCTAGAGAAAGTGGAGGTGTGGGAGTGTGAGGAAGGAGAAAGGAAAGATATGGGCAAAAAGACCCTTATAGAGATACCAGGCCAAAATTTCACCTGGTCCTTACTGGGTAATAATTTTCCTCTGACCTGGCCTTAATACTACTAAGTTTGAGGTTGCATGCAGACCATGAGGGGTGCTAAAAAGATAGATTAAAGGAGGGATAGCATGACAGCAGAGTGTTTGAGCCTTCTGATTAAGATCCACAGATGTGAATGAGGACTTTGCAGTGAAATAATGCTGCAAATCCTGCTACATGAGCTGATCGAGCTGAAATGAACACCTGCCTGGGCTAGGGACTTAAAGATAGATGTAGGTGATGCTTAATGTCTTAATCATGCAGGAGCAGCAGTGGAATTTTGATCCCACCATTCCAAATCCACTTTACATTTAGCTTTTGGATTGAGAGGTGTGTTGAAAAGACATTTCCTAATGATGTCAAAGAATCTGAACATCCTTTCTTGTTTATGTACAGAAAGAAAATAAAGATAAATTCTTTCATGAAGAGGGAGTCCACAGTCCTATAGCTGGTTATTCAATTCTGTAAGCAAAAATAATTAATCATAAATAGATATGTTCAAACTCTCTATTGATCCAGTTCTGACTACATGTAATAGGTACCCTTCTTTTAAATTTAATGGAATTTGGATTAAATTTCTGAGAATAGATGCTCATTTAATCAGTCAGCATTAAAAAAATGTTTGATCTCCAGCCACACCTACCAAAGCAACTTATTTTTAAGATATTGAGGATCACATACAAAATGTTCATGTATGTGCCAGGTACTTTTGAGTTAGAAGCACATTTGAAGGGAAAATTGCAATCTGCTTGCAGTTATTCCACTGCAGCAAAAAGAGGCTAACTTCATCAAGTATGTTATTTGCTGTGGATTATTCACTCTGCAATGTTGCCATGGTTACAGCTGTGTTACTTATGCTCACATCATTATTATTTTCTTTTTAGTCATTATACTTACACTGTAAATAGTATTCTATTTTTTTCTTAACATACCATTTGCAACATGAATAAGAAACAAGGTTCACAGGAACATCAATATTGATATTATATGCAGTGTGACTTTGGCATTGACATTAATGTTCCTCTGCATAAGTGCAGCATGACATCCATATAAAGTATCCGATCAACATTGTTTTGCTGTTTTTGATTTCCATACTGATGTCAACACATAAGGTAACTAATGAAGGCATCATAAAAATAATATCAACTCTTCTATCACCACCATTGCAGTGTACATCACCATTCATATAAAATATTGTTTTGAGGTATAATTACAACCAACTGTATTAGTAAAAATTTATCTCATGACAATATTAATGAGTTAGAAAAAAACTCAGATCAACCAAAAAACCTCCAAAATGTCAATGCTAAAAATTGTGAGCTTTTTCAGAAAATTTCACCTTCCTATTATTCTTTTTCTGATTGTTTACTAGCATAATGACCTCTCACAGGCTGATAAATTAGCTTATTCTTCAATAGTGAATAACTAGTCAGCCAGAGGTTTTGCAGCTCTTTGAAAGACAAAGAAAAGATATATTCAATGTACGTTTTCTCAACTGAAAAGTCTTCTTTCCCTGGGATAAAAAAAGAGAAGTCAGGATCCACCTCTTTATACAGATCTCTGAACTGAGACAATTAAAATCCTAATGCAAAATATACTAAGATGCTGAAATCACTACTGAAATTGCTAGACATGTTTAGAGTGTTGCATATTTCATGATCACATTGAGTAGTTTTTATATAGAGATACGTAAAGTTAGGATCTTTCTGACTTTTTTGACTACCTGCATTTAATCAAATTAAGTTGATGTTAAATATCTATGTAGCTTAGACTTTATTGGCAGTGAAGGAGAAGAATCACATTTGGGTATGCATTTATGTATCCTAAAGTAGATGATTAAGATGTGTCAGCTTAATTGCATGCCAAATATATTTATCTCCATCAAATGAAAAGCTAAGATATAAATGCTTGAAGTAAAATGAGATTAATCCTACCTACAAAATCTGTCTGTTCATCATGAAGCTGTTATTCTGTCTCATTTTTGTCAAGTTTGCCTTAGATCAAACAAAGCTTTGAAATCACCACTTCATTATCTCATACACTGACTTTTTACTGAGAAGACATCAAGGCTTTTCTTAAAGTCCACATCTGTCTTTTTAGTCTACTCAGTTTGCCAAATCTGCAAAGATATTCATCCATTTGATGATTACAATTAACCAAGAGCAAATTTGATGTCTGTGTAGCAGGTCGATGTTACTCAATCTTACCTCTGAAATTCTGATTTGCTAAAAAGTTTCAGATGAAGTGTTGCATATAGCATTCAATAACACAGTCACACAAATATAGCATAGATAAGAGAGGTACAAGACTCTAAAACTCTTATCACTACAGCAAAAGTCCTCCCTTTAACAAACCTTACATTGATTTCCCGCCCCCTCCTCCCCCCGCCAGTAAATTCAGGAAGTAACTTCGGAGCAAAAAATGAGGGAATTGGGGAAAAAAGTGATGATGTCAGTAACATGCCTCAATCTTCTTCACATTAATACCTTAGCTTTTGGTGGACACAATTTGCTATTTGTGTTTTAAAATAGGGTAAAGAAGTAAAAGAAGGAGATAAGAAGATAGGTGAATTTCACTGAACAAGTTCAGAAAAAAAATTCAGAAAAAAACTCCACAAGACTGAAAGAGCTCAAGAAAACTATAGTTTTAGACCTTCACTTTAAAGGTTGTAGAACAATGTTGGAAATGTTTTCCAAGTATTATTGATATCTCCTGTTGGGAAGAGACATTATTCTATATACATGTGATTAAGTTTCAAACAGCTTCTTTGAGAAATCAGGAGTAGAAATGAACTAGGGCTCAGAAAACAAAAATAAATAAAAAAACCCAGGTTAATACTGCCTGCCATCACTCTGTAGAAAAAAAATAAAGTACTCTGGTAAGAAGAAATCTCTTATGGTGGATTGTTTTGGTGTTGTTGTTTGGCTTGGTTTTTTGTTTGGTTTGGTTTTGTTTTTTGCTTGTTTGTCAGTTTGTTTGTTTTTTTCTCAGCACTGCTCACCAACCAAAGTGTTTTCCTCTTTGCCAATATTGTTGTGGATTTTCATGCTATTGTCACCTCTGGTATTGGTGTTCCTGTCAAGAATTTCTTCTGCATGCGTGCACCAGATCTTTGGTTCCTTGTAGACTACTAGAAACAGATTAATATAGTTTGATTTCTGACAGTCCATACAACCAACTTAGTTATCAGTCATGACTGATCATTCCATGAGCTGCTTGTTTTCCTTTCTTCAGGAGTCCTTACACAGATATTTTAGTGATTAAGGGATACATGTGCTATAGCTCTAAGCAGTTTTCCTCTGAAATATCCAGAAACACAGGTGGTGACAAGGATTTCTCTTTAAACGTGTATAGCTCAGTGGAATATAAGTAAGTAGGTCAAGATCCCAAGCTCCTGGATGCAGTGACCAACCGTAATCACCAGCAGTCCCTCCTATGCCATGTTCGGTTCATACACATGCATTTCACTTGCTGCAGACACTGTCATTGTTCTTGATACAATCACACAGATGTGAAATTTATCCTTTAATTTCCATACTTGACTCATACTAGAATGAGATGCAGCTGTGGAAACTTCTGCTCTGGAAATTAAAGCTGTCTGCTCTCTATGTGTTCCCATTCAAGAGTAAAGGATGGGAGAGACTGACATGTTTGACAGAGCAAAGAACTTTCCCTCTGGTTTCCTTATTTTCTGATATATTTTGGTAAGCCACAGTCTAATACTGGATTCTAAATCCATGGTAACTTCTAGGCGTCCAAATAAAATTATATTTAGACTGTCTACAATTCAGATCTCTTAGGAGGTCATCCTCTCTTCTATGTGTAGAGTGGCCAGTATTACTTTGTATATGAATATTTAATGTAAGTTCTCCTGTATTTTCCTTTTTGTATCTCTGGTAGCCTGTGAAGAGCTAGCATGTTAATTCTGCACTTCTATCTATTTTAAAATGCATTTGACACTTCCAGAAGAGGTGATGGTAACTCACAGTAGTGGTCCTTGATTATTGTCTGTGAAAACTATGTAAGGTTTGTAAACCTTGAGTCTCTCTTTGTTCTGGCAGATTAAACACTATGCATACCTACAGCCACTGGAACTTTCTCACTTAAATTGTTAAATGATGCAAGTGGTTCAGCCATTAAATGGTTAAATTATTTAAAAGGTTTTGGCATGAGTCAACTACCACCCTCCGAATGCTTCTCAAGCATAGTTTTGGAATTAACTCAGTCTGGAGACTCTTTTCAAAAGTATTTCATGTGTGTTCATCCTATGCTGGAGGCCAAGACAAAGTTTAGTAGTAGAG
Organism: Margarornis squamiger; assembly: GCA_035222235.1. Classification (NCBI taxonomy): domain Eukaryota; kingdom Metazoa; phylum Chordata; class Aves; order Passeriformes; family Furnariidae; genus Margarornis; species Margarornis squamiger. Next base: position 98,388,194 of record JAWWTY010000106.1, read on the forward strand.
GTTAAGTCTATGTGTTTCTTGTAAACTCATAAACAAACATATTTTCAAAATTATCTGTTTCTGCAACTAAATAGCCTGTTTTCTTTTTTTAATACTTTGAAAGAGTATATTTATATAAATGTATTATTTTACTCAGAATTGAACAATTAAACCCGCTTCTAGAATATATACCTGTTCTTAAATGCAGCACTAAAAGATGTAACAACCTGTGACAACAGCTATTAATTAAAGTTCTACTTATTACCTAAGAAGATAAATATATAAGGTATAACATAAAGGGCATAGACAGGGTAGACCATATTTTAATAAATTGTGAAGGAATAGTCCTGGGAATTTTCTTTCAGCACCTGCTCAGTTGTAGTGACAACGTAAATATATATTGCAAGTTTAAGGACAATGCAATCATTATTTTGAAAGTACAGGATAAATTCTTGATTACTTGGTTTTGAAGAAGGGTTTTATTGTGGGACCTGAAACTGCAAGTGAAACTATTTTTGGAATTACTTGGTGTAATTACTGAATCATTTAGAAAAGCATGTAATTACTCTGCAATACATCATCTTTATTAGCTCGGATCTTTTCCTTTCACTCACCAGAGGTCTGATTCTGTATCCCTGAAATGAAAGAATGATTTGCCAGTGTCCTCAGTGTCCTTGAATCAGACCATAATGTACCAATTCTCTTTGTAAAATTGTTTTATGGATAAATTTATTTGTGCCAAATTTATTTCAATAATTCATTGTAAGCATGGAAAGTCTATGTACCATAAAAGTAAATGTAAAATAAAAAATAAAAATAAAATCCAAAGTTCAGCACAACTTTTAAAGATCCTGATTTGGCCTTGATGGGTTCCATTATTTTTTTTTTTCCTGTGTTATTACACTTGCATAAACTACATTTTTAGACAATACTCATGTTTTCCTCACAGGAGAATAAACAAAGGTACATTGCCATTTATTGAAATCAGATTAGTCTGTCTCAGGGCAACAGTTTTATTAATTAGTTTGCTACTGGATGTCTTAAATAAGTAGGTCAGTCATGTCGTGCTTCCATTTAACCATGTGCAAAACTGATGTCATGGAGTTACATTTCAGAGAGTCTGATTTTTAATGGGGAGATTTTCTTTTGGGATCTTTCAGTAAGTGATCATGCCATGGGACTATTCAGACACTAATACTCCACAGCTTATGTTTCAGGGCCTGCTTCTTCACCTTTAGTGCTGTTTATAAATGCATGTTCTTTGTACAGCAGTTAATGGTATACGTTCACTTTTCAGTATAAGTGCAGGAGTTTCAGGATACAGGCCTCTCTGGAAAATCTTCATTACTCAGAATGGCATTAATTGGTGTTGATGCATTAATATGCAGATTTTATAGGTTGCCAGACACAGGTCTACCTGCTTCTAGCATGAACACTTAAGCTGCAAAAGCTCGGACCCATAACCATTGCCCACAGCCATGTCACCTTCTCAATGAAATGTGGAGGGGTGAAATGGAAAGGGAATAATGTTGGGGTTTTTTATGTAAAAAATTATATTGTGTGTCAGGAAGATTTTATAAGCAAGTAATGAATAATTGGTATAATCTGTAACTTCTATAACAAGCAAACTTCTGGACACTGCTATAAATGAGATAATTTGTCATTGCAGTAAGTCTGTCCCATATAAACACCACTGTGAACAGCGTTGATACTGGCTGGCTGAAGTGAATAAGCTGTTCAATAAGACCAAACATAAATTTTATTGATGGAAACTTCAATACAAAAATAATGATTTTGTTCTTTTAATGATGGATTTCTCTTAATGAAGTTTCTAGATCTTTAAAACTGCACTGAGTCTAGTTTTATATACACTTAATCATGCAAAAAGTCTCCCCTGCTGTCCAGAAGGATGCAGAAGGAAAATGAGTGTTAGTAGGATTTTCATATCCATACCAAATGAGAATACACCTCAAAATCAAAAGATGAATTCAACATTCATATTTGAAAGGCCTAATGTGTGCTTCTTATTCCTTTCACTATGATTAGCAAATAAAAAAAGGCTGCTCAGGAAAAAAAAATGGAACAAAGACTGACAAAAAAATTTTCCATCTCTGCAGGGTTACCTGCAGGTGATTTCACTGTCAATTGTTTAATTGTTGATTACATCTTCCACCTCAGGAAAGCAATCTTATCACAATAAATTGAGAAAGAAAACCTGCATGTGAACGCATTTAAATATTTCACATGAACCTTTCCTTTCAGTGGCCCTGTCCATATAAAATTCTTCTAACCATGCTTTTCACTGCTACAAATAAACTAAAACAGGGGATAAGCAGAACAAAATTCTAATTTTAGAGATAACAGTGTAAATTTAGAGTAAAATGCATTGATGATGGCCTTGCTCTAGATTTATTTCTACTCCCTCCAAGTGGAATATAGCTATCTGTTATGGTCAGATCCTGTTTTAGCTTTGATAGTGGGAAAGCTCCTTTGACATCAACTGAAATAGGTAGTGCTTTTAAATGCATGGGTAGTATTATAGAGCTGCTTCTGTTTAGTCCCCTGTGCTAATACAGCATCAGAGCCATTTATATGGTGAAAAGACAAGTTTACTAGAGAATTGGTGCCAAACAAAGACAAATGACACTCCAACATAATCTGAAAATGCGTGAACTTCTCAATAGCTTTTAAATTGCTACAGAGAGTAGGAAACTTCTGATATCTCACGTCCATTTATTTTATTTCCTGGACTTTTTGAGTATCTGAGTGAAAGGCATGGATAAGAGGTATTTTATTCTGTGGAGCACTTCTTAAACCAGGGTGGGTTTTTTTGTTTTGTTTGTTTGTTTGTTTGTTTGTTCTTTTTTCCAGGTACAGCAAAATGAGATTCATTAGTAACTGAGTAGTCTGTAATACTTGTAGAGGTTCTTATACCACAGTCTCAGTGCTATCTGTGAACTAAATTAAACAGAAGGACTAACAACTTTATTGTGCTTGCTGTGTTGTCTTCCCCTTGTGGAAAAATGAGCAGACTGTTGAGTTTGAGAAATATCCAGAGGAACATTAGGTTTGGCTAGCGCAGTTGAGAAGCGCAGAACAGAGTGCATCACGAGGTGGCCCTTAGTTTCCCTGGCACAACATTCTCCAACGTTGGACCAATCTCACATAACTTTTTCATAAAGAAAATTTTTTAGTGTCAAATGAGCAAAGTGGTTTTGGTTTGTCTTTTTTACTGTCCTTAAGTCAGTGTTTGGTCTACATATGGAGATCAACGAGATCTTGAAGATAAGGTTATGCCATATCTGGAACTTTGTTCTTCAAGTGCACTGTGTCAGAAGCTGGGTTTGTCCACGGGACCGTGGTCAGTGAAGACACATATTGCCAGTTTGGCACTGGCTGAAGTTTGGTATATGCCAAGGACCACAAGCCCAGGTAGGCAGCTTTACTCTAGCGGAACAATGGTAGAAGTGAAAGGATGAACAATAGATCCTTTTTTCCTGGTGGAAACAACAGGACTTGGGAGTGTTGAAATAATTGCTCAAGGATGGTCCCCCAGACTTTACCATCAATGAAAAACGGAGGAAACATCATAGAGGATACACTGATCTGAAAATCTGAAGATGTATACTTTCCACTACAAATGATGATAAGCATGGCTTCTGAATCTCAAGATCTTTTCTCTGTCATCAACATAATTCAAGCTTTTTTTTTGCTCTTAGTCAGATGATCCTCCAAGTGATTTGCTGATAGCAGCAGTCTTCTGTGGTAAAATATAAGTTATGATAATAAACAGGCGTAACATCAATAAAAGCTACTGCAGGACCTGAGTTTTGAACAATGAAAAATTAACTGATATTTACCATTTTATGGCAGAATGGTAGATAAGACATCAATGAGAATCTATGGAATTATTCTTCTGCTACCTGGAGAAGAAACTATTCTTTCTTCTGTATTTGACTGGATTAGTTATATTGATTTCATTCTTTCATTTCAGTTTATCAAAATGTCCTTGAGCTTGTTTATCAGAAAAGTCATATCTAAGCAGTCATCTGATTCTATAAAGCAAATTTAAACACATGGAAATTTTCATTTAAATTTACCTACCTGAAGATATGTACCTGCTTTAACACCTTGCTGAAGCACATGGCTTTCAAGTACCAACTACTGATATTGAATATCAAATACTTGTGAAGAATATAGGGACTACTCTACAGAGTTAAGGTATTCCCCATAATAATTATATCAAATTATATATTTTCTGTAATCATGATCGCTCTCATATTCCCTGAGCATGAAAGGCTTAATATGTCAATTTTCATAATTAGTTGTGAACATATTAATCTTTTTTTTTTTTTTTTTTTTTAGGAAACTTTGTCAGTTTGTAAGAAATACCAAGCCACACGGGTCACGTGCATAAGATAGCACAGGGACTAGAGGGTACTTCCCTCTACAAATAGCACCTGAAAGAAAGTGTCAGGCATGAGATAATGATTCATCTTCTGGTGGCACTGGTGCCCTGGGGTTCAACCTAGCCAATGAATAGTAGTCTTACATATGTGCAGCAGTACAAGAAACTGAGATACATGCAAACAGTGTGTTTTTAAGGTCAGATGAAGGCCAGAAGAGAGCACATCCTGAGGTGAAATGACTAGAGAGAGGACAAAAAAAAAAAAATTGTGAGCAAGATAGAATAGTCTAGTTCTTGGCAGTGCTGCACAGATGCACTACTGCCCTCACAGCTGTGATTTGAAGCAGACTTTTCTTAGATTTCTCTTTTGTTCAGATAAACCCAAATCTTCCTTTTATATTTGTTTTCCCCTTGACACCACAACAGAAAGCATGGACTAGGTGGATGTTCAACTTCTTGGCACATACAGACATACATAAGTGTGTGCATGTTAGTTGAGCCACCGCTGGTAAGAAGTCTCATAGAGCATTTCACTTCCTAAAGGTCACACATATGATATTTTTTAGATGACTTAAGGCATCTAATTGGAATTCAGATTGGCCACGTGGAGTCAGACTTACATTTTTTTATTTAATAGGGTCCTCTGAATATATCTGAGAGATGAAATAAAATTATAGAAATGTTAATCTAGATGTAATAACTCCTTCTTAATGTATAGGAAATCTGGAAAGTAGTATTAAGTGGGTTTACATGTAAAAAATCAACTTTTTTGATAAGACTTAGTTGATAAAGTACTGAGATTATATTGCAGAATTTTTTCTTCTTGGTATTAAGTAAAGCCCCATTTTGTATTGCATAGAGAGCAAGACAAAGTTGTAAATAGTTTGTTTCTGCTTTGTAATGAAAGTTATCTCTTTAAAATATTAAAGTAACCTCTCCCATTTAATGAAGCATATTCTTTAAATAAAGTAGAAATTGAATTATGTTTCTTCCAATAAAAAGGTAAATAAAACTAGTTGAAATATTTTCCCAAATTCTTTTAAAAAAAATTTACAGGAACATATTTTTTTCCTCTTTGTGTAATCAGGACAAAATCAGCTGCTTGGCTGGCAAATGAAGGTAGAAGAAATGTGTATAATTCAAACTACTTTATTTGTGATTAATAACTAGATATTGACTTGTTAGTAGTTATGAGATTTATTGCTGATAGTAAGAGATTAGTATGGAGGGAGGCAAAGCCTTTGCAAATATTAGACTGTTACGGTCAATAAATCTCAGTAAGAGTGGCCAATATTTCATGTTATACATTAGTTAAACAAATTACTTTTGGGATAAGATTAATATTAAAACTTTAAACAAACTATTTGAGAGACTGTTGAATTTTCACACTTCTAGTCCTGCCTTAGGAAATTTATGTGAGGAGATCCTGAATGTTTTCCTATTCTGCTCACGGATATGCTTTTTCTTTTTTTTTTTTTTTTTTTTTTTTTTAAATATATCATAGTGATTCAACACATTAATTTCAGGTAAAGCAGAATCTCGCTCTTGAAAAAAAAGCATAGGTGAACTTCTAGAATTATAAAGAGCTGCAGTATCTGCAGTTAGGCAGGAGTATGAGGTTGTCTGCTCAAAATTTCACCAACCCATTTCTCTTCTCAACCTATACTGGAATGAATGCAGTGGATTAATGACAATATTTACATGCCACCTAAGATCATCTTAAATTACACCTGACATCATTTACAATCTTTCATCAATTCCATGCAATTTCCAGATATTTTAGCCAGAGTTATTACTAGCATTTGTCTTAGACTGCCTTGGGGTGCTAGTTTCAGCTCAGGTAGACTTAATTTTCTTCACAGTGGCTGGTGTGGGGCTGTGTTCTGGATTAGTGCTGAACACAGGGTTGATAATATAGAGACGTTTTTGTTCTTGCTAAGCAGGGCTTACCCAGAGCCAAGTCCTTTTCTCTTTTCATACTGCCATGCTGGCAAGGGAGGTTGGAGGTGCCTGGAGGGTTTGGAGGAGACACTGCCAGGTCAGGTGACCCAAACTGACCAAAGGGATATTCCAGACCATATGACATCATGTTCACTGCATAAACTGGGGGGAGTTACCCTGAAGAGAGGTCGACCTGGGTTTTGGAAGGGAGGTATGACATCGGTCAGCATTTGGTGAGCAATTGTATTGCAATGGTGATGCGATTGCTTCACTTGTTTTCCCCTTTTTATTATTATTATTGTTATTATTGTCATTATTATTGCATTTTACTTTATTTTCAATTATTTCACTCTTCTTATCTCAACATGCAAGTTTTGCTTTGATTGTCCTCCTCATTCCACCAGGTTTTGGGGGAAAGAGAGGGAGGGCTGAGCAAGTGGCTGCGTGGTGCTTGATTGCTGGCTAGGGTTAAATTGTGTCACTTAGGTAGAATTTAGTCCACCTACCTAAAATTTCTGAGTCACAATTTCTGTCTATGGCATAAGTACAATTCTCAAATATTTCTCCTTGGGATGTTGTTCATAGTGGTTTGTTTTCTAAAACTTTGATTTTTTTTTTTTCAACTAGTCTGTATATCCAAGGCAAATCTTTCTTTTTTTGTTCCTTCTCCATCTCCCCACACTTCTCTTCTTCCTGCCGTGGGGAACAAACCTCCTTTTTGTTCTAGATCTCATTGACTTAATTGCCCTTAAAAAGAAATGTAATCTAGCCACGTGCCTACACCCAGACTAGCATAAGGAAATGGATAGGCATTTAATTGCCATGCTTTTAGAAATTAAAGTATCAGAAATTGAAGTGTTTCATTTCAGGGCCACAATGAGTCTTCTTGTTTTGGGCATATTGCATATTTCATATTTAAATTTTCAAAACAATACTGTTTGGTTTATTTGCCTAGGACTTCTATTTTCCCACTTTTTTTTTAACTGCAAAATGAAAGAATATGGCAGATGAAGGAAGAAAAATAAAAGATCAATAGCTATTGTTTGCCACTTTTCAGTCTGCTATGTGTATTTAAAATATTATGTCCTTTCTTTGACTATGTTTATACCCCTCTAACTATTGTAATCTCAGACAATTTACGCATAGCAAAATCAGTTTACAGTAGATTTTCCATTCACAGAATTAAATAGTAAACTTTCAGGGCATATTTGGGACAGAATATGCTAAAATCTGGCCTTTTTTAAACCAGAAAATTCAATAATTAATAACAACTGAAGGGTAGATAATCTTGCATACATTGCATATTATTTTTCAACTCTTTAATAATCACATTCAAGGAATTTTTTGGGACTGACTTTTTTTATGATTTCATGAAATTTTATTTTATGTTTGAACTGTTTATTCTCATTTGAACCTCCTTGGTTTGAAATGGGAAAGTGTTTGGAACCTTGCTGTGAATTATATAAATTTTAATAAGCTTCAACTTTTCTCATTCCTTCTGCAAGGTTGTTGCAGATGTTGAGAACAATGATTTTTTAAATGTTAAAAAGTGGAACTAACAGAACTCTTTAAAGACTTGCATGTATATGAACAAACTTTGCTTATAATTTAAGTGCAGACTATTTATTTATATGGATAACCTTACACAGTGTCATTGTATTTATGGGGCAAGCATCACATCATTATAGAGGGAACACTGGAAATTATTGGTTTGGCCTTCTAACCCAGAGTTTGGAATAAATAATAATTTATTTTCTTCCCTGCAGTTTAATTTTTTTTCCTAAAGAAAAACTCATTTTAGGTACAGGATCTGGTTTTTAGTGATGTGATGTTTTCACCCAATTTTTTAGCTGGCTTGACTGATTCAGAGGAAGGTCAGGTGATTAGCCCAAGGTCACAGACTCAGTCATTGACTCAGTCAGATTAAAATTGAGGATTCTGCCTACTGGAGAACTTTATTTGGGGAGATAAAGATTGTAATAAGACAGAGACATATTTCAGCACTAAGACTTTTTTATCCTGGTGAATATAAGTTTCACTATCTACTGGAAAATATTATTTATCCAGGCTCTACTAGATTGTGGCTATCCTACTTTTCCTGTGGCTCACACCTTCCAGAAGTTCTGCTGGCTTCTGCTGAGATAAATACATTTTGACTGCAGTAGGCTCAGATTCAGATTAAAATTGGTTTCATTTTCTGGGCCTCTGTTTGCTCCATCAAAACAATTTTCAATACCTTATCTTCATTAGGGCCAATTGCAGAGCTACATTAATAATGCTGTTTGATGAGAGCAGCCAGTGACATGAATTTTGTGCCTCTTTTACTCCTCTGTGTCCTACCCCTCTCCTGTGTGGAGGTCTGGTATCAGGGTATATCTTTGTAACAACAGAAGGCTCAGCACAATGGTCTGGCTTCAGGTGAGGGAATGTGCAAACATGCATCTCTTTTCACCCTGCCTTTGCTTGCTTATTTTCTTTTCTTTGGTCTCCTAATTTCTTACTTCTACTTAAATACAGCCATCTCTTATGTCTGCAAGTATGTGATGTAATTTGACTGACTTCTCAGCTTGTAAACTGAGTATAATTTAGTGCAATAGAATCACCCTGAATATCTCTAAAAATAACTGAAATATTTTGTCATGACCTGCAGACTGTTTCTCCACAACACACTGATTTGCTGTGTGCATCTCACTCTCTTATTTGAGGTGCAGAGGTAGATGGCTGGAGAAGGTACCCTTGGCCAAAGACAGGGGATGACACCCAGCAGGAACCCCGCAGCTTCAAATTTGTTTCTTTGTACCTATTAAACTTCTGTTGGGTGTTGTTTTCACATATTTTTTTTTTTAAACAACGCATAGAAATGTCCTACCAGGTAATACCTAACTAAAATGAATCACAAAGGAGCTCAAGTGTCTTTAGCTTTTAACTGGCAAGAGCAGAGTACAGCCTGTTTTTGACAAGCATGTCAGCTGCAGCCTTTTGGTGTAAAAGTTTAGGGAAAACAAGAAAGGGAACACATTTTCACAAGACCTTTTTCTGCAGTGCAGTATAGTTAAATCTAACATTTATTTAAATTTGCAAATATATATTTAAACACCATACTCATTCTTTTGAGAGAGAGTTTTTTGTTTCACTCATCCAAAGAGAAATTAAGGAGAAATTTCCTGAGATAGATATATATATGTTTATATATATATATATATTTGGACATTTGATTTCAGCATACTGATGAAGTATGTGTATGTATAATACAATATAAAATTCTGTGCTGTTTGTGCATGTGTTCAGCTGATAAGAAATGTGCTTCTGAACAGTTTAGCTACAAGATGAAAAAAAATATGATTATGATAATGGCGATTCAGCTTTTAAATTTGAAGAACCTCATTCTCATTTAACAGCTGAAGGATTAGAACAAGGAATAAATAATCCTTTCAAAATATATTTTTTTTTTTCTGCAAGTTCATATAAGTAATAACTAATATTTGGAAAGTCTTGGTGTTATTTAAATAGTATTAAATATATGTGTTTAGCTTGCACAGTGTGGATGAGATGAATATTTTCTAGTGTTATTTGTTATAGTAGAGAGTAAGGAGTAGTATGTATTGTGATTTTGATAGATCCAGTATCTAACAGGTTTTTGCAAGGATATTTAAAAAGCCTGAAAACAAATTTTGTCCTGCTTGTTTTTTAAACAATAATGAACTGAGATAGATATTAAAGTATTAACTTGGCATCAGAGATGAAATTGAAACTTTTTGTGATCACAATTTTTCTTTTGGACCTTAAAAGCTCGTGCTCAAAGAGAGAACTGTTTGCTGCATGAAAAAGAGATTTCATGTTTAGCGTTTAAACTCTGTTTTGATTTTCAAATATTGAAAACAATTGTAGGATCACTATGTTGAATGCATTTCCTATTTTTACAAGAGAACCAATAATATTTTGTGTCTTTGATAATTTATAATAACCAGTTTATATTTTCTGCATAATCAAGGTCTACGTCACTAAATTTTCTGGTACTGCACATACTATCTGCATGGTAGGTTTATTTTGAGGTAATCAGGAGGCAGAAATGATCTTCCGATGATTTCAGTGGAATAGGAACTGTTACCTAGATTTATTACCACTGACGTCCTTTTTAACCACAGGATGATAATTTAACTTCTGTACTTCAGCTGCTCTTCTCTCTAAATTAAGGACAGGCCTATTTATCTACCTTTACTATGTTTTCTCCACTTAAATTCTTTGCACAAAGAGAGAAATTATGTAATTTATAATGCTGCACTTATTTGGAGATTTTTATACCCTAACAAAAATATGCTTGTTTTGGTGACCTCAACTGGCAGAAGAAATGGGCTAAAACAGAGTGCAACCAAAAGAGGTGCACCTGGGTAGGAATAACTCCATACATTGGCAAGAACAGAGAGGCAACAGGATGGAGAGCAGTTTGGCAGAAAAGGTCCATGATGGTGGTTATCAAGTTGACCATAAGTCAGCAATGTGTGCTGGCAGGAAGGAAGCCTAGTGCCATTGGACAGAGGTGGTCTTTCCTCTCTACTCAGCACTGGTGAGACATATCTGGAGTGCTGTATCGAGTTCTGGGATCCCTAGTGCACCAGAGACATGGACATATTGGAGTGAATCCAACAAATAGCCACAAAGAAGTTTAAGGGACTGGATCATTTGGGGTAAAAAGAGATGATGAGGGAGCTTGAACTCTTCAATCTGGAGAAAAGACTATTCAGGGGAATATATACCTTATGAATCATAAAAGATTCATAGAGAACCAGGCTAATCTCAGTGATATTCAGTGAAAGGACAAGATGCAATGGGCACAAACTGAAATATGGGAAACTTCATTTAAATATAAGAAAATCCATTTTTACCCAGAAGGTGAGGAAACACTGTCACAGGTTCTCCAAGGAGGCAGTGGAGTCTCCACCCTTGAAGATATTTGGTGTTCAACTGGACAGGATCCTGAGTAGTCTGCTGTCATTGATGCTGCTCTGATCAGGCATGTTTGGCCTAAACCTCCTCCACAGATAGCTTTCCTTCTGTGATCCTGTGACATATGTCCTGTCAATAGTAAGGTTGTTGTGCAAAACAACATCACCCATATGGAGAAGAATCAGTATAAAGAGTGCTCTAATGTTGCAATAAGATAGCAATACTATATTGTATTCTTCCTTATATTCATATGTCATCACAATTTCAAATCCTAAAGATAAGCAATCATCTTTTTGGTTGGATTTATTTATTTTCTTTTTAAGTTTCAGGTTTAAAAGTTCTAATGGGATCACATAAAACTGGTCATGTATACTTGCAGTTCTTGTGAGTTTTGGTGGAAGTTTCCTTATTTTTCATATTCTTTTTTTATGTTACACTTGAAATATTTCAGTGCATTACAAGCTTCAAACAGAAATCTCAGCATAAAATATAATGGTGGTAGCTTTGCACTGCATTTTTGGTACCATATATATCTGTTTTCATGTCTTAAGACATTAGTAATGAACGTAGACTTCAAAGAGTAATTATTTCCATCTATTTTTTTCAGAAAAAAAAAAAAAAAAGACTGCACACTTGGGATCAAACTGTATGTGCTGACTTCAGTGGAAGTACAATTTCATCCACTCTTTTAATGATTTCTTTCATGAGGTCAGGATTTCAATTCACTGTATTGCTTCAAAATGCCAACACAAGATCATGCAACAATGGTTGCAGTTAGTATTTCAGCAAATTCCATGGCTGCAACTTGCTTATTTGGGTGATTTGTCAGACTAAACTCCATCTAATCTGCTGTTACTTCAGCCAAGCTAGTAGCTGTTGATTTTGAGGGCTGAAGTGGTTTCCTAGTGGGGAAAAGCAAAGTCACATGTAAGAGCATTACAGAATCAAAAAATATGCTAAGTTGGAAGGGACTCACAAGGGTCATCAAGTCCAACTCCTGGCCCTGCACAGGACCATCCCCAAGAGTCACACCATGTGCCTGAGAGCATTGTTCAAATGCTTCTTGAACTCTGTCAGCCTTGGGGCTGTGACCACTTTCCTGGGGTGCCTGTTCAGTGCCCAACCACCCTCTGGGGGAAGAACCTCTTTCTAATACCCAACCCAAACCTCCCCTGACACAACTTCAGGCTGTTCCCTTGGCTCCTGTCACTGGTCACCACGGAGAAGAGATCAGTGCCTGCCCTTCTTCCCCTCACAAGGAAGTTGTAACTGCAGTGAGGTCTCCCCTCAGTCTCCTCTTCTCTTCTTCAGGCTGAACAGCCCAAGTGCCCTCAGCTGCATCTCATACAGCTTTCCCTCACAATCCTTCACCATATTTATTGCCTTCCTTTGGACCCTCTCCAATAGCTTAATATCTTTCTTATATTGCAGTGTCCCAAACTGCACACAATAGTCGAGGTGAGGCCACCCCAGTGCAGAGCAGAGCGGGACAATCCCCTCCCTCGACCAGCTGGTGATGCTTTGCCTGATGCCCCCCAGGACATGGTTGACCCTCCTGGCTGCCAGAGCACTGCTGACTCATATTAAACTTCTCATCGACCAGGACTCCCAGATCCCTTTCCACAGCAGTGCCTTTCAGCATGTCATGCTCCAGTCTGTACAAACATCCAGGGTTGCCCCATTCTAGGTGCAGAATCCAGCATTTTCCCTGTTGTACTTCCTATGGTTGGTGATATGCCAGCCCTCTAATTTTCTGAGGTCTCTCTGCAGAGCCTCCCTGCTTTTGAGGGGGTCAACAGCTACTCCCAGTTTTGTATCATCTGCAAATTTGCTTGGTATCCCTTCCAGTGCTGCATCCAAGTCATTTATGAAGATGTTGAAGAGCACAGGGCCCGAGATGGAGCCCTGTGGAACCCCACCAGTGACAGGTCACCAGTCTGATGTCACCCCATTCACTATTGCCCTCTGTGCTGGACCCATGAGCCAATTACTGATCCATCACATGAACTGTTGTCCAGTTGTGGGATGGACATTTTGTCCAACAGGATCCTGTGAGAGACAGTATGAAAAGCTTTACTCAGTTCCAGAAAGATGACATCAGCTGGTTTCCTTTGATCAGGCAGGTGGGTTACCTTGTCTTAAAAGCAAAAATGTTTGATAAGCAGGACTTTTCTCTCATGAAGCTGTGCTGGCTGTGACCAATGACTGCATTGCCTTTGAAGTGTTTTTTCAATACCTCGCAGAATAATCTTCTCCATAACTTCAGGCACTGAAGTGAGACTGACAGGCCTGTAGTTTCTGAGGTCCTCCTTGCCCTTCTTGAAAATCAGGACAATATTTTCCAGCTTTCAGTCATCTGCTGGGACCTCTCCAGGTTCCCAAGACCACACAAAAATCATGAAAAGAGGTTTTGCAATGACATCAGCCAGGTCTTTGAGGATTCTGGGATAAATCCCATCAGGCCACATAGATTTATACGGATCCAGCCGGAGCAGCAGGTCCTGCACAATTTCAGGGTCGACTGAAAGCTGATCAGTCTCACAGTCATGGTCCTCCAGCTCAGGGCACTGAGATCGCTTCTCCCTTTGATCAGTGTTGAAGATGGAAAAGATAGCATTAAAGATTGTGTTAAACACCTCTGCCTTATCTCTATCCCTGTGAGGTGACTATCATACTGTAACAGGCTGGTGATATTTCTATACTGCCTATTGCCTTTAATATATTTGAAAAAACTGTTTTCATTGCCCCCCACAGTTCTGGACACCTTCAGCTCCAGCTGAGCTTTAGCCACATGAATTTTCTCTCTAGAGCAGCAAGCAACATCTCTGTATTCTTTCCATGTCACTTGACCTTGCTTCCACTGAGCGTGCACCTTCTTTTTTTGCCTTATTTCCAAGAGAAGGTTCCTGTTCAGCCAAGTTGGCCTTCTGTCTTGCCTGCTTGTGCATTAGGCAATATCTCATCACTCAGAAATTTTGTATTTTCATCCACTATGCAACTGTTGCTTGTAAGTACTTCATCACCCTGAAAGGTCATCCTTTTTGCAAGTAGCTTGTAGTCATATTTTTATGAAGTTAGACTTTTATTCAGTTCAGTAATTATAAAGGACCCAGCTGCCTCCTTTATTAAGGATTAGAAATTCCCATCACAGGAAGAGTTGTGGTTTGGGGGCAGCACATTACAGCTTTGCACTGCAACCATTTATTATAATCAAAATTAAAATGTAAATAAAACAAGGGAAAGTAAAAATTGAGTTTATGATGCCAGGTCCCTGATCACTCTGTCTCCCTAAAAATATGAGGATCAGTGCCGCAGGTCATCTTCCTGCACTGGACTTGCCCAGAGGAGGGAAAGGCTACACAAAGATTTCCTTGTCACCTTGGTGAAAAAACCCACCACAAATGCATCTAATTTTTGCACCATGTTGAACTTGTTCTGGTGTAAAAGTCTAATGGATGGAAATGTCTTTACTGCCAAATGCCAACATGTGGCAATTCAGGTAATGCCGTTTAGGTTTGTGATGAAATCATGGCAGCAGGAGAAACTCCTGCAAAGTAGACATTTGAATAGCTGCATAATTCTGTTTCTGGTATTCTACACATTGAGTAAAATGAAAGCAGAAGTGGTAAAATAAAACCAAACACGTTACTTATGGTTTTCAAAATATGTAAGCTTACAAAAGGTCCAAAATATTGAACCAAACTTTGGACCAACCTGCTGGTTTTCATTACAATGTTGTGTTTTTTTAAGTGTGTGTATAAAAATTAATAGTTTTACTTCTCCATCTCCTCTAGAGAACATCTGTGATCTATTTCTAACTGACAATGCCTAAAAAAATGCTAAAATGAACATCTGGGTTTAATGCAGACGTCAACAAGCCAACATAAGGAGTCACTTTTCTCCTTCCACAGCTGAACACCATGGAAGACTATACCATAACTACTTATCTCTGAATTTAACTCCAGATACTATGAAAAAAAGTCATATTTTCAAGTAATCAGTTGGTTGCTCTTTGTAATAAATGCGTCTTCAGTTTCTTAATAGGTGTTGTCATCACTAAATAAGTAGACTATAACTGCATGCAAAGTGTGACAAAGAGCAGTTTTCGGGTTTTAATCTGTTCTTTGGTCAGTCCTATGTGTTGGCTGTTAAATTCTGAGCAGGAAACATCTTTGTAAACACAGAAGGGTACAAAATTGCACCCTTCTTGCAGAGGTAGCATCATACAGTGGTACATTAATTAAAAATTATTCAGCCTAATTAGTTTTGCTGTGGTTAATCTGGGAATCACTAAAGGATTTCAAAACTTCTCATGCGATTCAGGGTTTTTTTTACGTAGTTGGTAATTTTTCATTCTGCGCTTTTTTTTTTTCCCAGTTGTAATCAAAGTTTTATCTTTCAGATAGCACTGTTTCAGTTAGCTTTACTTTTCAGAGTTTTCAACTGTTAAAGAAGATGGGAAAATCTTGATTGATTGAAATTTTATTTTATACAGTGTGACATTTTTCATATATGTTACCTATTCCTTTACTAAAATTGTTTGCCAGGTAATGACTAAAAGATTTTGCTTTGCTGAAGAACATTGTCTTTTGTGAAATTCATATTTATTGAGGACAAAAATGGAAAAGAGTAAATGTGATGGTAATTTTAATCATCATTTCATTAACATGAAATTGTAGGTTACACAGGAGAATATGTTTAGAATATTTATATAATGCTGTCTTTCAATTGAAACAAGAATTTGCACTTCATGAGGAAAACCCCTTATTTATTAGGGAAAATATTTTTCAACTTTCTCAGGTCCAGAGAAGGTGCATCGCCAGGTCCAGAGAAGGTGCATCACTCAGTGGAGCCGGGGATTGAGATGTGCAGGGAATGGGGGTTCCTTCAGATGGGGGAATCCCAAGGGTGCACCAAGACCTGCCCAGAGCTGTCAGCTTGCCTGGAGGTAGAGGAGGAGACATATGTGGGGAGGGCAGAAGTAACAGCAGCCACCCCCACATCGGGCATCCCAAGGGACTGCAAGAGACCTGGAGCACAAATACAGGATGGACAGAGAATGGACAAAGAGCAGACATCCTGAGAAGGACTTTGTGGTGTTGGTGGATGAAAAGCTGGACATGTCAATGTCTGCTTGCAGTCCAGAAAGTTAATCATATCCTGGGCTGCATCTAAAGAAGCTTGGGCAGCGGGTTGAGAGAGGTGGTTCTACCCTTTGCTCAGCCCTCATGAGACCCCACCTGGAGTGCTGTGTCCAGTTGTGGGATTCTCAGCACAAGAAGGACATGGACGTGTTGGAGTAAGTCCAGAGGAGGGCTACCAAAATGAGCGTAGGGCTGGAGCACCAAAACTGCGAACACAGGCTGAAAGAGTTGGGATTGTTCAGCCTGGAGTAGACAACACGCTGGGGAACTAGATGATCTTTAAGGTCCCTTCCAATCCAAACCATTCTGTGACTCCATGATTCATCCCCTCTTAAAGCCTTATCTTAAATTCTGAGTGACTAGCTGTGTTAGGGCGAGGCTGAAAAAGTACTGTCATAGTTCTCCATTTCAGATAATATCACAGCTGTTTTATCTGTCTTGAAATTCTACATGCTGTAGAATGCATTTCTGGCTTTCAAGAGTCTGACTGAATGATACCAAGGTACTGTTTACATCAGAAAACAACTTATCTGTGTCTTTTTCTTTCTGATTTCCTTTCAGATTTTTCAGAATTTCATGTGTTTTTTAGTGGATTATGAATTTTTTTTTTTTATTTTAGTAGTTCGTAGTTCTCTGTCAGGGGAAAAGTTCTGAGGTATAAATGAAAAATTTGTTTGCTAACAAGCTGTTACATGGGCCGTGGTAGCTATCCTTCAAAACCAAAAGTTGAATGTTCAGTACAGATTGACTTATCTTCTAAGACAACACAAAATTTTATGAGTTTATTTCTTATCCCAGAAATTGCATACCTCCTTTGTAGATAGTTGTTTTTAACAGAACAAGCGAAGAGAACTTAATGAGGTGCCATATGTCAGGTCTGGAGTCAGATTAAAAACAAATAATTAAACTATATCCCTTCCCTATCAAAACAGATTGTGATATGTTTGTGAAAGGAAGCTGAATCTGACATACCACGTTTTGAGAAACTTTTGGGACAATGTTGTGATTTAAGCCCAGCTGGCAACTCAGCCCCACACAGCCTCTACCTCACTTTGCCCAGTGGAATGGGAGAGACAACAGAAGAGTAAAAGTGAGAAAATTCGTGAGTGGAAATAAAGACACTTTAATAGGTAAAGCCAAAAACACATGGGCAAGCAAAGAAAAATGAGAAATTAATCCACCACTTCTCAGGGCGGACAGGTGTTCAGCAATCCCTAGCAAAGCAGGGCTTAATCAAATATAATGGTGACTTGAGAAGACAAACAGTGTCTTTCCAAATGTGTTCCCCCTCCTTATTCTTGCCCCAGCTTTATATACCGAGCATGGTGCCATACAGTCTGGGATATCTCTTGGGTCATTTGGATTGGCTGTCCCAGCTGTGTCCCCTCCCAGCTTCTTGTGCATCCACAGCCTCCTTCCTGGTGGGGTGGGGTGAGGAGCAGAAAAAGCCTCAACTCTGTGTGAGCACTGCTCAGCAATAACAAAAGCATTCCTGAATTATCAACACTGTTTTCCCAAAGCATAGCCTAGCTATGCTAGCTATTTAGCCTAGCTAAACTAGCTGCTAATGAAGAAAATTAATGTTTGCCTAGCCAAAATCAGCACAATCAGTCATGCTTCATCAGTATCACATTTAAAAGTTGCAGTTCTGTCCTGCACTTGGGTCACAACAACCCCATGTATCACTACAGGCTGGGGGAAGAGTGGCTGGAAAGCTGCCCAGTCGAAAAGGATCTGGGAGTGCTGGTCAACAGCAGCTGAACATGAACCAGCTGTGCATCCAGGTGACCAAGTAGACCAATGGCATCCTGGCCTGTATCAGTAATAGTGTGGCCAGCAGGACTAGGGTGGAGATTGTTCCCTGTACTTGACACTGGTGAGACCAGACTTCGAGTCCTGTGTTCACTTCTGGGGTCCTTAATTGAGGTAGGACATTGAGATGTTGGAGCAGGTCCAGAGAAGGGCAATGAAGCTGGGAAAGGGTCTAGAGAGTAAGTCATATGAAGAGTAGCTAAGGGAGCTGGGGTTTAACCTGGAGAAAAGGAGTCTCAAAGGAGACATTATCATTCTCTACAGCCACCTGAAAGGAGATTGTAGCCAGGTGGGGATTGACCTCTTCTCCCAGGCAACTCATGACAAGACAAGGGGAAATGGCCTCAGGTTGCAACAGGAGAGATTCCAGTTGGATATCAGGAAGAATTGCTTCACTGAAAGGGTGATTAAGTATTGGATGAGCTGCCCAGGTAAGTGGATTCACCATCCCTGGAAGTGTTCAAAAAATGGCTAAACATGGCACTTAGTGCTATGGTTTAGTTGACGTGGTGGCGTTCATTCAACCACAGTTTTACAAGAAATTTTTTGACCATGTACCATATGTGGGTGACTTTCAGCTATGCTTTTAACACAGAATACCAGGGAGTATGTGCTCAGCTGGTAAATAGTGAGTTTCTGTCTATTCCTAATTGTGTTGAAAATTTACCTTTGTGTATCATCTTTTTATTTAACCCTGCCTGACGCTGGAGTACTTGTCAGTTGAGGGCAGGGTCCTATTAGTTTATCACAACATGTGCCTCTACAGATAGTTGGTAAGCATAGATACCATCAGGAAAAACAATAGAAGACTTTGACCAATAGACTGTGAGCACAAATCTTCAAAAAATAGTTAAAAAAAATCCCTCAAAAAACTGAACCAAATAGCAACCCAGACAACAAAACAAGTACAGCCTTATTGCTGCAAGTGCTTAAAGATGCTTTATGTCCACATATATGGCAGGTTGAATAAAAGAACTTTTATAAGATTATTATTTCAGCAGGGACATCACCATATTCAAAGGGTTCCAGTTTCTCTGAAAGGTTACTCTTTTATTTTAATGGTTTTTCATCACCAGTTTGAATGTGTGCACAATTAAATTTGAATCATCTACAGAGTTTTCTAAGACAACTGGCATTGTCTATCTGCACCTATCAATTTTTTCTCTATCCAGTATCTTTCTAACACTTAATAAAGATAACTGGCACTTTTAGTCTTTATAATCCTTGGTGGCTTGTTTCTTAGTTTGGTTTGGCTTGAATATTCTTGCTGGTTTATTATAAATTATTCTTGGTGGTTTTATGTTTTTCTTCTAATTACTTGTTTTGTTACGCTATAAGGAATTGAGATTAGGTTTTTTCTTGTTATTATCTCCAGTCTGGACTTCAAATAAAATCCTAGATTCTAGGTAAGTGAAACTATATTATCTGACTTTTTTTAACAGAGCATATGAAAAATCTAGGCAACTAGTACCATAATTATCCAAATTATTGCTGTTCTTTTCAATTTACAACTAATGCAAATACAGCTTCTGAGACTGTGATTCTTGCATCAACTGTGCAGTATCAATTATATGGTGTACATGTTGGTCCCCATTTTTTACTTAGTGGTTTATTGTTCAGGTACAAGATTAATCGTAAGTTTTAACAGCCTATATAATCCAAACAATACCAAGAAAAATTTTCATTCAATACCCAATTTCACACTGTAAAAAACTATATATATGTGTTTGTTTGTTTGTTTACAATCCCATTGTGTGACAATAAGATTATGGTTTGTGTCTAAACCACAGTGTTAGTTATTTCTCTAAAACATTTGTCTGTAATGAAATGAAGTCACTGTGTTACTCAGGAGTCAAGAGTGGTATCTTCACAAGCAAGGCTATCTTGAGGGAACCACAAGCTGGGGGTACAATTGTGGATAGATACAGAAAAGTGAGAGGGTACAGATGCAATATGGAATGTCTTTACACATGCATAGAAGTCAGATTCTTCAGCAATGCTGAAGGTATACTCAGAACAGTTGTCCTGTGCACATTCAGTTAGACCAACATACCTGATACTGGACTTTCACAGTCCTCTATGTACTCTATGTACTATGGGCCCCTGTACACAGGCCCATTTTTTGTTTCCATTTCCTCTTAGAAAACGTACTTTCCAATAGAACTATGTGATTTATCAAGTTTTTATTAATTGCTAATTTTGTACACTTCTTTTTTTTTTTAATGAAGCACTGAGGCGTCAGGCATGACACCCATATGCAGGTATTCCACTTCTGCAGACTTTCATGGAAATTAATGGAGTGGGATATCTAAGACAGTTTAGTCTAAAGACATCATTGTTTTAGTCTCTGATTCCTGTTAAATATAAACGGTCCTCTCTGTATTGTTTTTAATCTGTTCTTGTAAGCTTAATAGCTTGACTTATTTGAGGATTTTTTTGACAGGTACAGGTATACACGTGTTTAAGAATTTTCAAGATTAAGGTCTAGACAAGATTTGCATAAATGCCTTTCTAAACAGTTTGCTGTAGAACATGTAATTTTAAATGCTATCTCTCAATTACTTACTGCATGTTACATTTATCATGCATAGACTTGTAATAATAAAATGTCTAGACATAGATACTTTTGTTTTGTTTTTCCTTAGAATTTGTATTTCAATAGGACTGAAATATTTACAGTCTTGAACATGGAACAGATATTAATTTATTAATTCTTTACCTTAATTCCTGTATTATATTGTTCTTTTGTAATTTCTACTATAAGCACTACACTTAGATGAAAAAAAAATTTTTTTTATTTCTCCCTACAATGAAAACCTCAGCTTCCAGTCTAACAGAAAATCTATTTCGGCTTGGTAGGTTCTGATTTTCTAAATGCCATTAAATTCCTTTTTATACATCTACAGTCATTAGTAGCTAAAATTACTGATGCAGTAATTTTACACATTATGAGCAGAGTGGGTAAAGGATTGCATATTTTTATTTGTTAATGGTATCACGATATTAACAAGATCCTCAAATGCCACAAAGCCCGTACATATGGCAAAATTGTCCTGAATAAACCCAGAATATTTCCCTTTACAAAAATCAAAGCTGAACAACCTGAGGTACCTCAGCAAGTGGTCTCATCCCTGGCCATCCTGGTAGTCCTCCATGACTTCTCCTGTTTATTGATTTCCTTCTTACATTGGGGTCCCAAAGTCAGATGCAGTTTGCTGTCTGTGGTCTGTGGAGTGCTGACTGCAGGGCAGTTGTGGAACTGGATCAGAGTGGGAAGTATGGGTGAAGATCAGCTAATACTGAATCCACTTCACATCACTGCAGCAATTTTGGTATGAATTATCATATCCATGCAGACCTTTGTACTGAAACTACTGCATACATATCCTCCTAAGGTCATAAGAGAAGCACAAAGTATGTCTCTCCTTTCTGAACAGTCTACATCTTCAGAACAGCTACAAGGCAGCCTAAGAACAGTATAATAAAGAGTAGCTGAATTTTTAATTGTAAGCCCTCAGTAACAATCTTGTTTCCATCATTTTTTTTGCCACTTTTTACTATATTTGTTGCATCAACTGTAAAATAAGGCTAATGAAGCAGGGTGTCTTGTTTAAAATGCTTAGAGCACTTTAATTGAAAAATGCTATAAAATTGCTACTGGTGGTGTTATGCATTGAACAGTTTGAGGATGCTTATTCTGCTTTTACAAATGTGGATTTACCACCTTAGTCAGAGGATAGAGGCAATCTTGAAACATCTAACATTTCTAAAATCACTAGGATTTTTTCAAGCGCATGTATAGCATTTTAATCACATTGCTCATTTAATCTCTTATGTTTGTGATTTTCTCCTTACTGATGGAGCAGCTGATACCTAGAAATTCAATTAATTTGCTTTCATCATCTGTTACAGCTTAACCAACATACAGGGAGCATTTGAGCACAGAGATGAAGATGGGAAAATTCTAATTGCAACATATTTCGAATAGAGAGTCATAGTCCATTAGAAAGCCCAGGCAGGTCACATAGTTTTACCCAGACAGATCATTCTACTAGTTTTGTTTATTATTTAAATCCTTTTTTAGTACAATAGCTAATTAAATACCATAGTCATGTCTAGCTTTCTGGTTTCAGTTTACATTTTCTAAAGGGTTTTTTATCCACTAGCACTCTTCTTCAAGGTGATGTTAAACTAAACAGAAAACCAAAAGATTACAGCTTTCTTGTCACAGGAATAATATATATGGACTTTCTTTTCCAGTGTATTTGTGAGGTTAAATTACCCAGTATTCACTCTTTTTTCATTATTATCTTCATTTTCAGTCCAGAGACCTTGTCTGTATGAGCAATGTCAGTGAAAAAACTATGTATGGATGAAATTTTTCCTGCACAAGTCCATAGATTTCTGCTCACAACTTAAATCCCATTTATTTTATCTCAGAACAATCTAATTTGGGCTTAACATAGCTTATCTTTAAGCTTCCTTCAAATAAGGCAGTTATAAACCTTATTAATTTGGAACTGCATTTTGGAAAAATGTATTGTCTAACAAATTGCTGCTGAAATAAACAGATAGCTCCTAATTAATGAAATTAGTACTATATCAGTGCCACAAAGTCTTGGAATTTTGCTGTTCTTTCAGGGAAGTCAAGCGTTTACTTTTCCTCTGTTAGTTAAATTGCTTTGTCAAATATATGTATTGACAATTAAAAACTGTCATTTACATATATGTGTATATATATATATTCAAGATCGTCATTGTCTCATTTAACTGCAAAGATAAACTAGAAGAAGTATGGTGTTAACACTGTGGAAACTGACAAACGTCATGAGGTTAAAAATTCATAAGACAATTCAGTATTGAAGGGTTCTATCCTTCTGCTCAAGTCAGAGTGAGCTATGGTATCAGACCAGGTTGATGAGGGTTTTATCCATTTGTGTCTGGAAAAGCTCCAAGAATGGAGACTTCCCAGCTTCTTTGGACAACTTGCTACACTGCTTGGCTGTCCTCGTTGCGAAAACATTTCTCCTTATAACCAGTCTGCACCTCTTTTATTCCAGTTTTAGTCCAGTTCCTCTCATATCCTGCCACTCACCACCAGGAAGAGAAAGGCTCTGCCTTCTCCATGCTCTCCTTGTAAGCACTGATGTTAAAACCCCTCAAAGCTGCCCTTTCTCCAGGGTCCCTTAGCTTCTAGTTAAAGAGAAAGTGCTTCAATGCCCAACCCTTTTACTGGCTCGCATGAATTTGCCTCAGAATATAGTCCAAACACTCGAACTCTGTCAGCCTTGGTGTTGTGATCACTTTCCTGGGGAGCCTATTCCAGTGCCCACCCATCCCCTGGGGGAAGAATCATTTTCCAATATCCAACCTAAACCACCCCTGACACAACTTGAGACCATTTGTCAGGTGCTGTCACTGGTCATCACAGAGAAGAGATCAGTGCCTGCCCTTCTTCCCCTTATGAGGAAGTTGTAACTGCAATGAGGTCCCCCCTCAGTCTCCTCTTCTTCAGACTGAACTGACCAAGTGCCCTCAGCCACTCATACGGCTTCCCTTCAAGGCCCTTCACCATCTTCATTGCCCTCCTTTGGACACTCTCTAGGAGCTTAATATCTTTCTTATATTGCAGTGTCCCAAACTGCACACAATAGTCGAGGTGAGGCCACCCCAGTGCAGAGCAGAGCGGGACAATCCCCTCCCTCGACCAGCTGGCGATGCTTTGCCTGATGCCCCCCAGGACATGATTGGCCCTCCTGGCTGCCAGGGCACTGCTGACTCATATTAAACTTGCCATCAACCAGGACCACCTGATCCCTTTCCACAGCACTGCCTTCCAGTATCTATATGAACATCCAGGGTTGCCCCATTCCAGGTGCAGAATCCAGCACTTCCCCTGTTGTACTTCCTGTGGTTGGTGATTGCCCAGTCCCGTAATATGTCAAGGTCTCTCTGCAGGGTCTCCTGTCTTTGAGGGAGTCAACAGCTCCTCCCATTTTTGTATCACTTGCAAATTTGCTTAGTATCCCTTCCAGTCCTGCATACTATTCTATTTTGATAGTAACGCTGCTATGATTTTTGGTTTGAATTCCCTTTTGTATGACACTTTCCTGTGGGTTGCTGTTAAGTATTGTTTCTCTGTTTTCAATAAGCTATTCACGGTGACTTCCAAATCTTTCTGCAGACTAGTAAAAATGAATTTAGGGCCCATCATTCTAAGATTGTTAATTGGCAGGTCATTTCCTATTTGCATTTTTTAACAATGAATTTAATCTTTCTCTTTTGTTGCTGTTTTCAGATATTGAGGCTTCTTGGGAGATGACAGATTCCCCTTATGCCACATCAGGTTATGCTTTCTGAGACAGGTATGTGTGGTGGCATGGTCTCCTAAGAGGACAGAGCAAAACTGAATTGTAAATTCTTGTAAAAGGCTAAGCAGGAACTAGAGAAGGTGTGAATGTTGGGATGCTGGTCACTGAAACCTAAACCAATTATGTGAAAGACTTTGTTAGCAGAAGACTTTGATATCTCAATATCTGCCCTTTTTTTGTCATACATTTTATTAATATATTAAAACACATAGGTCACAGTACTCAGGATGGCTTATAACCATAAAATGTCTCTATTTCTCTCTCATTTTTATTTTGTTTCATTTTTTTTCATTTTTTTTGGTCCTGTTTTTTGTCTAAGACAATCTTGAATTTGGTTGTATTATTATTACTATTAAAGGAAATGTCTTGTAGGAAATCTCTTTTTATTTGTACTGTTAAGGTGATCATGACCAAAGTTCAGTGTTATATCAAGACAATTATTTTCTTCTTTTTCTATACAGTTTATTTTAAAAAGAGAAATTAACAAGTAACAAAGCATGGTTTCTCTTCATGATGCTTATGCAGCAATGGAGTGTGGAAAGTAATAAAATTATTTCTCTTTTTAAATTATATGTGATATTTGTAATTCTTTTCAGTATTTTATGACTACTATCAGTACTCCAGTTGAGAGACTGGGTGCATTAGTCTTATCCCATATTCCTTTTTATTGTTTATTGAACTAAACCCACAGAATTGTTGTGGAACATATTAATGGTTAACAAATTTATGCCATTGGATCCTGTGCTTTTTGTCCAGATTCTGAGCTTTCCAGGTATAAATAAGTGGTAGCTAAGACCTACATGAGAAATTCTCATTCCATACTCTCATGTTTAAAACAGACTTTGAAGTGCACCTGCCAGTGTGGATCAGTCACAGCTGAAACAAACAAAAGTATCTGCATTCATCAATGAGATGTTACTTTTTGTGTGGCACAGTCAGAGGTATTCAATCATCTCTGTTCCCACCATTTAGATTGGCATTTGTTTATTTGAAGGAACTGAGTGGGGCATCTTTTAAAAATAGTCCAAAATTCAATGTTTTCACTAGTATTTAATGTCTGAAGTATGACACAATTACACCCAATGAAGACTTTCAAAAGAAATTATTTTAACACAGAACTTAACAGGTCCACTTTTAATCTAGGAGGCAAATATATAGTAAGACCTACCTATTGAAAGATATTATATAAATTCACAGTTGAAAAGAATTGTTGTGACTTTTTGATAGTCAGAGAACAATTGCCTTCTTGAACTGTTTACCAGGGCTGCTACATTTGGATTCTTCATCATATATATCATATATCATAACATATCATATCATCATATCATATCCTGTCATAAATTCTTGTGATACAAGTAGGTAATTTTCTAAAAGATAAACTTTAGTTCAAACAGGATGACATTTAGGAAAATCCTGTAGCTATCAGATCAGACTATCTCCACAGAGTGATCTGTTATGATACATGAAAATTTTATGATGACTGAAATTGTGATCTTCATATTTACTTGTCTTTAATAGGACATATATCTTTCCTTTTATAAAAAATCCTACTCTACAGAAAATAGAGGTGATTCTAGAAGGAGAACACAACTTAAACTATTATTTATATTGAAACTAAATAACCTTTAGGAACCTGCAACATGTGCAAATCCTACCTGCACATCTGTGTAGCTTCTAAGTCCTAGAATGACACCTGCCGTTGGCAAAAGATGTGAATGCATGAATGAATGAAGATGTTACAGTATAAAAAGCTTGAATTCCAAAACAGGATGCACACAAGCTGAGTTTCTAATCAAAATATACAGAGCATCAGGAGGACAGACTAGTTTAAACGTCTTTGTAGTTTCTAATTTTAAAATCTTTCAGAAGGTAAGTTCACATCAATTGGTACACTTTAAGAAAGTCTTGATGCTTTAAGAAGACCTTGATGAAGGAAAGATGAGAGGTAAATTGTGCACTTTCCTATTTAAATATAAGCATATAAATATATAAAATTAGAAGTATAAAATATGAAGGACTTTAAATTAAAGATGCCATCCACTGTAGAGCTAATTATAATTGAAACTACTGAACTCTTTGATGCACATGAATATGTGCTCAGTTTCTCAGGCATTTTTGTTCTTGTCTCAGGCAGCTTGTCTGTTTTAAGTGCTAGCTAGAATATTCCTTTGATCAACATTAATAAATAACAATTACAAAATATTTTATTTTCATTTTCCCCTTTTACTTCCTCAATTCTATGCCAGTGTAATTTCTTTCCTGTATTATCTCTCCTTGATATCTCACTAGAGTCCTAATGTGTATAACTCTGAGCTTCCCAAATTCATTGAGGTTCTTCAGTTTAAAGTCAATTTTTCACACAAGCGGAATTGTTTGCAGGACTGTGAAGCTGATGTGGGGAGTGGGAGCAGCAAGTTTTCATGGTGGTAGGAGCACAGCTAAGTGACAATGATCCTCAGGAACGCATGCACACACCACTGGCTGTTAGGTTACCAGGATTCCTTTAAAAAAAACAAAAACCAAAACAAACAAACAACCCCCCCCCAAAAAAAACACAAAATAAAACAAAAAAACTCCAACAAATGAATTCTTGTATCTCAATTTTAATTTAAGACCAGAGTCTTACATCTGGAGGAAAAATGCTCTACATTGTTATGTATAATAGCCACATGATCTGTCACAAATGTGGGTAGTAGTAACAGCTGCCAGTAGGTTTCTTGGACAGAGGACTGTGTGATTTTCTACATTAGCAGACACTGAGCATTAGCACAACATTTGCACATAGTATCAGGTACAATTTTAAATAACCTTCTCAAACCAACCAGAGAAGCAAGAGACCTCTGGGAGTTCTTTACACTTAGTTCTTTCCTTCTTTCCGCTATTAGATGTGTGGCAACATAGTTATACCAAATCACTCAGTTTTTTCCCATGTTAGGACATAGAGGTAGACACTACTACCCTCTGGTTTCATAAAGTATGTGCTGGGTCTGGCTGGAATGGAGTTAACTTTTTTCATAGCAGCCCATATGGCACTTTGCTTTGTACTGGTGTCTAGAACAGTGCTGTTAACTCATCACTGTTTTGGCTGTTGCTAAATAGCGCTTGAAAAAAGTCAAAGTTTTCTTTCATTTCCTCACTGCCACCTCCTCCCTTTTTCGTCTCAGCAAGGGGTAGGCAAAATGTTGTGAGGGGACAGCTGATCCATACTGATCCAAAGGGCCTTAAAATGTTGTGGGAAAAGAGAAGAAAGGGGGAAAGTCTGTGCCTATGGCATTTGTGTACTGAGGCTCTGCTTTCCAGAAAGAGGCTAATAGGAAATAGTGAATGAATTCCTCTTATTGCTCTGCTTGTACACACAGTTTTGCTTTCACTATCAAATTGCCATTGTCACAATCTTCAAGTCTTTCCACCTTATTTCTACTTTTACCCCATCCTGTGTGAGAAGGGCGTGAGTGAATGGCTGTGTTGTTTGGAAGTTCACCAAGATTAGTCCCCTCCAAGCTATGTGCTCAGCTTTGGGAATACAGCTTCAGTGTCTGTGTCACATGTTTGACCCTGAGGAGAAACACAAGCTCTTAGATGTGCTCTGCTCTGTCTTTAGTGGCCCTTTAGTGTCTTTAGTAGTCCTGTTTGAACAGTGACCCCTGTCCAGTCCACTGAGCTAATAGCTTCATGATTTAGTTTTCATTAAAATGTGGAGCAATGTAGCCTTTACTAAAAGAGATGGCAAATACTGGGATTTAGTTCACCCCAAATGATTCCTGCATGACTAGACATCATCTGCAAGATTGTCACCAAATCCCATTTTGTAACCTGAGGGGGTGCATGGATGCGGATGTTGCCGATATTTGATTATCTTTGGCTGTTAAGGTAAGAGAAGGGAACCACAATCCAGTTTAATATTTTTTTGGTGACTTTTTTTTCTGTGTTTTTTTTTTTTTTTTTCTTTTTCTTTGTCTTTCTTCTTTACTACTAACATAGTGGTTATGGGGCTCTTCTATAAAAATCCACTTACCCTCTTTCTTATGTGTTTGTATAAACACAGAATATCACACAAGAATCTGTATTTCCTATCCCGTCCATATCACCTCTTACCCTTCCTTTGCACACAAATTTCTAAAAATAAGAAGAGAATGCAAGTTACACATGCAGGTGCCAGGCTGCTAACACCAAAAGGTTAAAGCATACACTTAGATGCAAAATAGATGTCTGCTGTTTGTTCAGTTTGCTTATTACTTCTGAAAAATTGAGATACTAATTTAAAACTTCTTAGGGTAGGGGACGCATTGCCCCTTGTTTGTATGAAATAACAGATAGGTCTCTGGAGGCTTATGACATGATGTAAAGTTGGTATCCTATGCTAATGTAATTAGCATTGATACTGCTGTTTAACCTTATTGTGGGTAGTCTAAAAACTAATTCCAAGAAAACACTATTCCCTTTCCACATTGCAGATATTTTGTATTTGTAAGCCACTCAAATCATTTTCAAAACTCTGCAGAAGCAATGGAAAGAGACCAATATTCACACAGAGCAATCAGAATGGAAAAAACTGTTATCTTTTAATTTTTAAAAAGTATTTGGTAATTTGAATTTCTTAGCTCTTTCAAAAGTTTCAGCTTCAGTACAAACAATCCTGTACTTGAAACTAGAGCTTAAAAAAATTATTTATGTCTTTTGCTGCAATTCTTTCTGGTTTACTCATAAATGATAAAATTCATCTTTGTTTTGACAGCCAGCGAAGGTCTATGCCTCACTTAAGTCTTGCAAACAGGATTTAGAAGGGAACTAAAAGTATCCACAGTCTGGTCTGCCAGCAGCATATTTGATCCTGCTCAAGTAAATTGAGCAGAAATACAAATCAGAGAGTCTGTTGTCTCCTTGTTTCCCTTCCCCAGGCTCATGTAGGCTTTCTTAGAAACTGACTATTTAGATGAGAAAGAAGACTATATTTTGGTTTAAACGAGACCTTTGATTGTATTCTAAATTACATGCATTCCTTTTGAATTCTCAGAGTAAGAGGTTTTATTTTGCTCATTTTCTCTGTGTTCCAGGTACTACCCAAGATGATGCTGAACTGGAAAACAAGGATTTTGATGCTGCTGTCCTTAATCAGGCAGTGTATCCAATGTGCTTTAATTTCAAGGACAGACTCTTTGGGTTCTTTTCAATAACCTGTACAGATTGCCTGAGCATGTGTTTAAATTGTTTGCATAAGTTTCCCCAATATTTTCCTCACAGTGTTGAAAAAAGCATTTCTTCTTATGTGTATCATTTAAAGATGCAAGTGGAAGAACATGCATTGTGTTTCTTTTTTTCTCTTTGTTTGTTATGTGCTTTTTTTTTTTTTTTTAATACTTTTTGAAGAGTGTTCTTTAGGTAGATTGGTTTTATTTGGAGGTAAAGAACCACACTGAGGTTCACATGAAACCCATCCTTCCTGTCAATACATAATGTGTAAAAAGAATAGTCATTTACTAAAGAGACTGTACTAAAGAGACCTAATAGGCTATGGGAATACTTCTGTTTAACTGGAGGCAAGAAAAAAATCACAAATAATCAAATGTTCTCTAGCTTGGTCATAATGAATGGTAAGATATTCTGTCAATTTATTAATAGGCGAGTTAATCCTGTCAAATAGCTAACTTTTATGTTAATAAATAGTGAAATCAAATTAAGACAATTTTTTATAATGCATGAAAACTTATTCCTCCTATTTAAAAGGAACAAGAGTGAGAAATGTAAATATCTAATCATTTCTTCTAAAGTAAATAGGCAAAATTGTTTGAAATAGAATGGAAGGTGAATATACTTTTCAGCACAATAAGCATATCCTGTTATCTTTATCTAAATATTTCCTTATCTCTTAATCTTTTACTAGATTCTACTTTTTGAGAAATACAACCCAAGTTTATTTAGGAGAAGAGTCCTTAAGCAAATTCAGAAAGAACTGGCCTATACTCTGCTCAAATACAAGTACAAATAGAAAAATACTGTGCAATATTAAGATAACAGTGTGCTGTTTTGAAGGTGAGATTATAGACCTAATACTCCACTGATATAACCAGCAATTAATTGCCATACATATACTGCTAACATCAGTAACACCCTTTTCCACCTCTGAAATGTCAAAATTTGAAAAGTTGAAAACTTGCAAATTATTAGTAATAAAAAATTAACTATACGTGAGTATTAGGAAAGCAAGGCTCTCTCTGAAATGAGCTGCCCCTCTACTCAGCCCTAGTAAGGCCATATCTGAAGTGCTGTGTCCAGTTCTGGGCTCAGTACAAGAGAGATGGAGCTCCTGGAGTGGGTACAGTGAAGGGCCACAAAGGTGATTAAGGGACTGAAGCCTCAGTCTTATGAGGAAAGACTAATACAGCTGGGTCTGTTCAGCCTCTAGAAGTGACAATTGAGAGGGGAACATCATCAATGTGTTCAAGTATGTGAAGGGAGAGTGTCAAGAGGATGGATCCAGCCTCTTCTTGGTGGCACCAAGCAATAGGACAAGAGTCAACAGGCAGAAACCGATGCACAGGAAGTTCCACCTGAATATCAGGAAGAACTTCTTTACTGTGTGGGTGACCAAGCACTGGAACAGATTGGCCAGAGAGGTTGTGGAGTGTCCCTCACTGGAAATATTCAAGAACTGTCTGGACACAATCCTGTGTAATGTGCTCTAGGATGACCCTGCTTGAGCAGGGAGGTTGGACCAGATGATCCACTGTGGTCTCTTCCAACCTGACCCATTCTGTGATATTTTTGTTCTGTAAAAATCTGCACAATGATTTGCCCCATGTGCAAGCATCAGTTTTAAAAAGAATAAGAGGTATGTTCACTATTGTCTATCAGATATTTTACATTTTAATACTTATTAAATCATAAGACTGTATACTGGAATACCAGAATCAACCTCAAGTGATGATTCTAACTTCTGTCATTACTGGTTAACAGTAATTGGTTCACTGTCTTTTATGTTTATACACCTGTTTCTTTTGTATCACACTGATTATTCATCTTTTTGCTATATAACTTAGCAAAAAAATCCCCTTTGTTATGGCACAGGCTATCATACTGACCTTCTATTTTTCTGTCATGGGAATTTTGTCTAATGAATAATACATTAAAGAAGACAAGTCAAACAGATCTCGCTGAATAATCTAATTCGTCAAGGACACAGTGCTTGACAAATAACACTATTCTTTCCCTCCAAGAGGTTAGCTTGCTTCCTGCAAAAGCTCCCTATCTCCTGGCAGGATATGAGTTTAGCTCCTTTCCAGAACTCTGAGAAGAAAGGCAGTGATGAAAACCAATGAAAGTTGCAGTGGTAGAACTGGGACACAGTCTATTCTGCCTCATCAGTTTTCAGCTTTGGAGCTGATTCTTCAAGTTTCAACTTATTCAAAGTCCTAGGATTTCAATTTTTATATCCTAATGAAAAGAAAAACCTCAAAGTCTGCCTAGACTCAGATGAATTATTTTTTATTAATGCTTAAAGAATCCTGTTTAGCTAAGGTAGCTCATCTATAGAGTTTAATGAAAGAAATACATAAAAAGAGAATAAAGTTTTGCATTTTTATAAACAATTTTAACTGTCCTCATTTTCAACAAGCTATTAGTAGTGACACAGAATGCTCACCATCAAAAGTAAGACTTTTAATAAAAAACTAGCAGGAAAGATAGATAAAGAATTCCTCAAAATAAAATTATATGTAAGTATAAATCAATTATTTCTATTATTTAGACTTCTTAATAGTCTGTTCTTATTAGACTGAGGGCTCTAATCCAATTTTATTTTACACTTTTGAGTAGTCACTTTTTCCTGCTGCTATGTGGATTCACTCTTTGTCTAGACACAACCAGTTGTAACAGATCTTTGGCTTCATGTGAACAGGTATGGGGGGTTTTGTTTGTTTTCTGTCTTTTTTACAGTGTGCAAATATGATTAAACTTAGAATGATGAAGTTTTTATTCAGAAAAGCTGAAACTCTGTACTGATGCATGTAATATACTGTCCCAATAAATACAGAGCAAAAAGCCCACTTCAAATGGTTTTCATTTTCATAAAGTTAACACTCATGAGACAGTATCATATGTTTTAGATTATATTTCTTCATCTGCCATGAAATATATTTAGTCGATTCTGGTTAAATGCATCATTCTCTGTGATTCTGTGCATTTATAGGCATTCTGTTAGTTTTCTGATGCAAGGTGACTCTCCTCAAACTAGTGCAAAATGTAAATACAAAAGTAAAAAGATACTTTTATAAAAATATAACAGATTATATAACATGTCCCTTCTGTTCTTACTTAAAATCAGATCTACTCTATAAATGTAACAGTGGAAGAACTAGGA
The DNA here is from genome assembly GCA_035222235.1 of Margarornis squamiger. Taxonomy (NCBI): domain Eukaryota; kingdom Metazoa; phylum Chordata; class Aves; order Passeriformes; family Furnariidae; genus Margarornis; species Margarornis squamiger. The sequence continues at coordinate 98,421,149 of JAWWTY010000106.1, forward strand.
CACAAGGGAAAAAATACATTGTTGCTGTGTGACTCCATTAAGTTGGTATAGCTACAGTCCATTCAGATCATGCTTACGCTTTCAAAACACTATATTTATAAAGAAGATTTTTTCTTGTGGTTTTTTTAAAAACCATTGTGATTTGTTTAAATGGCCCTGTTGAAAAAAAATAATAGTTCTAAATGTGTTATGGTTGACATTACAAAAATAATATCTTTAAATTTTGTTTTCCACTTCAGTGCGTACTTATGGACTTTAGTCTGGACTGAGAAAGGAAAGACAGACTCCCAAATCATTTTGTGAAATATTTTAGCCACAGCAGCACCTTTAACCTGCTCAAATTGTTTCCAATATTGCCTTTAAACTGGTTTTCAATTTTTTTATATATCTGAATACAACTGTGCACACAGACATAAAATTGTTAGATTTTCGTTTTCTGAAAACTGAAGCAACATCCAGTTGAAAATGTATTTTTTTCAGCTCTTACTACTCATCAGGGATTACTTAGCAGTACCTGCAGTAAGAAGGGGGAAAAAGAGCTTGTGTATGTATATAATGTGGAATCCTGCATGTATTATATTGATGTAGCTTTGACAAATGGCAAGGACAGAAAGCAAAACCTTGCAACCATGGGTGCCTAACAATGCATTTGTATACAAGAGATGTATGTCCTTCTGACCTTTCTTTCTGTTAAGAATGAAATAAAAATTCTGTTCACACACACAAGTGGATATGATGTACTTCTGGAAAGGAATGCAAGACAAGGTTTGCAAACTTCTTAGTCTTCCCCTACTGCTCTACCAGGAATAAGAAGTTTTGAAAAGAAGGACTGTGCCAGGGATTAATTTGGAGAGTATCTAAATACCACTTTTTTACCTCCTACTTATATGGCCAGGAAAGCATGTTCTTACAGGCAGGGATGTCTTAAACTTCACAGTCAAAGTCAAAACTATAATGCTGTATCAAGGTACATTTTATCTCAAAAAATCCTCTAGCTTCTCTTAAAACTTCTCTGCTTGCTCTTAATTTCCTCACTAAAACACCTGTCCATGCTCTTGGGGGAAGTGTGGTAGCAGGAAATATAGCTCTTTCACCAAACCTCCTCCAGTAATATAATGGAATGGGTAGCTTGTATAAAAATATAAACAGAGGCTGATTTGAAGTCAGGGAATAGAATTAGAAGTAGCTAAACTAACTCAGATAGAACTGTACATAATAATTTAATACATCATTATGTATTAAATATGTTGGAACAAGTTTTACAGTTTTTCTCTGTCACTCAGAATCCAAGATGAGCAGTTCCGTTGTTGGCATAAACAGCAGCAGAGCTCTCCAGTGGTGCCCAGCTGGGTTTCACGAACCAGGAAATCTCAAGGGTAGCTGAGAGCCCACAGACCAGGTGACTAGCTGATGGGACATGGGCAAGATCAGGACCAATGGTGGCCAAGTCCCCACACTTGTATAAATAAGTCCCTGGAGACTGCTGCAACCAGGACAGGCAAGCAGAGTGTGATGTGGCAGTTTGCACACAGGTTGGCCTCTGTGGCTTTGCTGGCTCGACCAGAGAGCCATGGTATCCACCTGGCAGAAGGCCATGACCTCTCTAAGCTCTGCACCTACCACAACAGATGCAGCTTCTCAGACAGAGCTCTAGTGGGAACACACTGCCATGCCAGTGCCTCACTGCAGTGTGGCAGTGCCAGCCAGTGCCTGGCTCTTGTGTCAGTACCAGTCCACAGAAGTGAGGAGCCCTTTGGGAGGTACACCCAGGGAGAGGAATCACTCTGCTTAGTGACAGAGCTCTGGGAGGAGGTGGCTAGATTGAGGAATATAAGGGAGTGGGACAGAGAGATACATTACTGGAACTGCACCCGACGTTCCTTGAGACAGGTCTGACAGGCAGACATGATGCACGGTACAGAGGATTGCCTATCCTCTCTCTGCCTGGCTGAATGTGGTGACTTAAGTGACAGGGGGCAATGGCAACACATTCCTGCCCAGCTCAGCAGGTGCGTCTTCTCTGTGACTACCCCACCTTTCCATGTGCCCTGGCCTAACTGGTATGATGCTCTGCAGGTGGAACTGAATAATGACAAAGACAGTAGTTGAACTAGCTTGGAGATGCCACTAGTGTTGTCAGCCTATGCCCTGAAAAAAAATGATTTCCATAATGAAAAAAGATAGATTGCAGTTGTAGGAGAATCATCTGAGAGGAATAGAAAGCCCAATATGCAGTCCTGACCCAGTCCAGACTTTGGTGCTGCCTCCCTGGGGCTGGGATTAGGGATGTGAAGAGAAAGCTTCCTACCTTGGTATGGCCCTTGTATTATTACCCATTATTGATTTTTCAGGTGGACAGAGATGGTTGCACAAGAAGTCAGAGGGCAATCAAGAGAAATCTCAGGACCTTGTGATGACTGACCAAGGGATCAGGAGCATAAGTAGTGTTCTTTATTCTTCTAATTCTGTGAAATGATGAGGGGAAAATCAGGAAGAGACAGCAGATCAACACCAGGCTCTGAGCCCTGGTGTCACCGGAAAGTTTGGGTTTTTTTGATCATGGGTCAGTCTACAAGACATCAGGCCTGCTGGCAACACATGGGGTACCCCTGTCTTAAAGAGAGAAAAGGATCTTTGCACAGGACTTTGCATATAAAGAGATTTAAACTCAGATTGAAGGGGGAAATGGAGAAAATCAAGTTTACTAGAGATTAACCTGGGGTCAGCAGGCAAATGTTTGAGGGACAGTGCACTAGCGAGGTCTTTCAATCTGCCATCTCAGCAGAGGTAAGGGATGGAGATCCATGTAACAGCAACAGCACAATGGTTATTGATGTGATAAAAATCATGGAAGTGCTGAGAATGCCCATGGCCAGAGTTATAAGATAATGTAAGGACACTTCATTAGACAGCAGAACTATCTGTTCTACACAGGCACATTCTGAACTATAATAGAGTTCATTGAAATCCAGAAACACATGTTAGTACCAATTCTAAAATCTTCCTTGCAATTAAAGTCATAATTCCTTGGATTTCTGATACCTATATACATATCCTGTTGTATACTGAACATGGTTTAATTACACTCCTTAAAGCCTTTCTGTGGTAAAGAATTCATATCATACTTGATACTGTAAGAAAAAGTGTTTTTCATTTATGTTATTATTTTCTTCCATCTGCACTGAATGTTCCCCATTTCATGTATTCTGAGGCAAGAAGAACATAATCTTCCCTTCTGCTTCCCACTTATTATTTTACATCCCTTTATCATGTCCCGAGTTTCAGAGTTTATTTTCAGCATAGGCTATACCAGTGAGAGTTCTGTAAAATTACTGGCCAACTTGGGACACAATAGGTCAAGTTTACAGCAGGCATAACATTAAAATAACATTTATGTGCTAGGAATATTAAACTCATAGAAGCATACTTCAACATAATAGGCACTGAAATAATGTCATCCTTTTACAGTATCACATGGGACATCGTAGCTATTGTATTGTGTTTTACAAGTTTATACTTTTATTTCTTGAACTACTAGATAATAAAGGAAAGCTAAGGACAAGCCCATGATAATGAGGGTTTTGACTTTATAGTTCTATCTGAAATGCAAACTTCCATATCTCTAGCTTCTCCAACAATTAACTGAGATGAAAGGAATAACATATTAATGCTCCAGAAAGTAAGAAAATCCCTTCTGTTAGGAAGTGACTACATGAACCAGCTGGGGCTTCTGTTTAAAAAAAAAGGCATGGATGCCCTTTGGCTGAAACTTTAAGGTGGAACTTCTTTACAGTAGCTAGGATGAAGAAGATGATATCTATATGCCATAGAAAATGTAAAGGTAAAAGTATTTGTACTATATTCCATGAGTGTCTAATAATTTTTTACTCCTGTAGTGGGATTATGGAGGCAGAATGACTTTGCGCTTCTGGTTTAAAGGGATGGTCAGTCAAGTCTGATTAGAACAGAATGGTCTCAGCAGGCACACTAGGACATGACCAGTCTCTACCCAGCTCATATTCTCTTACCTGAAGGTAGGCCATTAGGGAAAGTTTTAAAAATGTAGTAAGAATTTCTCATTATTTCCTAGGTGCACAGTCCCAGCCTTCAACATTTGTGCCTTGGGGATTTTTTGGCCACCAGTGATATCCATAATGGACTCTCCATCCATGACTTTGGCTAATCTGGCTGTGACTGTATGTAAATGATCACAATGAATCACAATTGGACTATAAAGTATGTAAAGAAATATCTGTTTTTATTTGGGGATTTTGTCATTGTTAATTTTTCGGTCATTAATTTATTTAGGTATATTTCAGTTCTGATTCAAACAAACACTTACTACTCATTCTCCTTCTCCATGCTGCTCACAAACCATATTTCGTATTGTTTCAAGTAATTTTTTTCCTCTACCTACTAGGTGTGTTCAGTTATGGTTTTGAACTATTCCTGACTTAGATATTGAGAGAAAATGGAGCTGTGGCAGAAAGGCATAACAAGGAAACTACTTTTGGGAAGAGTGAATGTAGGGTTATATCTTTTATTCTCCAATAATATTTTTTAACACTTCAAAGGTTGTATTGTTTTTCTGAAACTCACCAGCTGACAGTTTGATTACCATGGCCCTAAACCCAGCTTCCATGGGAGACAAAGCAAAAGAGTGCAGTTCATGTTATGGTAGACAGAGACCACATAGAAATCCTCAGTTAACTATAGTTTTAAAAAGGTAGAACTGAAACATATTGTATTATGAACATATATAACAACACACAAAACCTAGTTGATTTATTAAAAAATCAAATTATTTTCTTGTCTGATGTGTATTTGCTTGAAATATTTTGCTACAGTGTTGCCTCATTGTGAAGATTCATAATGAAGGAAATTTAAAATTTTTAATAATTAATAAAATATTCCCTTCAAAACACTGGATATCCAAAATAGGGTCCATATTCTTCATCTTTAGCATTCTTTAAGTATGTTTTCCTGTGTCATTGCAATTGTCTTTTTTAATAGGAATTTCTTCAAGCTGTGGGCTATTGTTTTAGTTACTAGTTGAACACCAAATCATTCATTAATACTTATATTAAATAGATGATACTTATTATTTAAAAGATTAGTCAAATAGAGGGAAAAATATCCAATAAATATTGCAGTTTTATGATCCATATCAGATCAGTTTATTTTGTTGTGAGGTTGCTTTTTTTTTGTTTGTTTGTTTGTTTTTGTTTTTGTTTTTTTCCAATTCATCCTTTTTTTTACACAGTAGCTTATACTTGGTTTCAGGAAAATTTTGTTTTTAAAATCTTATACATGTTGTTGTTTGATATTTCAACTATCTATCAATTTTCTGTTCATTAAAATCAGTGTTATCTTTTTCTGCATCAACAAATTATTTAGATTCTCCAACTCAGAATATTTCCTTGTTTCAGTTCCAAATAAGGATGTTTGTGAGCAGTAGTTCCCAAATAGACCCAGGAAACTGTAGACTTCAACAAAATGTGCCGGGGTGGGGGGGGGGAAAAATCAAGAAAAATTCTCAGCTGTTGTTGCTCTTTCCAGGGAGTGAAAGTTGAGCAAGACAAATATCTAAAATAAACTAATTTGGCTGAATTTCAGGAAGGAGGACTGTAAAGGAAAAGAGAGAAAAGAGAGAAAAGAGTTTCTATGGGCTGGAACAATGAAGGTGTGAACATTTTAGGTTAAGACAAACATTGAGAAATTAACATTGTGTTGAAAAAGTGGCAAGAGGACAGTCACCCTAGAAGTAGGAAAAAAAAAAAATGGTTGAGGGCTCATTCACAAGTTCAAATTCTCAGATACAGTGAGAAGTAATTTCTTTGCTCCACTGTGGAATGAGAATTGGGATGAGGTCTGTGAAACCTCACAGAGCAGCTCATCCATCTTGTTTCTCAAATCAGCATAGGTCAAAGGCCATACACTGTTTACTTTAAAGGTTTTTTTGATGACTTGGGAATAAATGAGCTTTTCTGTACCATCAGAAGTGAAATCCCATCACTAATGGGAATGAGGGGAAGCTGAGATAATATTGGGTACCACTGCTCTATGAGTATGATTTCAGGGGACAGTTTTCATGCATATTATTTGCTAGCTATTGGGTAACAACTTTGCTGACATAAAATAGGCCAACACACAGTTAACCCTGCACAGAAATGATAAACAAGTTTGAAGTAGTATTTTAAAAAGGAAAGCAGCATCCACAGACTTTTCCTACTTGTGCAATATAAAAGGATTTTTTTGAAAGTAGTTTAACAAAATCTGAAATATGAAATCCAGAAAGTATATTGAATCTGTTTTCAGAAATGCTGGTAGAGACAGTTTAGACCTCTATATAGATTTGCAAAAATATCAGGGATTAGGTGAAATAACAGTCTGAAATTTTAAACATTCTCTATTCTTACCATAAATTCTTCCAGAAAATTACACTTTTGGAAAATTGGTTTATGGAGGAAGCAACTAATTTATTATTTTTTTAAAAATCTCTTAAATATTGAAGTCCAATTTGTGGTATTCTCATAATTTGTGAATCCATATTTGAAGTATTTGTGTTCTTTTCTGTTGTGTTTTACTTCTGGAATCTACTATGATAGAATGATACAGGGGCCTTTACACTACCTTTCCTCACAGAAGAGCATATTAGCAAAATGTAATCCAAAATTTAACAGTTCTAGTTATTGAACAGGAACTTTTAACTTCGTTGGGACTTTTCAGTTTTTCACTCTACCTTTTGAATGACATGTCAGTTGGAACCTTCATTAACTTTATGGCACTTTTTGAATTAACAGGATATAATGTATTTCACTATATTTCCCTCTCTACATGTCTCCTCAGTTTCAGACTCGATGGGAAAGCTTCTATGAGTAACAGAACACAGGCTAGAAGGGGTCACAGTGATCAGCGCTCACTATCAGGTTTGTGAAGTATCCTTCAAACCTTGCTTTCAACAAGTTTTTATGTCTCTGAAATTTCATACAGGCAATCCACTTGTTCCTATAAGAGCTAAGCAGCTTTTGGAGAAATTTATCTCCTTAGATTTATATTGGCAGAGATACTATGGAAGCTTCAGGGCTTTGTGATAGCCACTGTGAGCTGGAATAAGGAGTAAAAGGGCAGCCAAGTTCTGGAAAATGGAAGAAGAACTGGGGAATCACACTGTGAGGGATTTCAGGCAGTATCTCTCTCTCTGTTGAGTCCAAGGTGAGCCACAGAAAACTGGCTTTCCAAGGTTAAAATAAACTTTGTGTGCACTGTCCACAGTGCACTGCTAAACCTATGGGTTGCTGTTCTTCGATTAGCTGGAACCTTTTCATGTGTGTGGCTCCATTCTTACATAACAGCTCCCATAGTTGAGTCTTTAAGTGACGATTTTGTGGGGTCAAAAGGGCCCATTCAAAGCATGTTAGGGTGAGAAATAGTCTACTGACCATGAGAAACTCTAAAAGTATCTTTTCAATACTTGCTATTGGGCTTGATTCAGGTAATTTGTGTTTAGAAGGTAGCTTATTATTTCTCTGTCTGATAATAGTCAGCCGGTTCTGGCCATTCAGTCTGAGATTAGTGATGAGTCTTTATAGTCAGAAGTTAGGGGTGTCTCAGAAGTTATAGAGCTCAGACCAAATGAGGGCTTCCACAGTGTAATACATTTTTTTCAGAGCTCCTGGGAAGCAGACCTGAAATATGCAGCTAGTGAGAACTTTTTGTGTAGAACTGAGATGTAATAAATATTTATTCTCTTAGTTTCCATAATGCACATTCATTTTCTTAGAAACCACAAAAGTGATAGTAAAATATAAAAAATTAGAACAATGCTTGAGAAAGCGAAAATTTGGGTTTAGTCTCTCCTCATAGTTGCACCTAAAGTGTTTGGGCTTGGAATCACAGAATCATTGACTTTGGGAAAGACCTCCAAGATTATCGAGTTCAACCTTTAACCTGGCATCACTGTGTTCACCACTAAGCCATATCCTCAAGTGTCACATCCACACACCTTTTGAACACTTCCAGGGATGGTGACTCCACTTCCCTGGGCAGCCTCTTCCAATTCTTATACACCCTTTCAGTGAAGAAATTCTTCCTGATGTCCGACCTGGACCTCCTCTGGTGCAGTTTGAAGCCATTTCCTCTTACCCTGTCATGAATTGCCTGGGAGAAGACTCTGATCTCCACCTACAGCTTCCTATCACATAGTTATAGAGAGCAATAAGGTCTCTCTTGAGCATCCCTTTCTCCAAGTTAAACAACCGCAGTTCCCCCAGCCGCTCCTCATATGGCTTACTCTCTAGACCCTTCACCAGCTGTGTTGCCCTTCTCTGGACATATTCCAGTAGTGACTAAGGTCCCACAAAATGATGATGTCCAGTCTTCTAAAGCCTTCTTTAAACGAAAGATTAAAGCATTCTCTGGAATGTTGCCATCATACTTACCAAATCTCGCCATCATACTGAAGAGATTATAAATTTGAGGTGACACCCCTCCCACACCTGTATTTAAATCTCTCTCTGTAACAAAGTGGTAGAGGAATTCTGGTCTCTATCCCAGTTCCTAAAGCTGCTGATGTATCTTACCAGTGGCTGTTAAACAAAAAATATACAAGAGGTTTCTGAGAGATGAGATCACAATCTAGTATTTCTCTTTCTCCATCTGGGAAAAAGAACAATTTCCTTCAATGACCTTCAAAGTCATGTTCTAGCAGAAGATATCACCATAGACTTCCATGGCATCAGGGTAGTAAAACTATCATTTCAATAAAAACATTACAGGAACTGTTGGCTTCGAAAAGAGTGATACTTTATTCCCCTTCATATTAATAATCATGATGTTAGTCATGATGTTAAAAATTATGTTAATTCAAGTCTGAGTTTCCATTCTTTTTTGTTTTTTCATGGAAGCAGTTTGTTGTTCTTTGTTTCACCAGAATTGAATCTGAATTCCTTTTGAAACACAATCTGCATTATAACATTTCTTTAGGAGAAAATTTGGGCTCTTTAAAAATTCACATGTAGATATAAACCTGGTTTTGTTTTGTTTTTTTCCGCCTCAAGTTCTGTATGAAATCTAACTGCACAGGTTAGATTTCTAGAGAAGTGTGTTCCCATCTTATGACCCAGCTGTTCAGCCTGTCTGTATTTCTTCAGCCAAATAAAAAACTAAGAATTCTATTGTTTTGACTGTGTGGCTGAATATAAATTGACAGTGCCATAAACTGAGAGTAGTAGGTAGGCTGTTACAAGTTTTCTGATTTAAGATACTTTGAAGTTGATGACAGTAATATACAAAATACAGTAATTTGTAGTAGCAAGTAAATGACTATCAACATAACTATATTTCCAGCATATCTATCTCTAGTAAAAATAGCTTCAAATAAAAAGTATTGCTAAAAGTTACTGAGCTCTCTGAGACAGTATGCTGTTTCAGGATAGTTAAGAATTCTTTCCTGACTAATAAGAACTACAATATCAAATGAACAGGTAGACATGAAACTAGTTATAAATATTATGAGGCTAAGCAGATTCAGAAAAAATAAAGAAATAAAGACATGTGTTGCAAAACTGCAGTCATACATGAAAGGAAACTTTATTTCCCTGGTCAAACACTATTCAAATTCCTTGTAGCTTTTTTCTGGGCTCCAGTAATCCCATAAATACATTGATTAGAAAACTATTGACTTTTTAATACCTTTCAGTTCTCAGTTGATCCAGATCCTGCTTTAAGGACAAACAAATCTTCGGTTGTGATGTGTGTGTCTCTTACATAACAAACAGTTGTCCAGCATGGTTTCTTTCCAAAGAAATGTTTGTATTAAAAATGTATTAGTAGCCAACACTGATCTTCATTTTGTTCAAGTTAATGGACAAGAATCTGGTAAAAGGACCGGTATCCTTCCTTTATTTTCTGAGTCCTCCATCTTGGGTTGTGAGATTCAGTATTTTAATTATGTTTTTCTAGGAAAAAATGTCTCAGTACATTTGGAATATCAAAATATTTGATGTATTGGACAGTATACTTTGATCATTTCTGGGCTGCCATTGTTCCTGCCCAGTTTTGTTCAGAGTGACACTTGAATCTTCAAGTCTTCAGTGAAGCTAGATGAGGCAGCTCAACTAAATTGCTTATACAAGTAACCATGATCAGTGGTGCTCTGCTTATGTTTCCATATGCCTCCTCTGTTTCATATGAATGTTAAAGGTGGGTTTCTGATGTACTAAGCTGGGTTGTACTCTGCCCTGGGACTGCCTATATAGACCTAAAAAGATACAGATATTTGCAGAAAATATCCTGACACAGATTTAAAGATGAGGCAATGAAGCACTGCCATCCACAAATGTCCATTCCCGGCCATTGACTACAGCACACAGACCGACTCATTTAGAAATAAAAAATTGACTTTTAGAAGCTAAGTTACATGTAATAAATACCATTTATCTTGAAAAAATGTAAAGAAGCCATGCAGTCTATTTGTACAATCAAGCTTATAGCAGTTTCTAATGAAAGAGTAAACAACTCTCTGCAAATTGTATTCTGCTATGACTAGGTGGCTCCCAGCACGAGAGCTTGGAGCACAGAGACTAAGTGCTGACACAAAATTCTTTCCTGTGTTTCTTACACTTTAAATTCTTTTCTTTGTTATTCATGGCACTTATGCCCTTATATTATAAATACTTACAAAGCTGCTTTATTACAGACATCAAAACAATCTCCCATCCCATAGAGAGAGTCGTGGGAATAATTTGCATTTGTGTTACTTCTTCAAGAAACTAGACAGACTTAGAACCTGAAGAAAATTCTAGACAGAAATGATTGTTTGTGAAAGAGGATTCCAACAACTCCCTGACAGAGATGCTGTGAGTCCCACTGAACTACATGGCATTAATTTGGCAATAGGAAGTAAAAAGAGCAAATAAGCTTCCATCATTAGACGAAATACGAGAAATACCAATTAATGTCTGGGGAAGTGCTGGGAAACAAGAAAACCATCAGAATAAAGACAGGTGACACTTAGGATATGCTTCATATTAGAATAGTTACTGAGCAATTCTATTCTAATTTGACTGTCCCTATTGTGTCTAGAGGGAAGATAAATGGCAGAATATTTCAGTAATTAAGACCTGAGACTCAGGAGATCTCACTGTTACTCCTGCTTGGCTGTAGTCTCTCCTGCAGCTGGTGAAATCAGGTTAAAATCACTAATTTCTGGATTCCTCCCATTAAATTTAGGCACTGAAGGAAGGTTAGATAATCAGTGGAGAAAAAACCCCAACAATTCTACAGGGTCAAGGAAATTTAGAATGGGCTGAACCACTGACTATTTGTTGGGTGTGAACACTATTTATTGGGTCTTAATCATCCCAAATGCATCGAGGTAGGTGTGATGATTTTGGGCTTTGGAGACTTAGGTTTCTATGCCTAATAAGAATGATGTGAGAATAAACACATTTAAAAGTTTTTGGCTATGTCGTTATATATGTTAACCTTACAATGACCCAATATATGGAGATACTCTACCTTACAGTGACCAGTATGAAGAGTTTTTAATTTTATCTAGGTCACCAGACAACAAACAGAAGCTTTCTGATACTTCTTTCCTTCACATTTACTGAACTTTGTCTGCCACACACAAAGACACTTTTATTTGACCTTATACTGGAGGCTAACCTGTCTCTGAATATTTTGTCCTGTTGAACAGCCAGCGTTTGTAGTCAGGGCCTTGCATAACCTCTAAGACCACGGATGTTTTTAGCTGGATAGGACTCAAAATGTTCTGTTGCCAGTTTTTAAGGTTTTCTGCCCAAACATCTACTTTGTTTATGCACCAGTATCATCAGTGAGACTGACATGGCCTTGGAAATATGGTACCTAAGTAACACAGGAGAGGTGTAACAGAGTAAGTAACAGAGGAGAGGTAAAACAGAGATTATATGCTTCTGCAAACCCCAGCTATTAATAGTCTGATTGTATTTCTCTTTGCAAAACTGCAAGTTGTGAACAATTCCACTGACGTTAACAGTTATATAGAATACAAGTGTTTTTAAGTGAGAGAAGAAACAGGTTCTTCCTCTGGCGTCTCATTATGGCTTTAACATACAAATTTAAGGTTAAAGATCTGAGGGTGCTGTTAGACCTAAGTCATTCCTGTGTCCTGTCAAAATCACAAGTGGAAGAATGTTGTTTTTTTGGGTTATTTGGTTTGGTTTTTTGTTGTTTTTGTTTTTTGTTTTTTGTTTGCTTGCTTTTTGGAGTGTATTTGGTTTTTTTTCTTGTTCGGTTGGTTTTTGGTTTTTGTTAGTTTTTTTTGTGTGTTTTTTTTTTTTTGTTGTTACTGTTTGTGAGGGTTTATCCTATCTTTTGGGTTTTTTTTTTTTTTTTTTTTTTTTTTGTTTTGTTTTGTTTTGTTTTGTTTTGTTTTGTTTTGTTTTTTCCCTGTCTTTCTCCATGTCCTTGGTTAGATTTTAGGAAAGATGAATTTGCAGCAAACTTAAGGAAATGAGAAGCTGAAACTATGCCTAAAGTTTTCGTATAAATATTTAGGAAAAGTCACCAAGCAATCTATATCAACCAAAACTAGCTATCCTTTCATATGCTCTATCATAGACTCAGACTTTCGATTAAGTGCATATCTAATGCATATCTAATCCAATAAGTAAGTAAACATTACTCAATAAAATTCATTATATTAACTAGGCTTTTGATACATCATATGAACTAACATTCCTCTTAAATCTGAATTTAAATAAATAGCTAACATTTTAAAATCTCTATTGGAAATAAATGCAAGGTGTTCAGTGGTAGTCCACCACCCTCAGAATAGGAGTCAGAGCATGTAAGCTAACCCTTTAAATACTCAAAATGGCAGGACTGTAAGCAAACGTGGTGTCTTAATTCTCTAGCCCTGTATTTTCTGATGACATCTAGGCAAGTCAGATAAGAGCTGATGGGTATCTCCAGTCTGTTCCATATGGAAAATAATTCTGTTCAAAAAAACCCCCAAAATCAACAAAACCAGACTTGAGACTCTGTATGGCAAAATATTCTATGCATCACTTGTTATATAAGGATGTAGATAATTTGGGATCTTCCAAAAGTGTCACTAAATGGTCTCTGTTGTTCTGTGGTAGATTAATTTAAATATTTGACTTGTATTCATAGGAGAGGACTGGGTTTTTGGAAGAAGAGGATACCAATCTTCTAGCCTTGTATATATTTAAATACCTTTATAATTGCCCAGATACATACACAAATGCCTTTAACACCATTTTCAATCATTGACAAAATTGTCCTGTACTTTACCTTAAATATAATTGGATTTTACCACTGTAAGTTGGATCCTCAGCATTCAGTATTGATATTGGCATCCTTGTTTTTCTTTATTGAGAACAAGTTAGAGAAAAACAATCAGGCCAGTATTCATCTGTAGGTCATCCTCTTTCTAAGCCTTAACACAGAAAATAAGGTGTTTTGAGAGGTTGTTCTGCTCATGGATATCAGGAGCCCTCTATGCAAAATATTGAGCTCACTATATGTGTCTTCTGCTGATATCTCCTCCATGAATGTGATGCCTTTGGAGAAACTCTGCTGCCTCCCTTCAGCTTTGCAGCTCCTGCCTGTCACCATGAGGGTACCACACAGAGTAGAAGTCTCAAAAACAGGCAAACAGGATGTTAAGCAGTCAACTCTTTCCAATTCGACAAGTAAATTAAGGCCATATTCAAACAGATGATTTGCTCTTGAATGTAATAACACAAATGTAAATTCCCACTGATTTGAAAAAAATGGTGAGGACTAAGAAAATGAAACAAACAAGCAAACAAAAAACTAAGAAACTAAGTAATTTTTTATCTTTTATTTCTATCTTGTGAATATCTGAAGTGGGAAAATTGAACAATGCATGAATATTCAGTGGCATCATTAAAATTTTGGTCCATTGATTTATAATAATTTTTAATACATTTAAAAAATAATCCAAAAATGAATTTCAATTTTATGAACATGATTGAAATCGTAGCTCTTTCAAAATCAGTTCAAAATTCCATTCTGCTTTGACAGAGCTGGAATTCTGCTTTTTTTTGGGTTTTTTTTTGTTTGTTTTAGATTGCTTGTATTTAAATGACTGTATGAATTTTGTGCTGACTTTTTTTCTTAGCAGAGAAATGTTTTCTTAATGCTAAAAAAGCTATTCTGCTCTATGCAACTTGCCATACATCACAATCTGATTTAACTGAGGCTAGAAACAAATAATGATTAAATTTAGGATGCTAGACTACAAAAATGCCTCTATCTAAACTGTAATAGAGGTTTAATTCAACAGCCTAGACTGAGCAGAAAATTATTTGGCTCTCTAACTAGTCAGACACTTAAAAAAGTTTTATGATGACACAGACCAAGGTCTTTTCAGGTTGAATTAGGAAAAAAAGCACAGGGCATTGAGTGAACTACAGTGCAGTACTCTTCCACTCTGAAACAGCCTTTTGCTTTGTTTTGTTCTGGGGTTTTTTGTTTGTTTGTTTGTTTTTTGTTTGTTTGTTTGTTTGTTTGTTTGTTTTGTTTTGTTTTGTTTTGTTTTGTTTCCCCCCAGACAATACAGAGTATCCATTTATCAGGAGGAGAATAACAACTATTACATTAAATTTATAGTATTTGTATGGGAAATTGAGAGGAAGACTTTGGAATGTTTACAGCAAAATTCTCCTAGTACTGATGTTCTATGGGTGGTTTCATAATACTTACTCCAACTGTCAGTTACATCATATAAAGCCTTGTTTAGCATCTTCCTGAACATGTGATGAGGTTGTTTCTGTAACCCACTGTAACAGTAATATCAATATTAAAGGATAATTCATGACAAAACTTTTAATAAAGTGAGAAAGGATTGATAGTGTAGGTTTATGGTGAAAGAATGTAAAACTTACTCTGAACTGTACTTTGTCTAATTACTTAGAAGTAAAATATTCCAAATACATTTTCTTTCCAAGCAGAGAATTTTTTCCCACTCCTTCAATAGTAAATTTGATTTTCTGTTATTTTGCTTGGACCTTTTATTAAGACTGAACCATGTCTGAGTTCCTGTTACACCAAGCAGAGCAAACAACCTTGTGAAGGACCATATTGCTAGTTGTTTATAGAAATATCTTTTCAATAATATTAGTAGAACTTATTTACTACCTCCCTCAAAGAAAGTAGCATACCAAAGCAACATTTCCATGTGAATCAGTAACTTTGATTATGTCCTGATGTTTTCCCTTCATAAATGCAATTTGAAATAGGACCTTACCTACATCAAAGACGGTAGCCCATTGACAAGAAATCAGGTTACTATGTCTGGGTGACTTCTAATAGGACCTGATCAAAGGGCCAAAAGCTATCAGCTCAGACAGGCACCTCTTTTCCTTTTGTTTAAGTCTGGAAATGAAACAGCTGATAGCTGCCTTTTGGTCCTAATCCGCACCACTCTGCTTGACAGGAGATGAAAGGTGCACCAATTACTGTTGGTAATTGCTGACTATATATGCATTCATTACTGTGGTTATCATTACACATTGCATGATACTCTTTACCTGAAACTTAGGGAAATATTTCATTACAGTAAAATTTCTGCCAGAATTAACACTTAGTCTTTTTGTACATCAAGAAGAGCCTAAAGCAGAAACATTTCCAAAAAAAAGTTCAGCATTATAAAATCACATGAGTGAGCCCAAGAACTCTCATAATGCTAACAGCTGGAAATTTGTTTTAGCACATATTATGAAGAATATTCAACACACCCTCTCCTCCCTCCCCCCCATCTCCCCTGCTTATTAAAACTGTGAATACATGCCTTCCAAATACAAATCTGCATGCATGAAGACAACATGAAAATGGAAAGATAATATATCAGTAATTTATATATTCATATTTATAATATGAATTATAAGACTATAATTATATCAAGTTGTTCTGGAGACAGGAAATCACAGGCTTTTTTATTTCTACCACATTAACATGAGATAAAACCGTTTCAATAGTAACATGAGTCCAGTAATGCAGGATTAGAAGTGAGAAAAAATATGAAGAGAAAGACTGAGATTCATTGTAGTCTACTAAGATGATCTGTCAGTCATCACACCTGCAACAAATAGAAAATAAATAAAGGATGTTTTACCTCTAATTTATTAAGAAGGTGGAGTACTGAGAAGAGTTGGGAGATTCAGAGGGAGGAGGAAAACAGGGCAGTATTTCTGTAAATGTACATTAGCAAAAGATGAGACAGTTTTGAAACTTATCATTTACCAGTGGCACATGACACATTCAGTGATGAAATATTCTTCTTTTTCAAACAAGGTTCAAAGGCAAGGCAAATGCTGATGTCATAACTCAATCATACATATATATATATATATATATATATATATATGTATATATACACATATATAAGCTTGTGCTTATATATGATGCGCTTTTCCTTCAACCATACCCTCAATGCATTCTGACACTGAATTTTTGCATATTATCAGAGAGGAACTTATGTGTCATTAGTGAATTCAACAACTAAATTGATTCTTATTCCTATAAGAACTCATGCTACTGCCTTCAGTAGCAATACTTGTTCTTGAGTTCTTTTCCTTAAAATGGTAACATTTCTATAGTAGCTTTCTTCCTAAAAAGACCACATTATATATATTTCCATAACTAGGGTATCCTGACATTTTTGAAAGACACAAATTAAAATTTGGAAGAAATTTCTTCTTATGAAGTTTGTTAAAGAGGAACAGGCAACCCACTTTAATGAGGATCTGACTATGAAATCAATTTTACCTGAAGTAATCCTAGGACTATTACAGGAAATAATCTAAATTAACTTGGAACTGTTTGGTGTGTACACAGATGGCATGAATGAAAGAATGAAAGATGCCCACATAGACAGCTCCCTTTACTCTTGCACACAGACACAAAGTTTCATTCATTTCATGAGGGTCCTGAACAGGAATCCTGAATAGAGAATAACTCCTGACTTTATGAAGACTCCTGAGTTTATGAAGACTCCTGAATTCATTAAGACTCCTGAATACAGAGTTCCTGTTTGTGAGGTGTCTGATCTCAGGTTTGGTTCATGGCTGAGAAAGTTTCTTTCCAGCAGTTACAGGCTGCTGTTCAACCAATAAAGCCCACAATTTTTGTTCGGAACTACTAGTATCAACTGTTATACATGAAGGAATTCAGCTCGGATGTGTCTTCTTCAATTTAATCATAATGAAATATATTAAAAAAAACTCAGATGCAATGGTATTATTTACAAGAGATTTTATAGCATATGAAACCTTTAGTACAGAGAATATTCAAGAAAGGCCCTTATGGCAAGGCAAACCCCCAGGAAAGGCCTTTGTCTCATGTTTAATAGTTAGAAGTTGGTTCAAACACGGGTTTGACTACCCAGGAGTCTTCATAAAGTCTGGTATTTGGTGTTGGTTTAGTTTCATCATACTTTTTTTATGGTTTGGATCCACAGATCAATAGATCCTTATTTCCATCAACTGCCAATGTGACTTCTTAGAGAGGAAAAAGTTTGAGCTCCTGCACAGACTTAAAGGCCTGCCTGTATTTTGTGGGCATTGTGAGGCTTACTAGGGGATAACTGAAGTTAAGAAACCTTTAATGCCCTCCCTTTTTTAGTGTTAATGTCTCTTTGCTTCTCTACCAGGGTACTGTATTGCACTTTTTTTTTCTTTTTTTTTTTTTTTCAAAATGTGAATTATAAAGAGAGAAACTAACAGATTTTTATGGTCTTACCTTTTTGCTTGCCTTGAGATTATAGCCATTCTATGTGTGCTTGTCTGTGTTTAAAAGAAAAAGCCTACCTTAAGGTGAAAGGAAAAGAGGGAGAGAAAAAGAGGGGGAGAAAAAATAATTCCTGGGCACTACTAGGCAATCTTTGAACCTCTTTAGACTAATAGCTAATATGTTAGACTGATTTTATAACTGTTTATAGCTGCCATATGGTTTTCATATCAAGAATTTTGTTCTATTTTTAGTTATTTCAAAGACCTACTACAAAAAGAAATGTCTTTTTGATTTACTCATTGAAATCAATAAGAGCTATAGTACATTCCTCGATGGTGTAAAATCAATACTCTAATTACAGCAGCATCAAGGGTACATACCATATTGAAAAAGAAACTTTGACATATGGTGGTAGCAATTGCAAAACTAGTTATGAAGCATGTCTGACAGATAAATGACTTTTGACAGGAACCCTATTCATTTTGCTGTTGTACACAGTAGCAGCAATTTGCTTAATGGGGCAGTGACAGAGACTCTGAAGTACTAGGACAATACATGTAATAAAAACTCAGTAATAATTATCCAGGTCCAGGTTAGTAAATAGTACTGAAGCTGTCATACTTTGGTGAAGTACAAAACTACCAGATTATTGCAGTAAATCACCACTGAAAAACAAAGACTGGGGTTTTTTTGTTCGGTTGGTTTTGTTTTTGGTTTTTTGTTGGTTTGGTTTGGTTTGGTTTGGTTTTTTTCCTGGTCCTCCTTTACATCAGATCTTTGAACTATCAAAGAATCACAGAACATGCTGAGATGGAAGGGACCCACAAGGATCATCTAGTCCGGCTCCTGACCCTGCACAGGACCATCCCCAAGAGTCACACCATGTGCCCAAGAATATTGTCCAAACACTTCTTGAACTCTGTCAGCCTTGGTGCTGTGACCAATCTAAACCTCCCCTGACAAAATTTCAGGCCATTCCCTTGGGTCACTGCTGACCACAGAGAAGAGTTCAGTGCCTGGTCCTCCTCTTCCCCCCAGGAGGAAATTGTAACTGCAGTGAGGTCTCTCCTCAGTCTCCTCTTCTCCAGGCTGAATGGGCTGTGACCAATGACTATATTGGCTTTAAAGTGTTTTTCAAGACCTCCCAGAGTATACTTCTCCATAACTTTACCAGGCACTGAAGTGAGACTGAGAGGCTTGTCATTTCCACAGTCCTCCTTCTTGCCCTTCTTGAAAATCTGGACAACATTCACCAGCTTCCAATCATCTGGGACCTCTCTGAATTCCCAAGACCACACTGGTGTACCCCAGCATCTGCAAAAATATTTTTCGGGGGACCTTACTTAGTAAGTCCCTGAGCAGACTGAAGTCTGCTCTCCTAGTGTCCAGAGTTGAGGTTTTGCTGCTGCTTTTCAATGTCAACAGAGATTTTAAACTAAATCACTTTGTGGTTACTGTGGCCAGGACGACCACCAATGTCTGCTTCGGTCATGAGTTCCACTCTGTTGACAAGCAGCAGATCAAGGAGGGCATCTTTCTCTCTGGGAGTTGTATCCAGGTTTTTAAGGAATCTTCTGGCCCAGGTTATATTTCTAAGGCCATGTATACCAATTATAGGGTCTGTCAGAGGAAAGGTGATGAATAAACAGGCAGCTTAAAACAGGCAGCTTAATTTTTATCTTTTTTTTTTAAGTCTATCCACCGTGTTGTACTGTAAGGTGTGGCAGGATTGTGTCATTACTCACATGAAGTTCAAACTGGCAAAATGCTTATGCTGAAAAAAAATGTGCCACCTACCCTGGGCCATGCAGTGGGCAACCTCTTCTTACAAGTTTTTCTTCACAGTATGCAGTGTGTCACAGCTAGGAAGAGTGGTTTTGAAGGTGCCCCTAAAATCTGCTCAAGTGTTTCTTTCCATTTCAAAGTAGAAATTAAAATTAACAGTAGCTCTTCACATCTGAAACAGCCACTGGCTTCCTCTATAAATGTGGGAAAGTGCTTCCAAGGTCTGATATCACCTTCTCAGGCAGCAACAGAATTGACCTGAGCCTTCTCCTCCTCCTAGATCACTTGAGGTGGGCTGTCTCCTGTCATCTGAAGGTCCTTTTGTCTCCACTGGCTAAATAAACACAAAAATAGAACAAAAAAACATAGCTCTGTGGTTTGACTTAACAAGCTGGTGATGCTACTAATTCCAGCTAAGATCTGAGTTTGGGTGCAGATATGACAACAGTGGGTCAGTAGCAGGTACCAGCAAAAGACTAGGACTAAACCGCAGCATAACATGCCTCTTAGGCAAAGCCTTTGGCATTTAGAGTTGACATTTATGTGGGCTAATCTGTATGTTCTGTTCCTGAAAGACTATCCCCGTGTGAGGGACCCACACTGAAGCAGGGGAAGAGTGTGAGGTGTCCTCGTCTTGAGGATGAAGGAGTGGCAGAGACATTGTGTAATGAACTGACCATAAGCTCCCTTCCCTGTCTTCCTGTCTTAATGGTGGTGGGGGGAAGGTAGAGAACATAGGCAGTGAAGTTGAGCTGAGGAAGAAGGTGGGGGTGGGTGGGGGAGGTGTTTTAAGATTTGGTTTTTTTTCTCATTATCCTACTCTGATTTGATTTGCTATAAATTAAACTAATTTCCCCAGCTGCAGTCTGTTTTGCCTATGATGATAACTGGTGAGTGATCTCTCCCTGCCCTTATCTCAACCTGCAAACTTTTCTTATGTTTCCTCTCCCCTGCCCATCTGAGAAGGTGAGTGACAGAGAGACTTTGGTGGTCAGCTGGCATCCAGCCACGGTCTACCCACCACAGAAGTACATACAGAGAAGGCACTGACTAAAATCACCAAAAGCTTGTCAGTGGATTCCTTGTTTTGTTTGTCTTGCCAAAGTACTCAGATTAAAAACAGACACCTTCCATACACACATCATTTCATTAGCATTTTTGTCACATTTATCTGTGTGTTTGTGCCAGCAGCTTTTGCGCTTGCCTGCCGACAGAAGTTAAATTTAGAGAAGAAGGTAGAGGTCTTAAATATAGTAAATTCCAGCAGTGGTAGGAAAGGTGGGCTGCTGAATACAAGAAACAGGGCTTGAATTAATCTTTTATTGGTTATCAGAGAATCCACACATGAGATCACTCTGAAATCCAAACTGTAACAAACACATTCATTACACTGGTCACATAACAACTTGTACATAACCTGCTGCTAAGTAACCTGCAAGATTTTTAGAGAGAAATAAAATCTCTGATTAGCTGATACAGTTGTAAAAAAGTAGACATGTCTCAGGCACATAAATAATCTTTTGTGTAGACATTCTAATCTTTTGTGTAGACATTCTTAAAGCAGACAGAGAAGGGGTGTATGTTGATTTAGCTTTGGCTGTTTTGACTGCTGTGATTTAAATAAACTGGCCTGAAAATTATTTAGTGTGGCATTAGCTTGGATATGGAGAAGGTTTGAGCAAAAGGAGTTAGCTACAGCTTCATGTAGCTGCAGCCACTTCCGTTTAAAATCCCTTAAGACCACCTGCAATCACAGCAGCACTGTTATAGAATTTTAAGAGATCTTGTAATTCAGTCTTGTTCCTGACAGTCATTCTATTATGAAATCAAATTATAATTTCTACGGGGTCGTACCAAACAAATCTGGAGAAGAGCCAAAGAAGGCTCTGGGGAGAGCTCATTGCAGCATTTCAGTACTTAAATGGAGATTATAAAAAATATGGAGAGTGACTTTTTACATAGGCAATTAGTGATAGGACAAGTGGGAACAGTTTTAAACTAAAAGAGGAGAAATTTGTATTAGACAAAGGAATTCTTTACTCAGAGGGCACTGAGGCACTGGAACAGGCTGCCCAGAGAAGCTGCGGATGCCCTGTCCCTGGAAGTGTTCAAGGACAGGTTGGATGGGGCCCTGAGCAACCTGGTCTAGTGGAAGGTGTGTCCCTGTCTGTGGCACAGGAGTGGAATGAGATGGGATCACCTCCTTTGACCTACTGGCAACAATTTTCCTAATGTAGCCCAGGATAGTCTTGGACTTTGCTGCAAGAATATATTGTTGAATTGTGGTTGGTTTTTGTCCACCAGGATCCTATGCAGAGCTGCTTACCAGACAGTTGACCACTGACATGTACTGGTTCCTGGGATTATTCCTCCCCAGCCGCAGGACTTTACATTTCTCCTTGTTGAACTGAGTGAAATTTCTCTTGGCCCAATTTTCCAGCCTGTCAGTCCCCTTGAATGGGGTCACAGCTGTCTTGTATATAAGCCACTCTTCTCAGTTCTGTATCATCCATGAACATGGTGTGCTCATGGTGATCTATTCTCATGGTGTCCAGATTGTTAATGAAGATATTGAACAGGACCAGCTGCAGCATCACCTCCTGGAGTGCATCATTACTGATTGGCCTCCACTTTGTGAATCTGTGTTGTGTTTCAAGAGTGAAAAGACAATAAATTTTCATATTTCTTTCAAATTATAGAAGAAGCTTGAGCTAAACTGAAGTCTTAGTATTTTAAATAAATTGCATAACTAATCTTGCTACCTTCTTGTCTCCCTCTCATCTGTCATACAAATTACTTGCCGAGAAATGACAGTAATTATTTCTGATGCATTGTTTAGGTAATTCACAATGTATAGGCCAATTCTGTTTGTAAAAAATTTTGCTCTCCATACCTGTTTACAAATCTACCAAACATCCAATCCACAATGAAATTCCATGACTGAAAATCCCTGATGAAGAAGAAAAGGCTTTCCATTCACTTATTATTACTTTTACCCTTAGTTTTCAGCTGTGCATATCTCTGGCTACAATGCACAAAACCCAGCCTTTTGTTACCTTGGAAATACTTGCTGGCCTTTTCAAATTGCAGAAAATAGCTGTGGCTAATTTTTTTGTTCTTTGAACTAGAGGAGGTAACAGCTATTGCCAGACAACTGTGACAGAACATTCATATCTATCCAGCTAAACTGTGCTCAGCCACTGGAGGGTTTTTCTTTTTCACCTTTTCCTTTGTATTAAAGCCCATGAATGTTGTTTTCCAAGTGAGAATTTATTGTATTACTTTAAAATCTTTTATGGAATGGAGTTATTTTGTTGCATGTGTCATTGTAATTATAATCCTACATTTATGAGTGGTAGGGAGACCTATAACTTTATTAACCTACAATGATAAAAACATATTCTTATTTCCCCAGCTCTTGCCTTTACAGCTGTTGTTAGGAATTGATTGTTGTATTCAGATGATGTTTAAATGTATCTGGAAATAATACTAACATATGTCTGTAAGAAGGTTAGAGCTTGATAAAATAAATTGGGTTTTTATGACAGAAAGGAGTAGGGACACATAATATTATTTGAATAAATAAACAATAGACACATTATTCTACTTTTTCTTTTTTTGCAGAACAATTTATACAAATACTTTGTTTCTGAACAACTGATATTTTAATATAACTTATTTTCTTGATAATTGCATGACAAAATAAAAATAGCACAACAGCTTTTATTCCTTAGAAAGTTCCTTGGGGTGATAATATTTTAACCGCAATATGGGTAGGAGGCACTAGTCTGAGATTAAAGCTATTAACTAGTGTATCTAAAATTCATTCTTGGAAACCAAGCATCGAACCCTGCCTTTACTTATCTCAATGCCAAAGTAACACAGATAGATTAATGCAGTTTGGGGGCTAGTTTATGATTTTCCATCATATTAAGTTGGTTTGCCTCAAATATGAGGATAGTGTTCCTCTTCTTTGCAAGTCTGAATTGGAAAATCTTTTCTTTAAAGGCATCATGAAGAATCCAAGTGCTTTCTTTCTTATAGTCTCCCCACCTTTGTAAAAATAGAGATCTTTTAATTCCTTCTCTACTGACCATATTTTTGCCTTAAAAAATTAGTTGAAATGCATCTGTTTGTAAACAATGACAGCACCATCACATTGTCTTCCCAGGCTGACATATTTCTGATTAGAACATTAAAAATAGGGGTTTTTTTTCCTCCATGTATTGGCCCTCTGTCTCATTCTGTGTTTCTCATCCTCTTTCCTACTAAACATGACAACAAACTATGCCTAATACCATCTGTAAGGAAGCGATGGAAATCAGGTTGAAGCTAGTCCTTACATCAAGATCCTGATTTTCTGGTTAGCTCCATTAAGCATGAGTGTCACACAGAGTTTCATCTTGTCTACTACTTAATTTTAGAGTTAAAAAGTGCTTTGGAACTTGTTATTTATAATTAGTCTAGAAATATCAGAGAGTCCTCTAAGTTATGTCTTCCTAGGATCATCTTCAAATGTAAGCTAGGAAAGATAGGAATAAAAGCTCATTAATTGTATTCCTAGGTCTGTCTGTATTACTTAAAGCAGTTCCATGCAGAGATATCCAAAAGCTAGACAGGACACAGCAGGAGGCTCCTTCCAGTTCCACAGGCAGTGGACTTATAGCTAGCACTGATACCTGCATAAAGATACACCACAGCATGCAGAGTCCCTCCGATTCCATTTGAGTGCACTTGTCTGGCAAAAACAGCTCAACAACTAGTCAGAAATCTAACAAACATGAGCTTTGCTGGTTTCCCAAGTCACATTCTTTTTATGAAGATTTACATCCAAGGATGCTAGTAACGCTGGAAAAGTTTTCTGTTGAATCAAATCCAATTGAAAGTCTGCATACTTTATTAACCACACATACTCTATTCATCCCTCAAAACCCTCAATCACATTTAGCTTGAGAGTGATTTTTTATCCTTTGAAGATCACTGTCTATGTAGATATCTCATTGTGCACTGTCTAGAAATGGTTAGGACAAGTCTCTTTCATGGTCAAAGTTAGCAGTTTGTAAAAGAATGATGACTTCAGTAAACTTTAATACTGTTAAGCAATTAAAATCACTATAATGTCTGACCTCAGTGTCTCAAAAGCAACAGAAATATGCAGGAGGCCAATTCTGTGACTAGCAAAGGACATTGAGGGAAAGAGATGTCTTTTGGACATTTTCTTCAAGGGAAATGTGACTCAGAATTTCCAGCATCTACCTCCTTACTGGTTTAGAAATTTTAATCCCATGGGATATTTTGAAAAAACATCTAATTAAGCGGTGAACTCCCCAAACTGGTCATGAGTCTGGTTAACATTTTCTATGACTTACTAAATTTGGGGTTTTTTTTTAGCCTCTAGATTGATGTCTAAACTGCAGACAAATTGAATATACATAATTTTGGAGTCTTTCTCTATCTCCAAAGTAAGACTTCTCTGGAGTATCTGGGTTTGATCAGTGGAGTAAGGATGCTGCACTGTGTGACTGTGCTTCACTAGGCTTGCTTACGAATAAAAAGAAAAAAGATGGCACACAACTGGAAAAGAGATCAGAGAATGGGAGGAATTATATATCACACTGGGTTACTACAGAACAAATCCTTGAAGACATAGGAATTCTCCTTTTAGTGCAGAGATTAGGTTAAACATTGAGTAAACCTGAAATGGTTGACAGCAACACTGAAAAGTAATTAACTTGAAGAAAAGACTTATTAAGTTCAACTCAAATTAGAAAAAAAGCTTTCTTTGCAATAGATCAAACAACTTTTCTTTTCTGCCTTCAGTATATTTGCAGCTACTCTTGAGATTTCTATATTTTTTCTGGTTTTATCAGAAGATTTTTGAAGAATCATAACTAGGTCTGTAATCCATAAATGTCAGACTTCACGGATGCTTTCTTACAATCCAAATACAAAGCTTTAGCAGTCCTGCTGAGAACTGGAATTCCTGCTGACACAAAACAACATGCTCACCACCATTTTTTTTGCAGAAAATGTGTAAATTAGGATCTGACTTGCAAAGGTCCAAAAATCCCAACTGCTGTGGACTATTCTAAATTGGTATCAAATAATTTCAATATTTTGCTAACAACATTCACAAGGATGCTTGTCACAGTGGGTCACAAATACAGTCAGTATTGTAACTATAAAAAAGAGGTCTTTTTCAATTAGATTGGTTTACATTTGGAGGCACAGGACTTCATGTCCTTTCCTATATTTTTATTTTCTTTAGTTATAGTTCTGTACGATTATTAAGTGTAACAAATGCCTTTTCACTTCTTAGTGAAAACTTTTAGAACCAATGAGTTGCATGGTGTAAGAATACCACAGACCAATCATATATAGAGAAAATTTTGTATTTTATCACTCTTTGTCTGTTCTATTCTGTATTTTTTATCATATCCTTTTTTATTTTTCTTCTGTCTTGAGACTGAGAGAAATTCTGGACTTACCTAAACATTTCTAATAAGACAATGTTAGTACATGAGTGGACTTTTTTACTTCTTTCTTCTCTTTTAGTAGAAATTCAGGAAGTTTAAACAATTGGAGAATATGATTTTTATAATCTGAAGATTCAGGAAGAAATAAAAAAAAAATGTGCTGTTTTAGTTTAAATCGTTCAAGTAAAAGAAAATTACTGTGGCCTGGAATTATATCTATATATATATAATATATACATATTTGGCAAAAGCATATTATGTTTCAATATTGGATATTATCAAGATTATAAATGATTTTATAAATTATTAATTTATAAATTATCACAATATATTTTTATATATTTGTATATATTTAAAGGATTTTTAGAGGTGTCATCTATTTATTTCAGTGACTAGTAAAAATAATAATACATGAAGGTGTTTCTTAATTGTCAGCTTCCTTGCAATGATTTCACATTTGGTCAATATTGATAGAAGTATGTGATAATAATAGTGGTAGAATTAATTATTTAAAAAAAAAAAACCAAACAAAAAAACAACAACAAAATCCAAAAAACAAAACAAAACCAAAAAAAAATCCACAAAACAAACAAAAAAACCAAAACCAAACAAAAAAAAAAACAACACCAAAAAACCCCACCTTACCACTATGGTTGATTATTCTTATTCAACTACATTTTTCATTACAAGATAGAATTTGAGATTTAACAGCAGCCAATGGTGCCAAGTTAGAGCTTTCGCATGTGGTTGACTTAGACTGGAGCACAATCCACAGTCACGCATTTCGGCCTTCTTAATGTTTATCAGTGTTATGCAGCTGTTACTTTTCTTAGAGAAAGTGCCAGCAAAACATAATGAGGTTACAGCAAACTCCGAAAAGCAAAAACTTTCAAAGCAAAATCACAGAACACTACTGCTGAAACCTCAGTCAGTTTATTGCTTATTTACATAATATTACCCTAAAAGCTTTGTCTTAGGTTTTTACTTTGAAACTCGTCCTCTCTGGGGAGGCTTCACAACACTGTCTCTCTGTTTCTCTCCAGAATTCACATCACACTGAAAAGTCTTAAGAAAGCCAAATTGTGGGGCTGTAGATGTTTTATTTTTCACTCTGGGCACAGGGATAAAGACAGCCTTGACTAGCAGCAGTTATACCAACCCAGGTGTATTTCTTCCTTTCTTAGATAAGTAAGACATTTGGCTTCTGAGTTACTACTTCTGCATTGAATGCATTGTTTAGCAGGTCTCTAACAACAACAATGTACAAGTTTTACTGAGGTTAGATCCTGACTTCTGAAAGAAACGACTCTTCAACAGCTGGTGTATACTGTTTGAATGAGGAGCAGGCAAGATGGTTTATCTCTGACTTCATGTTACCATAACGTTTGCAAATTACTTGATTATGCATCTTTCACCTCAGGCACTGATCTTGTGAACATTTATGCACCTCATAGCTAGGAGCCAGGGAAGTCTAACAATCAGCAAGGATTTGTCTCCAACAGAATTCATACCTGCATCTTATCTGAAGCGGCAGCAAATTCAGTGTTCCATTTTGCATAGTCAGACTTGATTTTTTTGAGACAATTTATTTTTTTAATTTTTATTCTAGGAGACCCCAACTGGGTCCTGACAATGAGTCCAGAGCAGTATAGAGGTTTCAGCTCTTACTGAACACTTTTAATCATGCATGTGTGTGTGTGTATTCCTGTACACATGGGTTTTGAATATGTGAAGTGGATTGCTGGACAAAGGCTGAGATGTACTCCTGGGTAGATTTTATCTTTTTCTGACTCTAGTTGTAACTTTTTTCTGTTTATACCACTATAAACAGAAATGCATTGTGTTATCCCTCTTACAGCTCATTGTAAGGACTTAAAATATTTAATCAATGAAGACTATAGTAAACACTCCTCCCTCTTCCCAGATGTCTTCGATTGAATTTTTTCTCAGAAAGTATGTATATTCCAGAACAGGGAGCATTTATCATGAATGATTCTGGAAATCAGTGAATTAACTGCATCTTTCATGCAATTAAGTCTCCATCAGGGAGCAGTTCTGTTTTTCTAGTTTGGCTATCCTCATGTGCTCAATTTGCCTTTCACTATCTTTTAAATATATCACTGCAAGATAAGTCCCTCTAGCTGTAATTTTACTGGTTACCTTCATATTTTTTCCACTTAAACATTAGTGTAATAGTTTGGTGTTTCATTTTTGGTTGGGTTTCTTGCTTGTTTTCTTTTCTTTTTTGCTATAAAATTTGCTTAATATCCTTTTCTGTAGAGGAGAGATTGTAGAAATTACATTTGGGGAAAGGGAACTGAGAAAATTTCTCAGACAAGTTACTCTAGTATCGTTATTCAGTGTTTCCTTGTTTGTATATCTGCACTGTAAGCTCTAGTTTTAGTTTTTTTACTTGTCTGCTTTGAAGTTCAACTACTTTTTCATGAAATGCAGCTCACTTCTTGGTCTCACCCACCTCTTGGGTTCCAGCAGAAAAATAATTTTGCTGCCATTTCATTTCCACCACCAAGATTCATTGTGAATAGGAATTTCAATAGCAATGAAAATATTACAATTCTGTGTATTTCCAAATAAAAAATCCCTTAGTGATCATTAGCTGTCACTTTTTTCAAATGTCTTAGATTAATTAATGTCCCCATGGTACCAAGGTCACCATCAAAAAATTATGACTTGGTTTGTTAAATTCATATCTCTTGAAAATGCAACTTGTTTCAAAAAAATAAAACATTTGACAATGGTATTTGACAGGTAAGATTCCTTTTATACTTCTATGCATGTACTGTTATGACACAGGCATTAAAATAGAGTTAACATGAATAAGAAATGAGACAAAAATCTGATTTTATTTCAATTCAACACAATTTAAATTTATATTCCAAGAATAACATAGTCCAGTAAAGCACAAAAAGACAAAGAATTCCTAATCTATGTTTGTAATATATCATTTTATCACACTGACTCTTTTGGATTTTCTTAGAAAGAAAGGTCTTATGATTTAACAGTTATTTAACAGCTACTAACAACAAACTGCTATTGGAGACCTTAAATAAATAGATTCAAAATTGATGCCTCAATTTAGCTCCTACAGGACAGGGTAAAATTTCTGTTTCCACTGAAGACAAGAGTTTTGCTATCATATTTACATTTTCAGATTTGAGGTTTTTCAGTATTCAATATTCAGTGACAAATAATCTGTTCTGATTTGATTTTTACTTCCAAGGTCATGGTGTTAATTTCTTTTCCCAATTCTCCTACCTATTATCTATGTTGGTTTTGTCATAGTTATCCTCCTGGAACATAAAGTCAAATATTCATTTAGCTTCTGGTCTATACTTATTAAGGCTTAAATCTCAAATCCATTTACACTGCTTACTAACTTAGCTTCTTTTGTTTTATTTACTTTGCTAAATAACCTTTTATTACTTGTTTTTCATTTCTTTTGTGAGGTCTAATTCAGCTTGGCTGTTTGAAATTCTCACTTCCCATTCACTTTCTGGCCTCCCAAGATGAGGTTTTCTTTGCTAGTTACCTCCTTACCATTTCTCCTAGAACTTGTCCCTGTTCCAAAAATATGGTGGGAGTGCAAATGAATTCATGTAGACCTGTATCCCTTCAGCAAAACTTTAATCATCACAGAAACCATGATTTTGGGATCATTTGCACCCTGGGTTATGAGAGATAGGAGTCTCCTCCCAGTATCTTTAGCTGTCTTCACTAACAAAATTTATGGCTTCTTAGTGATGCCCCAATAAGTTTCCCTCTTCACATTGTGAAGCTTCTTTAAAGAACTAGTTGTATTTATCCTACAATTGAAACTGAATAAGTTTGTGATCCATTGGTCTAAAAATATTTACCTCATTGCTTCCCCCATTTGCATTTAAAACAGAATCCACTCTTCTCGTTTTAAAAACCTTTAGTGCAGAAAGACAGAAAAACTCATCTGGGATTCTTTTTCTAAGTGGGCTCAATTTTGTCCCTTAACAACTGGAGCCTGAATACCTTATTTTCCACTAGTTGTATTTAAAAGGTGAAATTATTAAGAGAGTCTGATTCTTCCTACAATAAATTTCTGGTTTTCTTGACTTATAATTTTTTTATTCAAACTGGAACATAGACTTGAATTTTCCACACCAGGTGTCTGCCTCAGGCTAATCTTCCTCATTGTTATTAGCATTAGCGACAAATCCACATAAAGGAGTTGGGCAGCTTCCTATGGAGTGTAGTCTGGCCCATTTTGATTACAAAACTTCCCCTAGGGCAAAGGGACTGGATCTTTGGTGTTCCTTTGTTGAAAACTGCAGATCAGGATCTTGAGAAATTTGGAAAAGGGCATGAAATTCACAACCCTCCTTTTCTGTGGTCACCAAATGCACATTGTCTCAACAGAAAAAGCATGAGGCCCCTTTCATGGTGATTTTTCTAGTGTATCCAAGTTAACAGTTCATTTAAGTTGTGGAAATCTGCTGTTGTAGACTTTAAGTTTTCCAACTTCTTGGTGGTCACCCCGAGTGTCAGCAAGGTGCTGCATGCCAGATTTTGGGATTATGATGGGACTTTACATTGTAATATCCCTGTGCTTTATGTACACAGTTGTAAAATGTAATTCACTCTATCCCTGATTTTTGGAGAGAATGCTACTTGCTATTATGTACGTAATTGATTTAATAATTTTATATTTAGGATAAGTCAGAGGGAAGAAGAGGCTACAAGCCAGCATTGCAGTAAAAACAAATATAAAATGTGTGCTTTTTAAGTGAGAATACTCTGCCCAGTCTGATGTTAGAGGCAATGAGTAATCTCTTGGTATATAATTCATGAGTTGTATAAAAGTGGACTGAACTGAATTTGCACCAAATGTTTCTAATTTCCTGGGGTTTTTTTCTGTTTGATTTGCACCCTGAAGAACAGTATTAACCAACAGTTTCATTTTGTGTTTTTATTACTCCTGTTACTCTTATTTTTTAAGTTCAGTTCCGTTTTCTTTACAAGCTGGAGGAGTAAATCCTTTTAGCTATTACTAATTGGATCCGGTTTTAGACTGCAGGTTTTAGGCATGAATGAACAGTGCTTTACATATGTCTACTACTTGCAGGGTTACTGACCTGAAGGCACTCTTAAATTTGCACAGGTCACTGAAGTCACTAATTTGTAGGGTGAAGTCTTGCCTGTGAAGACTAGTGAAATAAATAGATTCTGCCTGTTACAAAAGTAGAATTTGACTCATTATTCCCTGCAGCATTCCTTGTAATCTTGTACAAACAGTGAAAATGCAAATCTTATCTACACTTGCATAAAAAGTACCTCATCAGTCAGAAGTACTCAATTTTTCCAGGAGGCCTGGGTGTCTACTGTATATGTCAGGAGATCAGAATCATTTTGTAAGGTATCTCTGGACATCATTGTCAGGGAACAGTCTGCATCCTGGTAAAGAGGAAGAAAAGTAATCTTTTTAGATAGGGGGAAAAGTAGTAGTTTTAAATAAGTTGTGCATTTCATTGGGTTTCAGGCGAAATTCATCTATTCACCCAGAATTCATGCAGGTCAAACTCATCTGTTTTCTTAGACAGTGCATTCCAGGACCTTTAGAGCAAAGTTCAGAGAATCCTGAAGTGGTGGGTTTCTCTCTGACTTAACGTGTGATTGACTTCTGTGCAAAGATGAACTTCAGTCATGATAGATGTGACTCATGGAGCTGATACTGATCTAGGACAAAAATTTCTGAAAGGTTACATTTACCTATTTGAGATGATTTCCTTTCTGTGCATAGTGGCATTTGGGGCAAGAGCAGCTCAATCCAGATTTGGAGAATTATAAGAAAAGGTAGCGTTTATTCCCACACTGATTTTCCTGAAATCTATAGGCCACCCTGAACTGAGGCATTTTAGATCACATAAATTGGACAAAAACATGAAATATATTAAACCACACACAAATGTTTTAAAAACATGTTTTATAAATGTTATTAGGTGTTACTCTATTGGAAGGTGTTTCAGCATTAACTTTATACATACTGGCTTTGGCTGAACTTGGTTATAATTTTTTAATAGGTTTTGCCAGTTTAATTTCCTTTTTTCTTGTCATATGCTAAGATTTGTTTTATTTTAAGTTTTTAAATTTAAGTTTTTTTACCGTTTCCTAAAAATAGTTATAAGTGAGCTACAGGCCTGTTCCATGCATGTAGTGGGAATTTCTTGATGGCCTCAAGACAA
Organism: Margarornis squamiger; assembly: GCA_035222235.1. Lineage (NCBI taxonomy): Eukaryota > Metazoa > Chordata > Aves > Passeriformes > Furnariidae > Margarornis > Margarornis squamiger. Next base: position 98,453,406 of record JAWWTY010000106.1, read on the forward strand.
AGGATACACTTTAATCAGGCTTCAGAAACAGTTTTCTGTCTGTTACAATGGACCTGTTAAACTGCAGTCTCATCAGGAATGCAATGTCACTTCTACATCTATGGCACTTCATAAATTTTAAAGCACAGCAGTAACCAATGTGTAAGTAAGCATTTCTTAGCTATATGTATTAACAGACCATTGTCTGAAAAGTAGGCAATGTTTTCTGAATGGTCATTAATTACCTTCAGTTGCACAGGTCAGTAGTTGACTAATTGCTTGTCTGAAAAAATCACAAGTAAGTACTGAAAAGAGAAGAAACTTAGACTCTGCACAGCACATGAAATAGTTAAAGAAATCCAAGAAATGTGGAGGTAAAGTGACACCCAGCAGTCATTCTGTCTCAGAGCGTGGAAATCAACACATTTTTTTAATTGTCCTTGATATGCGTATCTTTTTAATTGCTCCAGTGATGTTGGTTGCAATACCATCAAATGTAACTTGTTCCATTGCATATCTGCTATTACAGAATTTTCTATACCTGAAGTTTAAATTTTTCTTCCCCTTTTTTACACGATATCTTATCTTTCTGAAATATATTTGCCCAACAAATTTTTTACCCTTTCCTTTCGCATTTGATTTTTCCTTTTCATGTTTAGTCCTATGTGTATTTCTGTATTCAGATCTACCTTTGTAGCTTCGCCATTTTTTCAAGATCACCTTGAATTCTAATTCTGACTTTTGACATGAAGTCCCTCACAAGTTGCTGTCATTCATGAGCTTTCTACATACACCTACATTATTGGTTAAAATATTGAATAATATCAGGTCAGTCTTGTGAAGGGCATTATGTAATATATCCTATTCATTCTCCAACAAGCTATTAACAAGTTTTCTGGGCAAGATTTTACTGCAGCTTTACTCAGACCATATTTTCCCAGTTGGTTTATGAGTGTCATGTAATTCTGACATCTATTACTTTCTCAGATCTTGTTATCCTGTCAAAGAAATTGAATTACATTGACATGAGTTATTCTTGACAAATTCATGTTGGTTGCATTTTTTTAGGTGAATACAAATTGATTATTTAATAATTTGCTTCAGTTATCTTTCTATCAAGGAAAAGCTGACTCTTCTGTAGTATCCTGTATCCCTTTTAACCTCCGTGCTTGTTCTCTGACTTTCTAGAACTTGTTAACCTTCCACAGAACTTTCTCATTTCTCTGGCACCTCTAATGAAAGGCACCAAATTGCTTTGACAAACTCTGTAAGTACTTTGGGGTGGTGTTTGTCAAGTCCTAATGACTTGAATATATTTAACTTATTTAATTGATTGATACATTCTCAGGCTGGTGTTCCTATATCCTCATTAATAATAATTAAACTAAGCATCTAGACACAGCCTTTCTGTGAAGACTGAATAAGAGAAAGCTTTAAACATTTCATGCTTTCTTTAACAGTCCATTAGTTGCTCAGTTTTCTCATTATGTTTGCTTCTACTTTTCACTTTTTTCTAATATTTTAATAGATGTTTTTTCCATGTATTTTTTAATTGCAATATATATGCCATGTTATATTTTCTTTTTTTGTTTTCATGTACTTTTGTTATTCATTAGTCTTTAGTTTTAGTAAAATTTTTCATAATATTTTTATTTTAGTAAGATTTTCCTTAATTTTAATTCTTGTATGATTTGTATTTCATTATCTCATTATTAAAAGCTCCTAATGCAGGCATATGAGTAATTTACATTTTCTTCTGAAATACAAAAACTTTTCATTGCACCTTTCACACTTTCTCTCTCACAAAGACATATGCCTCATAAAATCAGTGTTGAGAGATTCATATAAGGATGTGTTATTGCAGTGATACTAGCACAGCTCTTCTTGTTGGTACCTGGAGAACAAACACAAGATGCTACTTTTGCTACAGATTAAGCCTGTCTGCCCTCGTGCTGAGAACACCAGCTCTGTGGAAGAGGCCTGAAGTTCCTCTTAGAAGAATATGGCAGCAGAAGATATAGAGTATTTCCTGATCTTGAGGAAACTAGACAAAAAATCTAATTGCCCTTGGAAAGGAGTCCTTGGGTGTGTGTTTTGTAGCAAATTGTTGCTGGATAAAGAAAAATATTGTTAATTATAAATCCCTGTTTCCCTGCTTCAGCTGACATCAAGGTCTTTCCTGTATGCTTTCCATTTGACTCCATAACTGTTGAGTTCCTAACTAGTGAGGGTCTTTTCAGAAAATATCTGAAAGCATAATTTTATCTTCATTGAGGAAATTCTAGAACCAGACATGCAGTAAACATTAAAGAGGGAGCAACTTTGGAATTAGATATTTGATTGACAATTACCTTTTCAGTGTCTCAAGCTTTGTGGTACTGTCTGGCAATAGATATGCTGGCTGTCAGATATAGAATTAGTATTTACTACAAGTGATCTTTAGAATTCCAGGTTCTGTGTTTCACTCACATGCAATATTTCTCTTTTCACATTGCTTAGGCGTGTTTTGTTTATCCTGAGACTAATGAATTTGGTGTACAAATTGCTTAACTGGTTATGCACTATTCCAGTCATTCCTAGTGAGAAGGTATTATTGAGGCTCTGTAGAGTTTGAAAAAAACGTAGATATGTATAAAAATAATGAGCAACCTATCCATGTGCACTGGACAGTATCTTTCCCAAAGACTAAGGACTATTCTTCAAAGATAATCAAGAAATAAACGTCTTCTACTTTTAATAAGTGAATTAGATTCTATTCATTTTTATGTCTTGTACAAGACCATTGGTTAGGTGGAAGATACTGAAGATAAAAATTTTTGAAAGTATAAGGATGTTTCAGTCTTTTCTCCTACCTTTCTCTAACATTTTTGGGCATTAAATTATCACAATCCATATATTAACTGGTGGAGATGAACATGCTAACATTTCTCCAAAACTTGCAGTTTGCTTGTAGCACAAATATAAATACTGGCAGATTGTCTTGATTTGTTACTTATTATTTACATTCCTGTCATCAGACTGACAAGAACAGTGGGACTATTTTAATTAAACCATTATGATGGGGTTTTTTTGTCAGAAAAGAGCATCAAAGCATAAATTTAAACAATTTAAAAATGAAAATAAAAATGAAACCCAAGCCACTCAAAAGCCTAATATGGACAGTTTCCCAGGCTCTCAAAGTATCAATCCATTTCCCTTTACTTTCTTTCATACTAAACAACCCAGGTAAATCTAAAAAACCACATTTTTACACGCTGCCTTCCAAATAGCTGTTAGTCCCAACTTTCCTAAGCTGCCCTTCTAATGCTCGTGGGGCCATTAGCCCACCTTTCTCCAGGCTAATTGCCAACACAGCCCACCTGGCTGTTTTTCAGCAGAACCACAAGTATTTGGTTAACTGAAAGAACCCATTTACGATGAGGCAGACACAAAAGGAAAAAGGGGGAATGGTAGGACACAAAAATTTTCTTTGCTCCCTAAACACCACTATTTGTCAAATCATCTTGTCACACTGACAGGATTATTTTTAGAGACTATGAACAAAATATATACACTATATATATATTTACTTGACTAAGCACATCAATAAAGCCAAATAGAGCCTCTGCATGGATTTTTGTTTTGTTTTGTTGGTTTTTTTGTTTGTTTTTGTTTGTTTGTTTGTTTTGTTGTTTTTTTTTGTTAAAAATGTTTTCATCTTCCTTTTATATGGAAAATCCTGCAGCACTAACTTCTGGCACTGATGAGGCACTTGGATGTTTGGTGTTTGAAAAGGAATTTGGCACCAAAATCCTGGCTAACATCTCAGCCTGGTAACCTCATTTTGTTCTGAAGGTCCATAACATGATTTTTCTTTGAACAGAGTAATTTTCTCTATAAGTTGTGTTTATAAGTCATGCTCTGTCCTTGGTCAGCCCAGGCATAGAAATACAAATCTATTTCTGACTAGCATATTTGGTCCAGGGACTTGACTGGTACCAGTGTAAGGGGTTCCAGGCAGTCAGTGTGCCAGGAATCACTGTTGCTGTTGAAGAGATGTTTTCTTCCTGTAAAGGTAGGAGCCAGCTGGTCTGAATCTGTTTACAAACAGAGAAGTGGTGGTGGAAGATGTGGTGATTGGTGGCTATCTTGGGCATACCAAACACAATATGACACGGTTTTCGATTCTTAGTGAAAGAAGGTCAACAACAAGACCACTAGCTTGGACTTCCACAGGCCTGACTTTTGCCTATTCAGGATGCTGGTTCAGAGAGTATCTGTGAAACAATCCTTAATAACAAAGGGGTCCAGGAAGGATGGATACACTTTTAGATGGAAATCTTAGAGGTGCAGGAGCAGGCCATCCCTATGTGCCAAAAGATGAGCTACTGAGGAAGAAGACTGGCCTTGCTGAGCAGGGAGCTTTTGCTAGAACTTAGATGAAACAAGATAGCTTATGACCTCTGGAAGAAGGGACAGGCAATAGTACAAGTATATCAGTAGGTTATGTAGAGAGAAAATTAGAAGGATGAAAACTCAGCTAGAACTCAATCTGGTCACTGCTGTGAAAGACAATAAAAAGAGTTTTTTTGTAAAGACATCAACAACAAAAGAAGAGCTCAGGAAAATCTCTGTCCTTTATTGGATGCAGGAAAGAACACTGTAACAGAGGATGAGGAAAAGCCTGAGGTACTTAATGCCTTTGTTCTTTCAGTCTTTAACAGAAAAAGTGATCATTCTTCGGGCAGCCCATGGCTTGGACAGGTGCGCTGTTGGCTGGGTTAAAAACTGGCTGGATGTCTGGGCCAAGAGAGTTGTGGTGAGTGGTGCCACATCCAGCTGGCAGATGATCACAAGTGGTGTTCCCCAGGGCTCAGTGTTGGGGCTAGTCCTGTTTAGTATCTTTATCGATGATCTGGATAAGGGGATCATGTGTACTCAGTCAATTTGCAGATGACCAAGTTTGGCAGGAGTGTTGATCTCCTTGAGGATAGAAAGGCTCTGCAGAGGGATCTGGACAGGATGGATCAATGGGTCGAGGCCAATGGTTCATCAAGACCAAGTGCCGGGTCCTGCACATGGATCACAACAACCCCATGCAGCACTACAGAGTGGGCTGGAAAGCTGCTTGGTGGGAAGGATCTGAGAATGCTGCTTGAAAACTGATTGAACATGAGCCAACAGTGTGCCCAGGTGGCCAAGAAAGTCAATGGCATCCTGCTTTTGTCAGGAATAGTGTGGCCAACAGGACCAGGGCAGTGATTGTTGCCCTGTGCTTGGCACTGGTGAGGTCACACCTCAAGTTCTGTGTTTGGTTCTGGGCCCCTTGCTTCGAGAAAGGACATTGAAGTGCTGGAGCATGTCCAGAGGAGGGCATCAGAGCTGGAGACTAAGTCATATGAGGAGCAGCTGACAGAGCTGGCTGGATTAACCAGGTGGAAGTTGACCTCTTCTCCCAAGTAACTAGAAACAGGACAAGAGGAAACGGCCTCAAGCTGCACCAGGGGAGGTTCAGGTTGGACATCAGGAAGAATTTCTTCACTGAAAGGGTGGTTAAGCAGTGGAATGAGCTGCCCAGGGAACTGATAAAGTCATCATCCTTCAAAGTGTTCAGGAAATGACTGGACACGGCACGTAGTGCTATGGTTTAGTTGACATGGTGGTGTTCGATCAAAGATTGAACTGGATGATCTTGGAGGTCTTTTCCAACTTTAGTGGTTTTATGATTCCGTGAAGAGTACTTTTTAGGAAAAAAACACATCTAAATGAGTTACTGCACATTCAGGACTTAGGCTACAGTAATTCTGTTCCTGCACACAAACAAGATGTTTTCTGAAAATATTACTGAATAAGTATGATATTTAGAGTACTATAAACAAGAAAAAAAAATTAAAGTATGTTATCTTAGTGCTTATTTTATAGGTCATACAATACCAAGAGAGGTTTCAGCAAGCTTATTTTTTTTACTTCTGTTAAGGATAGTTTTTCTTAAAATTTCAATTTAACAGTCCAGTAATTAGAGTGGAGGTTTTCATCTCTTAAGAAATTTTAGATACCCTTCTATGGGCAACAAATGGGAATGGCTGAATATCAGTTCTACCAAGCCTTTCCAGTCTGACCATACTTTTACTTGATCACAGTACTGGGTCATGCTTTTTGGTAAAATAATTGTTTATTGTGGGTGGGAAAGACTGCAAATATTTAGTATTTTAAATATTGGAATATTTTTTAAAAATAATACTACAATGTATTAACTGCTGTTTTAAATCCAGACTTTCCCTCTGCTGTTATGTATATTTAAATAAAAGATACTAATATTGAAATGATACTTTCAAACTTCAGCAAATAAATATACATTTTTTCCCCCCCTCACTCTTTATTAAAGATTGAATTCCCTGTTTCTGTATCATTACCATTATACATAGCACCCTCGACCCTGGTCCTCCATCACTGACAAAGGACAGCGCCTTTTCTTCCACTCAGGAAAGAGTCCGGGGATCACCACAGCCTGTTGTACTTCAGCCCCTCACTCAGCTGTTGACTGACCTGTTGTTAAAGCACAAAAATACATCCCAAATGAGGTACTGGAATGCACAGTTCCTGCTTGAAAGAGCTACCGTGTCATAGGCTCAATCTTGAAGACTACGGTTCCTCTGTGTTGACTAACCCTCAGCCTTGCCTGTCTCCTTTCCAGTGATAACTGGGAGCTAGACTGTCTCCCAGTAAAGCTCCCTTGTGCAGTTTCAGGAGGTAGTAAGTTTTCTATCCAGTAATTGCTGTCTCCAGCTTCTGAATGCATCTTGCTTTCTCAGCAGGATGCCTAAAATCCTCATTTCCTTCCCACTGTTCCTCTCTACCTCCTCTCAATCTTTGGCTTTAACAGAGCCAAATGCTTCAGCATGAAGCAGGTGTGTTACACATGTGCTGTTGAACATCTGGCTAAGCCTCTATGGGGGCCAGAGGAGTGTGCAAATCCTAGAATGGGCAACACTCCAGGGTAGAATATGAATTGCTAGCTCTGTAAGCAAACTATTTCTAGTCTCAATTCAAATCCAGGTTTGCAGCTTTCTCATTCTCCATTGGCCCATGAACTGGGGTTTTGAACTGCCTAAGTTTAAAGGCAGAGTATGAATAATATGATTTATTTTATGTATGTTCTAGAAAAAATATTAATATATACATATGTTTTCACACCTTGAAACAGTTACAGTCCCAAGATGGTGGGGCTATAAAGAAAATGAGTAAGAGGAAAAGTGTCATTTTGGGTCTCAAATACTGCTATACATTCATGATTTCCTTTGAAATTGCAGCATATGTGATTTGAATGGGTAGCCTTCTTTTCCTTCTATCTAATGTGTGATTTTGATCACATGTATACATGAAACATCAGTAACTGTTGCTTTCCTTCATCATGCTTTGTGTTGCTTTCATCAAATTGTATTTTTACAGACTTCATTATGAATCATATCTTTACATTTTCATCCTGCTAGTCCCTTGAGGATTTATTCCAGATCAGATATAAAACCAGAAGAATGTATTTTCTGAATCTAATAATGTTGCAGCTCATGTTGGTAAAAGGTTCATCTGGAGAACTGATCTCAAATGTCAGGATGATAGCAATCAAGTGGAGTTAATGTTATGGCATTTAAAATATTTTTGGCCCAACTCTCCCACAAGTGATGGGATTTAGATATCATCAAACTAGAACGTTTGCTCTGATTTGATCTCTAATCAAGAAAGTCTAGTCTTAAAGTAACCTCCATTTAAACAGTATTTTTCTGACATATATGAATCATTTTGAAGATGTGGCCGGAAACTTAAAAAGATGGTTGCATTCCAAACAGAATTTTGATTTCACTCCATGCCCTTTCTGTAGTTCTTAATGCATAAAGTGCACAAAATACAATGAACAATGTAAAAGTCAACTTCTGTGATGAAAGTTTTACTGGTATATAGTAAAGAATCTGTGAGTAACATTCTCCTTTGCTTGGACACAGAGTAAGACTTAGTGAATAATGTCAAATCCTCAGAGAGGTAGACAAAGTATTTTTCATTTCTGAAAAATGCAGAGTACTTGAGAAACCAATTACATTTATACATCAATACAAATTTCTTCAAAATTAGTAATGACAACATTAAAAAATTCATCATATTAAATATACATAAACATGTTCTTTAATATTTGGTTAATTTGGCTTTACAGAGGCATAGTAGAGAAAAATTATTTTCAGTAGATTTTTTAAATGTAAATATAATTTTAGAATTTTTATTTTTTAAATAGAATTTTTAATGGAGTTACAGAGACTGGAGCCTATTGCTTTCAGTAAGTTATTACTTTTTCTTTCTTTTTATGAACTTTTAGTACTTGGAATAGACTGTAGAAAAGTTTTTCCAACTTAATGAAACAAATCCAGTGAGGACCTGGAAGACTGATTTAGCAGATTCGTGTGATGTGTTTCACTGCCTCTTTCATAGGGGCAAAGGCTAGCAAGAATAGGAAAGATTACATCATGATCCAAAAGAATTATTTCTGCAACAAAGTTTGATGATGGTTTAATATTTATACAAGTCTTGTCATGAGGAGATTTTTGGATCTTAAAACCAGTGGCCCAAATTCATCCTTAAATTAATAAATGTGATGTGATGAAAGTAATAACAGCAGAATGTCTGTCATTGGAGCCCAGATATATATGACAGAGTATGTACTGAATATTTCAATAGATGTTCAATTTTTCACCAGATTCTGTTCTCCACTCCTGGAATGGGAACTTTCACTACTGCACACCTCACTTCATTTGTGATATCCACCAGCACCTGGCAGCCCTCCCCTCTTGCCTGGGCACCAGTAGATCACAAAATCTCTGCTTCTGATGGACACAGATCTTCTTTTACTCAGCTTTGCTACCTTGCCTCCTGCTTCTGACATCCAGGCTCCTGTAGCCACCACCACCATTATTCTTCAATGCCTTTCTCAAATTGTGGGGCTGAGCAAGGAACCCCCAGTGGACTGATACCTGTGGTGTCACAAACAGTTGTGGGTTTGCTGTCTAGGGAGATTGCTTAGAGATCTGTCTCCAGCTGCTGAATTCTTTGTAGTAAAAGGTAAACCATTTTGAAAAGGTGAATTTGGGGGCAAATATGGCACAGCTGCAGTACTACAAAACTCTTTTAATGTGGCTTAGTGATATAGTGTCAGAGCACCACCAAAAGCACACTACATTATTTTTTAACACAATAACCTGCAGAGTGATAGATATAATGTATAAGGTTTACTATAGAAAAAAATATATAGACTTTTCAGCAGGAACAAGCGGGAGAGTGCTTGAGAATGACTGTTTCAATTGCTTGGATTTTCTTTGATCCATTTGCAGGATCCTGGAGACCCCTTAAAGATGTCTTTAATTCCCTTGAGAGGAATGTAAAACATTATTACCAGGAACAGTATCTTTTATCAGTTTTAGGGCTGTAAATACAAAAGGTGAAAAAAACCCAAGCTACCATTCAGAAATGAAAAAAAAAACAGATGGCTGGAGGAGAACTATGCTCTTAAACCTAAAAGGATTTTTAATGCCTTTTAAAGTGAAAAAAAAAAAAAAAAAAAAAAAAAAGAATTATAAAAATATTAAGTCAGGCTTCCTTGTGATGTGTTACACTTGACAAATTGTTAATATAGACTCTCATTTCTTTCACACTGAAGGTGGTTTTTTTTATTTATAGCTATGGTTAACAAAGCAGTAATCAGTTTGCACTAAGCAAACTATGAGGAGTTTGTTTCATGATGAAATCTTCAGTAAATATATTAATATATACATACATATATATTAAAAACAAAGAAAACCTTTGGAAAAAAAAAATCTTCAAACAGTCCTTTGCAGAAAGCTATTCCTGCTGAGTTTAATGGAATGTTCTTTTCCTTTGCTAAAATAAATATATGCTAAATTAAAACTTTCTTTATGTTGTCATGAAGTAGGACAACTACAAGGAAACATAATTCATCCAAACCCACAGTATATTACTTGTAAAATGATGTTAATTCTAACCTATTTTTTAAAAATAGTACCTTTGTACAAAAAACTATTTATTTGATTTTACTGTATTGTTATTACAATTTTTACATTTCAGTGTGCAGGGCAGTTGGTGCACCTTGCAACATTGTGCTCTATACCAGTCAACTCTACTGTGCATAAATACTGTTAAAAACAAAACAAAATAACCCAATTTTACCACCATGAAACCTCTGGATATAGGGTTCTTTTATATATTAATAAGCTGTTATATGCTTTCAGAGAAAGGGAAAACTGCTGCCTGGATAGATTTGCAAGATTGCATACCACCCCTTCATTTGAAGTCTCATTCTAAGGCCTGTGGCTTTGGTAATTTTCTCTTAACAAACCCCCCAAAACCCCCAAAACAAAACAAACCCCCCCAAAACCCCAAACAAACAAAAAACCCCAAGAAAAACCACAACCCCCCCCCCCAAACGTATAGATTTTAAAAGCAGATATGTACAACTCTGAACTTATATTAAATCTGTTTAATCTCAAAGCATTTCTTTGAGTCAGACAAATTAATTTTGCAACATTTAAACATGAGAGCATATTGTTTTGTCAATTGAGTGCAATGAAATGAAGCCTGATAAATAAATGCAAAAAAACCTCAAGACAGTTTTCTTAAAAAAAAAAAAAAAAAATAGAAAAAACAAACAAAACCAAACCCAGAGTGTGTAACATTTTTAAAACAGTTTGAATACATCTTCTGTTTCAGTTTTCAATAACATAAAATTATTTCTTGTCCCCCATTCTTGAATATCATTTAATGGCATCTACTAAGATCTCACAACTTTTGATCTCAGATGAAAAGCAGCATAGGAAAGATAACAGAAGTCATTAAGGTATGTTTAAGGTATGTAAAATTTACATGTATTGTACAATCAATTAAAAGATATACAATCAGATTAAAAGAATATTACTGGGTCAGTAAGTCAGATGCTTGAAATTTAAGAGATGAGAGATTCATAGTCACACAAACCATCCAAATTTCTACCCCTTTGGCAATACACCAAGAAAAAAGAAAATATTTCTATGCATAATGGATACCCATCTTACAGTTCTCGAAGCTCTGGGATGGTCGTAGGAAAAGTCAGAAGTCTAGTGGTATTGTTGCTATTGTATCAACACATTTGCAACATTCTTACCCTTGAATGACTGTGCAGTAAGTTTTTGTGACAAGGTTTTGGTAGAAGAGGGAGCAGCAGGGCTACAGGGGTGGCTTCTGTGAGAAACTGCCAGAAGCTTCCCCCATGTTCTACAGACGCAATGCCAGCCGGCTCCAGGACAGACCTGCTGCTGACCAAGGCCAAGCCCAACAGGGTCAGTTTATATTAGGAAGAAATTATTTAGTCACAGGGTGTTGAGGCACTGGAACATGTTGTCCAAAGAAGTTATGGCTACCCCATCCCTAAAAGTGCTCATGGGGTTGGATGGGGCTCTGAGCAAACTGGTCTAGTGGAAAGTGTCCTGACCCATGATGGGGGTGGGGAGGGGGGTCAGAACTAGGTGATCTTTAAGTTCCCTTCCAGCCAAACCATTCTATGATTCTTTAAATCAATGACTCTTGAGGCATAGCTTCCTGGTGTGCTTTAAAGTTAATGTTTACTTTAGGTTTTTCACATTTTGCACAGATATGGTGGCTCAGCTCCCAACCTCCTTAAAGGTTTTAAACATTTTTTTCTTTATCTGATCTAGTTCATAGTTCCAGATAACACACAGAAAGATGTACAACTGAAAAGAAATGCCAAAAAGAAATGTGGTCCCTGAATTGGGTGAGGTCAAACAATCACACATGAGCTTGTGTGTGATTCTCATCTGCTCTCACCAGCCAAGAAATTGTCTTGCCATCTGGAAAAATTATCACAAGTAAAGTGAGGGGAAGCGCAGTGGCTCTAGGAGTTATGCTGTGAGTGCTGAATACCCAAGCAATGGAGGCTGAAAGGTGGGGGGTTTTTTTGTTGTTTTTTGTTTTGTTTTTTTTTCCAGACACCATGCATTTAAAATTTCTTTCTGCTGGAGGGTAAACACAGGATTAATTTTGGGGAAAGCTATAATTTGATTAAAGAAGATAGTTCAGAAATTGTTCAGATTTGTTTAAATAAAGAAGTTAGTTACACATGCATTTGGTAGAAAGGGTTTAGTTGTCTGGAAACAGAGATGTAGACTAGAAAAACAAAGTGTGTTTGTAACTATATTATGGAGAAAAGACAACGTTGCAAAATCTGATAATGAAAGACAGGCAATGAAGTCGTGGAGAAAGGATCACAGAGAGAGAAATTAAGCATTAGAATGGGTTGAATGGATTAGAGGTATAGAGTTAGGAAGCCTGTCCCCATATTCTTTTTTTTTTTTTTTTCCCCCTCATATCTCTGTCAAAATGCAAGTGAACAAGGTGTTCTACTTTACTTGCTCTAATACATGTTATAGCTGAAATGGCAGAGAGATCCCTGATTTCAGGGCACCCTAGACATTTCCTTCTTAGCTCTAACCTGGGTAAACCCACCCTTCTTGATGAGGATCTGTAAATAGAAATGAAGAAGACATTCACCAAAAACTATTCTTGTCAACAGAATTCAGCTAAATTTTGACATGCCTGCCTTGTGGAGTTGAATTCATAACCTCAGCTAGGTGTTTGCAGTCCCTGAGCAATGGGTAGGATAGTAAGCTGCCAAGGAATTGAATTTACAACAGCCAGCATTGAATGGGACTGAACACTGAAGCCAGAAAGTGGTGAATATTAAAGTCTTTCTGCAATCCACTTTTCTCCTGAGTTTTATGCTCTTCACTCTGAAATTCACAGCCTAAATTTCTCACATAATTTAAGATCTCAAGCCATCCTATGGGGTAACTAATACACTCTAAAATATAATGCTAGTAGTAGTGTCCAATGGTTGAAAACATAGCAGTCTATAATAGTCTTTTGGTTTGAACACTCACCTGTGAAATGCACCTTGGAAAAGGAGATCAAATGCTCACTTCCAAGAAAAATGCCCTAGCTATGATACAGAAGCAAGGCTTGTGGCAGTCCTTGGTTCAGAGCCCAGAATCTATCACTCTGGTGTTCAACATCTCTTCTGTGGGCTCTTAAGAGTATGCTTCTTGTATGAATTGGGGAAAAAAACCTCAACATAATTTTTATGTTCTTTTTACATAATGTCATGAGTACAAATAGTTGAGTATGTCTTGTTGTTTCAAGTTTGATGTTTAGATTATGTTCCTGGGCACTGGAAATGCTTGTTTGGGACTCCTTTTGACTCTCCTCATAATTTTAAATTATCTGTAGCAGTAAGCCTTAGAAGATAAAGAAACTTCACCATAAGGTTTTAAAGTCATAGGTTTATTCCCTTGTAAAATGAAGTTTGTCTGCCACTGTCCTTGTCTGTTCACAAAGAATTGGTAAACGCCCTCATTACTATGCAAGGAGCTGACCAAACCAGTTTTACGAGAATGTCTCCCCTGTCCCCTGTCCCCTGTCCCTTGCCTCTATTGTTAACACCTTTCCTACCCTCTGTCCCCCAAGGTCCAGGATGTGACCTCACTTCCCCCACCCTGAGAACCCTATAAATACCTGTGACCCTGGGAATAAAATCTCTTTGCTGCCTGCCTCCCGTGCGTGTGGTCTTCCGTGCAACATCTCTGGGACCCTGGTGGTCACTGCATGGAGGGGGAAGGGGTGGAGAGCGTTCCAACCAGGCTGCCTGAATTATCTATCTACCTTTAAGATTTTCTAGACAGTTTGAAGTGAATTTTGTCAAAATGCTTTTGCTTTAAATTTTTATTAATATATCCTTTGGGTGAAGAGGTGTTGTCATGATTCAGAGTAATTACTTCCTCCCTCTCAAAAAATAAACCCATTTGAGATGATGTTCTGTAGGTCTTTATTTATCAAGAAGACATTGCTTTCAAATGTCATACAACATCTGAAAATTAGCACTGTTATCCCTATTATATCCACTATTATATCAAAACTGGCCTTGAACACTTCCAGGGATGGATATTCACAACTTCTCTGGGCAACTGGTTCCAGTGCCTCAACACTCTCTGAGTTACAGAGTTTAACTAAAATCTCTCCTCTTTGAGTTTAAAACCATTCCCCCCTTGTGCTGTCGCTATCTGACCATGTCAAAAGTCACTCTCCATCTTTCTTCCTTTAAGAACATGCAATGAGTTCTCCCTGGAACCTTCTTTTCTCCAGGCTTAACAATCCTGGCTCTCTCAGCATGTCTTCATAGGAGAGGTGCTGCACCCCTCTGACCATCTTTGTGGCCTCCTTTGGACCTGCCTCAACAGGTCCATGTCTTTCCTGTGTGAGGACTCCAGATCTGAGCACTCCATGTGGGGTCTCAGGAGGGCAGAGTAGAGAGAGGGAATCACCTCCCTCAGTCTGGTGGTCACAACTCTACTGGTGCTGCCCAGGGTGCAGCTGGCCTTCTGGGCTGTGAATGCATGTTGGCTGGCTCATCTCAAGGTTTTTGTCCACCAGCAACCCCAAGTCCTTCTCTGCAGGATTGCTTCCAGTGAGTTCTTCTCCCAGTCTGTACTCATGTTTCGAATTGCCCCAAGCCAGCTGCATCACCTTGCACTTGGGTTTTTTAAACTTCATTATGTTCTTGTGGGCCTACTTCTCAAGTTTGTCCAGGTCCCTTTGGATGGCATCCTGTCCATCAGGTGTGTTACCTGCTCAGCTTCATGTAATTTGCAAACTTGCTGAGGGTGCACTCAATCCCACTGTTTATGTCACTGATGAAGATCTTTAAGAGCACGGGTCCCAAGACAGAGCTCTGAGAGATATCACTCTTCACTGGCTTCCACCTGGACATAGAGCTATTGACTACTACTCTCTGGCTGTGTTCATCCAGCCAATTCCATATCTATCAAACTGTCCACCCTTAAAATACATATCTCTCCAATTTAGAGATAAGGATGTAGTATGAGACTGTGTTGAAGTCCTTACAGAAGTCTAAGGTATTGATTGACATTAGTCAGTCATGTCTTCAGGTCATGGCTCCACTTATCCTGATAACAAACTGTAGTTGTTTAACATAGAAGATTTAGCTTCCTTTTTCAGACCTTTCAAAAAGTAAAGAAACTTAAATATAAAGGCATCTAGCTCTGAGGAGCTTAAGAGTGTTTGGTAGTACCTATTTTAACACTGAAGTATTAAGCAGGCATTCCTGGTATATATGTACCCTGGAAAATTGCATTAACACATAAGAAAGACACAAAGCTATTAGAGACCATCCAAAGAAGGGCAACAAAGATGGTGAAGGGGCTTGAGGGGAAGCCGTATGTGGAGTGGCTGAGGGCACTTGGTGTGTTCATTTTGGAGAAGAGGACACTGAGGGGAGACCTCATTGCAATTACAACTTCCCCATGAGGGGAAGAGGAGGGACAGGCACGGATTTCTGCTCTGTATCCAGGGCCTGAAGTTGTGTCAGGAGAGGTATAAATTGGATATTGTAAAGAGGGCCTTCCCCCAGTGGGGGGTTGGATACTGGCACAGTCTCCCTAGGAAAGTGGTCACAGCCACAAGCCTGACAGAGTTCAAGAAGCATTTGGATGATATTCTCAGGCACATGGTGTGACTCTTGCTGATGGTTCTAAGCAGGGCTAAGGGTTGAACTTGATGATCCTTGTGGGTCTCTTCCAACTCACCCTGTTCTGTGATTCAGTAATTCTACAGTTCTGTGAACATGTAACTTAATAATTTGTTTCCTGGCACTCAGATATAAGCATAACTTCTTGACCTTCCAGAAGGACACAAGATATTTCAATGCAACCTTAACAAAGTAAATTGGGAAAAGCTGTACCATAACAGTGTATTCTAATATAACGATTCACCTTTGGTCTTTACAGTGTGTCTGTGGCATGAGTTCAACATAGCATTTAAATGTATGCAAATGAAAAGCATGATTCACTGCTCAGAAGCATCCCTGGAAACCTTTCCAAAGGACTTTTAGATCAGGGCAGTCTAAGAGGCCCTGCTGTTTTGTTGATCAAGCATTGAAGATATCACTTTGAAAATATTCTCCTGAAGGAAATTTCAATAATCTTCAGTATAACTAGATTTTTTTTTTTCTGCAGCTATTTAATTGCCCATCATTTCTGTAGATTTTATTCTTTGGTTATTATTAAATATTCACATTATACACCAGTCTGACCACTGAAAATTTCTGCCAGCACAAAAGTTGTGGGTTTTTTTCTCCCTAAATGGTACTGAATGTTATTTTTATTCTTGTTATTTTTTATAGAAGAGTCCATTTGTACCTTAGTGGTAGCATTTTCCTTCTGCAGAATCCTTAATCTACCTGAATTTACTGGGATCTCACAGGATTACCTTACCTTTTGGGGGATTCACCACAGACTGTTTTGATACCAGCATTCTTCTTCTCTTGCTAAGACAGATAAATGAAATCAGAATTGCACCCACTGAACTAATAAACCACTGTGAACTCAAGAGATGTGTGGGGCAGAAAGGGAATGCATGTTCAAACTGGTAAGGTGTGGCAAAGTTACTTGTCATGCTGTTGTGATTAATTTGCTGAGAAAGCATGAACTAAACAGTTTTTGCACTGTGAAGAGGAAAACAACTAAGCAGTTGCAGTACTGGACAGAAAATATTAGTGAACAGTTTTCCTCCAGATATTCAGATAGGTATAGCTTTTCTCAGTAGTTTACAATGACCACACTATTCTGCTTCAAATATTCTTCAGACCTGTTTTGCATATGACAATCTATCATTCCCACACATTACTAAGTCATGAAAAATACTAATTAAAAAAAAAAATCTTTTTTTTTTTTTTTTTTTTTTTTTTTCTAAAGCAGAACACAGCTACATCAGCTGTGGATACTGGTTTGATTTTAAATCCAGAAACCACAATAAAGGCTGCTTTTCTTACATTAGATGTGGTGATTAATATGTGGTAGACTTGGACTCCAGATTTTTACAGCTCTGTTAATTGATCATGAGCCAAAGCCTGGGGCTGTATAATTAAGTTAGCTGGGAAATTAATGCAGGAAATGGCTTCTAGATTTGATTGGTTTAAAAATCTATGAATACACTTATTTAATCCTTTTGAATTAAACTTGGTGCCAAAAAAATTATGTTAACTACATCTGCAATTTCGTAACTTCAGGGCAGTATTCTTTCTCTGCCTTTGAAATCAGTTGTGTTTGCACAAAATAGAGTCATCTTAGACAATACAGTAAAAGGCCTCTCTGTCACTGGTTAGAGATGATGTATTTTCTATGTCTTTGGTCTGATGCATACAGACACAGATATTAGACTAACCGGGATCTAGGGACTGAATAGCCTTCCTTACAGCTCAACAGTGGGTGGCTGTGCCTGTGCAAAAGCCCTCTGAGGTAAATCAAGCTTCATGTCGGTGTCAGTTATACTTGCACCTTGTAGGACAACAGGAGCAGTGATTCTGTTCCTCTATTCATTTGAGTCTTATGTATTGTGCCTATAGTATGAGAAAGTAGGTATGTTCTTTCTCCCTTGTTTTCTGTCATTAAATGAAATCTCCAAACAGGATTAGAAATGCTGTATCAAAAACATCCTTAAAAAGAGGGTAAGAAGTGAGTAAATGCTCTCTAGTTCTGAGCTCATGCACTGACTTCCCTTAACTCAGGAATAAACATGATCAACCATTATACTGAAGTCATCATAATTAAAGTCAGTGCAGTCAGTCAGGGTAATAATGGAGATGACCAATCAAGTTTAGGCTTAGTGAATAGCTGTAGATACCAACTGTTTTGAAAAAAAGGTTCTTTTGTTTTCATTTAAATCTGCAATTAATTAATGTGCACTAGTTTAAGTCATATGCTGTATCCATCTTACTCTGCCTTGGGTTGAGTTTGTCATTTGATATCACATAAAATGACTGTTACTCAGCAAGTTGTAGGTCTTCATACAATTACTTTAGGGCTGCTTTTCCTCACAGAAGTGAAGGAAAGGGGGAAGTGACATTATAAAGCCAAGGGAGAAGAAAAACTCTGATGAATAAATAAAAGTGAAATAAGAAATAGCTCTCTCAGGACTTTGTTGCACTTTAATTGTATTTTGACTTGTCAAAGGAAAGAACCTTAATCAAGGGACCTTTAGTGATTCTATATGTGGGATATTAAATATTTTCTTACGAAAAAGACAAGGCAAAATAAAAAGCCCAGTACCAAAAGTGCATCAGACATCAGTAATAAATAAACCAAGACTGAATGTAATTGGGGTGAAAGGTTATGGCTGTATAATTAAAATTGTTATCCTAAGGTAATATCCTAATATTGCTAGCACTGCCAAGAGGCAAGTCTTTTCACAAACTTTTAAAAACAAGCTGCTGTGAATGGAAAGTCTTTCACTGCTTTATTTACTTTATTTGGGAGCTACAGAAACACTAGACCAGAACTGCGTTGGCTTACCTTCCTCACAGTTTTTTGTTAACTGTATGGTGAAGCAAAATGAGACCTCAGTATGTATATACCTGCATATCATCCTAAAGCAGCAGATGCTAATCAAATTAGTAAAAGACAATACTGTTGCTCTGGGAATTTAACAGTTTTAATGTTGTCACTGAACATGAACTAAAAGCTTCCACATTCTGAAATTCCTAACTGGCATTTTAGGAGTGGAGAATGGTGAAAGAAACTTAATTAACTCTTTAATCAGGATAAATTGTTCCAAAAAGAGACCTTTTGTAATATTTTTCTACAGCCTTGCTTTTGAATACGAGTTGTCAATTCAAACCTTAACAATTTTAGAGGTTCAACCAATAAAATCAATATTTATTTCAAGAAAGCATTCCTAATTTTGAACTCCTATATATGCATATTTAAATATAAGACTTTTCCCAGATATAGTTTTTTTTGTAGTCAACAGATTTAAAGAAAGAATCTCTAGAAAACATGAAAACCTAGCCAACATTTCAGACATGACAGGTAAAGTTATAGAGATGAATAATACTTAGGGAGGAGGTAGGAAGTTTTAAAACCAAAATATTAGCAGAGTTTATTTTACTACCTTCTCATGTATTTTAGTCCCTTGCAAGTTCTTCTTTTGACTGATATACTCGTGACTTCCTTTCTGGGAAGAAGTCAAGGTTTCTCTCTTTGCTATCACAAACGTTGGTAATAATGAGCTAAACAAGGATAAGAATAAGGGCTTATTTTCTTTCACTGGCATTGACTGAAAAAATTGTAACTGGGGAAGTTTCTTTTCCTTCCTGCATGATGTGCTGTCATTTACACCTTTATGAAAAGCACAACTAGTGTCATTATGTTTAATTAACATTTACCATGTACTTTGCTCTGTTGCAAGTGCTGTAAAATGCACTGTTTGTGGGAATCTGTGTCAGAACCTTATCCAAAGGCGTATGGTTTAAGAACGTTAGCACTGTGAACCCATGAGGACTTATATACAAAGGATCCCATTCTGTGGGTTTTATTCAGCCATAATTTCTATCCAGCTTGAAAATTTCAGTGTTAGCTCCAAAAAATTCAATTTTCCATTATGTGGCTGTGCCAGTAATGTCAATGCTGGGGGCTTTGGATCAGCTTTTATTGTGTCCCACAAAATTCCACATTATGTTGTCTATAGAATCATTTTGGGACTGCCTTTCTTCACAGTGGGACATAAAATTGTATGTAAAATTTTGATGGGCAAATAAAAGTGAAATCTAAACTGTGATACTGATATGTATTAGGAGCATCAGCCATTTAAATTTTCCTGAACGTGTCTCCTTTGCCTCTTTGAAACTTGTTTCTGGGAAGAAATTGAGAGATATAAATATTTCTGTGGGGAATCCAGTCAGGATCTAACACCTCTGCTGTGTCTGAGCTCAAAGGTGTCCAGTGCAACACTCTACACAGCACTTTGTTATATAGTTCTGTGCAAAAAGTCCTGGGCAGAATATTTCCAGGACTTTTTGGCAGAAGTAGGGCAACATCCTAAATGGTATCTGAATTCTGTATGTTTGCTGTGTTTTTCCTGGGAGTATAGGGCTGTAGAGAGTTTTGCATCTTACTCAAAGAGTTAAATATTCAAAAAATGCAACAATAGGACCTATATCTACACAAATCTATAAATTTTGTAAGATCACAGGGAAAAAATTCTGTGAATCCCAAGTCTCAGCCTAGAGCAATAAAATGTAGGGTGCTGAGGCTTTTTGCCTTTTCCACCAAACTGCACCCTTGGTAGGACAGATGGATAGTTCTAAACCTCTGAGGTTACAGCTAATGACATTTCTAGACCCCTGGAGGCATTACTTAGGACAGCTGAATGGAACGCTCCCCCTTCCCCTCCCCCACTCCACGTGGTCCCAGAGATATCCCAGGAAAGCAGACCACGCTGGCAGCAGGGCAGGAAGCAGAGAGAAGGTGTATTCCCAGGATCTGGGTTTTTATAGGGTCACAGGGGAAGTGATGTCAAGCCAGTGGCAATCGAGGGTTTACAGCGGGTAGGGAAAGGGTTAACAACAGGCAAGGGAAAAGAGGGGCTTCTCACAGAACAGGTTGGGGTACTTTCTTGCATTCTAATGAGGGCGTTCCCAGTGTTTTCTGGGGACAAGACAGTGCAGACAGGGCAAACTCTATTTTAAAGTGGAATAAAACCATGCCTTCAAAACATTATGGTGAGGTTTCTCCATCTTCCTCAGAGACCCATCTCTTGCAGGCTTCATTCCACTTCTGATATTGAATGCTCATTGCCACAATTACTTTGGGTCCAGTGGGAGTGACTGTAAAGCTCCATATCATGTGAAGAAATCTGTGCAGGCAGGTGAAAGGCAATGCAACAGCCAGTGGCCAGCTCCTCATTTGTACCTGGCAGCACAGAATCCAGAAGACCTGTTGTTTGCTGATAGTTTTGAAGGGAGATGAGAATGATGACAGTGAAATTAAAGTTCCTCACCTATTAAAGGAGAAGTGAAATTTGTCTAAGGAGAGTGATAGGTGTTCCTTCTGCTCCTTAGACATGTCTTAATTTTAAATTGCTCTCAGTGCTGTGCGCTGCCAGTCATGGTAGCGAGGATGAATACCATGAAGGAGTTATAGTGTTGTAGGGCTGGTAAGGCTAGAATTGGAAAAAGGTCGTTAATAAAATTGTAAGAAATATTACGAGTAACTGATCGCAAGCATTTAATTGCAGTGCTGAACTGAAAAAAAACCCCAGGACATTCCTGTAGGCAAGGTGAAAAATTGCCCTTCTGCAATCCTAATGTGTTCACCATAACAACTCTGATGAGGTCTCTTCTACAACTTCTGTACTCTGGAGAGCTAACAGAAATCTTAACAACATGGATATCAAAAACTCATCCTACTGCCTCAGGTCCTAGTTGCTGTTCCTTACAGGAGTATTAGTGACAGCACCACTTAAAAGCACAGAGCCTCAGTGATAAAGCTCCTGTTCAATTTGATGCATGGGAATTGTACTTTCTGCATTACTGCAGACAATGGAATCATTAACTCACTATCAATCATGTGGCTCGTAGCACAGCCTGCTCTCTAACAAGAAGCCATGGGGCATAAGTTATAAATAGCAGACATAAGTCAACCCCCTTGACCAGTCGTAATTGTGAAAGAAGGATTGTAAACTGCATTTGGGCTTCTGCCCAGGCTTTCCAAAGTGCACCAGTGTGTACATGTAAATGCAGCCAGGGATGTTCTGTTTTATTAGAAGGCTCTGTGGGATGGACCTAGAACTGTGTCCCTTCTTTCCCAAGTAATCATTTTAGATGTCTTGAGTATCTCTGGGCAGTTTGAGGCAGCTTTTTTTTTTTTCTGTTGTAACAAGATAGATTAAGCCATCTTGACTTTTTGAAGTATTGGGAAACCTGATTCTCTCTGTTATTCCATTGTCTATACTGGGAGAATGCCACAGACAGTGAGTGTGTGTGGGTAGGGAATAGTATACCAAAAACTAAGGTGTCAGGGTAGAAAATAAATTTACATTGTTGTAGATCTCAAGAATATTAAACCTAGATAGGCCTTCACAGAGAGGGGTTTTAATTATTAGGGTTTTTTTTTTATTTCCATATTTGCAGTTTAGTTCCACAAGAGCTGTTAAATAGGTGAATTCATATAGTACTGTCTCACTTTACTGATTCTCTTCCATGAGAAGCAAATTAAAGCTTATTTAATTGCCTTTCTTAGAAGGAATGAGATCACAAACAAGCTTCAATCTTCTTTTCTGATTCTCTTTGTTACCTGGCATGAAGGGCTAGTGTAAGCTTTTAAAAGTAGGCATCTCTGGCATAAAAGTGGAGTGGTCAAGGTCTGTGATTCTTCAATGACTTCCACTGACAGCTTTATCAAAATTAAATTGCCCACTCTTCTATTCTGTAGTAGAAATCCTGAGAGAAGATAGCAGTGAAATAGCTCACTGTTTTCAGCTGAAATGTACTCCATCCCTTATGCAAGGGGATTTGCTGGAGCAAAGGAGTGTAATATACACCTTCCTGTGACAGCCTTTGTGACTTTGACCTGGAAAGTAGAAAAAAACCCAGGGATACTTACTGGAGTTGCTATAAATAGATTTAAATGCAGAGGCTTATCTTAAGCTTAACAATAAGTTGTCTTTACAGTGCTAACAAACTGGACCACACAGCTTTGTTTTGATTTTTACCTGAAGTACAGACCTGTGTGGTCTAGATGGATGATATCAATTGCATTTGAAAGCCTGATAAAATGGAATGCAGATGATTTATCTAGCTAATACCAACCTCTCGATAAAAGCCAGAGTCATTAGTAAACCTTGGCAGATATATATCGTTCTTATTCTTCTGAATGCATTGTAAATGCTTTTTGTAAATGCATGCATCTTCCTTACTTTCTGGAGCTTTTTCCCAGTGGTTTAGAGCAGTAGACTATTGTGATTTTTCTGCAATTTACTGTGAGACATTGTAACTGAAGCATGCTCTGCAGATAGTGATGCATTAATCACTGTTGCATACTCACACACACACTCATATACACTTCCACATGCTGCTTCTGTCAATGGCTGAAAAACTCACTGGCTGAGAAAGTATTGTATTAAAATAAATGAAAAATATTGCTTAAATCTCTGGTGTCTTGAAAAGAGTGCCTTCAAAGGTCTAAAACACCCCCAGAATTTCAGGTAATCATGCATTGCTTCTGCTGTTGTAAGACCATGCTCCTGTAAGTGAATAATTTAACAATTAAGATGCTACAATATATGAGTTCTTTAAAACTGATGTTTCCTAGATATATATTTTACAAATATTATATTTTATGTGAAGAATAAGCAATACATGAACATTCTTGTCACTGAGCATGGTTTCTGCATGCTGCAGAAAATGATTTGAAACTGATTGGAAAGAAAATTTGAAGAATCAGTGTGACGAGGGAAGTCATAGAGGCATTAACATGCCTATGTTTAGTGAGAAACATTCCATTAAAGTCACTGGTTGGCAACATGCACATGGACATATTCATAGGTATTTCTGAATAATGGACACAACGAAAAGTTTCTCAGCATTTTCTAAAGAAATATAAAATTCTGATGAAGTAAAAAATTAATAGAGAGAAAAAAATATTTTTTTTTATTTTTTGATGCTTATTTCTCCTAGATGCCAGTTTGTGACAAATTATGCTTTCTAAATATGTAATTTTCATGTTAAAATGTGAAATTACTCAATCTGATACTTTTGAACTTTCATTCGACATCTGTGATTTATATATTTTGGCCCAAATTGGAATTGGAAGGACAACAGAAAGAAATTGTTGCAATTTTTTAAGATTTAGAAATTTAATTTTCTTGTGAGATGTGTTGGACAAACATTCTGAGAGGCAAAAGGCAATGAATTTCAGGAATGAAACGTGTCATTTATTGAAGGAATTTATGGTATATGAGTAACTGTCAGCTGACATTGCTTAGCATTTCAGGTGCATCAGGCTGAAATTCCAGGTGAGCGTAGAGCAGTAATATAACCATTTCAGAAAATTAAATATTGGAAGAAAAGTTTTTACAATTCATCCTTGCATTTAGTCTTGAGAATGTGAGCCTTAGTGTAGGTCAGAGGTTAAGGATTTAAAAATACCATTGCATGAAAATGTGAAAACTCATCATAGCTATATATGAACATTTAGTACATGTATCACTTGAATCTGTTAAAACCAGGTCACAGGGTAGTGAATTGCCTACTACTGTATGTTAATTCACTCATGACAAACTGAGAATTACTGAGGAACCATAACTTAAGCTCTGCCTGCTGAGATGATGTGATTCAAGGCATTGGCAGGAACAGAAGTAGACCTCATTCCTCAACTGCATGCGTTTCACAAGTCATGCAGAGCATAACCACATCTTGCTATTTTAGAAAGTCAGCAAGCATTATTTTGCTTATATTACAATTAGATTGTTGATATTTCCAGCAGAGCAAGGGTCAAATTCTGTGCAATGTTTTGTGTGGTCAGAATAGAAAGATGACTGAACACTTTTATACTTTTCAGTTTCTGTACTGACCCAGAAGTCACTGTGACTTTTCTAACTGATGATATCCTCTCCTACTTCTTATAGCAGTTTCCTCTACTTCACTGATTTCCTCTTCTGAGACTAAACTGTTTCTTTTAGGACCTGTCCATTGTTAAAGGGAGCTATTAAAAATGCAAGAACTGTTCTCCTTGCCTTTGGCCTACTACTCCGTAGTACAGACTAGAGTTCCTCTATCTAACTCTAATTTTCCTCTTGAGATTTATGCCCAGGGTGAGCTCAAGACCAGACAAGTTGTGTTTGTGGTTTGTAAAACCACAAGCAGCTGGAGAAGACCCATTAGAAAACAAAAGACTCCTTATATTTGAGCATGTCTAGTAGCTGCACAGGCAACCATAACATCTTGCACCAGTTTTTCAGGTGCAGACTTCAGGGTCTCTGAGGGAGACTATATGAGATGCAGGTTGTTGTAGTTTAGGAATGGTATTCCCCAATTTAATACTCCCAAGTAAAAAAGAAAAAACAGGAGCACAGGAGCACAGCCACTGCTGTCTCCCCACCTCCTCTGCTGAGAGACAGAAAACGCAGAGGACATTGATTGAGATAAGAAAAATTTACTGGAAACAGCAACAAGATAAAAAGAACAGAAACAGCAAAAATACTACTAACAGTGTTCAAAAGAGAGTGTGATTTACGTGCAAAAATGCTCACCAAGCCCGGGACAATGAAAAACATTAGCTGACAGACCTGCACCCACCACATTCCCCTGAGAGTAAACTGCACCCACCTTCTTCTTGGAAACAAGAATCTCCAACTTTGACTCACACTGCTCCAGAACCCTTCCCCTCATGGCTACTGTGAAAAAATTAACTCTGTCCAGGAAAAGGCACACTGTATTTTGTGCCCATGACTGCTTTCTAAAGGTGATGCATTTCTGCTTGTGGATGCATTATGGCAACACCTTTTAACCGTATGACCACAGACTAATGGTTTTACAAGGACACTCTTGGTTGTGCAAGCAGCAAATTATATCAGAGGGGATGAAACGTGAGTCCTCTCCTAAGTATGCCACTTGCCTAACTCTCAGGAAAAGTTTTTTTTCCCATATTGAGATCCCATAATATTTTAAGGAAGAGGGAGCCGATACTTTTATTTATAGTATTCCACAATATCACATTGTTTAACTCTGGAGATGCACTGTTCTTTTATAATGTAGTTCCTACAGCTCTTATTGTAGGTGGTCTATATTAGACTCTGCAAAACCAAAAAGAAATACAGAGCCTTTGGTTTCAAATGATATTACATGTTATATTCTCTCCCTTCTTCAGCAACACAAAGTAAGAGTGAAATCAAGGGTTATGTGGAAAAAAAAACCTAAGCAACAAGAAAATGGCAGCCAATATATAGTTTTCTTCTAAGTATTGTTCTTGTGTGATTAATATATGAATGAACCTCAAGTGCCAAAACTTCCTGGCTACCACAGACTCAACCTATTACATGAACATGGGTTATTCCTTTGTCTTGAGCAGTAGATTTTACTAGATTGATAGGAACGATCAGTGATCAAGGCTCAGTCAGCAGACCTGCCGAGGTATAATTCTTTCCTTCCAGGTAGTAGGAGGAATTAACATCATAACTGCCTTCTATAGTGCTTTAACATGGGAATAGGAATGAATATCTGCTATTAGCCTGGGTGGGAAACAAAAGGAGAGGGAGAAAAAAGAAGTTTTAAGACAAAGGTGTTTGTATGTGTTGATAAGGTCAAGACCTGTTTTTGCAAGCGGGAAAGCTAAAAGAAACTCTGCTTTCTGAACCAGCATCTCTCAAACTCTGCTGCATGGGAAGCAGCTACACCAAAGTGGCTTTGACAAAACATAAACTTGTTCTTTGTCAAGAATACCTCATTTTGTAGGCCCTGCTGATTTTCAAAATTGGGAGTTTTCATACACTTAACAGAGTGAGAGCAAAAAGAGCCCAATCATTGATTTTACATATTCATTAGGAAGATTTTGAAATAGCTCATTAATGTAAGGTGGATGCACTAAAAATTGTTTTTACAAAAGGCTTAAAATTATAATCGAATTTTATTAGTACACCTGAAATCTTCTTTAGCTTATCATGAATCATTTGTACAATGCAGTTTTTAGGTTTCAAAACTGAAACTAATGTAAAAATTGCATTTTCTATACAATAGCTTAACAAATGTTATTTTTGAAAAGGAATAATTTACATTTAAATTACTTAAAACAAACAAAAACCTTATGAGTTAGTTGAGTTTAAGGGTCATGTAGATCATTTGGCTGTGATTGTATAAAAACATAAAACATGTAGAAATATATAGTAAAAATTTCTACAAGAGACAATTATTATTGTACACACAATTACATATCAATGGAAAGAAAAATACTGACATTTTAAAGTTTTCAAGTCTCTAAAAATAATGAAACACATTAAATAAAATTGTTGTATGATTTGAATTCAAATAAAGTTATTTTTTTATCATAGAGAAATTTATTTATAATGCAATAGATATATATTGTGTGTAATTGAAATATATACATTGCAGATAAATATATCATATATGTTTATATATATTCATATATATATAAATATAAACCAACTTCTGAATAGTAATAATATGCCACTTTTAGTATTATTAAAATGAAAAGATCTATTTATTGTGTAGAAAAAATTCATTACTGGAAAGAACACAATTCAAAATATTTCTTTCATAGATGCTGTTAAGAGGCTGTAATCTTGTTCTTGAGTCTTGGGCACCCTAAGACCTAATAATCCAAATAGAAACACACTACTGCCTACTGACATAAAAATTCAGAGCAAGTTCCATCTGTTTTAGAAGTATCAAACATGTTGACTAATAACTGATCTAAAGCTTATGGAAGTCAATGACAGTTAATTGTCATTTAATTAACTTTGATGAGTTTTTAATCAAACCCCTAATTTACACTGGATATGTGGACTCCTTTGTTTTTCAACTTAGATTCATATATATTAACATCTCCTGAGTCCTCCTGTAAATTTTCTCTTCTGGTAAAAGAGCTATGATTGATCTGCTTTCCAGGGAAGCCATGGAAAACTAAAATTAGAATTTAAGATTTGTTTTGGAATTCTATGCGCACATTTTAGATGTCCTGAATGCAGCACTAAGTAAATGAAATAAATCAACAGCACATGAAATAAATCAACATATTATTAAATTTTGTAGAAACCAGTGGGCTGCTGAGTAGCAATAGAACAAAAGACTGTGAAAAGCAAAACAGAATAATATCAGTCTGTTAAAACTAATATGCTTTCAAAGCCAGACCATTATTTTTAGAGCTGAGTGACAACTTATCATGATAAGAATGAAATAAAACTGACTGTGGACGTATGTTTATTTCAGTGATGTTTTCTTTTGGGAAAAAGAAATAAAATGAACACTGAAATACTATAAAAATATTAATTCTTGTTTATTTGTTTGTGGTTTATTTGTTCTTTTTAAAAAGTGTATCCAAATCCACTTTAGGATGTATCTTCTGTGTTGAAAACTATACCTGATGATTCATGTGGCATCAGAATGGAAACAAAGTTGGAAAAAACTGTATGTCCCATGATATGGAATTCTGCTTGTAGAGTAAATTTGTCAATTTTCATGTAAACTGAAACTTCATCTTCAGGCAAACTGGAACATAAGAAGCACTCTCAGACAACCTAAATTCTCTCTGGACATTTTAAAATAGAGAAAAGTGTTTTGCTTCATAGTATATTGTGGCTCAGATGTGAAAAGGTGAAATACTTTTCAGGTGGTGTATCCGAATGGCTTTCCTGGCTGTGTCGGTTTCGGAGTAAATAAGCACTGATAATGCTGCCTTTACACTGGAAATCCACAGCATCCTTTTCCTGTGGTGGAATAACTTTTTATATAAATAGCAGTGGATACTATGGAGAGGCTAGAGGTTATTGTTTGAACTATAATGACTGCCTGGTCATTAGTAATTATTTCATGAGGTATTGCAGAGCATGTTCTTTGAGCAAAAGATATTAAAATTTGAAAAAATGAATAAATAAAAGAAAAACACTGCCCAGCAACTGCAATAGAACAAATCTTCTATTTTGGATTATTTGATTGTCAACATATTGACCTCAAAGGTCTGACTCATCAAGTCCACTTCCTATTTAATTCATATAGCAACATATATAATATAACAACGTATATGATATGACTAGAGATTTTTCCAAGGTTCAGATTCCTAACTTTGATTGCCCAGATTTGTTTTAATTATCAAAATGTTTCCATTACTGAAAGCTCACTAAAACTTTTTTTTTTACATGAATATTATGACAATTTACACTGTACATATTAAAGAATGTGTATTTCTGCATTGACCTCCATGCATGTGATCTATTTGAAGCATCTGTTTTTCAAATAATTAATGAATGTTAGAATTAATTATAATAAATTATTTATTTAACTCAGTATTACTAATAAGAGAATGAGCTTGGCAAAACAATAAAAAAAGAAGAAATTCTAACTTCCATGATTTTGTTGGTTTTTTTTGGTTTTTTTTTTGTCTAATCACTTTGTGAAGTTACAAGTGGTGGGTTCACCCAATTTCATGTGCAAGGGCCTTGGCAATCAACACGTATCTTTCCACTGACTTAGATGCACATTGATCCTGTGCTATACTGTATCCCTGTGATGCAGTCAAATCATTTCTATGAAAGCCAAATGAAGCCACGAGATACAAAATGCTGACTGTTTTGTTTTTGCATGCTTCATGTGTGTAGTACTGCAATGCAATATAATTGAGATGATAGGCAAATATTACTCTTCACAAAACCTTGAAGTGGATTACATCAGCTATATAATACATTTACTATATTGCATTGGTATGGGCTCTGTGTGTCAAGGTTTTGGGGAGCATTTTGCAGGGTTGGCTTCTGTGAGATGGGAACAGAAACTTCCCCCATGTGGGACAAAGTCAGTCAGTGCCAGCTGGCTCCAAGGTGGACTTGCCCTGGGTGCATTTGGCCAAAGCTGAGCCAGTCAGAAACAGTGGGAGTACCTCTGAGATAATAAGTTTAAGATAAGGTAAAATCCACTGCACAGAACCAGCTGGGAGAGAAGTCAGGACATGTGATAGAAATAGCTCTGTGGACACCAAGTGGTGGAGGACGGGGAGGAAGCTCCAGGCACAGGAGCAAAGATTCCCCTGCAGCCTGTGGTGCTGCCCAAGGTGACACAGGCTGCTCCCTGCAACCCATAGAGGTCCACGGTGGAGCAGAGGTCCACCTGCAGTCTGTGTTTGTGAAAATAATCTTTGGAGTTCAAATTCCACATTGAAAGCCATCACAACTGCATGGATGATAGGCATTGTACATGTGGTTTTCCTTCCGAGGAGAATCTCCTTCTGAGCAACAGGGCCTCCATGCGCCCCTTAATGGAAAAGAAAATTCAGCAATGATCAATGTTGGAATAATCTTGTCCTTTGAGTAGGGAACCAGAAAAAACTGTTGGAGGAAAACTGAGCAAGCACAAACGTGATCAAAGACAGACAGCCTGTGGTTATGGCCAGGATAACAGGGTGAAGGAAAATCATAAAATAGTAGCAATGGGATTTTTAGTTTAGTAGAGTTTTTTTAGGTTGTTGAAGGTTTTTTATTTGTTTGTTTGTTTTTAATTATTATTCATTAATTTGTTTTGTTTTAAGAAGACTTTTATACCCTTTTGGGACTTTTTCACCATCTTAACCTTGACCTATTAAAGAGGCCATGAACGAATATTTTATTTTTTTTAAGTGGGACTGGCTTCATTAAATAAATAATAAAATAATAGTAAAAAAATTTCAATTCCATATTAGATTACTGTTTTGTCTACATGGTCTTTTAAAACTACTTGGAAATTTCACTTTTTTAATGCCATCTGTTCAAGTATTGCATCTCTTGGGAAGCTGTCCATCTTGCTTGTCATTTCATGTCTAGTCACCATTATAAGGGACTAGGTTTTACTCTACTTATTACTCTGTTAAAAAAGTTCAAATTATTTCTTTCTCTGTCAGTGAAATAGAGATACAATTTCTGTTCATGCAGAAAACCTTCATCTTTTCTCCCTAAAACTAGTTTTAAGAAAAGCAGGGTAACTGCTCACATGTCACAGTGGAAGAACTTCATTATGGAAAAGCTGGGGTAGTTTTCAGTTTTAGGGTTAGATTTCTGGCTCATGTAAGTTAAGACAGTTTTATTTAAGTTTCAAGCCACCTAATAATAATAGACTGTTCATAAATCACTAGTGTGGTTTTCCCTTCTGACTTTCTACTTAAAAGGCCTTTATGTGGTCAGAAGAAGGGACATGCGAACACACATGGAGTAAAGGGCATAAATCACAGAATCAGAGTATGCCGAGTTGCCACATAAAAGACTGTCACCAGCCCTAAACAAACTTAATAGGCTTTTGGAAATGAAGAAAGAGTGTATAATTTTTGATGTTTTACTAGCCATTTTATATTTCAGTATGAGCATGGCTAGAGTTTAAATTGCTCTTCCAAGAAAGACAATTTTAGGATACCACATAGTTATGCAATGGATCCTCTGTGATGTTTGTCTGTCAGTTGTACTATTGTATACATATCTGACATAAAACCCATTATGCGAAATAGTACTTTTTGTACACAACAAGTGTATTCTCCTTTTCTACCTTTTCTAGGAATCTGCAGAGCTTCTGTTACCTTATGCTGTTTGCTAACACTATTAGGTACCATTTCTTTGGGATAATGGATCTGCCACTTTCAGGTCTGAGAAGTTTATGTCTTTGCTGTAATGTGTCAACTTAACAAATGGAAAAGGTGTAATGCAGTGAGAATTACATTACAAAAGTTCTTAAGCTTGAACAGAGTTATCTTGAGCTCCTCCAAAGTGAAGAATAGCTTCTGCAGGTATTGGGACTCCTGAAGGAACTTATTTTGATGCAGAGCACCTTTCTTATCCTGTGGGCTGAGATGTCCAAGAGCCACAGAAAGAGAAATAGAAATTGGAAGGGTGAAAAGAAGAAAGCATAAGTCTTTGTGTTTAAAATGCTTATTGACTTGGAAATGCAGTTAAAATGAAAAAAAAAACAAAAAACCAAAAACAAAAACAACAAAACATTGCAAATTAATTATGATAATTTATAGATGAACAACTGAATTCTTCAGAGAAGGGTAATGAGAAGTGACTACAGATGTTTAGTTAGCAGAGCTAACTGCTTTTAAATGTCTACACAACTTAATTCCTTGAGGAGGGAGAGTGAGCTTTTTAGTCTGCCACTAGTAGTTGCAGCCAGTTTTTTGTTCTCTCTTTCTGAAAGAACAAAGAAACTATTTGGTGTTCCTGTTCCTTGACCAGTGATTGCATGCAAGGAGGGGGAAGTTTATAGGGAGTTCAAAAAGAGATATTACTTTCATTATTTGAAAAGTACTAATGTAAAATGACCTCATCTGTTCAAGTAAAATAAATTGGTACTTCCAGGCAGGAGTAAAAGTCATGAAATCTGTTTTTGTACAAACATGCATACATGCTTCTGACCACATGCACATAAATGTGTGTATCATTGTAAAGAGAGAGCTACAATCCTCTCTGTATTTTATTGGAATTTCTTTGTGATGATGAGAAATAAGAGAATATCCAGAGTAAAGTGGCCTCAGCAATATTAATTTTACTTTGCTGACACTTGGATGAAATGTATAGTCTTTTCTTAAATAATCCTGTGTTCTGCTTTCTCCCCTTCACAGGATGTCCCCATTTCAGAACTTCTGCTTTTTGTCTTTTATCCTTCCCTCCCCTTCAGGGAAAGTCTCAGGCTTTTGAGTTCCATCAAAGGCTCTAGTAGATTTCCTAAGTCCTCAATTGACCATATAAGTGTTTCTTGCTGTGGTAACCAACACAAAACTTAACAAAAAAATCTTGTGTTTCCACTTCAATGCTGGAAACCTCAGTACACATTCATCAGTGAGTTTATGTTAGCATCCAGTGTATTATAAATCAAATCATAAATCTTCAGTATTACAGTATGAAGTATTGGTTAATGGCATGTATAGGTAAGGCTCAGCCTAATTTTTTTTTTTTTTTTTTTTTTTTTAAATAACTGAAACAATGAGGATTTTGGTGGTCATTTTTATTTAGAATTAAATGCAGTGAGGGTCCAGAAAGAACTTTCTCATTTTTTTAAATACCACTAGCCCAGTGTCTGAGGCAGATATGGTGAATACTCACAGAAAGCAAATGGAGCACATGGGACCGAAATCCTGTTTAGTCTCTGTTTACCATAAGCTCAGATTTAACACAGCTTCCTGTGGCTGATGCCTCCTCAAAGTGTAAGGAGTAAAACATGAGCAACCTGTCTGTTCCTAGTAACACAATATCCCTCTAGCTGCACAGTTTCCTCTTACAAGCTTAAATTACTTTATATTAAATGAGAACTGTCATGACACAGTAGCATAATTGAGGCAGTGTGCATAAAAAGGGGAAATTACAAACATTTTTATTATCTTTTAAAATAATAGCACTTCAGAGAGATGAATTAAAATATATACATAATATTAAGACAGAACTGGTGACAGAAGGCCATAAATTGTCATTGTATACTAAACATTGTAGTCAGTCCAAACAACCTCAAATTCAAATGTGGTGACAAGTTCTAAATCTCCAACTGTGAGACTAATATAGGAAAAGGACTTAGACATGGAAATAATTGTAAAATGCAGAATGAAAGAGTGTTTTTTTCCATGCAGCTAATTATATTCTGGTTGTCTAATTAATTTATTTAGCTATAGTCCATTGAGTAGGACTGCATCAAATCTTCCAATCAAACCCTTTTTTTTAACAGAAATTTAAATAAAAATTGATTTGTTTTTTTTCCAAATTTTACTAGCTGAGTTTCATTTGTGTTGTGAGCTGTGGAACATAGCAGGATTATTACTCTTTTGTTCTTATATTCTAGAAGTTCTTATGTTGTTACTCTCTGAGAATGACCCTATTGTGTTTAACATTCTCTACTCACGTAAAAAACTGTTTTGGCTGTCTAGAAGAGGTAGTGTGTACACATCTTCCTCCCACTAAGGATGCTTCACAGGGTTCTCCAGATCTGCTGCTGGTTGTAGGAAGGACTGATGGCTTTTGATCAGCCTTGCTCCTTGAGGCCTCGTTTGGTGGAACCTTGCTTTGGAATAGTCTGTGACTGGTCAACCCCAACCTGCCCACATCAATTACAGTTTTGAAACCTTCTATAGACTACTTAAAACTGTTTGTTATGCAGGTGGAAGAACCCTAACTTTCCCAATAGTTCCTTCTGGCAAAGCCATTCCCTGTGCTTGAGCTTCAAACTCAGCTGGTCACACAGAGACAGCTAAACAGTCATAGATGATAGTAAGCCATATAAATTCAGATGGAGGATGCAAGGCAGAAAAAGACTTCAAGATTTAAAAAAAACAAGAGATACTTCGTGATGGCAAGAAAGTCGCCCTAATACACAGCTATTTGGAAGTAGAGAATTAAGGAGACGTAGACTATGAAATGGGAGCAGAAAAGGTGTGACAGAGGGAAGAAGACCAGGTCACAGGGCTAGGTACAAAGTGAAACTGAGGTTAAAAGGCAGTGAAAGAAGAGCTGGAGAAAACAAGCAATGAGGAGAGAAGTCTTTCAAGAAACCCTGTTTTAAATATTCAAATGTTCCTGATTTGACCACACCTGTGGCTATTCTTGTCCTTTGAGATCACTGCTTATTTGTTACTACAGCTCTTTTCTCAGGATGACTATGCTCCTCAGATCACAATGATGTGTACTATGGTATATTAAACCATAAAGGACACTGTACACTCTAAGTTGAATGAGATTTTCAAATGAAAAACCAAAGTCTCAAGTTTTATGTTAGCATCCCTCTGTATACAAGTCCAGTCAGACTCTGGAATACTTTGCTTTTCTTCCTGCTGTGGTTATCAGGTATATGTTTGGAATTATTATTTATTCAGAGGAAATTGGGTGGTTAATGTAATTTGGTCAAGAAGTAAAGATTTTTGAAGAAGAAGTCTTGTAGCTTTTCTTCAAGACTTCATATTCTAGACTAACTTGATCCCTAAAATCTCTTGTCATTCCCCATGAGGCCAGCTTGTTACATTTGTGGTCACAGCACAAGAGAACTTGTATTGTAGGGCCTTCCCCTATTTCTAGTTAGTAGATATGATTTTCAAAATGGATAATCTCAGTAATACAAAAAGACTGTAACAAGTGTTAAAGAAGTCATCCTTTGGGCCTGACAGTTTAAAAAAGTCTTTAGAGTGTAGAGCACGACAAACACTACCACTATCTTAAAGTTAAATGGAGGGTCTAGAAATTTGTCATTATACAGATTATGAAAATCTTGGTTTCAATATACCAGAAGCAGACAACATACAGATTGTTCAATACTGAACTGTCACAGAGTAGACAAGTCAGAGAGAATGTGAATTCATTTAGAGAAGATTTATTTGGTTTGTGTAATAGGGAGTGTAAAACAGTAAGAGCCCAGTTGCCTAGCTGTCACCTGCCTCCAGGGTACAATCAAACACTGCCAGTGAATCAATAGCCTGGGAAGATTTTTTTCATAGAGCCGGAGTTTAACATGAAGCTGTAAGTGCCCCAGGTGGCAGAGTCATTTGTTCATTAGTGACTTTTCACAATAAACAATTGTGGTTCCATGACATGACAACAGTAACTTACCAGGGTTGAATAAGAAAAGGAAAAAAGACCCAAATCCACAACTCTGAAGAAGATCTCTGATAAAGTTCTATAAATCCTAAGAAACTCCAGTCAAGAGTATGGCAACAGAAGCAAATACTGCAGTAAAAGCCTATTATGTTATTCAGTTGCAGCCTAGCTGATCTACTTTAGAAAGAATTTCCTCAAATTGCTTTTCATTAAAAACAGAGTCTGGTATCAATGCTCACATCACCCTGTGTGCTTCAGGCAGAGATTTAACTTTTACATTGTGTCTTTGTACTCCTTTTTCCCCTTTTCTTAATGCAAAGCCTATAGATGATCTGAAGGATGGATTGCAATGGGTACTGTGTTGCTAATTTATGAAATCTGTGCCTTTTAGAGATTATTTTGTTGAAATTAGTGTAAGCACTGGTGATGCAAGATAAGAAGAAAGAGCATTAAACTGCTTGTGCATTTCTTCTGAAGTTTGAAAATCCTATTTAGAGACCAACTTTAACATGATTTAAGACTTCCAGCAGTGTTCCTGGAAGCATAAATAAGTAAAGCTTGAAGTTGTGACAGGGTGTATCTCAGCTTCCTCTCTCTTTTGGGGAGTGTGGAATGTCAGAGTGGAATTCAGATTTGACGGAATGTAAGGCTGTGGTGCTTGACATTTGCTGACTGTGTGCCAGCAGCATGACAACCCTTTAAAAGGACATAGTAAAAGAGAGGGAAGAAGAATCTTTAAAATTATGTTGTTGTAGGGTTGAGTTTGCCTCTTTAGTAACTATTAAATAACCAATACACAATCATCATGAGTTTTGTTGTTAAAATAAATGTCATAGTTTTGTTATTTTTTTAGTGAAATCAAGCATTAGCTAAGCATTTTCTAAATCCTTTTGTGTTCATCTAATGTCAATTATGCATTCTACACAGCTTGCTCTGCCTGGTACCAAGCTGTTCAGGTATCTCTGACCAGAACTTTATGGACCAGTTACATTATACATGTAGTAAGCAAATGGTCACTAGTGCTAAAATGCTGTTTAGTACTAAATACTGAAGTATAAGAAGCTTGATCTGCTCTTGTTTGATAATTCTGTTACTTGCTGAAGCTAGGAAAGAAAGCCATTTTACCTGCCCATCCAGCAGGTACCTTTTAGAAAAATCCATTTAAGAAATGTTGGGAAAACTTGACTGTTGAGTGACTTACTTTTTTGGGGGTTTTCCCTCCTTATTTTTCTTATGTGTCCCTACTGGTTTCAGTACAGTTTCATTTTAAGTTGAATTTCAGGGTTTAGCCTGTGGCACAATGCACAAAATCACAGTACAAGTGTGTCCTCTGTTCCATTGTGTCTGTTCTTAGATTGTTCATTACAATGGTTTGTCTACCGAAGGAAGTAGTTGAAGTTTTAGCCACTATTTACTTTGGAGAGACTTCAGGAACATTTGAAACATGTGTTTCATTTTAAGAATGAGAATAAGGAAGGTCCAGATGTCCTCCTCAATCCAAGGTATTTTCATTAACTTTTTTTTTCCACTGAAATTTAAAATGTTTATTTACCAAAACTTCAAGTAGAAAGAAGTGTAAGGGCATGTATAATGATGGTATTTCTGACCAGTTTAACCTTTCAGGCATTTCAGCAAGATTTTATTAGTTTCAGTAATGACGGAATTTCTGAAAAAGGGAAGACTTTCCTTTATTCTAGAACATAAACCAATCCTTAAGTTAATGCATTTATCTTGAGGCATCACCACTTTGATGGGTATTATTAGTTGTTTTGAGCAAATAGCACTTCCTCTTCCAAGCTGGTATGTACTTTGAAAAGTCCTCAGTCTTATACAGAACAAATCTTCAAATTCCCAAATTTTAGGGGTGCATCAAGAGTATCTTGTTGAATTCGATTTGTGACATTTAAGACAAAAGCAATAAAACATTGGTTAAGTTTTATAAAATTTTGAATACAAGGATATAAGAAGATATGTTTTGGTTCAGAGCAGACCGTTTAGCCAGTATTCAGTTTTGAAGAGCACCCATGTCCTTCAATAACAGTGGCAGTTACGGGATGTGGGGCAAGCATCCATAGTTCATCCCTAATGATTTCCTGTCCTCCATGCATTTTCATCTCAGGAGATTTTCTGAGCTTGATGTTGTTAATTTTTTTTTACTAACTTCCATTACATATATTTTAATAAAGGTGAAAAGTTAAAATTTTCACCTTTGTGTTGGATTTAGATGATGAAGTTTTAGTACCAGAGGGACTTCATGGATGGCTTCTGTGAGAGGAGATCAGGAACGGTACCCGTTTCAGACAAAGCCAGCTGGCTCCAAAATAGACTCACTGCTGCCCAAAGCTGAGCCCATCAGGGATGCTGATGGTGCCTCTGTCATTAACATACAACATATATATATTTATATATATATATATATATAAATAACATTTGTAATGTTGTTTCTATTTAACATTTTAGAGGATGTAAAATCTGCTGTGCAGCAGTTGTCAGAGAAAGGAGCATAATGATTTGGGCTGGGCTAAAGTTAATTTCCTTTAGAGTAGGTTGTATAGGGCTGGATTTTGGCTTTGTGCTGAAAGCAGTGTTGATAATACAGGGATGCTTTTGTTCCTGCTGAGCAGGGCTTACACAGCATCAAAACATTTTCTGTTCCTCACCCCACCAGTGAGGAGGCTGGTGGCACACAAGAAGTTGGAAAGGGACACAGCGAGGACAGCTGACCCCAACTGAGCCAAGGAATATCCCACACCATATGGTGTCATTCTCGGCATATAAAGTTTGGGGAAGTAGAAGGAAGAGGGGGAATGTTTGGAGTGATGCCATTCATCTTCCCAAGTTTGTCTTCCCATGTGTGATGCAGCCCTGCTTTCCTGGGGATTGTTTGCCCATGGGAAGTAGTAAATGAATTTGTTGTTTTGCTTTGCTTGCATGTGCAGTTTATGCTTTACCTGTTAAACAATATTTGTCTCAGACTACCAGTTTTTTCACTTTTACTCTTGCAATTCTCTCCCCTGTGGGAGGGGAAGGGTGTACAAGCCGCTGTGTGGGGCTGAGCTGCCAGTTGGGGTTAAACCATGTCAGTGAGAAAATAAGTTAGGACAGTGGAGGAAAACAGACCTTTAGACACTAAGGTCAGTGAAGAAGGAGGGGGAAGAGGTGCTCTAGACATCAGAGTGGAGATTTCACATAGATCATAGAAAAGCCCCGTTTATTCCCCTGCAGCCCATGGATAATCATGTCAGGAAAGATATCTGCCTTGTGGTTTGTGGAGGACCACATGCCACAGTAGAAGGATAGGCCCTGAAGAACTGCAGCCCATGAAAATTGTACATGTCAGACCGACACTACTCTGGACCAGGAATAAAGTGTGAGAAAGGAGGGACAGAGGCAATGCATTATGAATTGACTGTAACTCTCATTCCTCGTGCCCCCTGTGCTGCTTGGGAAAGGAAGGAGATAGAGGAGACAAGAGTGAGGGAGTGAAGGTGGGTCTGGAAACAAGAGGAAGTGGAGGTCTTTATTTTTGATTTGTTTTTCACTAACCTGCTCTACTTTCAATGGCAATAAATTAAATTTATCTTCCCCAAATTGAGTCTGTTTTGCTCATGATGGTGATTGGTAAGTGATTTCCCTGTCCTTATCTCGATCCACAAACTTTTAAATCTTATTTTCATCCCCCATTCTGCTGAGAAAGTGGAATGAAAGAGCAGCTGGGTGGGCACCTGGTGGCCAGCTAAGGTTGAGCCACCACAACCTCACTTCTCTTTTCCTTGTTTAAATAAACTTACACCCATCATTATTTTATTGTGGGTTGTTATGAATGTTTTCTGACTTTTTCCCCTTTTCTTACTCCCACTAACTGAGTCACAGTTTTCCTGAAGTGTCTGAACATGGCTTTTGACTCCAACTGAGTTTTTCCAAGCTGATGAGCTTCTGGGGTTTCCACATTTATGTTACTGAGGATTAGATTTGCTGTATTCAGGAGATCCTTACTTTTTGTTAGTAGATTGACAGTAAACCTTCCGGTTCTTCTTTCCCCACACAGTTGATATATACCAGCTTAAGGTGTTGGGGTTAAAATACGATCTAAATCCTGAGAAACTTAGGTTGAATCTCAGTTTTACTACAAATCTTTGCTGTCTGAACTAGGCAAGTGTTCTCATCTGACTGACCTTTCTGCCTCAGTTCCACTCCTACAACTCTCAATTTATTATGTTCATTTAGATTGCAAGCCTTTCAGGTTGGGACTGATTGTGTATATTCAATGTCTAGTACAGGGCTGTGATTTAAGCTGGCTTCAGTACTACCAATAAAAATAAATCATGTCATATTTGCTTTCTTGTCATTCAGTGAAAATGCAGGTGTTTCTGCTGTTGATGGATAAGAATGGCAAATAAAGTGACATACACCAATGAAATGCCTTTCCACCATGCAAAAACACAGAAATATTTTGAAATCCTGCATTTAAGATGTGTATCTCTAGAACAATACCTTAAAAAATAAAAAATAAAGGTAACATAATGTTTTATATAATTTGGTTTAGCCAGGGAGTAAATGAGGAATGATAGAGATAACTTGGGCTGGACAGAATACTTCACATCTTCAAAGTGCTATGCCAGCTATAACTAATTAAACCTCACAGTAGGCAAAATATTTTTTCTTGGAAGTAAACCAAGAGTATTTAGGTATGAATTAGATCAGAAGAAAAACAAATTACAGGTCAGATAGTTCTAACAAATATCTCATTTTCTTCCTTCAGTTTGGCTGTTTGAGAAAAACATTTCTTTTGTAATGGAGGAAAAAATACTTGTGTCTTTTTAACATTTTCTCAATCTAAATTTTTCGTTGAAAAGTCCTATTTTCCTCATGGTTTAAAATAAACCCTGCAAGAATTCTCCCCCATGTATTCAAATGTTAAAAATCAAAAATATAATAGTGAGTGTCTTAACAGAGGTCTAAAGATTCATTATGCAAATGGTCTGGTTTGGTAGCTAAGTCCTTATCATGTGATCTTGGTCAGCACAGACTTGAAAAACAAGTTCACATTGACTGTGTAAGAACTTAAGCAACAACAAAATGAAAGATCCCACTTGCATTAGGAAAATGTCTAACTTTATTCATAGATGAGGAAAAAGTAATTTCAGATTTAGATTTTATAAGAGCAAGAAAAGGACCAGAGGCAGCTGCACATTTAATAGACAGAGTTAGCTTAGGGTTGAACCTTTCGAAGATAATTTAAGCTACTGTTTTAATTGATTACTTTAGTGTCAAGCAACAACTTGCTTTGGGTAGTATTAGGTTTTCAAGTTTATTTTATTTTCCTCATATGACTATTCAAGGATATATAAAATCTTGGACAGTTTTTGCTACAGTGACTGTGCAGTAAAAGACAGTCAAGGTCTAACTAAGCAGAAAGGCTTCAGTCCTGAATATTTTTCAACATTTAAAGCGGGTATTAAAGGTACTTCTCGTAACCTTCATTTCTTAATTTCATGCCTAGAAAGATGCTATGCTGCAGCTTATGAAGTTTTATGTTTCTACAGCTTCTCAAAATGGACTCAAAATTTTGACATTGGACACAAATATAGTGTGATGGGATATTCAGCGAATAATATTTCCCTTATTTCCCTGTATGCGTTTTGGTTTTTTTTTTGTTTTTTTTTTTTTTTTTTTTTTGTTTTTTTTTTTTTTTTTTTTTTTTTTTTTTTTTTTTTTTTTTTTTTTTTTTTTT
>JAWWTY010000106.1:98495651-98522166 GCA_035222235.1 Margarornis squamiger
TTTTTTTTTCTTTTTTTTTTTTTTTTTTTTTCTTTTTTTTTTTTTTTTTTTTTTTTTTTTGTTTTTTTTTTTTTGTTGTTTTGTTTTTTTTTTTGTGTGTGTGTTTTTTTTTTTTATGGATATGCGAAAACAATATGGAATGTTCATTTCTGAAGCAGCTTTCTTGTGATGAGCTTTCACAAGCTCATGTTCTTCATGGTACATTTTAATTTCTGTGGAATGTTCAGCAGTGAAACACTTTCTATGGTATCTTTGGCAAGTATTTATGGAATGATGCAAGAAAAAGAAACAGCCTTGGAATGCAGGAAGGCTTGCAACAAAATACTGAAATTAGCAGCTGCAAAGCTGTGAATGCCAAAACACAGTTCCAAGAAATTAAATTCTAAAGTCTCCTAATTTTGCCAGCTGTGGGTAAATTAAATAAATAAATGAAAATGATGTTTTACGTCTTAGAGAAGAAAAATGGTATGGAGCTCCTTACTCCTGAACTGTATCATGATATTATTTCTAATATTATCACATTGATTTGTGTTTAAAAATTCAGTAATTTCACATTTTGAACTGTCTAGGGAATAAATTATTCCTGAGGTAATTTGCCTCTGATTTGAAGTAAGCCTTTTTATGACTCAGTAGTATATATTTTGGTTTTTTATTACATCTGAAAATGACACCTAAAAGACTCTTTGCTCTTTCTTAGAGTTTAATTTTTGGAAATTTCTCTAATATTTAGAGAGTTTCCAGTCCATCAAGCTAATTTAACTTTATCCTTTGTCAGTCATACCTCACCTAGTTGATTTGAATTCAGAATGCTTTGCGGTGGGGAAACTGATACACCACTAATTTGAATATACTGATTTGCTTACAGTGAAATGCAAGGATCAGGCCTCTACTATCATTTTAGATTGCTGTATCTTGGCGGGAACAAAAGCTGAACTGCATTCATGCAGCCCAGTTTGACTGTTCCTATCTGCCAACATCCAAACTATTTTCATGCTACTTCAGGAACATGTAGATTAATACTACATGTTTTATTGCATCACAGGGCTAGTTGGTGCAGGTGAATGTATGTGTGCTTGTGTAGAGGTATTCATCTTAGCTGAAGACAGTACTTTTTCAATGCAATTTATAATGGAATCAAATTATAAGTACTATGAAATTAATCAAACCAGTGTAAATGTTGAAACCATTTCTCCCAATAGGACAAACTCCAATGAAATGAGAATGAAGAAAGCAATTTAAAACCTCAACTATCTAGAGATATGCTTGTTGTCTTGAACAGCTTCAATAGCTTTTTCTTCTCTCTTGGCTTCCTCTTGAAACCCCAGTCCAGTTCAAGTGAGTCAAATTAATGTAGCCTGATTATTATATACACCCCCAACAGGCTATTTACATTTTGATTCATGTGACAATGTACTGTTCAAGTACTTCCCTCTACATGTTACTGAAAAGCAATCCGTGCCATATAATAAAATAATGCAAATTATTTTTCCACTGAGAGCAACAAATAAGTCTTTCATCATTTTTTATTACTCGATCTTTATTGGAAAAAAATAAATTCTGTGCACTTAAGCACAATTTTACCTTATGTCTTAATATTTGTTTGTTAACAAAATATAATTGTCCTATCCATTATTTTTGTTGAGCACATGGTAAGAGCTTCCACCTGCCATCTCCTGAAAACGGAAAAGTCTTTGTTATAGTCTGAAAGTTGCAAAGGCAAGAGGGTATTTATCTCTAGCAGTTTCAATTATTTTCCAGTGGAAGCTACTGAAATGAAAGTATGCTTGTCTGTGAAGAGAAGAAAACCATTCATTTTTGCCTTCTTCCACAAAAAAGGACCTAGCAACCTGAGTTCAACTTCAGTTACAAGTAGCAAAATGGTTAACATAGAAAATTCCAAATGCAGGCTGAAGAAGTAGGTCACCAGGAATCCCATGAAGCTCAACAAGAAGTGCAAACTTCTGGGGAAGAACAATTCAATACATTAATATATGTTGGGAGGCAATATATGTTGGAAAGCAAGATTTCCTGAAAAGGACCTGAATCTCCTAATGGACAACAGGTAGAATGTGAACCAGGGATGTGCCCTTTATACAAAGAAAGCCAATGGTATCCTGGACTGCATTAGACAAAGCATGGCCAGCAGGACGAGGGAGGTGATTCTGCCCCTTTATTCAGCATTGGTGAGACCACACTTGTAGTACTGTGTCCAGTTCTGGGCTCCTCAGTACAAGAGAGACATGGGCACACAACATGAGAGAGAAAGAGTTCAACAAAGGGACACAAGGATTCTTAAGGAACTGTAACACCTGAGGGAAGGCTGAGAGAGCTGGGACCATTCAGCCTAGCTAAAAGAAGGCTCAAGAAGGATCTTATCAATGTATGTAAAAACCTGAAGGGAGGGTGCAAAAAGAACAGAGCCAGGCTCTTCTCAGTGGTGCCCAGTTAAAGGATCAATAAGCACAAACTGAAATGCAGGAGATGCTGTCTGAACATCAGGAAACACTTTTTTTACTTCGAGGGTAATAGAGTACTGGGAAAAGGTTGCTACGGCAGGTGTGGAGTCTTCATCCCTAGAGATACTAAAAATACAGGTCTGGGCCACCGGCTTTAGGTGGTCCTGCTTGACTAGGGGAGTTGGACCAAATGACCTTCAGAGAATCTTTCTAACTTC
Source organism: Margarornis squamiger (assembly GCA_035222235.1). Taxonomy (NCBI): domain Eukaryota; kingdom Metazoa; phylum Chordata; class Aves; order Passeriformes; family Furnariidae; genus Margarornis; species Margarornis squamiger. The sequence continues at coordinate 98,498,326 of JAWWTY010000106.1, forward strand.
AAACATTATGAAATTCTGTGATTCTGTACACACAGTCTACAATTTTTATCGTGGTTGCATGACTTAGAATCACAGTTCCTATTAGCTTACTTCATAAAACTATGTGTGTCATAAAATTATGTGTGTGGCTGTTTTCTTCTGTCCCAAACCTCATCATTACTGACATGAGAGGACTACATAGATCTCAAATGATCCATGAACAAAAGTACACTCTTGCAAATGCAGTGATCTCTAGAGGCAGATTAGGCTTCTATTGATTTAGTAACAAGAATCCAATAGTATTAATGGCAATATAGAATCATTGACTAAGTAAGTATTCCTCTAATGATGTTAGGTACAATTAGATTAACTATCAAGGATCTTTTGACTGTTACAACAGAAGAATTCATGAGTTTGTAGAAATTTGGAAAGCGCCTTCAAACAACAACAACAAAAAATAACTCTGCTTTGAATCATCCCATCACATATATTCTTACGACATTTTTGGGGAGCAATGTTTATGAATTGATTATAAAATATTTGTCCAGAAGTATGTTTTGGTGAGATATGATGTGTCATGTCATGTGGGACTGACTTTTCTTTTTTGAATAAAATGGTACTCTTCTCATTGCTCTCCTCATCTTCCTGAGAAAGGGAAGTGGAGAGGGAAGTGCTGAGCTCTTCTTCCTTGTATCCAGTGATAGAACATGTGGGATTGTTTCAAAGCTGCATCAAGGGTTCAGACTGGACATTATAATGCATTTCTTTATAGCAAGGGTGGTCAAACACTGAAACAGGCTTCCTAGAGAGGTGATCAATGCTCCAAAACTGTCAGTGTTTAATAGATATTTGGATAATGTTCCTAAACCCATTTAACTACTGAAGCCCTGAAGCTGTTGGGCAGTTGGACTATATAATTGTTGTAGTTTCCTTCCAAATGAAATATTCTATTCCACTCCAATTTTCTATAAAATTGTCTCATCTGATTCTACTACTCTTTTAGATAAGTGGTTCCTAAAATAGCCAGTAAGATTGTTAAATAAAATAAAATGTAAGCTGTCCACAGTTATCCAGACGGGACAGGATACAGGTTTTTATCCAATTTCTTTTGAGATGTATGTCAGTTTATGAAAAAGTTCTTGGGCAATGATACTTGCAATGTTCTATTCTTTATTACATGATATAAAATATAATTCAAGACCTGGCTATATTTTGTATGTTCCAGGAATGATCTTCATGTGTACGCATAGGTCTTTATGTACCAAGGGTTTTTTTAAGATCTTCTTAATACAAGGCAGGTTCTTTATATGTATTTCATTACTGTTTTATCAGGCAGCAAATAAAAGGAGACACATCAGAAAAGAAAAATGATGTTTTAGCTGAAACAGTCACCTGGTATTTGACACTGTTCTTGATTTCCTAATTTGCTGTAGTTCTTCTGCACAGGCTTGAATAAGTCTGAGAGTATGAGGTTCTGTACGCTAATTTCAGATATATACAACATAAATACATTGTTCCAGCTCCTGAAAGTAATTTCATTGAAAGACAAATGCAACAAGGTTGCCTTCTGGATGTGCCTGTCTTTATTAACTAGACTAAAAGCAAATAAAATTACCTAAGAGCAAAAACTAGATGAAAGAAAGTGTTCTTCAGTTTCCTTGGCCGGTACAGCTTTAGTCAAGGGCAATATAACAAATAAACTCTTTAAGTCTTCTACTTTAAGAACTCCAGCTTCAGAATTTAAGAATTAAATTGTTAATAATTATTATTATGAATACAACAATTAAGTTAAAAATTAAGAAATATTATTGTTTAGAAGAGTTATTTCAGGGTTATTTTTTTCATGCATCAGAGCCTTGTTTTTCAAGCTTTACAAAGGTGATCTTAAGTTCTGCAGAAAAATTCCCTGATTGGGAGAGCCAACCATAAACAAGCTCTGCAGTATTTCTTCATTTCCATTTTCCCTGTACATTACATTCTACAAAGTAATATAAATGTGCAGACCCTACGTGCCAATATAAACTCACACTGATCGCTTTGCAGGCTTACAGCCAACATTTGTATTATCAACAGTAAGTATCATGGAGAGGCTGTGTGCAGTCATACTTCAAATTAGATTAAGAAATTAATACTTAATATGTCATGATTTATAATGGTGTATTTTCTTGACAACAGTGTTAGGCTAATTGTTTCAATTACGTTGGAATTCATTGCTTGTTACTGGGAATTCATATTGATTAAGAGATTAGATACCAGAAAGTATGCAACAATTTTATTGCTTCCCAGCAGTAAAATAGATGTGCCAATTTAAAGACTTTTCCAGTGCAACTCGGTATTTACAACACCTTTACACAAAATCTTGCATGCTCAGGGATTTTATTTGTCTGTGTTCATAGTCCCTGACTAAACATATTATGGAGGATTCATCAAATATTAAGTTTGAAGATAGGGATTATAAAATCATATAATTAAGGACTACTTAATATAAAGTGTATTGCTATTTTTAACTATGTCTGTAAAAGGTTCATAAAAGATTTTTTTATACCTTAACCCAGTTACTATTAATTTGAACTATGATATAGAAAGCCAGCATGTGTAAGACCTTAGACAAACTGTTTCTTGAAGTACTTTTTTATATCTCTTCCTCTGAGCATCTGATAGGTTCTTTTGGTCTGTCTTGGCTGTTGGAGCTATGCTTGTGTCTTTAATCCTGTTTCTGATTAAGTCTTTTTTTTCTTTCTTACACTTTATAATTTTTGACCAGAATAAAAAGAGTAGTGTTCATTTCTCTGGGACAGTTCATAAGCCTTTTTTTTTTTTTTTTTTTTGTGCCCAGTCATCCCACTTAGTAGTAGAATAAACATGTATATGCAGTGTCTTTCCGTGCTTGAATTTTTGATAGCTTTTGTACTCGGTGCTGGGGATTTTGATTTGTGAGTGGAGAAAACCAGCTTGATTTAAGTTACTGTGTCTCATGTGCCATGGTGGAGGCTGGTACTGCAAAAGTTTCTCTTATCTACCTTTGGGTTGTATTGCTGAAAAATATTCTTTGAAATTTTATTTTTCAAACCAAAGCCAAAACCTTCACTGCAGTAGAATGACATAGAACATCCCTTTCTTTGAGAAAAATATTCAAGTCTCTAATGTCGTCTTCTCACTTTATAAAATGTCAAGTCACATCTTGACCTATTTCCTTTGGTTTATGTAGAATTCCCAGTACTGTGGGGCAGCAAATCCACATTTTGTAGACAATTTCTCACTGGAAGGATACATTCTTATGGCAGTTTTTGGTGAGCCTTCTGCCAATTTGGAAGCACCTGTGTTCTGAGAGGAGACTGCCTTTGAAGGACTAGTGTAACACTGTCCCCTTGGGAGAGATAGGGCAGGAAAACTGTTGACTAACAGATTGGAGCCTGTGAAAGGGCTTCTTTCACCTTCCCTGCAATTATAAGAGGCTGTGGGGCGAAACAGATCAAAGCCTGTACCTTGGCCTAGGAGACTCTTACAAGTTATGTGACCTCCCAGGTGGTTGACTGATGCCATGGCATTTCCTTCTCAGACAAGGCATTCTGACATGGACACCACTGATATTGGGGAATTCCTTGTGAGATATCCAGAAGTAGTAGAAGTGCAGCCACAGATGTTGCATAAGGAATATGCCATATTCTGGGAAGCTGTGCGAGTAGATCCTTGAGCTAAAAGCAAAGTATAAGATGTGATAGACCTGATTAAACCATTACCTTGTATTTTATAATAAGAGGACAAGAGGGCAGAATTTGGTCTTTAAATGAAGACTTTTTTTTTTTTTTCAAGCTTGAGTACAAGATGAGGAAATACTTATCTTTACACAAATGTTGCTAAACATACTATTATTTGTTCTCAAAAAGTCAAATCAAATAAAAGTGAGTACTGTTATAAACTGCCAGTGAGACAAAGTAGGAAATCCAGTCCAAATTATTTTTTTCCTCAGAGGACTCAGTGCTTGAAATGGTTACAGCTATGGACTCTTAATGACTTGCATGGGATATTGATTCAAATTGCCTTAAACATAGCAGGCAAAAAGCGATTACATTAAAGAAAATTAAATTTAAACACCATGACTCTTACTGCCAATGGGTGGAAGCTCTTATACAGCAAAGCAGAAAGTACATCATCCTTAGGGTTTCCAAATTTGCCAAGTGTAAAATTGACATTTGTGGCAGCTCTTGCATGCAGTGGCGCAGTTCCTTGCAATAGTTTGCTGGGTGTACTATAGTAAATCATGAAATTAAACATTGTGGAAGGTTTAGTGTCTTTACCAGTGGGTAGCTGTTTACTATGTAATTCAAATGTATGGTAAATGTTAAAGGATTTTAATCTCTTTCATTGGAATAGAACCCCACAACTTAAAGAGGTGTTTTGCTTGTGTTTCTAGGCTGGGCAATTGCTTGTTGCACGCTTCAAGTTTGACAGATGGTGTTTCTTCTAACTCTGAGGAAATAATTTTAAGTGTATGGGTTTTTTTTTAATAGGGGAATAGGCATTTTGGCACTCTATTAAAGAATACTGAAAATTTTCACAAAATATAATGTCTTTCCACAGAATAAGACTATTACCTAAAAAATTTTGCCTCTTATTTTAGATCCTGTCAATACTTTAAGGTCAAACTCTGTGCTTGAATCACCAGAGGAAGACTTTCTTGTAACGCATGAGTTCCTCTGTAAAGCTGCTGAGGCCATAGCTACCAGAACCCCAAGACTTCTCAGGAAAAAAAAAAAAAATATATATACATAAGGCTTAAAGTGTTAGATAAATAAAAATGTTCAATGAAGGGAAAAGTCTTCATAGAGAAGTTGGCCTCTAACTCACCAGAAAGACTGGAAATATGTAAACTAACTGAACAAGCTCCATGCAGTCTGCAAGATAAACCCGACCTTGCTCTGTAGGTTGAGTGTACATGAACCAAAAGCCTGAAGCTCACTGTCTCCCTTCACATCGATACCTCTCAGCTATATCTTCCTTGTGGAAAAGAAAATGAAAAAAGTTAGAGTAAGACTGCATCAAGATTAAAGGTTTCGGAAATACATCAAGGGTGCTTATACAGTCAGTGAGATCTTTAGTGACTGGTGAGGTTCATAAAGGGTGTCTTTACCCAAGCTGTGGTCCATCCAGGTGCATCAGCATTTCCAATGGATAGTTGTAAAGGTTAAGGGGAGACCAGATTTTCTAATGAGAACACAGAAGACCCTGAAGATAAATTATAATATCTTATAATAAATAAAGAAATAAAGAAAATTTCTGTTGTCATTGACTTCTGCTTCTTTTGAAAAGCAGAAGCTAGCTTTTTTTAGCTGACAACATTTTAGAATCAGCTTAATTTTACTTCAGCATTAAATTGTGCTTTGTTGCCATACTTGTTTGGCAAACAAAGAACTGATTCACTTTTTGAGGTCACTGGATTGCTATCAAAATGTCAGATGCCATGACCACAAGGAAGTCTAGGAACAGGGAGACCTTTCCTCAACAGAGCTGCAACAGCTAGGTTGTCAGTTGATGTCCTCTGTTTTGCAGAAGACTTGTTCATGACAAATGCTGACTAGCATCTCTCTAGTAAAAAAGAAAAAAAAAAAAGAGAAAATAAGAGAGGACACAAGACTGGAAATTCACTTTTGAATACTCTTTAAAGTAGTTAGTTTAGCACATCAAAAAGAGCTAGTCATAACTACCATGAAGAGAGCGGCTTGGACAGTGACTGGAGGGTGTTTCATGGAGTCTACATGGATATTAGTAAAATTTAACTCAAGAATTGTTGCTGTTTGATTGTTTGAGGGGTCTGAGGCTTGGTCCTGGCCCAGAATGTCCAGGGCAGTTTCAAACTAAAGCTGGGCCCAGGGTAGGACCTAGCACAGTCAGGGACTGTCTCCAAGGGACAGTTTTGCTGTTGGCATCCGAATGTCAGTATCTTTTTTTTCTTAATAATATTATCTTAATTATTAATAATATTATCTTCCCCTCTAAATTATTATCGTACTTCAAATGAGTATAGCAATAAACAATTGTTTTAGAGATTGCGTATTTGAGCTTCTCTGGAAACACAGACTCTGAGCTAGACTATTTGTATGTAGGAATTAAATGTTTCAGTGTCTAATACAGGCCATACACTGATCTCAACAAATTATTTCTGAAACTTGGCTAAGGGCTTCAGTTATTCAAGTAAAAATAAGACATCATTTTTCAAATTGGCCTATTCTGTGGTAGTCTGAAAAATACAGTCTGATTGAACATCCAGGGAAAGATATTAAAAAATTTTAGATACCTTTACAAACTAATTGAGTAATCAGATCCTCTCACACAGAACATATCACAAACATGGATGACTTCTAACTGCATTCAACTTCCTCTTTATATTATTTAAAAATATTTATCTTTGCCCAGAGAACTAAGGGGACAAAAACAATTAGAAATGTGAATATGTTCTTTTAAAACTCTTAGGTTGGCAGGTGCATTTACTTTAACTGTAACTACTTTGAGCCCTTATCAGCAGGTTTATATATTAAAGAAACAAACAGAATTTTTCTGATTGTCGTACAAGCTATTTCTTAACTCAGTGTGTGAGTACAAACTTGTTGGAAAGCTAAAAAAGTTGCTCTAATTAATCCCTTAGAGAATAATTAGCAGAGCTGAAGATATAAAATTTAAACCTCCCAGGTGGGTTTTTGTATAACAGTCTCGTAGAGCACTAATAAAAGTACTACACTTTTCCTAAGAGCTAATGCACTTGTAAAACGACCAGAGCATAAAATATTTTTGTAATAATCAGGAGAATGAAGCAAGAAGACTGTTTAAATAAATACCACTTGTCAAGGAGAATAGATTCTTAGAACGGTTCTCTCCCTTTCTCCTCTGTTAACATTTCTAGTTGTTATGCTTTATGACTCTGCTTTACAAGCCATGATCATTTTTTATTGTTTGCCTGTTTGGTTTTCAGAGACAGTGAATTGAATTAGCATTTGGACAGATGTGTGTGCTGGATTTAAGTGAGGCTACTAACATACTCAAAGTTAATCTGAATGGTTTCAAAACTGAGGTTAAAAAAGTATAACTGGTGAATAAATAAAAAATGTTTGATTTGGTTACCATTTTTAAAACAGCTTTTTATTACATTGAAATTTCCAACACAATATGTAAGATTAAAAAAAAACCAAAAAACCACAAACAAAACAACAAACCAAAACAATAAAAACTGCACCCACGAGTATCAATGATACTTCTTTTTGGATTTTAGAAACATCAGACAAAAAAACCCAAAAAACCAAACAAACCTCTTTTAGCTATATTTGTCTTGAAGAATTTGCAAAGACAAAAAAAACATGCCTTGACCTTCTCTAATAAGAAGAAAGGTTGCATAATAAGAGTACAGCAGAGGAACACAGCAATTAGACACATTTACTAGACATAGCAGTCCAAATATTTGGCTACTTAGGTATACTTACTTATTGAATGAAGAAAAAGATGTGAGCAACTTAAGTCTGTTAATGAAGATGAAATTAAGCAAGGTTGCTAATTTGATTCTTGTGGGATTTTCTTGTCCCTCTGTTTAATCAATGTAAGACTTCCTTCTCCCAGCCTCTTGGTCGTCTCCCCATGTGATGCCCTGCAGAATTCAAGTGTTTCTTTGACAGTGGCCACAGCCTCACAGGAACTGCCATCATTGTGGGAGAATGCAAAGGCTCATTAACCTTCAGCTCTTTTTCCCAGCCTTTCCAGTAGAATTTAGTGTAATCCAAGATAAATGACCAACAGGCTTTGGGAAATATATTCAGCAAACTTATAACTTTCTTTTAAAGCATTCAAATAATTAATTGTTGAATGTTATTTGTTGAATGCCTCCCAGTTCTGACAGTATCTTCAAACACCTCTTTTACTCTAGCATTCAGGTACCTTTTATTAAGCAGCCAGAGCAAAGAAATTTGAAGACATCAGATGCTACTGCTGTGTATACCAGGCTGAGAAAAGACCATGGAGGCCAGAAGGACATTTAGAAGTAAATAAAGAAGTAAGAAAGCAATCTCAAAAAGTACAGGAATTTAGAAGTTTAAAAAGTTTTGGTATATGTTATATGCTTTTTGTCTGTCACACAGACACATCACATGTAATAAGTTGGCAGAGGTGGATGTGTGTGTATTTGGACTCTCAAAACATGCAGTTTTGTAATTCTATCCTAAATATCAAAGAAGCAGTGGTTCTTGTATTGTCTGATACAATTAAAATTTCCTGCTCCAAATTAGCTTTGAAGAATAAAAGCTGACATTTTTACTAATTTATTTTCAAGGATGAGCCATTCATACCAAGTAAGAGAATGGAATTTTAAGTAGAAAAGTGATGTTTATCAAGGAAAGTAACACTAGAGATAAACTGCATACCATGAATTATGCTCTATGAACAGTTATAACATTAATGCTTTTGCAGTTTTGAGTGGAAGCTGTCTTCCATAGTTTGTGAGTTGCACACTTGAGATTTAATTAGATGTATGATTTTGGGAGGCTGGATTCACCCCACCCTTTTCTTCTGTTTTTTTTTTTTCTTTTAATTTTTCTTTACTCTGGATCAGAAAAATTAATTCCTTAGAATGGTGAAAAGAAAACTAGATAAAAAAATGTGGTTAAATTTTAGCCATTCAAGATTAATTTAAGTGAATTGATAGCAGATCTGATTAATTTCATATTATTATATCAAGAAAGTATATTTCATAAATAAAAGGTGCTTCTTTCAAGTGAGATTGGAAATGTTGTTAAAACTTACAAGTCCCTCAGAGACACTGTGTTATCAACAGGAAGCAGTTAAGACAGCATGTGCAAATGGTTTAGATGCTCAATCTCTTCAGGGAACACTTAGTCCTTGTTTAAGCCTTTACAAAAGGTGTATCTAAAACTGTCAGGGTGTCTCAGCTTTTATTAAGTTCTGGGAGATTTCGTATAACTACTTTTAAACAAATCATATGTTTTGGACTTCATCTTGTCTCTGAATATGCCTGCTCATCTCCAAGTATTATGGCTGGTAACCATGCATGCAGAAATAGCAGGCAAAAGAGAGGCTTTAAAGAACTCCACCCTGGGGTTATTCCTGCAAATGTAAAATATGTCTGTGCTGTATTAGTCTGCATCAGCATTTTCTGCAGACAAGACAGTCTAAGTAATGACATAAAGACTGGTAATTATGGGCAACTGAGTCATATCCTTCTAATGTAAACTGACCTTAAGCTTCCTCTGACTGAAGTTCATGCACTGAAACATGAGGTGGCACAACGTGAGGTCATGCGGTATGTGACCCCATTCCCTTATGCATTATCTCTGCATAGACTGCAAAATTATGTATGAGAAATATGTGTAATGACTGGGTATGATGAGTGTGGGTTTGAGATTGCAGGAGTGATTACCGCATGTTACACTATTTTCTGAAGGTGTGGTGAACTTGCAAAAAGAGTACATTAGTTAAAATACACTGCCATAGTTCTGAGTAGTCAAGTTTTTGTACTTCTGTGTACTAATTTGCTCAAGGAGAAAACCAAAAACAAAACATTTGACCAGATACAAGTTATATACTTTTCCTGAGAGATATTATTACAGCAGTACAGTGCTAGCTAATGCACTGATATTGATTCATGGATCTGCTGCATAGTTTTGTAATTTTAAGATGCTTTGACAGCTGTTACAGGTCAAGGATTTGTGTGTTATCTGGCAAAGACAGATGTAGATTACACAAATAGAAGTTTTTTTTAAGTTCCCTACTATTCTCCTTCATAAATGATTCTTGTTACCTTTTCATTTAAGGTCTTGTAGGTGCAGGATTTTGCTGCCAAAAAGATAAAAAATTTCCCTTAATCATAAGAAGTAAGGTGGTGATTTTTTAATGCCATGAATCTCTAGCGAGGTGCTGCTGAGTTCTATATCATCATTAGTTAACATTCCTTGGCATGCTTTGGCAATGGCAGTAATAATGGCTAAAGGCAAGAACATCCAAAGGCTGGGGTCATATTACTGCCACAGCAGCAGTAGAAGCAGCAACAGCAGGCTATTAAAAGTTTTCAGGATTTGCTGAGAGATTGCAGAAGAGAGAAGAGCAAACATCTCTGCTTTCTTCTCAGTCACATTTTGACTAAATCTGTCCTAAGTAAAAATAAAACAAGCCAGTGAGTAGTAAGATTGACCCTTGTTTGTGCTTGTCTGCATTTATAACAGGGATGATGCCTCTCAAGGTTCTGCCTTGTGACAATCATCCTCACAGACCAAGCTTAGATGTGGTTTCTGGGGAGAGTACACACCAAGGTTACTTCTCAACAGGCAGTGGGGGGAAGACAGCTTAGCTGTGGGGTTGCAAGCTATAATGTAACAGGGCATTAAAATAGGATATGACCCATTTTATATCTGGTACATATGAAGCCTCAGAGGGTATCAAACAGCATAGGGATAATTTGGGCTATTCCATGCACTGCCAGTTACTTCTCTCCATTAAGCTTTGCCGTAAAGGCTCATTCTGCTTTTCTAGCTAAGGCAACATAAAGGGCTGAAGCTTGTTCAGAGGTGAGGAAGGGGAAGAGGTAACCACTACTTTTATTCTTTGTTTTACCTCCTGTTTTGGAGATCCATGGACATCTCCAGCCTGTTCAATGACTCTTCTGCTCTGCATGGCAGTAGCCTTAAGTGTACAGAGTAAGAGGAGAAGAGGACAGAGAGCTGGTCATGCTGGGCTCCCACTTAAATAGCAATCTACTTTGGGTGGCGTTGTACTAGATTAAGACTTCTGCCATTGTTGTCTTGCAGTGCTGAAAGTTCAGGGTAGAATACTACTAATAATGTATGACTGAGGTGGGATGAGCTTTAACATAGTCAAGGTTTCTCTCAGTACTGAAAAAAAGGGGAAATTCATGTATAATTACAAAAAATGCATTGTTTCCTCACATTCTAGAGTCAAGCATGTGAAGACTAAGATATGTTTCTAGCTTTTGTAGAACTTGGATACATTAAATTTCTCTGTGTGGTTATATACCATATTTTCCACAGGATCCCTCTTTTCTCTGCTCAGTATATCTACATAGGTGAGCAATCAGGTTGCCTATGTGAAAAATAATGCTGGTATTCCTTAACTTAGAAATTATTCAAGTTGCCAACATTCACCATAAATTATTTAACTTTATAGTAGCATTCTTTGTACACAGTCTTTATACATCTATTAAATACACTGATCCTGCTTTAGAAACGGCTTTTAAAGCGATATAAATTAGATTTTCTTCACTTCTTTAAGTCTCACTCCTCCTCTACCCACATCTTGAGGAGTCTTGTTTAGTATAAATGGCATGCTGAGGAGATATAGAAAGATGGAAATTAAGTAACCAACTTCTTTTATGTTACACCTTCTTTTGGCTTCTAAGCATGTAAATTGTTATGAGACTATCTTTCACATCAGTAAAGTGGCTGTAATTAGATGTAAGTGACTGGAAACAAGCATGAGTCACAGTTCCTTATACATTGCTTCTTAATTTGGCACACTTTCAAATTTATCTGCTCATCGCATCTAAGTTTCATATCATTACATCTAGACATTGCACAAAAACTACAAAAAAACCTGAGCCCTACATGGAGCTTTCAACAGTGTTTGCCCTGAGCTATAGAGAAATAGCTCCTCCCTTTCCAAGAGGTACAAATTAGCTAGTGATGTGGACTTGGTAATAGGGTCCAGATAATAGTTAGTGACCATCTTTTAACAGTAAAAATAAATAAATTGTGAGTTATAAAGCCACAAGAAAATAGTTTGTCCTGAAAAAAAATGTAAAGTGTTCTGCATTTCCAGCTGGTGTCACTGATTAGATTTTGCAAAACTGCTCATCTAGGACACCTGAAACAAATAAATGCCAGTTTACCAAGAAATACATTTTCAGCATGGACACTAAAGGTATTTTCCTCCTAAAAACGTATTTCAAAGGAAGGAGAAGAGAACACAGTTAAAATAGTATGAATTTGTGCTTAATAGAAAGAACTGTTTTACTAAAGTCTGGTTCACTTAACAGCTCTCTCTCTTGCTTAGATGGCATCAATAACATATTTTTTATAAACTGACTGTCTCACAAATGTCTGTTTGATATTTTTGGCACTGTTATAAGAAAGTCTACTGCTGACTTTTGCTATGCTGGTGAAGCTACTAGTACATTGTCCTGGAGACAGCCTCAGTGAATGATGTGGGCTACAAAAGAGCTCCCCAAAGTGTTTGTGTTTTATTTGGGTCATTTCATTCTTCTGGTTACAGTGAATTCCTACAAATAAGTACACTGAGATGAGCAGATATCACAATGGAGTGAGGAAGGTGGTTAAACTACTTTTATTGCTAAGTAAAAAAAATAAAAATAAATGCAGAGCAATTAAACTTTATTCTCCAGAGTTGTACTCTGTGTCAAAAATTTGCAAACTCAGTTCATTATCTGATGTCCACTTGATGCCTCTTTCTCTTTACTCAATTCTTGTTTCTGTAATGCTGGCTTTGCTCATAGAATGCCTGATGTATCCCATGTAAAAAGCAGAGAAGATGGGCAGCTGTGCATGTCTGGCACCCCAAATGACCTTATTTGCCTACGGAAATGTTGGTGTCTCTCAGGACTTTACGGTTTTAAATTTTTGACCTACCACATTTGAAATTTTATTTAGCAACCTAACTCATCCTTTTGTATCTCAGTCCAAGTTCTTGGTTCAATATTTGAAAATACAACAGTGTACACATTGACTAAGCATAGTACTGAATCAGAAACTCAACTTTAAGCAGATACAGACATCCTTTCCAAACTGGAATAGTCCCGATTGACTTCAGTCTGTTTTACATTCGTTCTTGAGTGTGCTACTGTCTCAAATGCAGAAAAAAATATTTCTCCAACCAACTTTGTTGATAGGGTAAATATGTAACTTGAAAAAAGCCCAAATACAGGTTCTTCAAAGTCCACCAAGACTTTTTAAAGTATTAATATTTGTTAAAATCTGAGTCCTTTTGGACCAAAACTATGTTTTAAAACCACAATTTATTCTAATTCTTTTACAAATGTTGAATTGTCTCTCAATGATGGCAATGTGATCACATTTCTGTGTTGAAGTGATTGTCTGAATTGGCTAGGTTCAGACATTCACATTCTCTTTTAAGCCAGAGTCTGTTGTTTGTTGATTTTACAAGGGCATTTGGATAGTTTACTGACTCAGTTATAACTAAGTTAGACCAGTAGTGCTCACCATTTTATGATCTCGAATCTCTCAAACTAGTTGTTTTTTCTCTTTTGCCTCTGATAAGAGGTTTTATTAGATGTACTGACTACATGCTACTTGCTTTGCAACATATATAACAACTTTCTTTGAAGTGTAACGTGAGGAACACAAGTATGTAGAGGGCATCATGTGACAGGAGATTCAATTTTGCAGCTGCCTTTTAAGTGCATGAGGGAGAGAAGAGGGACTCTGAATTCAGCAGGCCCAGAGGTCTGTAATAGCTGTTAGAAAAAATGGTACAAATTAAAATTAACTATGCTCCTTGCCAAGTGGTGAGGCATATTACTGCGCATTAGTTAGGAAATTAATGACTATAAACATTAAAGGCTTCCCTTTAATTTCCATGTCTGTAGGCTCGTTTCACATTGGAGCAACTCTATTGTCTTAAGTGGAATAACATGTGATTTCCACTAATGGACTTTAACGTGGGTGAGTATCACAAATAACATCTAAACAGTCCAGTCCTCTGGTAACAAAAATGAGGACCTTCTTTGTGACAGTACAACTGCACTACTATACAACACTTAAAGTTATGACATTTATTTGTTTATGAAACCCTTGCAATTATCTTGCCTGAAAAGCAGGGCATTTCTGTAATGTTTCCCTCTTTAATTTGCTACAGCACAGGGCCACTTCTGGAAACAATACAGTGCTCTGGAAACTGAGATCTAAGCAGCATAGGTTTTAAGAGAAATAAATAGTTCCGCTTTCCTTATATCTTTGCAAATACATATCCTAATAAGAGAGCAAGAGGAAGGCAAAGAGATGATGTCTTCCAGATGACAGCTTTCTGGATGGAATCTGAAGTCTAAAGCATGAGAAAATTTTCATTAACATTCAGATTGCATGTCATTTTGATTCACACTCCCTAAGCAAGCTAATTTGGGCTGCAGCCAACCCTCTTACAGTGTGATGACAACACAACAAGCTTCACTGCCTCTCTTTCATTGCTAATGATTCCTTGAGTGACAGTTGTGGTCTCTGAGCTCGGCACGACACTTTACCCTGCAGCGACCTGCAGTGTCAGAGCTGCCTCTGCCCTTGGCCCCCGCTGAGCTTTCTGTAGCAAGGACATTCTACTATGTCAGGACAATGGCAAAAAAGGGGAAGGTCTGCTCAGGACTGTGCCTGGAGAATGGCATGCTTTCTGTGCATGTTGCTGTGGTATAGAAGCCACAGTGAGTAATTTGATCTGCTTCCAGTGCCTCCACCCTTTCACACTGAACAAAAGGGTACAAAGCAAAAAAATCTTCAACTCAGCCCAGGCTTCTTTGTGAAAGAAGTTAGCATGGGAAATATTTTACCCACTTGCACTTGTGTATAGCTGCTGTAATGTCTGATCTGTTTCAATACCTTGCCTCTATGGTAGCAGTTTAGTTTGAGGCCTGTTCAGCTGTCTGTATGTAAAAGGATGGATATTCCAATAATCCTCAAACTGATATTTATAAAACACAAAGAATGCTTTAGAAATCATAAACAGGTTATTGCCCTATTGAGAAAAAACTGGACATCACCTTATTAGGGTTTGGGGAATCTAAATTTATCTGCACATTATAAAGAACTTTATAAAATTATCCCTCAAGGGACTAAGTCTTTCTGGAGGGCTGCTGCAATACCTTAAAGTCAATGAAAATGTATGGGCTGTTAATGATCTTTGGATTGATTATATGCATACAATCTCCCTCCAAACTCCATTAATTTCATGGAATAGTCCTGTAAATATGAAAAAATGAAGTCCCTAGAGTTGCATATATCTATTGCTATGGGGGATAGATGCCTGCTTGAGCATTTTTTAACAGTGTTGAAAGTTTTGGTGACTTGAGTAGAGGCTTGACTAGAGGTCCAGCAAAGGAGTGATGAAATAGGGAAGATGTTCACACTCATAGCATCTGTGAAAATAAAAAGCACTTGTTTAGAAGTCTTGTCCTCGAAGTTCACATTTGTTCGGCTCCCTTTGAAGCCCAAATATCGCTTGTATGCTAGTAAACCAAATGGTCTTTGGACTTATTCTCTGGCGCCAATAATAATAGCCTTATTAATGTAGTCCATCCTATTTTACCTGACTCATCTTCATATCCCTGTTAAGCATAGTCTTTGGGTCATGTTTGACTCAACACATTTGCCAAAGAACAGAGAAAGGTAGTCCAGAAAACTGTGAAGAGACAGTCTAACAAAATTGAATTCCAGTACTCTTATGGATCTTGGTACAATGGAATTTTCTTTTGTATATATGTGTGTGTTTGTGTATACAGATGTGTAGAGATGTGTATCAGTAAAAGGGTGAAAGTAATAAGGAAAATAAGAAAGGAGCTCAGTCAAGGTGAGGACACAGTGCATGCCTTGGTTGAGTATGATGTCAGAGGGATCTCTCCTACTTGTTAGAGAGCGTGGAGAGGAAGGGGGCTGAGAATGGAAAATTTGACAAGGAGAAGAGAGTTGTTCTTTAGAATTGTCTTTGTTCAAGAGATTTCCACAGATGGAAAGGACAGAGAAAAGATCATTGTGGGAAAATTCCATTTATGAGGTTTATTCTCTGTCTGTCCTGAGGAGTAGTATTCCTGGGTAGAGATAATACCTCCTCACAGAGGCACTGTGAGGTCCTTGCTGGGAGAGCACAGCTTTGAAGTTATGTGCATGTGAAACATGTTGATAAAAAAGCACCCAGGATATAGGCTGCACCGCCCTATTTCCCCCCTGTCATGACTTTTGCAGCGTAGTTTAGGTTTTTGGCTTTGGAAAAAACTTCTCCTTAATACATTAGCTGTGGTTTGGTGCTCTGGGTACCTGCATGCATATCAATTCAAACAGGGAGTATCAGCCCTCTAGTGCCTGTAGAAACATCACAAGCTTCTGATGTGCTGTCAATAACAGGCAGACAACAAGACCATTTTTTCCTCCAGTTATTTCCCTAATAGCATCACTGGTTTTACAGGTTCTAGGCATCTTTAGTAGCAGTTTCTGTTTGCTTGTAAAAGCAAGGGATTAAATATTAGGCAGAACACCCACACTAACTACCTGGGAGGTCCAGTGAAAGAGCCGAGGACTTGTATTTAAGTATAAAAATACCTTGAGCATTGACTTTGTGAATGTGGGCAAGTGAAAGAACAGGGGAGACTCATCAGATATTATTTTTGCCATGTGGAGCACAATCATGTTTCAAAACCTTTGCTTTTCCAAGAAAGAGTGTACTGCCATCCTTCTACCACCTTTGCTTCTTTTATATGTGTCATAACAGCAGGATGTTTTGGCTTCATATCTGGCATAAGAAGGTGGAACAGACCCAGTGTCAACACCCAGAGGCAGATTCAGCACCAAGAACTGCTACAATTTATAGTTCTTTCCAGCACAAGGCAAGATCTGTGGAGCAGCTGATTATACATTATATTTCAGACATAAAATACTACCCATAAAAATAGTCTGTTAATACTGAATGAAAGATATTGTTCTGCACGTAATAAGAAATCATTTTTTCTTTATTTGCAATTGAGGAAGGAAGGCCAGTAAGGGCTAAGATGGACATTTCCACTGTTCCTAGGCAACATCATGATTTTTCCACATATCTGCTAGGTAAAAGTGACTCTTCTTACTACATCTGGCCCCGCTCCAACCTTCATTGTGCAGTTTTCTTATTTATAATTGAGAGTTTAATTTTGCAGCTTCTTTAATTTCTCTTTTTGATGCAAATATGCATAAGCCATTTCTGTGTGCAGAAGAATTTTAACATAATAAAAGCACTATATTGAATCTCTAGTTACTGAACAGAACACAGATTTCATCCATTTCATATCAGGATTTGAAGTGTAGATTACTTAAAAATGCATTTATTAAGTCTGACCTACTTTTTAATCTTCAGTATTTTGGTTTCCTTACGATATAGGGAGCTTCAGGATTTGTTTGCTCCTGCCTGTTCATACTCAGGTTACTTAAATCAATAAAGGGAAATAACATTCATTTGCAGTAGGCAATAACCCTCAACAGACTATCCATGGGGCTGGGAACTCACAATTCCCCAGTTCAAGTTTTATCTGTAATGCTGTCTCAGAAGGGTTGCTCAGCTTTTCTGAATTTTTCTATTTGTAAGTGTTGGGTTTCACAGGCTTATATTTGCAGATGCGCTACAAAAAACTAGCTTTGAGTGATGCTTCTCATGCTTACCCTCTTCTCAAACCAAAAATGGGTGGAAACCGATTTACTGTTATCTCAGAATAGTAGCAGCTTTCATAAGTCCTACGGAAAATAATTACAGTACGAATGAGACAAGTGCTAGAATTATTGAGAGAGGAAATTAATATTGGCAGTCCTTTACCTTCTTATTGAAACTGAAACAAAAGTAATAACCAAAAGTTATAATGTGTGACTAGAAAAACAGTAACTAAGATTAAAGAAAAGACAGTGATAAGTATTTAAGATGATGAAATACCAAAATAAAAGAAAGGAAAAAAAAAAAGAGAGAAAAGATTATTAGTTACTACTAAATGTGATGTGGAAGCCAAGATAAACAAAATAGTGTGAAGGCCTGAAAGGTGTCTTAGACATTTGAGTAACAGGAAGATAGAACCTCTTAAACCAAATCTAGGCCTGTAAATTTTAAAGTACTATGAAATATATCACTTTTTTCTAAAGACTGAAAGAGTTTTATGAACATTCCGGAATCCCACAGTGCCAGTAGCTGATGCAATGTTATTTCTCCTCTGCTGGAGAATCATGACAGAACGGTAGTCGTCACTAGGAATGAACAGATGGAGAAAACGTTTTTAGAAATTAGTTTTTGGAAAAATATATCCATAATGCCTTTATTATGAGATCTGAGGTTCACCAGTGTAGAAAGTTAAGAGAAGCAAATTTCAAATTCACACATACAAGCATTTGTTGAAATAGTAAAGTCTTAGTTCCAGATCACCATGTATGTGTTCAGTATGATCATATATGTATTTAGCATATAGTTCCATTATTATCCTTGAAATCAGAGCTGATATTAGAGAAGGGAAAAGAGAGCCTTACCTTGTTCCTGAGCTTCACTACAGATATTTGTTACTAGCTCACCTTTCTGTGTCTTACATATACACCCCGGTGCTTCCAAATATCTGACTTCTGGGAAAAACAAAAGCTCAGAAGCTTCCTGAGAGGATGTGCCTACTGTTAGAGCAAATTGGATTTGAAAGAAACCTGAATTCAGGTAATTGAATTTGCCCTTAAGGTCAATAAGGGCAAGTGGATTCAGATCTGAGGAACATGATGAACCTCAACTCCCTTCCCAGAATCTGTTACTTAGGGAAAAGTCAGTTGTGGTGCAGTGGTGCACTTTTATGCAATGGCATCAGTGTTGTGTAAAGAACTGTTCTTTTTGCAAAAAAAACGCCCCCAAACTAAACCCAATATTAAGCTTCAAGAATGTTGACCAAATATCCTCAAAGAATGAATTCATAACATTGAAATATAACTACAATGCAGATGAATATTTTCAAACATACCATATATATATATATATATATATATAAAATACCTGTGGGTATTCTCAAAAAAATAATTTGAGTACCAGTTATGTTGTGCATACTGTCTGAATACATTCTTTACTCAACACTGCTGTTTTATTGTTCATGAATTTTAGAAGCATCATACTCCAAAAAAATTATTGACAATACTTGGTATGCAAAATGGTATTCAAAAGAAGTATTGAGAAGTTTTTGCTATATGTTTTTGTTTTATTTTGTTTTCCCTGTTACCAACAGTAATTAGCTATGTGGGCTGCGGTGCTTGGGATTTTAGATGGTGATAGTTGAGGATAGTTTGTTCTTAGCCTTGCATTTAATGGCTGTCAACATTGTTCACCATGTGAAAGCACTATCTGCCTTATTTCCACCATTCTGTTGGTGAGCATTCTGTGGCCCGTGGATCAGAAACAGTGATGTCAGCTGTTAACCACATCTACTTTTCTTGCTGTTGCTCCTTGTTCCTCCCTGAAAAGAAGACATTATTTGAATCTCTGCTTGACAGAAGCAAGCCAAGAAATTAAGTTAAAGCTTTGTGCTGCTGCAGAAGTATAATGATGCTTTCTTTAGATATAGGTATAGCTCTTGCCCTCATAGGCATATTTGCTTCCATAAAAGAAGATCTGCAGTGAAAAAATGCAAGGTTTAGCTATCATGTTGAGTTATAAAACCTAATATGGGACATATGCAGAACAAGAAAGAGGTTGCACTGCAGTGCATACATTTAAATAGACTGAGACTTCGTTCTTGTGAAACTGCTGTTCATTGGGGCTACACGATAACAACATATGCAACCATCAAAGCACTTCTCAGCTTGCTCATTCTGACACAGGGTATGTGGCAAAGATGCAATCTGGTCCATAGTAAAAGTCAATGTATTTGCTAGGGTGCAGACATAGCAGTTTGGTTATGACTGCATGCTTCATTGTTCACAGAAGAAACGTGTCAAGAGTGATTGCATTCTTCATGCCTACTGTGATGCTTTCAATACTTGAAATAAATTAACTTCTTTTTTACAGTCCTATAATAGAATGCCTTTTTTGTTACATTTTAATATAGAATGATAAAGTTTTGCTCTTTGTATCATTATTTTATGGCTATGAGTGAATTTTGAAAAAGACAGCTGTGTGTTTATTGCAGCAGGAGAAAATCCTAAGCATTTATAGGCCATGATGCTGCAGTTGAGTGCTAATTAGGAACCAAAATTCTTCATTCTGATGACTAGAAATCTATTTCACAATGACCCTGATGAGGTGGCATAGTTCCTGGAAAAGTGACTTTGTTGGTGTCTGATACATTTTCAATGCCAGTAAAACAGTACTTTGTTTTAAACGGTTTTTTATAATTGTTCCTGAACCAGTAATTTTACAGTTTTCTTTCTACATTTATGACTGAGATGAGTCACAGTCATGTACTGCATATAAACAAGTGGAAAGATGGGTTTGACCAGGTTGTATCAGAGAGAACACCAGGGAGTTTATATGTGCTAAACTAATGGAAGCAGATTGCTCTTAAAAACTATGTACCATTAAGGGCAGAATTAGAACCCTGCTTGCATGCACATACTTTGCTGTGGTTTTAAGAAATCCTTCAGTGTTTTTCTCAGGACCTTGAGACTGATTGATAGTTTATTTGCTTTTTATCATGCCAATAAATTTATGCTAATAATAATTTTGATGCCTTGAAAGCCCATTTTTCTGGAGGTGCAACCTCTTGAGAATTTAGAACCTTGGAACCCTGTATTATTGTCAGGCACATGTATTATTTCATATTAATCAGGAACTGAACAGCATAATCTTATAGTTTCTTTTACAAAGTGATCTAGGATACATCAGCTCAATTTTGTATATTTTATCTCTTTGTCCATTTTCTACAAGACCTATGTGATCTTTACTTTAATGGAATAACCTCTGTTTTGAACAGATGAAGCTTTTTTGATATTATTTTAAATATAATGAGTAGTCTTCAGTACTTGTAAGTTAGCAACTTTGATTCTTGCTCCTTAGACTATCACAATACAAGAGCAGAAGCCAGGCTAGTGGAAAAGGATGTTATTACTTACCTGAAAGATGACTTGAAAGGATTGTATCAGTGAAAGGCAGAAAATGGAAAGTTGTATTGGAAAGCTTCTTCCACAAACAGAATAATATAGAGACTTTGTTTATGGGATGAGCAAAGAGAGCAGTTGCTCTCTTTGTGTCACTGAAGATAACAGCAAGAAGAGGAAGAAAAGTTAGTTGTGTGACAGTGTAATTCATCTAGTATGCAAATAGAAAGAAACAGATATTCATATCTTCTTATTTTTTTCCTGGAATTCATCACTCTTTCTGGCACCACCCTTTGATTTTTGTTAGAAACCCGTGTGGGAAATTTCATTTTAAATTCTTTCTCAAGAATAGAATAGGGATGGTTAAAAGTTCTTCTCAGCAGAGTATGCCCTAGACTTCAAGAGTGATCATGGTCAGTGATCCTGTTCTTTTCATGCTTGAGTGGTACAGAAACACAATGAACCTACCCAGACCATGTCAGTGGTCTCCCAAAGGAGAAAAGAGAATGTTGGGGAGAGAGCTCCCCTATTGCTTGCTTGCAGGATGAGAGGATCTATAGAAATATTCACTCAGGAGATAAAGCAAGACTATACCACATAATCCTCCTGAGATCTAATATGTGGTCAATACTGTGAAAGGGAGAAGGATTTAGTAGACTGATAGCTCTTGTTTCTCAAAACACTGCCATCTTGGAAAGATTGTAAAGGGCAAACATAAAGTAATCAATCCCCTGCCATGTGCTGCAGTAGTAGTTCATTCTTTCCTCAGGGCCATGCTGAAAGTCACAGTCTCACCCTCAATAAAATTCAAAATAAATGCTCTAATAGCAATATAACCTTCCTTTCTAAGAAACTATTCACAGATTCAGGAGAATGTCCTTCTCCTAGCTTTTCAGGAGAAAGCTACCTTTCTAAAGATTTTTCTGCTTTGCAGTGGTATGCTAAGGAATATCAGAGAAGAAGGTTCAGGCTATAAAATAAGAGTTTGTAAGCTCCAAGTAGACTAAAACCTTATTTATATAAATGTGTCCAGAAAGGAAGAGGAAAAATCATACTAAACAAAAACATATAAACTATTTTTAAACATTAAGGCAACTAGCAATAATAACTTCCCAGAAGCTGTGTCTAGCTTTAGCTTCCACTTAGAGTCTGTGTCTAATCAATGACTAACATGGAAACCTCATTTGCAACCACACCACTGTGAAGAAACTAGCACAAAAAGGAGAGGTTAGAAGACAGTGGAGTTTATGCTTTAAACTTTGGCTTCCAGTTGACTTTTTGGGTCACTTTATCTCAATCTAGTATTGAAGTCACAATTTCTTAATAGCAATAGCAATAAAATACCTCCTTTTTTATTAATGATGATTTCTTGCAAACAAGTTATGTTGCATCTATGCCAGTGAGGAAACACATGCCAGGGAAGCAGAAAGCTAATTTGCAGCCAAACAGGTTAATTTAAGCATAGGGTACCTGGAATGGTGCTACGCTCTTTACTCTTGCTTGCTGATTATGCGGAGCTCTACAACCAAGACTGAAACAACCCAGCTCTTCTGCTATGGCCCACACCTTAATGCCTTAATTCCTCATCTGAATTGAACTCTGGAGGGATATATTACTGAAAAGAAACCACAAAGCATGGTTTTCATTTCAGTCAACTAATTCCTTAGGCTCATATTTCTAAGGAAAAATCACCTATTTAAAAAAAAAATAAAGGATATCTGATATTGTCTTAAGGAGGTATATTAAAGTGCTGGATAAAAGATGTACCTTTGATCAAGGTGTATCTAAGATGCTATAAAGGTTAGCTAGATAGAGGGGTTAAATCATCACATTTTGCAGTACTAGTACACTTCTCCCTCAAAAGGCCTTGTGTTCATCATTCCTTCACAAGGGAGTATCCCCAGTGACTGCGACTGCCACTGTAATTCTTAATTATGACCTGAAAGAAAAGGGAATAGTGAGGAAAACCCTAACTCTATATGCCTTTTCTGAAAATGTCATAACTCTTAAAAAGAGCTCTGGCACGAGTGTATGTATGTGTCCACACATCTTCAAGGAACTTCCCTTTCAGTGAGTTGATCCAGAGTTTTAATTATTCTAATCTTTTCTCACCCTGTTAAAATCAACCATGAATTAAATGCCTTTGTAGAAGTACTTTCCCTACTTTGCTTGGTAATTTATTGAATTTAAAAAGAGTAAAGATAGACAGAAATCAATATAAACATTCTGTCAGGCATCCAGATATTCTGTGCCACTAATGAAATTTGGTTTAGAAAAAAACCTGGCATGCTCATTAAAGGCATAGTCTGCCCTGATCCTGCTTAGAGAGAGCCTGTATGAAACATGCTGATCTAGTCACTACCAGTTTCCAACATAAACAATTTTATGATTCTCTGCTTCTATGATATTGAATCAATCATATCATACGTGGCCACATGGAATTTGATGGTACCTGATTCAAGATTTTTCAGGTGGGTAAAAATCTTGGTGTCAAACAGCAACAGGATAATTTGATCTTTTATCACAAATTAAAAAATAAATCAGAAAACTTTATACTTCTGGTAGGATTTTTTAGAAGTAATAATGTTTTTCATTTGGACTTCTATAACATGAGGTATTCGCTCTATTGGTAGAAATCTCTAATGCCTCCTTAAATACTTTTGAACCTCTGCCTTTGCATTATCCTGTGGCAATGAGTCTAATACAAGTTCAGACCAACAGGCTTAGGACTAGTGGGAACTGAAAGAAAAAGGCAGAGAAAGAAAGGAAAGAAAGAAGAAAGAGAAAGAAAGAGAAAGAAGGAGAAACTAAGAAAGAGTAAGAAAGAGAAAGAAAGAGAAAGAAAGGAAAGATGAAAGAAAGAAAAAGAAAGAGAGAAAGAAAGAGAGAAAGAAAGAAAAAGAGAGAAAGAGAGAAAAAGAAAGAGAGAAAGAGAGAAAGAGAGAGAGAGAGAGAGAAAGAGAGAAAGAGAGAAAGAGAGAGAGAGAAAGAAAGAAAGAAAGAAAGAAAGAAAGAAAGAAAGAAAGAAAGAAAGAAAGAAAGAAAGAAA
>JAWWTY010000106.1:98522266-98533940 GCA_035222235.1 Margarornis squamiger
TGTTCCAGCTATTATCTGACCCTTAAGACAGCTAGCACAGGGTTAGAGGTTGCTAGCTACTCTACATGTGAGAAACTCCCTAGAAGTATAAAAATCTACAAATTCATGAAAACCCTAAGGCATCAGTATCATTAATAAAGTCTTGACTGAAGGCTCCTGGAAAAATGAAACATTATACCTCAACTGTACGTGGTTTGTTACCAATGGCAAGCCTACAGGGCCAATTATATATTCATTTCAGTATGTTTTCTGTTTGATGGGAAGCTTTTTCTTTTAGCAGCAGAGACTGGATGCTGGAAAGACCTGTTGTGAACAGCAGGAGTGAGAAAGAGAAGTCTGATTCTATAATCTGTCTTTTGTTTTGTGGGCAATGCCTACTTACTTCAGCCACAAATACCTTCCTGTTCTTTTGATACTACTCATCCAACCCTCAAAAATAATGAAAAATTTCCCCAAATTCTCTGTCTCTTTATCTTCTCCTCTTGGTAGAAGCTAACAGACATTACGCAATGGTGGCTGAAGGAGGTATGCTTTTCTCTAGATTTTTAAAGAGAATTCACATCTGTACCTAAAGATGTGAAAAACTGGGTGCATGTTGAACCCTGCTGCTTCTTTTGACATTCAGAAAGCATCTAGATTAATTTCCTTTACTGTCATCCTGTACACATGCTAGGGCACTTCTGAGTCCTTGCATCTCAGTTAGTCTGTCCTGCTTTCAGACACTGGATAATAAACAACACAAAAAAAACATCATTAAACTCATTACAGTGCTAGATTTCTAAATGTAAAAAAATTAAGTAGGAGGATACACTTTAGAGCACATTAAATCTAACTGTGAGGCTACCTCACAGATCAGCTCGGATAGTTTTCCAACTAAGTATTTAAAAACTCCAAGAATGGAGACTCTGAAACTTCTATTAGTATGCAGTGCTTAGCCACTCTCATATAAATATTTTTTTTTTTTCTTATGTCTAACTGGAATTTCCACTGTTGCAACTCGTAATTCTTACCCCTTGTTTTAACTTAGGAGTTTTAAGTCTCTACAGATGTTGCTAGAGCAACTTGTGATGGAATAGGCTCTGCTATTTGGCAAAAGTGAGATGCAGGGAGTTAAATGACTTGTTCAAGACCAATCATCAATTAAAAGTCAGAACCCTGGGTCACATTATGTAATTATCCAGGAGACAAATTGACATTTCTCAATCTGTTATAAAAGAAGGGAATGAAAACAATAAAGAAACTGCAACACAAGTGACTTTTGCTTTTCTTGAGACATCTGTGACTACTTATGGTAAGAGTTGCTCAAAGTGTAGTTGTCAAACCAAAAAAAATGTTTGAAATTTCAGCTCCTTTTTTTTTTTTTTTTTTTTTTAATCTGGAGTAATTTCCAAATCATTTCCATGAGCTAAGAATATATTTGGTATTTGTAAGTATTTGCTAAGTCTTTTAGACTTTTCAGATTTAGCAATCTGGCCAGACTGCAATTTGTTTCTGAACTGTTCACCTCAGCTTTTTACTTCTGTGAATGTCTGATTGTTTTTCCTGTCTGATGGCTGTCAAACTTTGCTGACAGTAAGATAAGGCTGGCAAACAGACTACAGTGAATAGGAAAGCAATGACATCCATTGCAAATTCCTCAAAGTGAATGTTAAGCTGTTATCTGAACATCTACTAATTGTATATAGAATTATTCCATAAATACATTGAACAGAAATCAGTCTGGTTTTCATGGACAGTATCACTACTGTCACCAGCAGAATACTCACTTGAGGTGCTGGCTGATCTCAGACTTCTCCTGAATGCAACTGACCCAAGTTGCAGCTAGGGTGAGAAAAGGGCTCAAAACGTTCTCTGGGAAAATAAGGCAAATGTTGTTCAAAAATATTCAGGAAGCATTTACCAAATCAAGAAACTTAATTCTACTGATCCCAGTTCAGAGCTTACAAGTTATTTCAGATGCAATTTGTGTTCTTCCTGACTTTAGTAGCTTTCTCCACAACATTAGACCAGTTCTATTTACAAATATTTATTTCTATTTACAATCAACATGTTTATTGTAGACTGTACCTAGCGTGCTGAATTTGTCAGACAGTATGTTAGACTCCATAGTACAAGCCTGCAGCTTCCAGTCATTTGCCTTTCAGAAGTAGTATTGGTTTTGTTGTAGTTGGGTTGTGGTTTGTTTGTTTGTTTGGGTTTTTCACTAGGGAATGGGAAGGAAGCATTATAGCTGCACTTGCTGGGATAAAAGGACAGAGTACTTAAAGGCAAACAAAGGCACTTTTCAGTCTGTTGGGTTGGAATCCAGTGTCATGTCTCAGAAGTCCCTCAGGGTGGGGCAGATATACTACCGTAGAGTCATTCTCGGGCTGAACACCATATACCAGAGAGGCATTCACAGAAAATGAGAGAAGAATAGGAAAAAATAAATGGTCACAAGATTTTTTCATAGCCAGGGCACCTTCAGGTCCTGCTTCTGTCACATCTGTTACAAGATGGGGCCTAGAAGTTTAACTTTTACTATATCTAGATGAATTTAAATTCTGTGATGAATTTCACCTGTGGTTAACCATATTAAGATCTAATTCAGAATTGGTTTTGGTTTTTTTTCTCCTTCAAAAGCCATGAACACAAACAGTAAACTGAATTGCAGTTGGTTTGATTCTTTTCATACTGAAGAGTTAAGTGTAAAATCAAACCAGAAGTCCAAGTGAATTCAAGTTTTGTCCACATGAAAATACTGAATCATGAGTTGTAAAAGATAAACATTTAATTTCATATTCATATAAATAATGTTAACTTGTAATATAGTTTTGTGGTGGGAATACTATTTTTCTGGCTGCTCACAATTCTTTGATATTCTGAAAAGTCAAATATCTCAGAGAAGAGATACTTGCTGTCTAGGACACAAACTTTTCCAGGCAATATCAGAATCCTGATCCCTCAGTTGCACAAAGGCTACAAAAGCAAGACTGAGCTAAAGAATGTTCTAAATGAACAATATGAGTTATAGGTCACTTAACAGCTCCTGTTGTCAAGATGAAAGAGCTCTGAGTCACATAGGCATGCGCACACAAGCACAACTGTCATGTCACCCATAACCTCTTTAAATGTTAAGCCTAGAATGAAGAACAAATATGTCCATATTACATACTTTTTTCTTGAGAAAATCACAAAGGGACCAGAGATACTGCTAAGTGAGAAACTGTTACCACTGCTGGGTAGATTTGACTTTATACTCTGTATATCAGATTAGTCCTATCACTGTGATAAATAATTCTTCTTTCTTGATGGCTTTTACACCTCTCAAACTTTTGTAAATTTATTTCCTTTCTCAGCAGTCTGTAAGCCATACTTAGGCATTGTAATCGTTCCTATACAGAAATATAAGAAATGAGACACATCAAGCTGCCCTAGGTAAGGGTGCTAACAGAGTACTGATGTATGGTGACCCACATAGGGAAGGTCATCTTATACACAACACCTGCACATTTCTGCTTAGCATCCAAAATTGAAAGGCCTGTGATTTTTCACTTCTTCTCCACCTTGTATTCAGATCTATGTTGTTCTGTTACTAAAGGGAAACACATTACATTTCTTGGTATTTTCAGCCAAATTTGTTTTGTTTTTAATAAATATTTCCATCCCCAAACACCAATGTTAAACAGGGTATGCTGTGCTGTGTCTCCTGTTCTCTCACTGATGAGGAAGTGCCTTCAGCAGAGTTGAAGTTTAAGAGGGGATACCATGCAAGAACAATTTTCCTGAAGATGGTACATACTATCTGGTGAAAAAAAGAGGAGAAAATGAATAAACTACTAGCAGGGGAAAGGCAAAGCATCTCAGCAACTTGTTTCTAGCCACCTGGCTATTGTAGCAGGAAGAAAACTCAAAAAGAATGAGAGAAGCATACAAAATCAAGCAGGACACATTGGGAAGTGAGGGAGCTGGATGGCATAGTTAAAAGCCTGAGCATCTGGCTGTTAGTCAGAGGTTAGGCATGTTGACACCTGCTGAAGATCAGCTCGTGATAAAGAAAACCTATCACTCTACTTTACAGTTTAAGGAAATATAGCAGACACCATCGGGCTTTGTATCATGATGTCTGGAGGCCTGGTTTTGTTGAACTTCCATGTCACCTGTGAGGAAGCATGTTGTTATTGATTTGTAACACTGTGCTGCTGTTTGTACCTCTTGCTTGGGGCTGTTTTGTAGTCGAGTAACAAGCTCTGGGGTCATCACCTTGTTCTTGTATATTTGTATATTTTTCTGTACAGCCTCTGAAAGGTTTTCAAGTGCTGCAAAGTTATGCAAAATTATTAACCTAGAGACAGTAGCAAACTCATTTGTAAGAAAGGTAAAACTGAAGAAGGAGATAGAATCTCACTTTTGAACAATTCAACTGGTGGTGACAGGCATAATGTGCCCATTCCTTACCTTTGGCTTCTGTCACAAGCAGTGGTGATGTTTCATGGTATGCCACAGTTGAATAAGGCCTAGGGAACTAAAGGATATATATCTAACAGAAATCAGAATTATTTTCTTATAATCTCCTTACAAAAAATGGCTGTTCCAAACAAAATCTTTAGTTATGATTATAATTTCTCTATAACAAAGTCACCATCCACAGATAACTGATTCCCACATCTGGATTTCAGTTGTAGCTGACCAGTGAAAGTAATCTAAGCCTCCTCATACTATTTTGAAATCTGTATTCCATGGCTCCATACATTCCTTTATAGTTCAGTTACTGGAGAAATGGTAATTTTTACTTTCTTTTTTTTTTTTAATCTCTTGAATACACATTCAATTGTCTATCCAGGCTATTTTTCCATTTTTCCTGGTGTTCAAGTTCTCTCATTAGCTAACGTACAGGATTTTTTTTCCCTCCCTTTACTTATTTACTTATTAGGGTTTTGCCTCATCCACAAAAGTAACGGACAGAGATGACTCAGGAGTTTGCCTTATGCTGTTGTATGGACAGTTTATCTGCAGCTGAGCACCTCCAGAAATCATGCAGTTTGTGAGCTGTCATGTTCTAAGTAAGATCAGCACTGCTTTACTTCAGGTTGTTCCTGCTTATTATTTGAACCTTAGTGTCTGTGTGAGGAGATGGCTAAGCTTATCTAATATCTTTTTCCTGGTAAAAGGGTTGTTTTTCTTGTTTCCAGCAATGTACTCCTGCCACTCCACTCTGCTCTGGCACTGCCTGACCGTTTGACAAGCCAATTCAGGTCACTGGTCTGGCAGAAAACAAGTCAAGCAGAAAGAATGGAATATTTATTGCTGGCTTAATGAACAAAATTGAATCAGCAAAGAATATGCTGAGTAGAAGTAGAACCAGTGCAGCTGGAGAAAAGAGTAGGATCATGTAACTAGGAGAAGGGCAAAGGAGAGAAGGCAACTCTTTAATTGATAGATCAGCTCAGTCTGTCTTATTGAACTGCATGCTGAGCTGTCAAGAAGCATGACAAAAGAAAGGGGAAAACCCCTCTTTTTGCTGTTAGTTGTGGATACTAAAAGGGGAAAACTTGAAAACTGTGTCTTAGCAGATGCTTGTCTCCCAGAATTTTATCAGAAGCAATGCATGGGCTGTTTGGTTTAACAGAATTGCGGCAAAATACCAGTTCAAGTCCCCACCAGACAATATTGCCTGGTAGTCAATGAAGTAATTTTTTTCCTTCTAACATAAACCACATGGCATAACAGGTGATCACTTTTCTAAAAGTAATAAACCCCCCATAGATGCATTTTAGGAAGTATTTATTGTTGCCTTGTTTAACCACTACAATGGTCTGTTTCTTGGAGAGACAACCACAAGGTTGGACAAATTATTTCCCTCTTCATGACTTAATCTTCCTATGTTTCTTCAGTTTATTGCAATTTCCTGAGTAGCAAGGTATGATTCATTCTGAGCTGGTTTTCCACTAACTTCCTGGTAGGAACATAGTGCAGTATCTCCTGTGCTGGTCACACCAAGCGGTTGTGCCTCCTGCCATTCTTTTCTTCTAGCCACGTTAGCAAACACTTCCAGATCTAGTTTTCATATTTCAGCCCTTTGAAACCTATAGGCAGCACTGAAACTAGGTACATCATCAAATGATGTTCAT
Source organism: Margarornis squamiger (assembly GCA_035222235.1). NCBI lineage: Eukaryota > Metazoa > Chordata > Aves > Passeriformes > Furnariidae > Margarornis > Margarornis squamiger. The sequence continues at coordinate 98,528,377 of JAWWTY010000106.1, forward strand.
AAGTCTTTTTTTCTCCTGCCTCTCCAATTACAGAATTCCTGTAAAGAAATGTTTGTCAGATTTTTCAAGAGACCTTGGCACAAATCTCTGGCCCTTTTTTTCCACTATTTTCTATGTGCTAACTTTTGCACCTTACTCTTCATCTTAAATCACACTTATCCTTTACCTCAGTCATGTTTAGGCAGTTGGTTGATCATGTCTATGCCCTACTGTAACTACAAAGTTTGCAATGACTCCTTAACAGATATGCCTCTCACACAATAACTCATCATGTATAAAAAAGTTTGCTTCAGGTCTGGTGACCGATACCTTCTATTTGTCTTTTCTTCTCTCAACCAGATGTCAACAGAGCATTCACTCTTGTTTCAGCTTCCCTCCCCTCTCCTCTTGGAGGGGTTTGCTTTCACTTGGAGGGCTTTAGCTATCAGACTTACGCTTTCCCCCTGAAAACACCTTGACAACACCTTGATCTTACATTACTTTGGGATTCTCCTTCTACAAATGAGATATTTTAATAACTGGATTGTTGTTTCCAGTTCTGTTTGTTTTAATAACTGGATTGCTATATTCTCCGGTTTACACCATGACAAAAAAGCAGTGCAGACATAATTAATTATATATTTGTAGCAGAGAGCACCTGCCAATGAGCCAGTTTTGAGTAGGGTTCCTCCCTTTCTTCCATGCTAGATTAAAATCAGCCTGAAAAGGGTATTTCAGTTCCCTGACCAGAAAAAAGTGGAGGTTTGAAGTTGTAACAAATGCAAAATAAAAATCACCCAGCTTTTTTAATCTGGCAGGTGTGCCCAAAACTGGACAAACTTGGATTGAAGTAATCTACAGCTTTGTAAACACACCCAGTGGTATTCTTGGATGACAGAATTTGCCTGGATTTTACGTATGCCTCTCCTTTCCAACTTTTCATTAGATGTCTTTCTGTTGACTTACCTGAATGCAAGTTACTTCTGTTAGGATAATAGAAAATATGTGGTACTTTTGGTCATATTACCTGATATTCACACGTGTTTAGACAATGTTCATATGGGAAAGAAAATCGCACCTATGTAAACTCACTTGAAATAATGAGTTTGTTGGCCTAGAAAACTCTTCCTTTGGAGCTCAGCATTTAACTGGCTATATATATCCAAGATTCAGAAGTAACAAGATTAAAGAGAAATATGCTTTAACGCTGTGTAAAACATTGACTAAAGCCAAAACAAGTAACACTATATCCAGAAGAACTTCCTCCAATGGTGTCTTATGATGGTATCTGAGAAATTAGTATCTCAGACTCCTTAAATAGAAATTTACCTGAATTAAGAAATATCCAATTGCTATTTCCCTTCTTAGACTTCCAAGGACAAGTGGTTAATTTCTGATAATTTATGATTTTTGAGTGTTGTTCAACTCACAGGTTCTGTCAAAAATCTTCTGAACTCCTAACATAGCTCCTGAACTAGCTCCTAAGGTACTATAAATTGGCACAATTTCACTGAGGAAAAAAGATATATATGACCAATACTGATTGATTACCTTCTCTTTTAACACAAGGGTTATTATTGCAATATATGTTTGATTAAGGGAATAAATTTGCTCTTAATTGATTTCACATTTCACCTGAACACCCTTATCTAATGCAATAATCAATATAACCCAATCCAGGACTAGATCCAACAGTGCTTGCTGGACTGATGACTGAAATCTCATCAGCTCTAATGAACTTGGAAACAGGCCCATGAAAATTAATAGCTGATTTCTTAAATAATTACCATTTTACTAAACAGGTACTTTTTACCCATTGTGCATTTATCTCATGTAATTTGTACCAGATATATCAGATTGTTATAAATCTGAAGTGCATAAGGATTCTCTTAGAAAAATGTCTACCTTTTTCACCACTCTTTTCACTCTTGCTTAATACAGTCAGAGGATTGGGGCTGATGCTAATGTCTCCCGTCTTTTTTTCCATCAGTATTTGTTATGTGTTTCTCAATCTTCTTCATTATTCTTCTTAACAGTGTTGGAAGCATCCATCTCTTTTGTCTGTTCCACCTCTTTTTACTACTACTACTGTGAATCTGAATTGGAAGGCTAACTCCTACTCCTGGCAAATGTTGACCCCACGGCTAAGCATTTGAATTTGCAGCACTGAATGTTAGAATGAGTGTGAGACCAACCTTCACACTTCAGAAACTTGCCAGTTGGCAGGTTATACTGCCTGTCTGTTTCTCATTCTGTTGTGCCCTCTGCAGTCTGCCACCCTACATCCCACAGTCTTTTTTGTCAACAATTTGTCAACCTAATGGTTTGTACCTGAGAAATTGTCTTATGACCCATCAACATGTATTGAAATCCATAAAAGAGTTGTTCCAGGGAAATAAAAGTTTTCAGTAGGTTTGGCCAATGAAACATAATTGGAAATATTTGTTATAGATTAGTAGATACTTATGAAAAAAAAAGGAGTATGTGGGCACAGATTTTCTCCATGTAGTTCTGTGCTTTTGCTAAGTGTTATTTTATAAACCTTATGAAAACAAATTGAGTATAAGCGATTTAGTATCAAACCAGAAGAATTTACCAGATTGTTCCAGGTTCTGCCAGCTCCATATCTTAATGATTTTAAGCAATAACCCCAGAAAGTTAAATCTTATGGGATATTGAACCTCCATTTCTTGTTGCCATGTTCTCTACAATATATTTCTAGAATCACAAACAGAAAAGATTCTGTAGAGGCCTCTAAGTGTTGCTGTGAAGCAAGCAGCAGTTGGGTAAATTTGCTGCCTTTGTTTTTTAAGAGAAAATTTAAGACCATATACGTATTAAGCTCAGTTGAAGCTTGGATAGTGAATTAGTTCACCTTGAATCAGAAGGTGAATGTGAAAATACCTTATAACTGTTCAGCTGATTCACTCTTAAGGTACTTTAGACTGTACCTTCAACAGCACTGATGGAGTCTTTTGTAGTGGGGGTGACTAAAAACTGGAGCAAGCTGTCAAGAGAGATGGTAGTCTCCATCCGTGGAGATATTCAAAACCAGATGGGACATGGTCCTAGTCAGCCTGCTCTGCCAGCTTTTGCTCTGAGTAGTAGGGGTTGGACTAGATGATTTCCACAGCTGCTTTCCAGCCTATATAGTACTGTGAATGTACTCTGTAATTTCCCTGGCTCCCACCAAGAAAAGCAGAGTTTAAACTTTTAGTACAATTGGTTTGACAGGTAAAAAGCAAATCTGGGGAAGAATTTTTGAGAATTTTTCCTAAGGTCAAGAATGATGGTGCCACTGGAAATCCAGACCACCATCTGGAAGCAGCTCAGCTCAGCATTTCTGTCTGCTTGTCTGAGGAGAGCCCTCAGAGATTCACTGGGGTTTTCAAGGCTTTCTGTAATTGTTTTACATCCTTACTCACAGCACCAGAGTTCATTTGCAACCACATTAAGAATTTATTTTTTTTTCAGATTTCATATTTTGCTTCTTTCTTTGATTTTTGTTTTATCTCCAGAGAATACCCTCTAAATGAAGATCAGAACAGCTCTTGCTATTTCTCTGCCAGATGTGAATCCTGAAGGTTTTAACACACAGATGAAATTTCTGAGCTTTTTTAGCTTTTACGTCAATAACTGAAGAACTGTAACTGAAGTGAGGGCTCTTATAGAGAAATAATTTCTGAGGAGTCCTTCCAACTGCACCAAATGTAGGAAAACTGCATCTGCAAATACCAAAACTAGAAAAAGAGGTAAGTCACCATAGTCTTCAATAAGGACTTTTGTTCAGGGGTTTCTAGTTTTAGGCAGAATTTCCTGAAGCCTTGAAGAAGTGTACACAACCATGAGAATATTTCTCTACAAAGTGGCTTGCATCAACTCTTTCTCCCTCTCTGATCATCTTTCCTTTTAGAAAAAGGCCAGGGGAAAGAAAAATCTCTATGATTGCATTCAAAGCAGATGATACACCACATCCAGCCAGTTACAGAAAATACTAACAATCCTCTTGAAATAAAAGTCTATGATCTGAACCTTTCTAATTCTGAAAGTCTCTTAACAGAAGAAATCAAAAGACAAAGGAAGGTAAATGCTTGGTCTTGAACACTATACTTTACAGCCATGACCCTTGTAACAGTAAAGTGTGATGGGTGTACAGCTTTACTCAGGGAAGTTGGCTGAAGATATTTAAGCATTTTGCATGGGCAGATGGAATATGCAGCCATTTTTAAAACAGGAACAAATGTATGAATTTAATTACAAAGTGATTTGACAAGTACTTGTTCACTCATTGCATAATTTTCTAAAGAAACTTGGAACAATTAATTGTTTCAGAGATGATGCTAAGTAGAGTTAATAAATGTCTTTTTTCTATCATATCAGAACTCTTATTAAAAATTTTACATAAAGGTTTTGGTTTTGTTCTGCTATTGTATGCTGAACACTTTGGCAGCCCTCAAATATGCATGCATATTTAAAAAGAAACAGGAAAAACAGCAAGCCTAAAGATAATTTATTGTACATTTTACTCACTACCTGTGTTCTGCCTATATAGGACTCACCAGTACACAAACAAACTATCCAGACAATCATGAAACTATTTGTCTTGACTGGAAATTGATGTATCTTTCAAAAATGTATCAAAGATACAAATTGAAGTGTATATAGTTAAAATCAGATTTTTTGAAGCCATTCATGTAGGTGCATGAGCAAAATGGTGGCAGTATTAGATTCACCATCCATTAAGACCGCTTAATCCTTATTAGGAATGCCTGAAACTACCCAATCCTACACTGAGTATTAAATAATCTCTGAGCGGTAAATAATTCCTCTCAGTGAAATTGATGGTTCTGGATATTTTTTCTTGTTTGATTTTAAAAAAGAAACCTCAAAATGTAATCAGTGATACACTCATCACACTTTTGAAAGTGAAAAGTAACTCCTGTTTATACTTTGCAAATAACAGGACAATGCCTCTATTATTTGTCATTAAAACTCTGAGAACTTTTGAGTTATTTTCATATATGTATTAATTCATTTTAGTATCTTTGCCTTCTTATTCTTCCTAAATTAGCCTTTATAAAGCTGGTGTCAAAGTACATTAAAAACTTTTTTTAAAATATCTGTTCCATTATACTGACTTTTTTTTTTTTAATCTGTTTTTCTAACTGTGTATCATCAGGGGAAAAAAAGGAGTCTCCATACTCTTGTTCCTATTCTATCAGCATTTCCTTATTGTCCTTAGTGATGAAGAAGCAATTTCAGTCTCATGTGTACTCAGTAATCTCACAAGTGAATTAAGTTTTCCCTTTAACCACATATCAGAGATGACGATGTATTTTACCACAGTCATATTTCAACCATGTTTTAAAATATTTCTGCACTGACTTTTCCCCAAGCCTATTTATTGGCAGATTATCTCAGCCTTGATCTAGGTAACAACAAGAGCTTTTCAAAACCTTCCCAAGAAAAGCTGAAATGGTGCATATTTCAGTTACTTGGTAAGAAAAGAATATTCAAAGAAAACTTTAATTATATTGGATTCATTTTTTGAGATGGAAAAGAGCAGCTTTATCCATCAGGTAGCC
>JAWWTY010000106.1:98534040-98560937 GCA_035222235.1 Margarornis squamiger
GGAAGGGAAGGGAAGGGAAGGGAAGGGAAGGGAAGGGAAGGGAAGGGAAAATGCAGGCTAGGTTTATCTAAGGGTATAAAATAAGGTAATAAACCTTTACATTCCAACCTGGAACTAATTTAATGTTAAATAAGGCATAGCTTGTAACGTAGCAAATTCTTCAGCACAAAACTAATTCAGGTCCTCATTTCCTTTTCTCATTTTTGCAATTTTAGTAGAGGATTCAAAGTGTTGGGACCATGAGAGCATCAACTGGCCTTTGCTGCCCTAACCAATCCCAAATGGGATACATGCATGCACACAAATGATGTGAAGTCCCCTGAGAGGATGGGCATACTACTGCAGGCTTGCCAATGCGCCAAGCTGAGGATACAGGCAGTTTTAGGGCCAGGGCTCACTTGTTCCCACTGGCTCACAGAGCAGGCAGAAAAAATGCATGCTGGATTGCACCTTACAGTGCCAAATACTCTTGTTATGCAAGTCTGCAAGTGGAACTAATCTGATTTTTTTAAATGAAATTCATCAGAGAAGTTATTTTCTAAATGTACCATAAGCAAAGATTGACTTTTCAATGATGGCTGTCTTTATTTAAAAAAAAAAAAAAAAAAGGAATTTTATAAAAAATATTTTTAAATAAACTAAAAACATGCTCTCTACTTTTGTGGCTGAATACCTAGAGAAACCTAATGATTTGAAATGACACTTTTTTGATTCTTATTTAAGAACTATGTTATTTATTCAATAAGTTGTGGCAAAAGTTTTTCATTTAATTGTGGTTGATTCTGTGATAAATTTTTTCAAAAAATAAAAAAAAGATTTTTTTTTTTTTTTTTTTTTTAGGAAACCATGGAGTTTTTTAGAAACAAGATAATGGCTTTTAATTCCAGAAGGGCTTTGTATCTGACAGCCCGGATATAGGATTCCCCCATGTGGGTGGTCATATGCATCACTATCAAAGGGCTTTTATTTTGGGAAACATAGGGTCTTGACCTTCTCAGGTACTTAATTTGACATATTGTATAATGCAGGACACAACACATATTTTCCCCATATTAATTTCTGTATGAACAAAGACATCTCTCCTTAGAAGAAACAATGTGTATTTGATTTAAAATAGCATTCAGAACAACCTTTTCAGTAATGGAAAATGCATGGAAATCAATGTTGAATTTTTTAATTCTTTTTAAACTCAGAGCAAATCAACATTATTTCTTTTTGGAATGAGTATAAATTTAATGTGATTTACAATTTTTATTTGACTCCTTTGAAATCCCACTAATTTACTATTTTGATAAATCACTCCAATGTCATGTTGTGGCAGTAGTGACATATATAGAGGTAGTGGCTCTATTTTTCTATTTTGTGTTCTGTTTATACATTGGATGATCATTCTAACTCTCCTGGCTGCAGTATTTTGTATAAGAATCTCAAGTTCTGCATGTAATCCATGAATATCTCTAAAAGTCTTGCCATTCTACCTCAGGATAGGGTCCCTATGCTGGTGTGTTTGGTCTGCACACTTTGAGTGACCTCTCTTTTTTGTTTGTAGATGGATAAATTTACACTTTGTAGTAAATATGTCAAATGATAGCTAATCCATTACACCCGTAGGTAAACTGTTCTAATGATTGATTAACACTGATATTAAATTGTTTGGTTTATTTCCAATGTGATTTGATCTGCCCTTAGATTCCAGTCTCTATGGATTGTCAGATGACAGACAACTCAAAAATGCTGTTAAATCACATCTTTTTCTTGCATGAGCAACTTGTAGAACATTTGAAAGACATCATTTGACCTTTTCCTCATTTAAAAGAGTGTTTAATGAGGGAATTTTTACATATCATTTTGGCAGACTTTTCTGTTTGTCAATAACCTTTTCAAGTAGCTGATACTAGTGCTAACCACTGCATTCCAGGAAAGGTCTTCTATATACAAAGGTGTCAAAAGTCTCTAATCCTGTATATCATTTCTCACTCACACTGAGAGGTTGCAGTTGATTTTCTGTCTCAGCCACTCCATTGCAGGTTCATGTTAAGTTTATTGTCCAACATAACTCTTACACATTTTTGAATCATTGCTTTCCAAAAGGCAATATACCAAATGGGGGTAAACTGTAATCCTTATTCCTACATGTGGCAAATGACTGTATTAAACCTTTTGAAGAAGTGGAATGAGGGCTGGTCTTTGAAACTGTTATATGACACTAATAGGATTAGGTCTCTCTACATGCAATTTCTTTTTCAAAATACATCAGTGAGTTTCAACTCAATACCTGTTGACTGATTTTTTTTCTTTTTTTTTTTTTTAAATATTAAAATACTATGAGTTAATGGTTTTAGCTTGCAAGTTAAGTTATTTGTCTTAGAAGTGCATTGTGCACCTGTAAACTCATTTAATAATATCATCCTCTTGATGTCTCATTGTCTGGTATTTCATGTGTTTTCAGCTTCCTGAAAGTCACTTTAACATCATGGAGACCTCTTTTTTTTCTAGTTCTTCCTGAACTCTTGAAACTTATTGCTAAGATATGTTGATTTTGAATTGAACCATTTTTGCCTTTGTTGCAGAACCCATTTTTTGACTGAGCCTTAAAGACTCAGATCTCTCTTGGCTTGGAGATCTGCCTGCTGCCAGTAAGATGTAAAATAAGAGAGCTCTTTCTGACCTTCTAATTCAGTATTAGCCTAGTCCCTATGTCAATTAAGATAGGCTAGAGGGTTCTTTATTTCATCCTAATAGCATGATTCCTCTCCTATCTGCCATGCATTTGGACTGCTTCCAGTGTATTTGCATCTTACTGCATATTAGAGCAGAAGTGAAGACTTGAAGTTAAAGTCATCCCCTGAGCAGGCAACAAATCTCAATACAGTTTCTTTGTTTTCTGTTTAAGGCCAGAGATTTCTTCTTTCAAATATCCTGACTACACTGGGCAAATTGTCTGCTCGTATTGCATTTGAAGATTTACAATTTGACAAGTCTTGTTGAATATGAACTTGAATGATATTGGACCTTGAAACTTGTGTACACAAAATATGCTCATCCCATATTCTTCCAACAAGTATATGGATAACTCTGAGCAGGAAAATAGAAGTTTAAAACATGTAGTCAAACACAATGAAGAAGCACATTTTATTCACAAAATGAATGATAGACGCATAATAGTGTTAAATGTGAAGATTTGATATGACAATAAAATGAAACTTCTGGTAGTGTTCATTCTATCAGACTTAATCTGAAGTGTAAAATTAAAGTTAGCTGTCTGCAATTTGTCTCTTCTGTTGATTTTTTTAATTGCCTATTGGCTAATGTGAGGAATTAAAAGGACATGTGGAAACAAAATTCAATAGTCAGGTGAGTAACTTCCTTTCTGTGATTTAAATGACAGACTGGAGTGAGTGATGCTAAGTGACACTGAAGTGACATTTTAACAATATTTTTAATCTTAAAATGTCCCCAAGTAGGCTGGATTCATACATATTCCTGGCTGTTCAATGTCTCTTGTGTGGAAAAAATTTGTGGTATGACTTAAGTGGTGAGAAAGTTGTTTAGTGTTGTCTGGCATCACTGTTGCATTGCAGTGTGATTGAAATATGGAGGAATTGGGCCCTGACAGTGCATATTTGCTACAGACAGTTAAAGTCAATTGAAAAAGTCTTCCAAGAAAGATTTTTGTACATCCTGAACTTGACTGACATCATATGCACTTATCTACTCCAAAAATTTCACTAGCAATCAAGGTTCACAAACACGGACTTTCCTTTGGTGCTTACAGTATTTGTACCTCATTTATGCAAGTAGGACTACTTTAGTTGTAATCCACCCCCACATCACATTCTTTAATTAATGAAAAATTTAGAGCTTGAGTGTAGAGTTTAGAAAGGGGTCAATAGAAGGTGGGCATGAATTTGTCACAAAGAAGTGATTGTGCCCCTTTCTAGATGTTAGTGAAGTCTCATCAGATTGAGACAGTTAACTCCTTATACTCATGAAGATCTTGTTACTGCACTACTTCAGCTCTTATTGTTGCAGACCACCAGGAAGGGAGTTCTGACTCGCTGTTCATTGGGCCCTTTGACCTCGCTTCTGACTACAGGTGAGTCTGTGCTTTCTACATAGAATAATAGAATGCTAGAATGTGCCGAGTTGGAAGGGACCCATCAGGATCATTGAGTCCAACTCCTGGCCCTGCACAGGACACCCCAAGAATCACACCATGTACCTGAGATTGTTGTCCAAATGCTTCTTGAACTCACAGGTTGTGTTATAAGGCCACGGTGATCTCTGTTTCTACCTTCACCTCTCCACCCTGAAAAATGTTTTTTCTGTAATAAGACAAAGGAGTAAAGAGGGGGCTACTCCTGTAATATCTTTAGCCCAGCAATCACCATGCAACACCTGAGCAGGTTGTATGTGTGCATGTATCTTTTAATAAATACATATACAGTAGGAAGTAAATGGAGACTATAACATCCTGTCAGTTTTAGGAAGCATTGAAATGGCAGGTAAGAGAAAAATTTATCTAGATTGATTTCACACTATGTAAAGCTTGATTTACAAAAAGAAATCTGTGTTTTAAAACCACTGTGATTTCTGTTTGAAAATTATTGTACACTAGTTCTCACAATCAATCATTTTATTAGCAGTGTAAATAGCAAAAATAATTTTGAGACAGAAAGGATCAGAATGGAAGACTAGAATTTCCTCTGTCTATAAGTCACATTGCCATCTTGTTTCCAGCATCTTTGTTTTATGCATTACCTATATAAAATTACCTTTTATACATGGCAGCAGAGTAGGAAATTAATTCTGGAATAAATGAAAAATAATTTGTAAATATCTGCAGTGAGAACAGTGATGCAATGCCATTGTTATTGAGCTAAGAATCAGGCAGAAAACATCTCCAGAAAGGTGTAAGCCTGAATATTCATGGTACAAATAAGATTATTCATATAAATTTGGTTTTAATCTTATAGCCACGTTAATCTGAATGAAATTTATTGCTTGTGTTGTAAGCATAGTGAGGGTAAAAGTGTTAGATTCATTGTGAAATTAGTATTACTGAAATCACTAATAACAGACTGAATAAAGAAAAAAGGAGATAGAAATTGAGTTGGGGAAAGATTCTGAGGATTTTATCGTTCATATTTCTGTTATTCTTTTCTCAATATATATTCAACAATTTCTACATTAAATGACCTTTTGATGACAAATTTGACTAACTCTTTGAAAGTATTTGTAAAAAGATTCTCTAACCTTTGTTCACTTCTCCAAAAACTGTGCTAGAAAACATCAAGAATACTTTGCTTTTCTCAATATACTATATTCGCAATTTCATCAGCTTTACAAAACTGTATTAGATTCTAGTTTTGTGTATACCACACATCATTTGCAGTGAAATTTGGTCTCCCTGCACCTAGAATTTTCAGTAAACACATTTTCAGTCCATAGTTGACAAGTGCTATGGTATTGACTTGATGTGACCTTCCAAACTGTCAGGTGATTACATGAAGCTTAGGTACTTATTTAGGGAGACCTTTTCTAGATGCTTAATGTGTTGGTACGTACTAGATCTAAGATGGATAGATCTAAGTAACTTATTGCACACTGGGTAGAACAGTTCTACTGTAGAATATCATACAAGCCAGACATTTAAGTGTGAGTAGAGTACATGTCCACTTGGTTATTGTGGCCTTGTACTCGTGTGTTTGCACTTGCACACACAGGCATTTATATGACTACCTGGAGTGCTAAGTTATCTGTTTACGTGTGCTTTTGTCTAACAGTGTAGCAGTGAATGTGGAATGTGGAATACTACCTATTTACAAAACAGGCAAGTAGTTTTTGCTGACACTGTACTTTTGTACCAAAAGCTTGCAAATGCACTTTTACTTCATTTTAAAAAGCAGTTTTGAACTGTTTGGAAGTTCACCCAGGAAAGAAAAGATTTTATCAGTGCAGCTGGATGTTTATCAGGACCTAATGCTATATTCAGATTGAAAGGTACTATGTTATCTTGACTCTGGAAAAGTTATTGTAAATATAATCCAGCATGAAGGCCTCCAGTGCTGTCTGACAGCAAAGCCCACTGGTATTCAGAGCACAGAGCTCTCCATTGTCTGACATCCTGGAAGCAGCCTGCTGAGGATGGAGACTCAAGCACCCTTTAATTTCAGAAGCTTTTTTTCCCCCTTTTGCAGCTTCCTGCAGATACTTTTCTGTCTTTCACCCTTGCAAGTCCTCTAATTAGTCATGGAATTGGCAACTAAAAATCAGAATATAGTCAATGGCACTTTATTCATATGCCTTGAAATTCTCCCACAATGTTTCACATCGTTATCTTGTCCACAGTATCTTGTCTTAAATGCTTCTCTGCAAAAAATGTTTTGGTTTAATGACTTCTCAGTTCTGTCAGTACACGTGTATTTCTTATTAAGACCCTTCTTTCCTTCTCTAGCATTGTGCATGCAGTATTGATTGAAAGGTGAATGGGCATTGTACTGTCAGCAAAGACTTTTGTGGGTTGGTCAACTACTTATTCATAAAAAAAAATTCTATTAGAAGTTGAAGAGCTAACACTGGAGTGAAGGCTGAATCCTGAAAGATGCAAACAAAACAAATTTCTTTGCTTGTCACTATTTTTTTTCAGAACAAGCATCATGACAATTGGTGAGCCTTACAGTTACCTAAAGTCAATTCCTGCATAGATTAGAGCAACACTGTAAAGGAAGCAGCACCATCAGAAGAAACTGCAAAGAATGGTAATTATAAATGTCCTCAACAGTGAAGCAAATATTTTTCCTTGTCTCATTCTGTGCCTATTCCTTTCTTATGAAAGAAAACTGCATTTCACAGCAGCCAAGGGATACAGTTTTGGATTTTGCAGCTGAAGGATAATTTTCATGATGTACATCTTCACTGGGAAATCCTATGAAAGTACCAGGGATTTGATGATGGTCAGGGATTTGAATAGAAGAAAACTGGCAAAACTGCTAAGACTTTTTCAGTGGAGAGGGAGCTTTTAAGGTTTAGTTGTTACTTACTTTCTTTTCATACAGTCTCTGCAGATCCTCTGCAGATCAATATTTGAATATTACACTCACAGATTTATGAGAATTCATGCTGTATTGCTGCTCCAGCCAGCTTACAGAAGATCTGTGTTGCAGTTATAGTAAAGCTGCTACTAACTTTTAAGACCAGACTTTTAAAGCATAGTAGGATTTTGGAAAGTTTTTTCTTGATTTAGATAGTTCACTTCCCTTGAGATACATTGAGGCTGTCACCACAAAGGGTTTCAAATACTGATGCCTATGATGATCTTCAGATTCCCAAAGCTACTTGAAAATCTGATACTTTATTACTCAGTAATATTATATGAAGTTGTTGCTGGCTTTGTTACTTTGTATGTTCACAACCTTTATCAATGATATGCTAGCTCATTGTTCGCTTTCTTTAGGAAAAAAGGCTCTTTGTGCATGATTTATTGTATAAATAAAGAATGGTAATATGTTTTTTAGATACCTAGAAAAATTGAAGATTTCATTAGTCAATAGATGTATGTAGCTGGACCTGTAATATAACAAATATATTAGATCTTTATAGGCTTTGGGGTTTTCTTTGTTTTGTTTTGGTTTTTTGTTTGTTTGTTTGTTTGTTTTTTTTTTAAATTTAGGTGGAAAAAATATCAATAAATGTTTTATCAATCCCTTCCTCTTTTAAAACGATTAGACATGAAAATGCACGAAGAGTAGCTGAAACTTTAGTGAAACATTGACATGAGGGGTATTGAACTATAGCTGCGTAAATGTGTATGTGTGAGCAACTGGGAAATACAAAAGGGTCAGCACCATTTGCAATGTGGTGAAATAGATTAATATGGGAATATATCAAAGCACTGGATGCAAAGAAGAAAGAGGGGAAATAAAAAACTGCTAGAACAGAAGCCTTCAAAATACTGAAAAAAGCCCTGGAAAACTGTGCATGAATGTTTTATGTTCACTCTGTTGTGTGTCTCTTTAATGGACGGTATTTAATGGACAGATGGGATTGTTGACCAAGGCCAAAATACTTATGATTTTCTTTCTCGTCAATAAAGTACTTCCTCTTTAGGCTTGTTTTTTTTTTTATTCCAGTTATAATGAGGCTTCCCTTCAGTGATGCCAAGAAGCGCCCGATTTGCATGTGCAAATTCAAGATTAATATGAATGAACTTTGTTAGATTTATTAATGTGTTGTTGCCTATGTAGCATGTATTGCCCTTTTTTCCTTCTAGAATTTTGTGTTATATGCTGTAGATGATTTAAGAACACAGGCTTTTTTTTTGTCAGCTGTGATTATGTGGTTTTGAAGGATTTTAAATCAAATATTAAAATCAATTTTATTTTAAGAGAGTTTATAAACTTTCATACTTTCCCTTATTTTTCCTTTTTTTTTTTTTTTTTCCTTCTGGGCTTAAAAAAAAAAAAAAGCAATGCTATTGTTTATGTTCAATGAATATACAGTATTTTGAGACTCTATCTCTCAAAATAGCTATTCAAATTGGAATCCTGTAGAATCTCATAATTGCTCTGGACCTCTGAGTCATCTGCAGAAATATTTTTAATGATCAATCGACCATAAAACTCATAACTTTTATTTGAGGTCCCTCAAGAACAAATTGAATCTGTATTTCCATATGATTAAGGAAAATATCCTTCCAATTAGGGATTTGCTTTAAAAGGTGAAGAAATAGGGAAACAAAGAGTGATTCCTGTTTGGAAGGATGAAACGTGCTACACTAATAGTGCAATAAGATTATGAAAAGTGAGAGTATTTGATTAATTTTCAATGCACTCCTCATACATACAATCACAGCTTCCACCTTAGAAAGTGAGGGGTAAAGCAATTTTTTCGCTTGCCTGCAATTCCCTCCTAGCACACGATTAAAGGCTTATACGAAGAGGCAGGAGAAAATTCATTAACTTGGCAACCACACAGTTTTACCAAATGCTACTGATGTTGAAGGTAAAAATACGTGCATGTGTAACTTAGAAACAAATTTCACATTTTAGCATCAGTGGCAGGTGAGTTGCGCTGGTAATTCCATCCACTGCAACCTGTCTAAAATAACTATATGCAGCTATTCATGCATGTAATTCAGCTACCTGACTCATTAACATTTAAACAGTATGTTAGGCAATGACCATAAATTAGATGCCTTGCAGATCTTTGGCAAAAGTATGTTTAACAGCCACTGATACACTAAAGCCTCATCAAGAAAAAAAATTACATACATGCTATGCAGTAACACGCATGTTTTATGTTATTCCAGAGTGTGCCCTTCCCAGGACAGCATCTAGTATCTTTGAAGCCCACCACAGAGAAATATTGTGATTTTATGGAAGGAGGGCAAACACACTACACTTAATTACAGGCAATTGATAGACGACTGCCTGTATCTGGAAATGACCGATTATTTAGGGTCTAATTCAGAATACTTTTAAAGCAATGGAAATGTTCCTGCGGATGGAAGTTGAAGGACTCCATGACTCCCCCCAGGCTGCCACTGAAGGAAGTCCCAGTCACCTGAAACATGTTTTTAACACCGTTAAGTTTCCACGGCACAAAGCAGTGGTTTGAGGAAGGAGCTGGGAACACCTGTTTTATCCCCCAAGGGTTGATATCCTCATTTCTTAGCAGCCAATATAAGCTGTTTAGAATGCTGCAGTGGTGGGTAGATGTTACCCCAAAGCCACTCATCTGTGGATCTTTGTCTCTTGCTGTCACAGTTCCTTCATAACTGTATCTACCATTGTGTAGTGCTTCATGCTTGGAAATCATCTTGGATAGGACCATTCACATCACTTTCATCTTCACTGGTGCATCTGTTCACTTCTGGCAATGAACCCTAGCACCAGGCTGAAGGGTGTACAACTGGACTTGAATATATTACAAAATCATGTATCTATGCTGTATACCCTCGGATTTGTCCTGTGGAGTGAAAGAATGTGAAGGAGTTTAAGGACACAAAAATCTGATGAGGTACTAATTAAAGTATGGCAGAGGGAGTGAGACCTAGTATCAATTTTGTGTGCTGTAAAAGACCTTCAGACCAGCTGCACTGAAAACCATGCTGAAGTGCTTTTTGAAAAAGAATTGGCTTAATTCCATTTCTTTCCATCACGGATATTGAGGGAAAGGGACCAGGTCCCTGGGACCACAAGCTAATTCAAATCTTGATTCATGAAAAGAGTAATGTGAAGATTTTCATATTGGGCTTTAATCACTTGATACAGTAACTACAGAGGCAACACTAGTTTAAAGGTGAAAATGGAGAAGAAGAATTTCAGGCAAACAAGACATTCTGTCATTCTTATGTGATACGTATGACTATTTTTTGGCAGTTTACAACTGAAAACAGAAACACTGTATTTATATCATCAGGTGCTACTATGGTTTAAGTTCTGGAAACTGCTTCCATGTGTTTCAGGAACCTAATTATGGTAACTGAAATTATAATTTTTTTGTTACCACTCACTCATTTGAATATATATTGGCCAAGTGGTATATTGTTATCCCACAACAGGATTTTACCAATTGTTTCCCCAGAAGAATTACTTTGTGAACAACTGATAGGTCTTGTATTTGGAATGTTGTTCCTTTAACAATGGAAGACATTCCCACATAGTTTTCCCTTGCTTGTGTGAAACAAGCTGAAACTCTCTTTTCTGAATGACTGAATTAACTTTGCCTCTGTGGAGCTGGTTTTGGTGCTGGTCATGCAATTCACTCCCATCTTGTGATATACAGATAGCAGAAAAGTTATGGTCTAAATAAGCCAAGATGCAAGGGGACTTTCAAGACAATATCTTTTAACTATTAAAAAGTTTAAACCTGAAAAAGCATGTTAGGAATCCATCTCAGTGGTAGCTTAATGTTCTGTTCCAATGTCATTAACAGCTCAATGTGTTGTTGATCATGAGGACTGACAGATTGTTTCACAGGCCACACAAAAGGCTCTTTTTTGAGTCAGGAAAGGCAGAACCGATAGAAATATGAGTTCTTCACAACACTCAGCTGATCAAACCAACAGATTTTACTGATATCCAGAACAATCTTTCTTGGCAAACTCTTTGTTAAAGCATGGCTTTGTAGGCTGGGGTTTGGTTCAAATACATATTGTAACACACACATTAGGAGTTTCCTACTGCCTTTAAAACAGAAATGGCAACTAGACACTGAAGAAGTCCTCACTGGTTTTATAAACCCTCATATGTCACAGATGTTTTAGACTTGGTAAGTCTTGAGAATTTTTCCACAGTTCTTTAATTCTTTGCTACCATCCTAAATTTTTATACTTCTACTTTACTGAACTTTTTTGAGATGTTTCAAAATATAAGAAATTCAATAACTTTGTTTTCATTACTCTGATGTTATTGGACATCTCTGTTGTCTCATACGCTAAAACTGTAGATTATTTCAGAAACATCTATAGTATTTGGGGAGGAGGAGGAAATACAATGAAGAAACAAAAACATGTTTGCAATAACTGTGACTTCTTTTCCTCTTTGTTTCCCGCCTATTGTAATCAGAGTATTGATTGACTTTGTATGATTAGTCCATTCCTAAATGAACATAACGGGCTTTAACTGGTTAAATCAGCAACAAGGAAGAGTTTTCTGATTTCTTTAGTATTTTGTACTCATTAGATGGCAACCTATACAAAAATAATTTGGTGCTTCTGTAGACATAATGAACACATAGGTGCTATTTCCCCAATTTAGACTTCATCTACTTTCAGCCAACTGATATAGTTCAGTGAATTCTGGATTAATCATTACATTTTGGTTTTGACTGTTGATGAATACAACCCTTAAAAAGGTGAAACATTAGAAAATATCTTTGAGAAGACCATATGCCTGATT
Source organism: Margarornis squamiger (assembly GCA_035222235.1). NCBI lineage: Eukaryota > Metazoa > Chordata > Aves > Passeriformes > Furnariidae > Margarornis > Margarornis squamiger. The sequence goes on from JAWWTY010000106.1 coordinate 98,545,944, forward strand.
TTGCTAGATTAATTTAATATTAAATTTCAATACTTCATCCATCATCACATACATGATTTACAAAACATGATTTACTTTGGGATATACAAAAATAACATTTTAATGGACACTGCATTGCCATGGAATAGGGATGTCCATCTGGAAACATCTTTTATTTTCTAGCTGTTATGTATATTATTTTAAATTCCCTGAAGGATAATTGAATATTTTAGTGTGCATCTAACTGCTGTTCATTTTAGTACTGTTCCCATAAACAGTGCTTTCCTAGCAATGCTTTCAAATCTCTGAAATTAAACACATTTATTGCAAAAATATTTCTGCCTAGGAGCAAGCTAACATATTTCCAGTGAAATAAGTGGAATTTTGCAAAAATATATCAGGCAAAATGCTTCACAATTTGCATTCCATAATGTTAATACAGACCCCTTTTTTTATGAAATGTTATCCAGTTTCTAAAATTGTTGATCTTACATGATAAAAACCAAACATACTTTTCAGTCTATCCTTCGCTGTGGGAAGAGGAAGATATAGACAGTTTATTTATTACTATGTGTTCTTATTAACTCTTAACATACAACATTTGTCATATATATCATCATTATGTAAAGAAATATAGCATAATGCCCCTCATCTGCCATAAATACAAGTATTATTTAAGTTATTGAAAAATAAAAATCATATGAGAATAGAGAGCGGGTATCCATTGGATCTGAAGCTTATTCCATGGGAATGCTTGGCTTTTTGCATCATCCAGCCTAAATTCCTAATTCCTTGGAGACTTCCCTTTTACTGTCTTTATGACGTTGACCCAGAAGGCCTGTCTCTGTCTCCTCTGGATTGTTCTGATTTCCCCATGTTTACCGCTTGAGAAGTTACTGTGAGTTCACCAGAGAGGTGGAGGTCAGACTTTAAACTGAATGGTGGCAGCAGCATCCTCAAAACATTGCTGTGTACATGGTTCTCTGAGCTCACTGGGTTTACAGAAGCTGTATGTCTTATAGCTGTGAACACATCCTGTGCCCTGCAACTGTGCACCGTGTCAGCTACTAGTAATAGGAAAGGAGCAGTCCTTCTATGCCTCTCTCTCCTATCTTTCATGCTCAAGAGAATCTGGAAATCTTCAGTCCATGTTCAATCAACCCTAGGTTATGGGCCAATACAAAAAGACACAGTAGTGCCCTATGACTAATATCAGGACTCTGCTGTGGAAGGAGAACAGCAATAAACAGCAGGTCCATGCAAGTCAGAGTACATGTTTAAAGAAGGAGGAAGAATAAATGATAGCAACAGGAGGACAACAGTGAACGGATTTGACTATTTAGCCAGAGGAGCTTGATACTCCTTATCTAATGTAGTTGAGTGTTCTAATAATTTATGTTTGGATAGACTGGAATTTAAAGTTTCTTTTGAAACTATCACATTCTAACTTCTTCCTTTCTTCAATGTGACATTGGGACTACATTGAAGTTTCTGACTCATTCAGTCCTAATTAACATTTCAGTCCACATTCATCCGTGACAGCTTAGCTCTCTCTAAACCTCATGAGGTTTTCAAGTAGTCTCCTGACTAGTCTGAGAAAAGCTGTATGGATTTTCAGTTGTGTTCTTTACTTAAACATCATACTGCATTTCTAGTTTTATATTTTGAAATGATTTGTTAATCAAAAGTTACTTGTCAAGTTGTTTTCATTTTAGAGCAAAAATTGTTTTTCTCTGCAAAAAAAGCAAATAAATAAATAAAAAAGTGGATTCATGCTTATATTTGTAAACACAATACCTCAATTAACAAATCAAGATGTAGTCAGCTCACACACTGAAATTAGAAAAGTTGCTGGCTTTTTTAATTCCCCTCCCCCTTTTTTAGCTTCAGATCTTTTTCAAAGCTACAATAAATGGTTTTGAACAATGTCTGAGTCTTAATTTATTCCATTTGAATTATTTAACATTCATTTATACAATATTGGAACATTTTATTTCAGGATATAACATTTATCATGGAGGGGTGGGTTTTTTCAAGAAGAAGCATATAAGTCTTGAGTCAATGTTACACAGTTTTTTCCATATTTAGCTTGATAAATCAGGCATTGGTGGTAGTTACAGTAATAGTAGTGGTAGTAATACAGTATGACAATAATATTGCGGGGGCCCTACAATATCAGGTAACTTTGAGTTCTGTCAAAGCTCATGGTGTGCAGAGGAATCCTACACAGAGTGTTAAAAATAAGGTCAGTGTGCTAGCTATATTTGGCGTTCACTACAGGAGAATCCATGTAGCATACAACAGATGATCTAAGTGAAAATGACATTCTGTGTCTGCAAAGGTAAGGTTTCTTTTCACTTTCAGACATTTCTTGAAACATGGGAATTTACTGAAATACATATTATTTCAAATTGCTAGGAAGGGAGACCGTCTGATAGGGTGGAAACAAGACAAATACTGAAGCAGATCTAAAAGGGGGCAGGAATATCTTTAGGAGAAAAAGTCATATTTTTATAACAAAAAAGATGGAAACCAGTAATAGAACCTGACTGTTGTATCCATGTACCTCAAGGGAACTGAGGGAGAGATGAGACTGAACTTGTCCCACACTGGTGAGCAAATCAAATCCTGGTACATTTTCATCAACTGTCAGAAACAGACAGATATTTCTTTGGGGCCAGGCAGGAAATTAGGCTATTAAGTTACAGCTTTTTCACAGAGCTCTTGTCATTCTCTTCTCCTATTCTACAGATGTTCTATCAAAGCAAGTCATTGTAACCATTTATCTTTCCAAACTTAAAATACTTTTTCCAGGGCTAATTTTTTCTCTCAGTACTTGAGGTCTTTGTACTCTGTGTCTTGCTTCCCTGATCTTGTATGGATCTAAGATTAATTTGCACTAGCAAGGAGTTCAACAACAAAATCAATTTCAATTGGGTCAGGTGAGGTCACTCCCAGCTCAGTAGTGTGAGGAGAAAAATAGATTATTATCATTCTGGGAACACTACTACTTCAGCATGGAGGGAAAAAATGTCCATTAAAAACCTTTACAATAATTTTCATAACATAGAAAAGATTAATTTTTTGGTTACTTTCTGCAACTTTAATATAGTCATCTATAAGTGAATAATTTGCGCTACAAACTGCTTTTGTATTCCATAAGAAAAATGGAATAGAATTTGTTAGCTGACTGGTAGCATTTCACTAAAAATGTGGTATTGTCAAACTGATACAGAAATACCTTTGATAGATCTTTTTATATTCTTGGCATGTAGCAGGTGTAAATTAAACAACAACATTCTCTCTGTTAGGTATTCCATGTGCCATATCACAAATGGGCAGTTATAGTAGGAATTTAATTTACAGCTTTACAGGGAACATTTTAGACTAAAAAAATGTTTAAATGTTTAAAAATTAATTTACAATGGGGAAAGAACCCCCACCATTTTTACAGAATCTGTGCTTTAGTGTCTCTTATCTCATAGGTTTGAAAGAAGAAAAAAACAAAATCAGCATCAGCTTAAAATGGTTAACAAACCATTAACATTTAATATGCACTGAATCTTATTTCTTTCATCAGATACAGAATGCTAGTTAAGAAAATGCACATGTATGTGTCTGTTCATTCATACAGTCTCAGATTTTCAGGTAAGTTAGAGATATATGTTTCTTTATCTTCAGGAGAACTGTGAAAACTGGTGTTAGCAAAGACCTGGTCCACACAGGCTAAGAAGGAGAAGCTGCTTAACTGAAATGGCTGGGCCATGTCCTTGTTTCTGATTTGTGCATCTTAAAGTTTTGTGTAATCTGAGTTGAAGAGTGACATATATGATCTTAGCATTTTTAAATTATTTTTTTTATTCTGGTGTAAGCGAAATAACATTCTTTGAAGTCAAAAGTTTGGCATATTTATGTTGAATACAAAACAGGAAATGGAAGTATGTTAAGAAGATTACTTTATGGAAATGCAATTGTTTTAAAGAAGAAAAGAAAGTTATCAGAATAATTGTGCTGTAGCAGCCCTGACTTCAGGTCTTGGCCTTAATCAGTTTCATTATATGCAAAAAAGATTCAGATTTTCTGGGTCAAATCTTCCCCAAGTGTATTTACCCTGACATCTGTGGAGTAACAGCAGCAAAGGATCTGGCCTACTGATCTCAAATTTCTTCCTTTTCCTCTTTGTATGATCAAAACATGCAAAATGAAATAATCCATCTCATATTTCTTTAGAGAAAAAGATACTAGATAAATGGTTCTTTATTCTATGCATTTGACTTAAATCCTCTGTCTATATATACATAGTTTTGCCCTTTGTGCAAGTATAGGTTTAGTTGATTACCTGAACATCATTGGGGGAAAAAAAACAAACAAACAAACAAAAAAAAAAAAAAAACAAAACCAAAACAAAACCAACCAACCAAACAAAAAAACCCAAAAAACCCAAAAGCAACCACCACCACACCACCCCACACAAAAAACAAAACAAAACAAAACAAAACAAAAACACCAAAAAAAAAAAAAAAAGGAAAAAATCTATAGCCAAAGTTCATGATTTTAAGCTCTTAAGACTGTGTACTGGTAACAGACAAGGATTCTTACAATCAGATTCGTCTTCATTGCAATAATTCAACACTTAATCAGAAGCTTCCCTTTTTAAATATCTCTGATTGCTACTCAGTTTCCCTAAATGCTGTGGTATTTGGCATCAGCACATTTTAGGCTTTACACTTACATAAGACTTTTAAATTTTCAAAGGGCTGACTGAAGACTCCCTCAGTATTTTCTCATCCCTCTGTGGAGTAACAATATTCAGGATTAATATCTCAATATTAGCGATGAAAAAAATGAATTTAAAGTGTGTCAAGACTGGATCTGTACATATAATTGCCAAACTGCCCTTTCAGGCCAAAACTGTTATTCCAATGGTTCATAATAAAAGGTATTTCTAAATTTGAACTGTAAAATTACATAGGTATTTAAAGTAAAAAAAAAAATTGCATCTACTTTTGACAGTGTAAATGTCTTGTAAGCATACAAAATTAAGACAAGCATATATCACTACTTCCAGAGAACACTTCTCCAGTCTATAGCCAGCTGTTACCTAAAGGCTTCCTGAGAAAGCTTTAAATAGCCCTTATAAATGCTCTCATAAAAAGTAATTTCATAAAATGTATCTGTTTTTGTATAATTTAAATTTTATATTTGCTTTATTATTTATAAAGTATAATAATTTAAAATTTATATAACTTATACAAAATGTAATTGCAATTTTAGGCAGCACTGGACATTGAACACTGGCATTTGTATTAAATCTAGATTAACTGATATCTTGAATTGTGCCATTTTCCCTTCAAGGCTTAATCCAAAGGTTGTTTAAAGTTAGTTAGCTTTGGGTTAGATGCAGGAGAGATCATTGAGTCTTCCCTTATAGTTCACAAAAAGGATCCTCAGATTTTATTAACTGTTTGATACCTACAAAGGAGTAGGTCAAATAATAAGCTCTAGGGTAGGACACTGATGGCAGAAATACTACAGATTTTTTGTAAGTAAAAAAAAAAAAAAAAAAAAAAAACACAAAACTTTTCAGAGGACTACTTAGTGCTGAAAGCTATTGATTAGTCTAGGTTCATATTGATCATCTGAAAATAATCAGTCCTACGAGCACAAAGACAGGAATGTAAAATGAAATTTTCTGAATTCCAACTGTTTGAGTGATGGGTACACTAGCATACCTGCTTTTTCACAGCAGGGACCTGTGTTAGAGACAGAAGTTCAGTGAGATCTTTCTGCCTTACTTGGCTTTATACTGCTGGAATGCAACTGGGTTAAATGAACCTATTCTTTATTTACACTAGCGATCACAGATCGAATTGCCCTTGTGTTTTACAGAGAGTCGTGAAACTGTAGACTTGATTATTTGTGAGCAAAATGCTACTTGGATGAATAAGCATGCTTACTAATGGGCTGGCTAAAATGGCTAAACACAGATGAGATAAATTCCATCTTGCTTGCTTAATTTGTGCTGTTTCAATTAGATGTGTTGTTTTTCTTGCTCTGTCTCAGCCCATTCTATTACTTTTCCTATTTGTATCACACTGCATCACTGAGCAGCCCACACAGCTCTCAGTTTCTCTGCTTGAGATGAGAACACTGCAAAAGATGATGGAGGTGACTTAATATCAAGTTGATAAAGTGTATAAAGCTCTTTTGCATTAAATGGACTGTAGAGTTACTAATAACATCTGTAAATTTTTCAAGATATCTGGCCTACTAAAAATGTTGAATAAACGAATCTCTATTAACTCTACATAATGTTCATGAATTAACATGTTTCCATATAGTGAAGAAATTTATGTTTCCATTGGAATACACTGGGAAAGTGACATCTATTTCTTTGGGACTAAGTTGCTCAACCTAATCCACCAATTACCATTTGCAGAAGAAAGAATCAATTTATATTTTTTTTGAAAAGATTTCTGTTCCCTGGCAGACATTTGCATTGCCAGAATATTACTTTACCTTCAGAGTATGGTGACAAAAAACCACAGAAGGATAATGGAAAGACATGTTTGGGGGAATGATATGGTGAAAGGGAACACATCTTGGGAGAAATACACTTAGGGCTAGTTTTGCTAAAATTTGACCCCAGGCACAGCAATATTACAGACATATTACAAGTAATCAAATCCATCTACAGTAGTGTATATTTTAGAAAAATTGAATATCTATGGATGTTTCTGATGATGGGAATGATATCTAACCAGTTGTTAGATTTGAATTTATAGATTGTTTTTTCAGGATTAGTGTTTTATGGTTCTTTAACATGTACCATTTACAGTATTTCTTGCTTTATTTTTTTCCCTTTATGTTTCGTTTTGATTTTCAGTTTAATTGACAAATTATTGCACTTTTTATTGATGCTGTATTTTTACCCATTCAAGTTTTTACTTTAGTCTAACATCACTGAATTCTAAGATAATGGAGTAAAACAATTAATGTCATATCTTGTTTGTTGCTATTGCTGTAGACCTTAGTTTCAACTCATCTAATGTCAGTAATCTTTAGTAATCTTTTAAAGGCATCAAAGTTAAAATTTGTATTAGCTATTCTAAAATCCATAAACAAATATAGATGCAATCTAGGGAATGTGAAACTCAATTGATTTGAGTCGTTGGAGTGGAATTCATGTATTTATACAAAGAGAATGAAAATGGAGGAAAAGGGACATACTCTGTCTTCTACAAAGTAAGAAGAAGCAGGGAAAGTAGATACAGAGCTTATATGAACAAAAATGATAAACTTTAATTTCAAAGAGATAGGTAAAATATATACATTTTACAATTAAATGTATTAATAGTTTAAGTCGAGGTGCTTTCAAAATTTTGCTTTCTAGAGAAACCATGTAAGACATTTCCATAATTTAATGTTTTGGTTACTGCCACTTTAGAATCTCAGAAACAGAAATTTCATTGAATATACGGTGAATAATGTGCATAATGAACACTTTTCCATACATGTGACAATTACTGCAATGAAATTATTACAAAATTGTTAGAATGCATGCAAAGACATTTAGCACTGGAAATTACAGTGATAAATAGAAAGGAGGTTTTTAACATACTTTCTTTTCTTTTATCTTATTGCAACTGTGTATAAAGAAAGCTAGTGATGAGACCAGTAATGTTAAAACAAATATAGTATCAAATAAATGTTATGTAATATCAACACAAAACATCAATATTAGTTGAATTTTAGATGCAGAAATCATTTGACTTTAACAAAATTATTGATATAACTTTTTTTCTGTTCACATACTTTAAATAACCAATTTTGAAGGTGAATTTGGGCCTGTGCACACAGGGGTGTTTCTATCCCTTCAACCGTTGTGCTTTATCAAGTTGAACTCAGAAAGCTGACTTGTGTTGATGCGAATGTCAATTCTTATCAATGATATTTAGTAACATTTCCTTTACTGAGCTCTGACTCCAAACTCCTGATTGTGAATTCACCTCCTATTCATCTCTTTCATGTCAAACCAATGGACTTTGAATGACCTTCTTAGGATTCTTATCCTTACAAAACACTTGGCAGCCATCTCCTATGCTCATTTCCATCAACTTCTATTTATTTCTTTTTTTTTTATTATTATCAGCTTTATAAGTGTTCTTTTCAGTTGATCCATGAAATCTCAGTGCAGCCAATGACACTTGATATATTGTAGAGTATTAGAGACAACCACAGAGATCAAATCATTGTGATAGGCTAAATAAGGCATTTCAAAAATAACGATTGTTTAGCTGGAACCTTATTTATAAGATCCAGTCAAAGACTGAAGACTTTCAGTTGAGGATATGGCTTATAGTTTAACTAATTTAAATTTGTTATTTTTCTGTACAAGTTACTAATGTTGAGATTTTGATTGTGCACTACTACCTTATTTTGACATTAAAGATATTAGATCTTTTCATCCTTTCATGTTGCTAATGGACAATATTTTTCTTATAGGTATAAAATTAATGCAAAAGGACAAAGCAAAATTTATTTTGTCTTATGCTGCATTGTGTTCTAGAATAATTTTCTTTCATTTCTGCAACATATAGAGATGGAGCATATTAACTTGTCACATCTTTTTACCCTTCAAGACTACTCAAATGAGTAATTTAAAACATAATTATTATTATTTAAGTTTTATAATATTTGTTTCTCATTCACAGTTTCCTCTGGTTTAACAGATAAAGATAAGCTGTTTCACTTAAGTATGTTTTGGATATTTGTGTTTTCTGCTTTCCTTTTCTAAATCTCAGAAAAAGCCATTTTTTTATAACTTTAATCTGGGATCAGAATTGACTTTTCATTGACTCTTGAGCCTTAAATGTGAACTATATTAATGAAAAAAAAAAATTCCAAATCTAATTCTAGGTCTAGCTTGCTCCAGGTGGCATCGCAAGCTTACTGTCTAGTTTAAGGCAAGTCTGAGATTCATACTGTTTAGCTGAGTTTCCCAGCCGGCCTGTCAGCTCCTACCAAAGATATGTCTCTTCATCCTTGCTGTTGCTGGACACCATGTGTGTGTACTCAGTTTTCTCCTTCCCTCATTTGATGAAAAACTTCAGGTCAGGGCCAGTTCCCACCAAAAATGCAGATAAGTTTGAAATATATGAAAGCAAAGTCAGAACTTACACAAACCACCACTCTATTCTTAACTCTATTTCCCATAAAGTAGACGATATGATAAAAATACAGTGTTATTGAATGCTTGAAAAATGCAAATCTTCCCAGAATTTCAAAGGATTGTTGTGTGATTGAGTTCTGAAAACCAGAGTAAAGCCTGATTATTTCAAAGGGAGGCCAGAATATTTTGCCTTATAGGATTTTGACTAAGGCCTCATTTCTAGTGCTGTAGGGATATTCGCTTGTCAAAATATGTGTCCAGAATTTATTAACAGTAAAACAGTATTTTTTATTCCTGTTAAACATTCAACCCCTTATACAGCCAAGTTCAGCTGTGTATATGAATTCACTATTTTCATAAACAGAAAGCATTTCTACTAAAATGTTAATCTATGCCGAAAAGACTGGAGCTTGTTCAATGTTATAGAGTTCAACCGAAGGCCAATAATCCAATATATGTGTGTTGGGGAAGTGAGAGGGGAGGATAAGGAGGCAGAAACCTATCTTTCCCTGGAAAAGAAATAAAAATAACAGCAAATGTTATCATTTTCAGATTGTTAGTAGCAGCAGGGAGACGTGATCCAAATAACAAGTGAATGACTGCATACACTGGTGCAAGATAAAGACCACAGATAGGAATTTGATTAAGTATTATTATCAGTCACTGCACAGAGAATGGCAGCCAGCCAGCAGAACATTCAGTTTTCTGTTCATCTCTGCCTCTGTAAGACTGCTTATGCAGGTTGTCATAAAGGCAACCTGCAGATAGGACTGCATGGCAGATAGCAGTCATCATTTTCTCCACACAGGGTCTCCTTAAACATTACTCTCCTTTTTGCAGACACAAAATTTGGCTGGTAGCTTGAACTGTTCTGATTTTTTATTTTATTTTTTTTTTATATTCTCAGATTTTTTTATTATCTCTATTTTGCCTTTTAAAAGTTGAGATTTACAACCTGTGTAAACTTATTCATATCTACCTATGACCCTTATTCATATCTACCCTCTGACCTATGACAGGCACAAAATAGAAAAATCTTCATGCTGGAGTGAGAAAGCACAGATAGTTCTTCTCCACTATGCTTTGTACTTTTTATTATTTGACTTTTTATCTAAATTTGTATTTTAAACAGCACTTTGAATTATTAATAGAATTTTAAGTTATGTTGCATTCTTTCTCTGATGAAGATGAAATGAGAAGGGGTAAAAAGTGCTAATGAACACAAGAATGTGTTTCCTTCACTTTCCAATGCACATATCTATATATACTGTAAAGAAGAAGCAAATAGAGATAGGAAGGACAGAAGCAAATTGCATTTATCCTGGGGAAAGTCGATAGAGTGCTCTAGGCTTTGTTTTTGGAATTTTAATGCTACTTAGGCCTTGTATGTCATTCGGTTTGATCCTATCATCATAATATTTACAGGACATTTACAGCAATGTCTGTAATCAAAGATAGCACAAATTCCTATGACTTTGACATATGAAAACTGAAAAGAGTGAGAACTAACTGGAACAGTGAGAACTAACATTGTACAGACATTTGCTCAGAATGTGGCCAGCTCCATGAATTTTAGTCTACTCTCCATCATGTTACAAAACAACCTATGAACAACTATTGGACACTGCTGCAAATAAATGTTCTAAACTGATGTGATGTCATTGCCAACCTAACAACGATGATTCACCTTTGACAGAGATCCTTTCACTTATTTACTTAATAGAAATCAAATGGGATGTAGGCAACTGTAAGAGGAATCTATTAAATTCCGTCACATTACATAACCAAAATATGTCTGATGTATGTATTTCCCTAAACTTCTAAATTAAATCATTTTATGGTGATTCCACACATAGTCAGATGATGCCTATCAAAAATCCTTCAAAACTTGTAACTCCAGACCTAAGTTTTCAGAATGGTTTGCAGATGTGCTCAGAGGAACAAGTGCATAACTTAATTATGCATGAAAACTGCCATCTTCTAATACATAAAGAGGAAAACATCTCAAGAAAGTGCCTTAGGAAGAGATAAGATTCTGAAAACACTCTCTCACCCAAAGAAATTATGACTCTGCAAGAAGCTGGCAGGATGACTGACAATATGAGAAATAGATAGCAGTTAAACAAGCCAGGTAAAGTCTAATGTTAGGTTCTGTCACAACAGAAAAAGACTTGATTTCAATTTGAGTCAAAGTCTCTTGTTTAAGCTGTGGTTGCCTATTTTGCATCTTTAGCCAGCTTGCAAAGCAGCCATTAACTTACAAGTTGTTACCTCAACAAGAAAAAGTTAGGTACAGTATTAAATTGGAGATTTATCCATTACATAAGGGATATTTATCTACTCTTTGGGACAAAGTTAATGATTTAATATCTTATTTTTTTTTCTGAATATACTCATTTAAATATGACCAATAAAACATATGGAAAATTGTAAAATAACATTTTCCAATGAAATGAACCACACTGAACATGCATACATCAACATATGGATTTAAATATTTTTATAGCTTTCATAACACCTTAGGACTGACCTGGTGAAGCACCAAGCATTACAATCTTTCCATTAATCCCTAGCAAACACCTAGTTCTATTGGAAGAATACCTTTATTATCATTTTGGTCCTAAAGGCATACCTTGATGCTTAATTCTGGTACTTAAATTTATATTATTTTTTCCTGAATAATGCATCTGACATAGACAGCCATGGGAAAATCTAGTCTGGAAGGGGATTTCTCAGGAGATCCGTGAACTAGCCCTATTTGATCAAAGCTGTATAACTAGAAAGTCACACCAGGTCAGATAGTCTGCTCATAGAATTGAAAAGGAAAAGTAATTACAGTAGCTCTGTAGAATCTACTAGAATAGGCCAAATCAGACCTACAATTAATGTTTTATATTCAAACTTTACAGAAAACAGGATTTCATTTAGACTGTGAATTACAGCCCCCTTCCAGATGCCCCTGCTTATGCCAGTTAACAACTTGTATAGAAATGCCTTGTTTAAATCACTAAGGGAAGTTTCTGAGTAAGATACTGCTTATTTTCAGAAAAAAATAAATTCCACATTGTCTACACACTATGTTACTGTTATATTTTATGCAATTTTATCCAATTTTGATACATTCACAGATATCAGCATGGATTTCATCACTAAAAAAGCAGAATGGATGACAGTACAGAAAACAGTGAGTCATAAAATGAATGCTCAATAGTTTTTGTTTTTCTTTTGTTTCAGCCTGCTGGGGACAAATTTTATTTAAGGGGATTCATCACTTCTGTCACAACATTTGTGATAACTGTAGCATTCTTGGAGAAACTGATGTTGAAATCTGTTCTTTTCCCTAACATGAGACCCAACCACCAGCTTCTGACACACAAGTTCTTCTGCAAACACTCTTTGTAGTACCTCAGAATGTTGTCCGGTGCTTCTTAAAAGGAGTCTTCAGCAGTTTGTTTAATTAGTAGTATTCATGGGCTTCAAAAGATGTCCGGAGTGTGTAAATTTAGCTACTTCATATTGCTATCTGTGCATGCCACTCCGCACTGGGTAACTAAACAGGGTTAAAAGCTTCAGAAGCTGGGAGGTATCAGGAAACTTGGGATCTTGATGCATAATTTCCATACATCATTACAGGTTTCTTTTTTAACTTAAAATGTTATAAACCTTGATTTTTTTTTTTTTTTAAAATATTAGCTGTCATGTTTTTTTCTAAATATCAAGGTTGGTAGATGTATTATACCCTTCTAGAATCCTGCTCTTAGAATTGCAAGTTACCAGCATTCCCTGCATTCCTCCACAGATTTGTATTATACTGCTTTGAAAAACTTAATCATCCTTTTATTTCAACACCAATGACTAAAGTCCAGTATTGAAAGGAAAAATATGCAAAATTCTCTCTCTCGCCCCCTTTTTTGTATATGTATTTCTGTGTATAAATAGATAGTAATTTTTAATATTGAGAAAATTATTAAGTCATTATTATTTTGATTGAGGAAAGGAATAAATTTGATGGAACCCTGAAGAAGATCAACAAGAAGAAAAGGCAGATGCTTACTGAAACAGCAAGATTATTTGTGGTGGGTTCTGATAGCAGAGACCAGAAAGGAGCTTTATAACACTTTCACTGCAAATTGATCTAATTCTCTGTCATAATCCACTTAGGCTGACAAGGTTTCCACCTGTCTTCAGGCATAAAAGTAGTCATTCCTTCTTAGATGATAATCAGCATGTTTATTACTCATTCTGGTTGCTTGAAGACAGCATTTTCAGAAATAGTCCAGCACTACTAATGTCATCAGTGATTCTGGAATAGCAAGAGAATAACCTCTGTCTTTGTTATGGGAGCTATTTAACAAATCTAAAAATGTTAATCATGTTCAGGGCATTGTCACTTCCAAGGAACAGCGATTACTTTCAGTGACATGCCCAGAAGCAATCTATTTAGTTTTCTTTTCATGTAAAATTGGGAAATAATGAAGGTTTTATTAAATGAAACTTAATTCACCACAATAGGGACTTCAAATGTACCTGTTTCCACTACCAAGGGATGAAGTATAATTTAATAACAGTCTCTTTAGATTAGTTCTGTCTATTTGCACGTCACATTATTAACCAACTCCATGTCATAGAGTGTAGATTTCAGAGATTGCTGCTTCAGCCTTTTTTGTTTTCGTTTGGGTTTTCCTTTTCTTTCCTTCTTTTTTTTTTTTTTTTTTAAATCCTGTATTGATGGTTTGTAAGCTACATTATTACAGGAACAAACCCATAGGATGAGAACAGCAAAAAGTGGTGATCTAAGCTTTTTGGCTGTGGTCCAAAGCACTAAGACTTAGTAGATTGCTAATGCTGTCTAGCAATAGTGTGTTTTTCCTGTCACAATGACAGCTGCTGAGAGATTTTCTGTTATTATCTTGCTATTTTTTTAAGCATTAAAGTGTAATGATTTACTAGCCTATAATGTGGTAGCAAAGTGTGAATTACTGTGGCTGCATTTGTATGCTCAGCAACATCTGTTTTACAGGTGTTAATATATGCATTTTGCTAATTAATACCTAGTGGCACAGTTTGTAGTGAGGGTATAGAGATGGAAACAGAGAAAAGGCCTTATCTATACAACGCTATTTCAGGTCCCTGGGAAATAGAAAGCAGGCAACACGTACTTGGATTACTTTTTATTTGTTGTTTTTACAGGCTACTTTTTTTGTTTGTTCTATTTTAACATCTCCATAATATCTCTTAGCGCCTAGACAGGAAACATGTGCTGAGGAGAGTTGTAAAGAAGTAGCTTAAATAAAGGGGTTTAGTCACACATGTCAGCAAAGCTGTGTGTTTTTTTAAAAAAAATCACTTTATGATCTCAAGCATAATCATAAATGTCCACTTCTCTGCTGAGTCCCTTTCTGGGTCCACATACATAGTCTCATTTTATGCAGTATGCAGGATTTGGTGAGCCACTCTACCCTTGCAGGTTAAGGCTGAGGATGAGAACCATTAACAGGTCCAGCTCCTGTGTTGCAATCCAGACCTGCTGTATATTTTTCATAGTCTGGTCTCTTCACAAGCAAGTGATCTGCCAGGTCTTTTCTCATTTTGAAACTCTAACTCTTTTGGTAAACAATGTTTAAGAAGTTTTAAAAAGAGGACTCATTTTGGAGTTATAGGCAGGGATGAGGGAATGGAACATAGCAAATGGACCAACAAAGAAACACTGTCTTAAATCCTTCCCTTGTGATTAAACTCCATTTTCTTGAAGAAAATATACTAATATTCCTTCCTTCCTTCCTTCCTTCCTTCCTTCCTTCCTTCCTTCCTTCCTTCCTTCCGAATTCCTTCCTTCCGAATTC
>JAWWTY010000106.1:98563806-98584210 GCA_035222235.1 Margarornis squamiger
TCCTTCCTTCCTTCCTTCCTTCCTTCCTTCCTTCCTTCCTTCCGAATTCCTTCCGAATTCCTTCCTTCCTTCCTTCCGAATTCCTTCCTTCCTTCCTTCCGAATTCCTTCCTTCCTTCCGAATTCCTTCCTTCTGAATTCCTCCCTCCCTCCCTTCCTTCCTAATTCCTTCCTTCCTTCCCTCTTTCTTATTAGCATTAAGTTTTAATGAAACGACATCTGGGAATAAACTTTACATATCTGTTATTGCAATCACTTTAAGTGCCAGAAAAGGCCTGAAGCAAAGAACCCATAATGTATGTTCTACCACATATCCGAATGTATGCTTATTCTATTGACATATTCAATATATATTTCAGATGATTAGCACAGATATTAACTGTTTTCTCTCTTCTGAACTAGTTAAATCTTACCCCAAATTAAGTTTTACTAAACAGCAGATATGTTAGTGCTGCAGAGTTGTACACACACACACACACACACCCCCCGCACACACAACCTGCCCTACCTGTTTTGCATTATTCTCGGCAGGTAAAAAATGGCCCAGAGTTCAGAACCTCTGAATGGGGATAGAACCACATGAGTGTGAGGCTACCTGGGAAGCAACACAGGATGAAGTTGATGAAGATAGCAACACATTTTTGGCCTATAATATAAGAAAAAGCTTCAAAGGTGTAAGGCAAGTGGGAAATACAGGGTATTTTACCACTGAACCACCATCTCTGTTATCAATCTTTTAAAAAGCCTTAAGGGAGGAATTTTTAAGAATTGCTTTTTGGATAGCAAGAAAATATTAAGGATGAAAGACCTTGTGATCTGGGAAAGGTAAGTGATAACTAACTCAGTGTCATGAGTAAGAAGGTTTATTAAGTTATTAATTTGTGTCAGTCAGTCACCTCATAATCATTAAATTCTATTTGAAGTAATGGTTTAAATTAATTCCTCAGAAAACTTTGTCAGCCCAAAATTACTTATATCTCACCCACATTTAGTTTACATGGATCTTTTGCAGACAAATTTTAATCATATGGTTCTGTGAAGGAAGCGTAAAACTAATGATTACCTGGGTTGCTGTTGACAGCAAAATTAGTGGCTTATTATTTTCTAAATGGAGTTAATCTGGTTTTTGAATAGGATGAGAGAATGCTACTGAAAATGAAGTGAGCACTACTAGGACAGAGAAGTCATATGAAGAAGTCATCATCAAGACTTCCAGAGGTTATTTCAGAGGGAAGATTTTGAACAAACTATATGTTGATTATCTTACAGGTGCCAGTCTTGAGACTTCTGTGCGAAACACATCACTTTGTTCTCTGTTTTATTAAACTGGTAAGGCTTTTGCTATACAAGCTGTGCTTTAGAAGGGTAGAGGGGGGAAGCCCTCCATGCTTATGCTTTCGGGCTTTTGTAACGGAGCATGTTGAATTGAAGCAAAAGATAACTCCTCCTTCAAAGTGCAGTAGGCTACAGAAAATCTTGCTGCACAATTTTGAAGAGTAGATTGCTGTAAAAACATTTAGGATGAACCAACAGCAGAGAACGCAACACTAACTTGAAAGGCACAGAGGCACATGACTTCTTACAATCAGAAGCATCTAATCTGACTTCAGATATTTGTTATGTAAAATTCCATCTTTGAGCCTCCCTTATTGTCCACAGAGACCTACAGGATTTTCTAGACGGCAGTTCACCTAAATCCCACTTTGCATGGCCCTGGTTTACATCACTAGCTGCAACATATGTAATCAGTTTTAGTGTAGGTATGTGAGTTGTAGCCTTCTCAGCCTATGCAGATATCCATTGCTGTAGTTGTAGGATCATGTTGAGAAAATGTTACCTTGTACAGTATCTGACTTATTAGCAAAGAAAATCACATTAAAAATATTTTAATATCTATGTTAATATTTTCATGCATGTACCTAAAGCAAGTTTGTAAAAGGTTCCATAGACTGTCTAGGGCTTGATAAGCCAGAAATCTGATGTTGATATTTTAAAAGAAAAACCTGTCCACATATGTCTCTGTCACCATTTTGCTCTAGTCTGAATCCAATTTGGCTTGTACAACAGTATGAAACAAAAGCTAAAGGTTTTCTAGAGGCATTCCTGATAAAGCAATATTTTAATGCAATGTGAAAAGCAGTTTTAATTCTCTGGGTATGAAGATGATACAATATCTAAACCTAATAGTTTCCTATTCTTTTGTTTGTTTTGGTTTTGGTTTTTTGGGTTCTTTTGGGGGGTTGTTGCTTTGGGGTTTTTTTTTTTGGGGGGGGGTGTTTGGGGTTTTTTGGGTTTTGTTTGGTTGGTTGGGGTTTTGGGGTTTTTTTTTTGGGGGGGGGTTATTTTTGTCTTTTTGGTTTTGTGGGGTTTTTGTTTGTTTGTTTTCCCCATTTTTTTTCTTTTTCCAGAAAACATAAGTGAAACTGAGCAAAAGCCAAGAGAGAGAGGTTGCAAGAATGTCAGTGTCACAAACAATTCCACAAAGCAAACTCAATTCAGGGCAATAATAGATTGACCTCTTAGGTGGCCTTGCTGTGAAAAAAAACCCACAGAAAACCAGATATGCTGTCAGGTACCTATAAAATGAGCAGAAATATGTAGTTCATTCAAAATGGGAAAGGAAAGTATTTCTATCTACAGCTCCTAGGCAGTTGTCACCACCAGTAATTTCTCTCCTTTAATTTTCTGCAGTCTCTTGCAGAGAACTGAAAAAGCAAAACAACATACCAACAACATCACCAAGAGGTGATGATACTTTCAAAGATTAGGTAATGCAGAGAAACTTCCATAGGAATAAAGACAGCAGAAGTCAACTAAATGAACTCAATAAGAATCTAAGAAAACTAAATTAGTATGATTTTAGTAATGAAATCAGACAAGACTGGGATGAAGGATAGTGAAGAAGAAAATTTTTTGGCATGTATTTTCAGATTTGAGAAATCACAACCGTTCTACAGATTCACCCCGATTAAAATATGAGAAAGGGAATAGACCTCACTTCTCACACATTAAATCTCACATGGAAGAGGACAGACCACTTGTAAAGTATTTGTAGTACTAAGAACTAGCTCCTGCCAAGATTAAAAGAGTGAAACTGAGAAGTCAGTAATGTTTTGTAGCTCTCAAAATACATGGACAGAATCTCATTTTAAAGCCTATTTAAAGCTAGGTGGATGAAAGGAAGAAAAATTTTGCTGCACTAATGATCACATAGATCTTTCCTACCTCTGGTTGTATGATTAGATGATTTATCACAATGAACTAATGATAAATGAGAAAGAAAAGTAGGAAATATAGTATTTAAGTGTCAGTTGCACAGAATACACCCAACAGTGCACTATGCCTGCTGCCAACTAACATCACAATGTCATTTAATAGGTGCCAAAAGAGAAGAAAACTTTCTTGGGAGTTTTATATTAATGAAAAATTCTTTTCTAAGAATCAGTCATAAAATAAGTACTTCTTCACTCCAGGAGGTAGGAGTGCATGTGGACACTGGACCGCACAGCGTTGCTACCAAACTGCTGCATTGGAGACTGCTCTTCAGCAGTCAGCTCTGTTGGATGCAAATCCACACCAGAGTAGTACAGTCCTGATTGCTAGAGGAAATAGAAAAAGAAGAAAGCAAGAATCATGAGCAGAAAAACTTTGACCCAGGTCTGAACCACCATTCATGTTGTGGTTCCCTGGATAAGCATGTTTCCTTATAATTACACGTTTATGGATATATCTGTGTAACCATACAGACCTACTCAGAGATTTGGCAATATTTTGCAAGTGAAAAAAGACTTCAGATTTTTTGCCTTAATGAAACAGAATAGAAGTTGATATATAGCTGAATTACCTGAATAGAATTAGAATTATATGTAAATGGGTAAATGTTGACTCGGTAACTATTCTCTTGTTAGTACTTGTGCTGCATATACTGATAAAGAAATTCTAAGAATGGCGAAGCTGATAATTTGATTTTTTCCTTCCTTAACATCTTGCTTTTGGCTACACAGTTGTAGTCCTATTCTTGTACTTTTGGAGACTAAGATAATAGCATACCTTGTAGAACAGAGTGGTGCTTACGTTGCCCTTAAAAGCTTTAAAGTTAGACCTTTGTTTATCGTGTTTTCAACACATTTTAAATGCTGGCTTAAAATGCTGCTCCAGCCCATGTGTAAAATGAAGAAATTATAGAATTAATAGTTAAATGTGATGACTGACAAACCTTCTATGACCAGTCTTGAGAAAATTCAAGACTTGTAGAAAACCACCATCTAATAGCGCACATAGGGCCTTACTTATTTTCAGTCTCAGAATGATGTTGGTGGACGATATATATCTATGGTGGACTACAATATATCTATGGTATAACACAGAGTACAGTTACATCTGCATTTCTCAGCCCAGCTTCACTTATTTCCTTCCCTGGGATTGTAAAAAAGTAGGGAAAAAATAGTTCTAGAAACCCTTCTATTTTTTATTTTTTTTCCCGCCATGTCATGACAAATGAATGGTGATCATCCCTGAAACGCCTGTCATTGCTACCTGAAAATCCAGAGAATGGTGATACATAAATTGTAACATTTGAGAGGTAACAGGCTCATATAATTTGTGGTTCTAAACCAGCCAGCGTCAGCAGTAGCTGATGTCCCTTCATAATTAAAAGAGCAAAACTTTCATCGAATGTTGCAACACTTTTGTGCATCTGATGTGGCAAAAACAACCATTCTCTTATGAGCAAAGGGTCTGACAGATCTTTGTCCCACTGAAACAGCAAAGCATATGGCTTTTCTATAATTGCCAACTGAAAAGGCAGGTTCTGATTACAGAGATATTTAATTACTCTAATATCAGAAGTTCAATGGTGTTTTAACTATCCAAGTATAGGATTTAATAGCAATAAACTCTTACAAAAGACAGAATATAACCTCCATCTTAAAGTATCTGAGTTATGATGTTGCTTAAATCAGGATTCACTTTCTGGAAAGTGAAGAGTCCATTCATGAATTCAGTTTACTTGCCAGTTCCATATAAAGTGTAGTATTTTAGCTGCTGAACAAAGTTATTTTTGTGTGAGGGGCATAGATAACACAATATATTGTAGTAGACACTAATTAAAATGAACTCACAGGGTAGCTTTTTCCAATGCTTTGTGCTTTGATTCATTGAAAAAATGACTGAATTTGGATAAATCGACAAAGAATCTGGCTCTCTGAAGTCAGCTGAAGGATTTAAATTAAATCAGTATCTTCACTAATTTTTGAGCACTGCCTGAAACAATCTTCCTGTGTGATACTTACAGGGATTGATAATACTATGTGAGATACTGAACTGTGAGTTTCTTATTTTCATTTCTTGTGAACTGAACAGAAATGTTCAAATGAATAAAGTCCTGCCAGTGGAAGTAAGGACCAGGAGATGGATACATGAACAGACAATGTGCTTCTGAAATGCTTTTGGGTGCAGAACATTATATCCAATCATAAAGCAGAAATGAAAGTCACAAGCACCTAACACATCATCAGTCATGGTTAACCATGGAGGTCCCAGGTGCCTGGAAGTTGGCCAATCCATAAGAAGGGCTAGAAGGAAGATCTGGGAAACTACAGGCCTGTCAGCCTGATCTTGGTGACCATCAAAGTTAGGGAACTGATTATCTTGAGTGTGATCACACAGCACTTACAGGATGGCCAGGGGGATCAGACACAGTCTGCATAGATTTAAAAGGGGCAGGTCCTGCCTGACCAAACTCATCTCCTTTTGCAATCAGATGACCCACGTGGTGGATGAGGGGAAAGATGTGGATGTGTCTACCTGGACTTCAGCAAACTCTTTGACACCATCTCCTATAGAATACTCCTGGAGAAGCTGGTAGCCCACGGCATGCACAGGGGCACTCTGCTGGGTTGTGAAGGGCTGGATGGCTGGACCCAGAGTGCAGGTGAATGGGGCTTGGTGTCTGGTCACCGGTGGTGTCCCCAGGTATCAGTGTTGGGCCCAATCCTGCTTAATATCTTTATTGCTGATCTGGATGAGGGGATTTAATCTACCATTATCAAATTCGCAGATGACACTAAGTTGGGTGGGAGTGTAGGTCTGCTGGAGAGTAGGAAGTCTCTGCAGAGGGACCTGGACATGCTGGATAGATGGGTCGAATGCAGATATATGAAGCTGAACAAGATCAAGTGTTCCTGCACTTTGGCCACAACAGCCCACTGCTGCAATACAGGCTTGGGACAGAGTGGCTGAAGAGCAGCCAGGCAGAAAGGGACCTGGGGCTGCTGATTGACAGGAAGTTGTACATGAGCCAGCAGTGTGCCCAGGTGGCCAAGAAGGCCAATGGTGTCCTGGCCGGTATCAGGAATAATATGGCCAGCAAGATCGGGGAAGTAATTCTTCTCTTGTACTCAGCACTGGTGAAGCCACACCTTGAGTACTGTGTCCAGTTCTGGCCCCCTCAGTTTAGTAAGGATATCGAGGTCCTGCAGCATGTCCAAAAAAGGGCAATGAGGTCTGGTGAAGAGTCTGGAGCACAAGTCCTGTGAGGAGCGGCTAAGGGAGCTGGGGTTGTTTCCTGGGAGAAGAGAGTGATAGTTTCGTGGCTACAATCTCCTTTCAGGTAGTTGTAAGGAGTGATAAGATCTCCCCTGAGCCTCCTCTTCTCTAGGGAACTAGCAGTAGGACAAGAGGACAGAGTCTTAAGCTGTGCCAGAGGAGGTTGAGACTAGACATTAGAAAGAAGTTCTTCACAGAAAGAGTGATTGGGCATTGGAATGGGCTGCCCAAGGCGGTGGTGGAGTCACTGTCCCTGGAACTGTTTAAGAAAAGATTGGACATGGCATGTAGTGACACTAGTTGACAATGTAGTATCAGGTCATAAGTTGGACTTGATGATCTTTTCCAAGCTAGTTGATTCTGTGATCCTGTGAACACACACACACACACAAAAAAAACACCAACAAATCCGAAAACAAACCAGAAAAGCCATTCTTTTGTCACTGATCCAGCAATTAACTATTAATTTTTAAACTTTGAAAATTCAGCAAATTTATTGCAATGCTTTCTATTCAAAGCAGTTTTTGACTTCTTTTTTGCATCCCATGGCATAGCAACATGAATATGAGCCAGCACATTTAATTGCCCTTGAAGAGTAACCTCTGGTAATAGAAATTATTCCTATCCTCAGATACTTTTCCCTTGACTTCATTTGGGCTAATGCACATATGACAAAATTCCAGTGAGCCACTCCCTTGAATTTCCTTAACATCTGATCTCACACAGCTGTTTATTATTAAGAGGCATTTGCCACTACTGTGCATGTTGCCATACACTGTCTCTATAGTCAGGATATTTTTATCCCAAATACTTGAATTTACAAATAAGCTAGAAATGAATGCTTTGCCTCAGCTTTAATTTTATAAAGCAGTGACCCATTTTACCACTGTGTAATAACAGGTCCCACTGTGACAATTAAAACAAATCACCCTACAGAGTATGTCATTAGATACATTCATGCCTCATCAGTAACTGAATTGTCTTTTATGATATATTTCAGAGAAAGGTATATAACTTTAGCTTGCTTTCCCTAAAGAACAAAATGATTTATAGCAAATCTCCCATCTCTCATCATTTACTATGAAAATGAAATATGGGTGAAATGAAATAAAAACTTGAATTAAGAATAAAAGGACTGTTGACCACTAAATAAAATGTGTGTAGATAATTTTGAAGCAATGACAACTGACCTAATATGAAGGTAAGTTCACAGACATCACTGCAGCTATTATGTCTTAGCTGTTCTATTTTGAAGAAACTAGAACTAGAAAAAAGTAAATGAAAATTTAATTTTGTTAGCTCATATTGCATGCTAATCATTTTACCTAATGTGAGAACCTCTTTTACCATGCATTAGATCTAAACCCATCAGGTGATATTGGCACAAATGGCACATGGTTTCCCACAAGCCAGTCCTGTTCCATGAGTAGTGCTGTACATGTAGCTACAGTGCTACAAGAGTAGCAACAGTCAACCTGCCAGTGCTTTTTAAGAGCGGTTAGACTATTTGTCCACCAGATCTTTATATTCTTGCTTCTGGCAGCACTCGGAATTAGTGTTGTAAGTGAACAACAGTTTCATTTGAATAATTTAGTAAGATGTTTCCAAACTCTTCTTCTGTTCCTGATTGGATAGGACACTTACGGCTGAGATTCATCTCATTAACTTTACACATCTTCAGTGTATACATCTACATCTGAACTAGTCACTCGAGGCTTCTGTTGCAGTCAACAGAGAGATACAAGTACTTTTAAAAGGGGATTCAGCTGACCTATTTGAGTCACTCAGTAGCAGGGCACCCATTAAAATAACGAGTTCATGATTAGATGACTACAGTTAGGTGTATATCCTTGGTCAGATGAATCCCATGGAGACTTCAAGCCCTACAGCTAGGTGCTTATGTAAATTGATCAGTGGGGAGAGGAAATGATGTTTTGTTCCTCTGCATCCTGTAACTTGCAAAACTCAAGTTGTGCACTGTATATTTATTTTTATTTTTTTTTTGCCTGAAACCCATACCATGCCAGTAGGTAATCATGTATTTGCTCAATGGAATCATTCCTGAACTGAGCCACAGATAAGTTTGCCTGTTGCCTTCACAAGGCAATATTAAAGCCTGATGGCATTTTCCTGTCACGTCTCTTACTGTTCTATGAGATGTTTCCTGGGAGCGGTTCCATTTACAGACAAGTAAATACAGGCTGGAGTCCATATTTCCTTACAGTCTGGATGGTTTTGACCTGAACATATAACATAGAGACATACAATCATAGAATGGGTTGGGTTGGCAGTGATCTTACAGATCATCAATTTCCAACCCCATTGCCATGGGTAGGGACACCTTCCAGCATACCAGGTTGCTCAAAGCCCCATCCAACCTGCCCTTGAACATTTCCAGGGATGGGACACTCACAACTTCTCTGGGCAACTTGTTCCAGTGTCTCACCACCCTCACAATGAAGAATTTCTTCCTAATATCTGTCTAAATCTACTCTCTTTGAATTTAAAGCCATTTCCCCTTCTCCTATCGCTACATGTGATAGGACAAAAAGTCCCTCTCCAGCTTTCTGTATCCTTTCTTCAGCTACTGGCAGCCATATCTTCAGATATGGCCACCCCAGAGCCTTTTCTTCTGTGCATTGAACAACTCCAGCCCTCTCAGCCTGTTCTCATAGGATGTTTCAGCCCTTCCCTGATCATCCTGATGGCCTCCTCTGGACTTGCTCCAGGAGGTCCACATCCTTCTTATGCTGCAGTCCCAGAGATGGATGGAATGTTCCAGGTGGGGTCTCACAAGAGCAAAGTAGAGGGGTAGAATCACCTCCCTTGACCTGCTGGTCATGCCTTTTCTGAGGCAGCCCAGGACATGTTTGGCTTTCAGGGCTACAAGTACACATTGCTGAGTCACGTCCAGTCTCTCACTCACCAAGTACCCCCAAGTCTTTCTCAACAGGGATCTGCTCTGGATCTGTTCTCTGCCCAGACTGTATTTGTGCTTGTTTAAGCAAGCCATGAACTCCCAGAGCATATCCCTTCCAATTCTGGACCCTGTCTCATTTGTCTCATACAGAGTTCATGTCCCTGTTGTCCTATATAAAAGACCTACCTGGTTCTCACCACTACTCTCCCATGACTTTTACAAGGGGCAAGGGGTGCAGGAGGACAAAACCAGGATAAATATGTTAGCTCTTAATTGGAGTTATTGAATCATATAATCCACAACCAATGTCACTACCTGTCTCCCCTATAATAGCTCTAAGAGATGTGACAGGTCTCTTAAAAAAACCCTCCCACTGAAGTAAAATGGCATTACAGTATTTGCCTTTAATTAGGCTTTCTCCATGAGACTGGATTTCCTTGCCTTTCTGAGTGCAAAACACCACAGGCCATGTTGCAAAGACTGAAAGTAAGTCAAAACTGTGACACTTTTCCCCTTTCACATCTGTGCACCTCTTGCTCTTCCTAAAAAAGCAAACTAATGGGTAGTCTAATGCTGTCAAATGGCCTAACTAATAACTGGATTTACATTTCTGTACCTTTGGATGGATTAATTTAATTCCTTTTAAAACTCTGATTCTTACTGCAGATAAGCCATCAGTGTGTTTAACAGGATATTAAAAGTAGAAAGCAAATGTAGAATAGCAGGTTCATTAGACAACACTTTTTCCAAATGTGAAAGCTGAACACCAGATGCCGTTTTGCATAACAAAAGCAGTCAACGATTAGCCCTTAGAGGTCTGTGATCCCTGAATAATAACCCACTTTTCAACCTTGTTTGCTATTTTTCTCTCTTACCCTAAATTTTCAGCTTTTCACTTTAATAATCACATAAACCAAATGTGACTTGTAATTCCTAATTCTGTTTTAAAATTAAATGTGATTTTCCAGAATTTTTTCAAAAGGGGAAAAAAATCCCACATCAAAAAGTCATTTATAGGAGTAATGAAAACTTGGGACAGACCAAAAAATCAAAAGTAGGAATAAAATTTCTAAGTGAAAGGAAAATGCTTTGATGTTAGGCCATCCCACGTGGTATTAATCCAGAGGGAGTTAAGAGGACACAAGCACTGTCAGGCTCTCCTGACACAATTCCTGGGTTTGAGTCACAGTGAACAAAAATGAAGAATCCAGTTCTTTATCTCCATCCAAAAATTCTACAATTATTATCCTCCCTGAGCTCAAAAAATGGGAGTATAGGGGTATGGGCCACTGATTTCTTTGAAGAATGGTGGCTTTCTAATTTTGGGAGTAGGGGACAGCAGACATGGAGTGATCAAATTTGGATTATTTTACCTTAGCACTTTTATCAGCTGCTGAACCTCCCCAAGTCCATCCATTTGTGGATGCTTATTCTACAGCAGGTCTTGATTGGACTCTCCTTCTGTATGAGGAAAAAAGTGAGACTTCCCACCATAGTTGAGAAAATGGTGGCTTGTCTTCAAAAAGAGCAAAGCAGCGAGTGCACGGGGAAATTGTAACAGGAGTTAAGCAGAAGCCCAGCCTTCAGGACATGGAAGTTGCTGGGATACCTCTGAGAAGAACTTATATTTTAAAGTCAATTTGTTGTGTTTGCCATTTCTAATGAGCACTGCTCACTTCAGACTGATGCCATGCAAGACAAACATTGTACAAACAAAGACAGCAGAGCATAAACTCAGAGACCAGGAGAACCCTATTATGGTATCCTTTCAAGCTTCTGCAAACACAAGAACTAAAGGTTCAGTGCAATTGTGGACAAACAGAAACATACTGCAGTAACAGATTTGGTACAATCATTTGAAAGCCAATAAGTATTTTCATTTTAGTGACAGTTATCTGTAGTCTGTTGTGTCTGCAAGCTGGTGGCAAGACACTAGAACAAACTTACCAGCCCATCTGGTGCCTGAAATGAAATATTCCTGTGCTTCATATTACAGTAAAGGCTGAAAACAAGAAAACCACCTGCAGTTCAGATGACGCTTCCATGTGAAGTCAAGGGGGTTGTTGAGTTGATAGTTTTAATAACTTTTTAATGGCTGATGATTATTTCTTGCATATATGTATTGTGTGTGTAGTGTATCTTTGTATATAAGATAAATATATAAGTACAAAATAAAGCCAGGGTGACTGAATTGAGAAGGAAATCACCTCTGTCAGAGGAAATTTAGCAAAAGATGGTTTATAAAGAAATATTTTTATTATGTCCCATTGTTTGGCTATTCCCTGGCTTGGTATGACTTATTCTGAAGGTACTAGAGTATGCTAATTAGCCAAAGTCCCAGTTTTCAGCTGATACTAAACTTTTTCAGGACTCATTCACTTTGTGCTTTCTCTCTGAAACACGATGTCAGTACCTTTGTTTCAGTAACACACAAACATTTATGTAGTTTTGAATAGGTGGCTAGATATTAGGGCCTGTAATGAAGATGTTTCAGATACTAGCAATAAGACAAAACAATTTTTTAATAGCACTGTCTGTAATTTGCAAAATTTTTATAATTTATACAGTTTCAGAGATTTTACTCTATCTTTTCAGTACAACCTACTAACAATTCTCTTTCAGAATAAATTACAATTAAACACAATCTCAGTGAAATTTTGAAAACAAAATGGAAAAGACAGCTGTAGTGGAGTACACGGGCTGAAATACCATATTAGCATATATTTATTGTCATCAAATAGGTTGATTCTTATTGTGTCTTTGGCAGGATTTTTTCATTCCATGTTAAAGCCTTTGTTTTGGCAGGTAGCACCAGGTGGCACTGTTACATAATCATCTACCTTTTTTTTTTTTTTTTTTTTTTGGTAGTAAAATAAGGTTCCTAAGGTTCCAGTGTTGGGAAAATGTACTTCATCCAAAGGGGCAGTGCTAAGCTTTACAGAGGAAGAAGCTGAGGCAGGCAGCAAAGAAATTTTGCTTTGCACCGACACTTCCGTTCCCTTTCAATTTTTATAATTCATTAATATATTGTGCAGATTTACCCACAGGCAATAACAGCAAAGGCAGATTCCCCATTGCAAAGAGCAGTTTGCTGTTTGTAAGTAACCCTGTACAAGGAATTGTGCATGGCTAAATAAAAGAAGATTTATTTACTGCTTACTAAGTTGTTTCATCACAGCATTCTACATTATCAGTCATTTCTTTCCAAAGCCCAAAGTATTAGATAGTGCTTATAGAAAGATGAGAAACAGAATAGAGGTATAGAAGGAACCACAATGGGATTACGGGATTAAATCTGTCACTTGGAAACATGCGACTATTGCAGTGTTTTTTGGTACTGGGTACT
Source organism: Margarornis squamiger (assembly GCA_035222235.1). Lineage (NCBI taxonomy): Eukaryota > Metazoa > Chordata > Aves > Passeriformes > Furnariidae > Margarornis > Margarornis squamiger. The sequence goes on from JAWWTY010000106.1 coordinate 98,576,618, forward strand.
GTGACACTGAGTATTTACAGTTCCCCATTTCTAAGGATTGTCACAACTCTGGTGTGACACTTTTACCACCTGCACTTACATCTCTTTTAACATAGATTTTATTCAGTAAAAATAAGCAAAACTTATTTTTGAAAAGTTCAATGCGAGTTACATCTTTCTTAATGTTTAAAAAAATAAGGCAAAAGGTAATAGGTATCTACTAATATTTAGCTCTCCCATAAGTATGGAAAGAAAAACTTCTCTGCCTTTTTATTATCTGTTTCATAAATCCTTCATGTGGTCTTCTAGAGACTCAGTTGTTATACAAGTTTTCTTCTTAGAGGGAATCCCAGTCTGGGAAAGCAGTCTTATCTTTAGATCCTGTCCTTTTCTGTCCTTTTTCTTTTTTTCTTTTTTTTTTTTCTTTTCTTTTCTTTTTTTCCCTTCCTCAGGCAGTTTAATTTCTATCTTGTCTTAACAGACGTTAGTTTCATAAATATTGTCTGCATCCAACCTTTGACTCCTAACTGTCTAGCTCTATCAGCAAGTTATCAAGGTTGAATATTCTTTTAACATTATGCAAAGCATTTCAAAACCTGTGGTGAGTCTCCTCACATGCAGAACTTTGCTCTTCATTCAACACCTACACCCTGACACAAGTTATGCAGTTGTGGAATTTATATACCCTTTTCTGGCTTCTGCTTGAGTCATATATTGCAATATTTGTTGTTTTGACTTGGTAATGACTTTGGGGTGCCAAGACTAACTGTCTCTTTCATTAGACTATGACGAGGATTCTATGCCTCAAATGTAAAAAAAGGTATATCATATACTCATACACTCTACTTTGTATATGCTTTAATAGAACCCTGTAAATTTTTAGAATGTCTACCTTGAATTCACATTTTTTTATTATTAAAATAATGAATATAAGAAGTCAAATAACACAACATAAGTAATGAAACAACATGACACGTTGCTTGAGTCAACCACTTAAACAAAATGACAGTTCAGAGAAGGAAAGAATGGACATATCTAACTACTAAAATTTTTCTGAGACACTGGTAAATATAGGGTAATGATGATTAAATGAATAACACATAGGAATGGACAAGAAGCATAAAACTAGTTTGCTAAAATATGTCCCACTTCCTGAATTATGTGAGATTCATCAGCTTTAAGGAAATGATGTAAAAATGCAAGGACTACTCAAGCCAGAGAAAATACAGTCAGCCAATGGATCAGGGTCGCTCTTCATTTCCATCAGTAGAACTGGAGTTTGGCTTCACTGCACTCTAGATTCACAAAGGCACTATTAAAGCCAAGAAGCTGGGCTAGTGGAGCATGTCTGAGTAAAGATAATAGTTGCAAGAAAAAGTGTGATATTTAAAATACCTCCTAGTTGTTTATAACAGCCTCTCTGACTGAGTTTATTGACATGAAGGCAAATCTAGAGGAAACAACCTCCAGGAAGAATCCCAGTCCAAGAAACTGAATACCTCTTGTTCCTTCCTTTGGCTTCAGACCAAGGTTTCTGTGAACTTGTCTGCTTGTCAGACATAATCACCCCCTTAAAACATAAACAGACATCATCACTGTTTGCCACACTGGAACACTGTTTGCCACACTGGAAAAACATTGTTAAAATTAAAAGTACCTTTTCTAACATCTATCATAGCAATGTAGCAAAGAAATTGAAATAATAATGCAGCTATTCCATCTTCTTCTTTGGTCAAAGCTGGAGTTCACTTTATGAAATGATTTGTCACTTTTGTCAATATTCTGATTAATTTGATAGTAGTGCAGGAAGTCTATATTGGTATGTAAATTCATTACAAGTTGTACCAAATGAAATAATGGATTGCTATTAGAATCTTCTTTTTACAGACTGGGTGTATTATGCAGTTATGCAACATGCTGGAGCGAGTTGAGCAAGTGCATGATGGTACCCATGGGTGTCTGTCCTTGATCACCCTGCTGTTTGTCCTTTCCTGATGTATCTCCAATCAGGCAGATTGAACAAAATTGTTAAAAAAAAGGTGATACTTTTTGATTTTAAATCTGCTGGCCTCTCTCCTGGATCATATCACAGAAGTTGTTATATACCTTATTACTTATTATACCATTGAAAGTATTAACTCACTGGGAGGGAAAACCGCATGGAAGTGTGTTGCACTGGCAAGTGTCACTAGTCAAGGGGAAGAATAACCATTTCCTGCAGTACCTGTTATTCCTTAGAGCTCTCTCAGCCATGCTTAGCACATAAAATCTGACAAGATTAGAACCTCAGGTGGTATGGCTTAAGGCAAAGGAGAAATTCAGTTACCTGTCAGTAGTAATAATAAAGAGATGAGTGAAACCACCACAAGACTGTCTCTGTCTTTCCCCTGGATTACCTCTCTTTTAAGATGCCCTTATTAGGCAGTCATTCCCTGATGAAAGAATAAGTTAATGTTGTGCAAAGAAAAGCAAGCCTTAAATCTATTTTATGGGTTGACTATGTTTCTTTGATTATTTTTATGACATTTTTACTTTTCTGTTTGCTCTTTTTTAAACTGAGCTATAAAAAAATAACAGCTTCCAATGTCATTAACACTCAAATGCACTCTGTACATTCCTTTTGAGAAGCATCCATCTTAAAAGGTAAATTAAAGATTTCAGCTGAACCATAGAAATGGACTACTTCAGCTCCCACTGAAATCAGGCTCATTATCGTCAGGTATTCCAACATCAATATCTATTTCCTCTTTATAGAGACTGTAGTCTACTGTTTTGTTACAGCTGTGCTGAAAGACTACAGTTAAATCCTATTGCTTAATCACCTATACTATAATTTTCCAAGAAAACACATATAATGAAGGGAATCCAGATATATTTTTTAGACCAACATTAATAACATACATTTTAAACTCCTTTTGTACTGTGTTTTCAGATTAAATAGTTTCATTTTTTCCCAATTAAATCCTCTCTGAACTTTCTGATTTTTATGCAGTTGGCTGTGAAATACATTTTTTCCCATCAAAGGGAGTGGGACTTTCCTCCAAAGTAAGAACAATGGAAAGCAGAGCTTTTCCTGTAGATGATTTGATTATCCTAAAAATTAAAAAAAAAAAAAAAAAACAACAAAAAAAACCAAAACAGAATTCCCAATTCTTTAGGATGGCATGTTATAGAGTTTCATGTTATAGAGTTTTGGGGTTTGTTTTTGATATTTTGTTTGGTTTTGGGGTTTTTTTTTTGGTATGCCTTTAATGCATCAGTGACTGATTGACATGCAGGGAACTAAAAATGCAACAGCCATATGACTGCTACAGTACGTTTACAACCCTTTGAAATTATAGTTGTTTTGCAAAAACTGCGGAGAAAGATTTAAAGCCAGAGATCCATTTAACATGTCCCCACAGGAGGAGAAAGGAATCCTCCAAGTGGAATTTGACACAAATCCAGTCAGGTTTTTAAATGGTAAGTCTGGTCACTTGCATAGTAAATGCAGAAGGTTAAATAGGGCACACCTTCGATGTAGACCTTAAAAAAAAAAAAAAAAAAAAAAAAAAGACAGATTGTGGGCCACTTAACCAGATGCCACAGGGTCTACACAGGGCCTCTGTAATCTTGTTTTGTAACTGCTACATCTATTAAAAAGGAACAGAGGCCAGAATGCTTGTAAATGAGAACATCATCTTCTCAACACAGCCTCCCTTTTGGAAGCTTTCCATTTGCTTATTAGTAATATCTGACTGATATCCCTCAGTCACCAGTACATTAACATTTTATCAAGGCTTTTTTCTACTTCAGTTAAAAAGCTATTTTTTTTTCTTTCTCATTGAATCCCTGCTAGATAATTATGTTATTTCTTCTTACTGCAGCACGTGGTGAACTCTTTGATTCTGTGACTTAAGAAGCAGGTGTAAAAATGTGAGCATTTTGTACAGCATTTTGGTGGTACAACTTCTAATAGTGTTAGATGAATAAAAGTGAGAAATCCTGTCAAGATTCAGACTAACATTACAATAAATAGTGCTGTGCAAAACTTTGGCTAAAGCACTGCTTCAAATCTGTTGGACTGTGGCAAAACAGTTTTGAAACCATGTTAAACTGATTTATAGACGTTAGCAGAATAAGAAATACAGAATAAGTTATTTTGGGAGCGCATACTTATATATCTATTCATGCATTTTGCTTCTGGGCTTTCCTAAACTTCAGAGTGCTTCAAGCCCTGTCCTCTGAGCTCAGCAAGATGACACATTACTTGTTCAACTGTTTTTAGGTCTTACCTACTATCAGCATAAAACATACAAAACAAGAGGTGCTTTATACATACTCCTGCATATAACTTCTTAATTCTGTACCCTGGTATATAGTCTAAGGTATAACCTCTCCCCAGAGATTCTTCCATGTAAGCTGGTATTTTTTAAAATATACAAAAAAATTGGACTATTTAGTCAAAGAAGTGCCTGCTGTGACAGGTTAACCCTGGCTGGCTGCCAGATGGCCACCCAGCAGATCTCTCACTTTCCCTCCTCAACAGGAAAGGGAAGAAAATACGGTGGAAAATCTCACAGGTCAAGATAAAAACAGAGAGATCACTCACCAATTACCATCATGGGCAAAACAGAGTCATCTTAGAGAAATTAATTTCATTTATTGCCAATTAAAATACATTAGGTAACAAGAGATAAATACAAATTAAACTACCATCTTCCTCCCATTTTTTTTCTCAAGGCTCAACTTTACATCTTTATTCCTGGCTCCTCTACTGCTTCCCAGAGCAGTGCAAGACAGAAGGGAACAAGGGGCTTGGTCAGTATGTAACTCTGCTTCTAGCTCCCTCTCACACATTTCCCCTGCTCCAGTGTTGGCTCTCCATGAGCCAGAGTTCCTTCAGGGCACATCAGATCCATCCAATCTGTGATAGTCGTCTCCATGGGCTGCTGTAAAATATTGCAATTTTCTTTTTAATTCATACTTAGAAAATGTGATTAGGTAGAAGGTTCTTTGGACGTTTCTTCCTCTCCTCAAGGAAATCACCGTCTAACTTTCCTTCTATATAGCTTTTAGGGTTACAAAAATAAATAAAGAAATAAGTATTTTATATATATATATATATATATAATATATATTTACTACAGAAAAAATGTTTTTCAATAGGATTCATGCTAATAACCATAGACTGCTGAAATGTTGTCTGCCTTGCTCAGCTGCTGCAGTATGATCTTGGCAAAGCTTATCCTGTCATTATTCATCAGACACAACAGTAGATTGCATCATTCAGAGTGGATTTTTTCCCTAAACATGACTTAAGCTGTAACACCTATCAGTGTTGCCATTTATTTTTCACCATGGGAATTGGAGGGACTTTTCCACTTCCTAAACTGTATAAAAGATTGACTCACTGCACCATTTATGTATGATGGCTGCTTTCTCAAAAGAACTTTCATGAAACTTTCATTACTAAGTTAAGCCCATGATTCATGCTTTGTGGAAGCCCAGTCGTCAACTAAGGACCCCAAATGATACTTCAAATTTACTTTGTTAAACCTTTCCAGGATACAGGGTAAATTCAATTGTTCACTTGTTGGGATCTTTGAATATGAAGTGCATCTAGAAGTATTGCACATTTAGGTAAAGGTTAAAAGTATAGATTTTTTGTTTTAACATTTGATAATATTTTAAGGAAGAAAATGGAAAGTTAAAAAGCCAATGGCAAAAGCAGTAACCACTGAGAATCTGACATAATTCACAGCTCCTTGGACAATTAAAGAAGCCATATGGTTATGAAGATGAGGAGAATAATTGGTTGCATTTAAATGAAATCTGGTGCTCCAGGAGACACCAAGACTGGGACTCAGTAACTGACAGAAGTGCACAATCAGTACAGAAAAGTCAACAGATATAAGATAATCACATTGGCTCCCGAAAAAATCTGTAGATAAGTGAAGGTGTGTATGAAAGTGTTTCACAGAAGCCAGCAGGCCCAGCAGGGATCACCTGAGCTGAGCAGTAAGAGACACTGAAGGTGGGTTTCTATGTTAGTGCCAGAACATTTATGTCAGAAACTGTGCTGCAGACAGCTCAAAGATTAAATAATGCTTGAGTTGTGATGCAGAAGTCCTAAATTTGAATCTAAAGAAACCTAAACCAGATTTTGTTCAAAAAGCTCACTATAAAAGACTTTATGAATACTTCTCTCTATCAATTCCACAGGGAATCACACCTGACAACCACAGGAGCAGATGATTAAGATATCATGTATGTTACTATTTTGGAGTCTATTAACAGCATAAACTTGAAGCAAACCCTCCAATAGTGTTTACTTACTGCATGTGTGTTTAGTATGCAGTAACTCAATTCTTTTCAGAGGAAGTTAAATTGGAAACTGCTTGAAGTGCATACCAAACACATTGTGAATCCTTATAAAGGATCCACTGTTTGGTCCTCTGGATAGTTTCAAATCACATGTGTGATGGAGATGTTAGTTTCAGGTCACTACACTAAACCTCTTCCAGGTAAATGAAGAAAGATGACTCACCACTGACTCTTTTTGGTCTACTGGTATAATCCTGTTGCTCAAAACACACCTTTTGTTGCAAACTTAGCACCCCATGGCTCTCTTGAGCCATGTTGTCATAGTAGGATAAAAATGAAACTTGCCAGACTTTGTGGATGGTCTAACTGCATTCTCTAAATCCTTATTTTTTAATCTAATCCATGATTATTATTTGAGAGGATGTTGCTCTGTAAACTGCAGTGATGTTCAGGGACTTCTCTGATAAGGTCAGTGGGAAAAAGAATGCAGATTTTTTTGATGTGTTCCTACCGAAAAAGGAGAAGAAAATACCAGAAAGAAACCATCATCATCATCATCATCATGGCTAGGCTTCGCGAATGAAGATTTGGGAAGGGCTCTACCCACGCTTGCTACAAGCACGCTGGTGGCTAAAAAGGCCAATGTGAGATAGGCAAGTCTGATCACAAAAGGCACAGAGGAAAGTCTCCATTGGCACTACTGGCGAGGCACAGTCCTTCCTGCGTTGCCTTTTTTCCTTGAGACTGGTTCTGCATGTGTTCTCAAAGGAAGCAGCAGCGTTATGAATGGTGCATCTCCATTTCCCCAGATTGGAGGCCAGAGTGGACTATTGATGGTGGTCAATATGGCCAAGGCTGAGGTATTGTTTCAGGGAGTTCTTGTATCTCCTCTTTGGGGCTCCTCTCTTGTGGCAGCCAGTGCTGAGTTCCCCATAGATCACAATCTTAGGGAGGCGGTGATCCTCCATCCTGGAGACGTGCCCTGCCCAGGGCAGCTGCATTTTCAGCAGCATGGCCTCAATACTGGTGATCTCTGCCTGTGCAAGGACAGACACATTAGTCACGTAATCAGACCAGTGGATGCTTAGGATTGTACGGAGGCAGCGCTGAGGAGTCGCAGGTGGTGGCAGTAGCTGACCCATGATTCAGACCCATCTAGAAGAGTAGACAGTACGGTGGCTGTGTAGACACTAATCTTTGTGCTTTTCTTCAGGTGTTTATCACGCCAGACTCTTTTACAGAGTATTCCAAAAGCTCTGTATGCCTTTGCTAACCTGTTGTCTATCTCTTTGTCAATCTTACCATCTG
>JAWWTY010000106.1:98584310-98635870 GCA_035222235.1 Margarornis squamiger
TTGATTTCTTTGCTGTAACCACTTCACTAATGATTTCATAGGTAATAAAAGATTAGTGTCTTTTTCTAAATTACTGGATGGATAAAGTGTTTTCTTAATCAAATGCAAAAATAACAGGGCATGTCTCATTTTCAGATATCTTTGAACAAAACCTAAAGAAAACAAAACAAAACAAAAGGCATCCAGAGGAAAGGTTCTATCTAACATATCCAGCCTTCAGTTTTACCTATGTATAATAAGCCATCAAAACTTTAGCTGAAAAATTTCTAGATGTTATCTAAGTAGACAGAAGTTTTTCAAGTATTATCCATATACAGTGTCCTGTGTGGTCTAAGAGTGAAATAGCAATTAGGGCAGAAGGACAGGCTATTTTTTCTGACCACTCTTTTACTTGGCAGCTGGGAACACAAATTAGTCCTAATTTTTAACTGTAGTTCTTGTAATATGCACATCTGTTTAATTGCTCTGAACTCAGTATAGTAAGTTTGAGGAGAATCTTGAAGTATTATTTGTACTGCATGTTTAAGACACTTCATATCCATCTGAACTTTATTCAAGCCAGTGGTGTATAAGCAACCACTTCAGTTCCTCTTGTTTTAAATTTGTGTTAGAAAGATAAGTCTCTTTACACTTTTAAAGGCTCTGAAAAGGTTTTGAGGTGTTCATATTTTCCCTTTATATATTATTTTTATTGTTTGCTACTCTCAGACGGTCTTCTCAACTACAGTGAAAAAAACCCACAAAAACAAAGACATAAACCCTGGAGTGATATGCTTTGAACAGCTTCTACAGCAAATGAGGCAGGCAGAGAAATCAGCAGGGATGAATAGAAGAGAATTCAAGAGAATGAATAGTTGCAACTTTCTGTTTGAATTGTGTTAATGTTGAATTTCTCCCTAGGGTTGTATTTGACCCTTTTCATGGTCAGTTTGACTATGTTTTTATAGAATCATAGAATTGTTTTGTTTGAAAAAGGCCTCTAAGGTCATCAAGTCCAACCATTAACCCAGTGGACTGCCAAGTCCACCACTACACCATGTCCCTAAAGGCCACATCTACTGGGGGGACATTTGTATTTTAAGTACCTCCAGGGATGATGAGTCCACCACTTCCCTGGGCAGCATGTTCCAGTTCTTGAAAACCCTTTCAGGTTAGAAATTTTTCCTGGTAACCCACCTAAACCTCCCCTGGCACACCTTGAGGCCATTTCCTCTTGTTCTACTGTTTGTTACTTGGGAGAAGAGGCTGACCCCCACCTTGCTACAACCTCCTTTCAGGTAATTGTAGAGAGTAATAAGGTCCCTTCTGAGCCTCCTCCAGGTCAAACAACCCCAGCTCCCTCAGCTGCTCCACAAAGGAGCCTTCAACAGCTTCACTGTCATTTTCTGAATATGCTCCAGCATCAAACTGTCTTTCTTGTACTGAGGGACCCAAAACTGAACACAGGATTTGAGGTGGTTTGTCACCAGTGCTGAATATGGGGAAATTATCACCATCCTGATCCTGCTGCCCATACTATTGCCGATACAGGTCAGGAATCCATTGGTCTTCTTGGGTGCCTGGGCACACTGTTGACTCATGTTCAGATGCTGTCGAAAATGCCCCTGGGTCCTTTTCTGTTGGGCAAATATCCAGGCACTCTTCCCCCAGCCAAACTCAACCTACATGGGTTTGCTGTGACTCAACTGCAGGATCTGGGACTTTACCTCATAATGTATCTGCTACTGGGTTTGGAGTCTAAGGTTTCTGCATAACTTCATCTAACAAAGCCTGGCTAGTCCAAATACTTTTGTCATCCTAGTCACAGGGAGATGGTTGTATCCATTACCAAGGCATTCTACATTTCTCTTTTTTTTTTTTTGTTTTGTTTTGTTTGTTTGTTTGTTTGTTTGCTTTTGTTTTGTTGTAGGTATAGGAAAGACCATTGCATCAAATCATAAGGGAAACCCGGCCTGGCAGGATCACTTTCAGTTCATAAAATATGGATTTTGCCTATCAGCTCAGGTCTAGGTCTTGCTTTCTGACAATAATGACAGTGGTTCTGTACCATTTTAACTCAGCAGTCCCTGCTGAGTCTTGTTATGTTTCTTCCCAGAAACTTATTTGGTCTTCCTGTCCAGTCTCCTTTAACAGTCTCCTGTGGAAATACACTTCCAAAATAATAAAAATCAGGTTTATTTTTACTTTCTCATTATCCCATCATATTCACATGCCATTCATGCCAGTTGCATAAAGGGCTTACTTTAGCCTTTACTTACCTTAAGTTTGAGCACAGCCTTGGCTTCACTCCTTTGCTATTTGGGTCAGCATGCAGTTAGCAGTTTCTCTCAATGCCTGCTGCAGCCCAGCTGTCTTCTGCCCTTTGGTGTGCACATGCTCTACCTCTCCTCCCCAGAGCTTCCACAGGCCACTGTGCCCTGGGCAGTGCTTCACTTTTAAGTGACCAAGCTGCTTGGCGAGTCAGGTCAGAGCTTCAAAAATCTTCCCACAGCTTTAACAGAGCAACGCTACTGCTTGGCTTGGCTTTCTCCAACTGGCTGCTTCACAGCTTCATTTCTGCAGCTGTCCATGCCCTACTGAGGCACAGCTTGCAGCCTTCTCTTCCTCTAGGTCATCTGTTTTGTGATACTGCTCCCAGCTGTGTTTTTCTTCTTCTGACAGCTCAGGTCACTAAAAAAAGAATTCTCTTTAAATGCAGTTGTATTTTTTAATGCTTTCCATTGAATATACAGCCTCGCTGAAAATACAGTGTGCAGTAATTGAAATTGAATTCAAATTTCTTTGGAATAATTGTGCAAAAGTTTAGTTACAATGCAGATCTCCTACTCTTTCAGGGAGAAAACACTCTGAATAAAACTCTGGCATAAGGAATGAAGTCTGACAGCCGGCACTTATCCCAGTGTAGAATCTAAAAAAAGAGGCTTTCTTCTGCCTTTGTCTTAAGGCACTATTGAGACAGTAAGATTTATGTAAAAATAAGATTTTTAATGTTCTTTTGTTTCTGCTAAATGCTTGAAGTTCATTCTCCATAATTTTCAGTTTCACTCCTTACCAAATTAAATTTAATCACTTAAATACTCATCAGTAGCAAAGCATTTGTGTTTAAAATCAGCATATTTGTTCTCAAATGCTTGTCATAGGTGGATGAACGTGACTTTGCGGCATGGAATTTTTAATTTGTTCTTGACCTGGACATAGTTGGACTATGACCAAGTTAATTTTGAGTACAGCTAGACTAAATTTTTGGTTTATTAAAACAAACACAACCCAGAATAAAATATTTTAGCTATTTTTATTGAGATCTCCTACTCTCTCTATAATGTGCCACATCATAGATGTGCAGTAATGTTATAAATTCACATACCACTATATACATTATAGGGTGTCCTTATGACCGACATGGCATATTACCTTCAATTTCAAATCAAGGCTTAGATTTATGATATTTCCTGGGTTACTGCTAAATAAAAACACAGCTAGGATGTGCTTTTTAGATTTACAAATGGTAGTCCTTACTGTTAATTCTTTTCTTCCATGGCATGGCTTTGGCCTCTGCCAAGTAGGAAGCACTCTTGCAGGAGATGCAAGGTATGACTCAAGGTAGGCAGTCTGGACAAAGGCAAGCTATGCACAGCTTTCAAAGTAATTCAGATCCTTTTAAAATAAAAAGAACAAAACAACAACCCAACCAAATAAAACCAAACTCACGAAGAATATTTTCTTCCCCTCGTATCAGAAGATTGGATACCTATTCACTATGGATGAGAGTTTGTGACTCAAATGTATGATGATAATGTCATGAACAAGTTCTTATAGCAACAGAATATTTTCGAGAAAAAATTTAAAAGTAAATAAATATTATTTTTTACCTGTATTTTTCCATTTCAAGAATATTTAAGCACAGCCAATTATCCATTAAAAATACTGTAAATAACAGAAATAAATACCACATAAGAAAGGAGATTATCCACAAGGTGGCAACTGAGGGATGAAGAACTATTATGCAAGTCAGAGTAATCCCTCTTGCCTTTGCAGATGGAAACTAACCAAGGAGATTGTGAACAAGAAGATGCTTGTTATATATAATGCATATTGTTTTGATACTTGGTATTATTTTATCTGGCAACAAATCACTTATCTTAGAAAATGTTTGGGATTTATTTATTACTGCTCTCCATTTACCCTCAATTATTACTCTAACAGTCTGAGATCAGCACTGGCCTTACATCTCTTTGGCAAGTCCAGAAACTACCAGCTATTTGTTGTGTTAAATTCAGAGACTACACTGGGCATCCTACTTGGCTGTGTAAACAAAGATCATACTCTCCATATCTTCATAACTCATCACTTTGTACAATCATTTACATCAGTATAAAGTTGTAGAAAAGTATCAGAAATTCTTCTATATATTTTGTTGTGATTGAATTAACGATCTGAGGTGGAAGAAAACTGTGTTTGCTCCATAGAGGGAAAGCTTATTACAGATTATAATGAGTGTGTTCTATTTTAGGACTCAAAACCAAACACTCCAAAGCAAAGAAAGCAAAGCTAAATTAAATACCTAGCCAAAACACTATTATGTTGATTTCAAAGATGGATAATTATAGCAGTAATATATTTAGAAGGTTCTTGTTCACTTTTTTTTTCCATCCACATTTTCAGGCACTGCACAAATCACAGTTCTATATAGCATTTTTTTGTAATGATTTTTACCAGCTAGGAAATTCCAGAGAGTGGTGAAAAGAACTTGCTTTTGTTACACTCTGAGTTATAGTTGTCAGCTGCCTCTCCCAGATCTACTTCTACAGAACTGCTGCTTGCTCTACTATTCCTTGTCTTACTTGTTCAGTTATTCCCGCAGAAGTACAAAGTTTTCATTTGTACATGTGAAACTTCATCCTGGTTTTACTTCCTTTTTACAGCACATCAGGGTAGCTGAACTTCTAACCTGGTAGCCCTTCCCAATAAGACTTTGCTTTTTCACTTAATGTAATATTTGTAGTCTCTAGTCAATCATCTAATGAATAAAACCAGATCAGCCTTGGACCTCATTTGCCACATCTATCAGGTTGCACCACTGAATTACTCTTCAAATATTGCTCTCCCAACAACTGTGCTTTCACTTTACAGTAGATTCTTTTCTAACTACATTTTGTCTGCTCCTATGAGTGTATTGTCTGAAACGGTGCAAAACCGGAGGCACTAATGTATGCCATCTTCTGGTTTTCTCCTGTCCATGGGACTTGCTACCCTGTGTTAAAGGTAAATCGGCTTGTTCTGACATGTTATGTTTTTGACAAGACCACCCTGGATGATATTTACCTCGTTATGGTCTTTTAGAAACTACCTTTTTTTTTTTTTTTCCCTTCCCCTTGATGAAAAGTTCCAGACATTTTCAAGGAACTGAAGTTAGGATACCTAGTCTAAAATTTTCTGGCCTGCCAAACTCTGGAATTTCTTGTCTTCCACAATTTCTCAGAAAAAAAATGTAAGAATAGCTCTGAAATTAATTCAGCCAGTACTCTAAGTGTGCTAGAATAAATATCCCCAGGTGAAACCATTATGAAATGATTCAGTTTATCTGAGACTTGTTGTTTTTTTCTTACTTTGCCCTGAATTGTCACCATACTTTATCTTCATATAAAGAATTAGGGGAACAATGTGGGTGAAAGAACAGCTTTCTGAAGGCTAAATTCCACCAATTTTAAATGTGCTTAGTTTTTTATCCATGGAACAATGTTCCTTAATACAGTGTGACTTCTTTCAGAGTAAGGAAAACACCTCTGAAAGACATGGAGGGACAAGGACAGCAGCACTGACGGTACATGCAGAGGTGTACCAAGACAAACACATCTATAGAGGAGTGATTTGTACACAAGAATATAGAGATACACACTTGAAAGAGTGAGGAGGAAAGGTGATCATATGCAAAAGAGCATAAAATCCAGGTGGAAGGACAGAACAATGTGTGCAAGTCTACACAACTATAGACTACTTTGTGCTGTCTGGTTAGTTTGCATCACTGAGTATTTGCAGTACTTCCAATAATGACACAATTTCTTTGAAGCACACAATCAGGGAGACAGAATTTTAATCTTACCTGAAGTAGGCATTTTTTAGTGCAAATACTTATCCTTACTACAGTCCTCTTAAGCTTCCTTCTAGTCAATGGAAGCAAATTCAGCACTGGTAATGTGTTTCTGCTTTAGCCATATATCTTCAGGTATCTGGAGAAGAGGAGGCAGAGGCTTCCTGACCTGAGCAACTGGTTGGTAAGGTAGAGGACAAATCTCCTCGTTCTGTTGGAGAGGACTGAAGACCACTCTCCTTATTTGCTCCAAACACACACACACACACACACACGCATGTCTGTGTGTATGTACATACATACTTTTAATATATTTAAAGAATTACTTTTCTCAAACAGGCATATATATCCTGCTCTCAGCAAAGGAGAGGAAGTCCTCACTTTCCCTTTTTATTTCTAAGAGGTTCTGCTTCCATCAAGCCTTCCATCTGCCCAACTGAACAGATTATATGCAAACCTCAGCTTCAGAAGTCAAAATTATTTTCTTTTACTATGACTTTTTTCACACTTTCAGGTGTTCCTTATTTCATTTTGCATGGATTCAATATCTTTGATGTTTTACTGGGAATTTCCAATTTTAAACATGGACTCAGTCAAATTCCTTGCAAAACAGAAATGGTAAACAATCACATTTATGCTATTTGGGGGAATGTTTCCTTGTTTCCTCACTTCTCTCATTTTCTTCATATTCAGCCAAAAATTGGCCCATATTAATCTTACCATATGTTTTGATCAAAATTTCTACTAGTAACAAAAATGAAATCTAGCAAAATATTCCTAGTGTCTGTTCTGTTACAGGTCTTTCATATAGTTCATCTAACATTGTATGAGTTTGAAATGGATGAAATTTGCCTCTTGCTTCAAATAAACTTAAAAATATTAACAAATAGATTTGTTGCTCACATCATTAAACATACTGCATAAGTGCTATTAAACCAGTCAAGGGAAGATATCTCAAAATCAAATAATACTCACTCTTCAAATTTACTAACTAGCAATGGAATTGCAGAGCTTCCCTCACTTCAGTCTTAGTCTAACATGAAACATCTCTTTAAAATGTATTCCTGACACCAAAAAAATCTGCTTCATATCAGCACACTTCTAATAACATTAAGTGAAACCTTATCCATGTTCAATTTCAATGCATTAGAATCAAGAGTAATGCCACTTTTAATTAAACTAGGTATTGCAAAGGATCTGTGTTCTTTTACATTTATCCTTATAATCTTATTTTATATTTTCCCACTGAAATATGTTTATTAATAGTGTTATAGCGATTTTGGAAGCAGGGCTTTTTAGAACTTCTAATAACCTTTTGAGCCTAAGATTGCTTCCTTTCATACTCTACCAAATCCTCTACCTTTAAGGAATGTTTCACTTTATTCAAAGCCTTTCTTTTTAGTTTGACTACCCTTTAATAATTCTTCTGTTAAAAACTACTGATGAATTGCTTTACTCCACACACAATCCAGAAATAGCTGAAACAGGCCACAGACATACCTAGAGAAAAAGCTTCTTTGTATTGTCAGTGACAGTTTCCATAAATTCCTTAAAACTGCGAGAATAAAAGCAGATCCAGACAACCTTTTGAACTCTATCTTTTTGCTACTGCTGTACCAATTTAGAAGTCAGCTGTAGATGAATAAACATTGGAGAATGGTCACTCCATGTCTAGTAAAATCGATTTTATACTGTAAAGCCAACCTCTACTATTTACTTTCAACTTTCGGCAAATTTATGTGATGCTTGAGTGCTTAGCAGTAAAACTGTTAAAACAACCCCCTATTCACCATTTCAAGTGGATCTTATTATAACCATTCACGTTCCCTCCTTAAAATCTTTTTCTTATTGATGTCTTTGCTCACAGCAAGAATTTGTGTCTAAACTTCTCATCATGGCTCACCACTGTGAATTGTATTTATACATTTAGAGCTAAGTTTATCCTGAGTGTAAATTAATTTGCTGGTATGGATATGCCTTATTAATAGACAGCTTCTCAATTTATGTTTGCTTCAATGTAATCACACAATAATCTCCATAATTTTTAATGTTCCATAATGCACAATCAAATCATAAAGTGTATTTGTAGCAACGATTGAAAGTATTGACTTATTGGCATCAATTTATTTATTTATATATATTTATCAAAGTATGAAAATATTGTTACAAACTAGTCACTCCCTTCCGACTATAAAACTTCTAGATTTGGATTCCTTACCTAGACTACTCACTTCCATTTCCCTCGCCCAAACCTGAAAAGACCAGCAATGCTCTTCTTCACTACCCTGCAATTTTAATGAATACTGGACAAGTTCTGTCTCAGCACTTCCCTAGACCATGTAAATCCTGCCTTTTCCTGTCTACTTGAAGAAGCAATGACAACAGCATAGTCCTGTATCATACCTACCTTCCAGAGGTATGCTTTGTCCCACCACTGGGCAAGTTATGCCAGGAGGAAATGTTTTGTGTTTTGTAAGTGCTAGTCTTCATGCAGGAAAACAGGGACTGAAGATAAAACTTATCACTTCTGTGCTTCAGAAAATTCATGATGCTACAATTCAAGGAAAGAGGCAGTGGAAGGGAGGGAGGAAGGGAGGAAGGGAGGAAAGGAGGAAGGGAGGAAGGAAGGAAGGAATTCGGAAGGAAGGAATTCGGAAGGAAGGAAGGAAGGAATTCGGAAGGAAGGAATTCGGAAGGAAGGAAGGAAGGAATTCGGAAGGAAGGAAGGAAGGAAGGAAGGAAGGAAGGAAGGAAGGAAGGAAGGAAGGAAGGAAGGAAGGAAGGAAGGGAGGGAGGGAGGGAGGGAGGAAGGAAGGAATTCAGAAGGAAGGAAGGATTTCGGAAGGAATTCGGAAGGAATTCGGAAGGAAGGAAGGAATTCGGAAGGAAGGAATTCGGAAGGAAGGAAGGAATTCGGAAGGAAGGAAGGAATTCGGAAGGAAGGAAGGAAGAAAGGAAGGAAGGAAGGAAGGAAACCCAAAAATTGATTCATGACTATACTCTAATTCCTAAGAAACAATAAATGCTGGAATGAGTTGAAGATTTCTTCCCTTTTTCTTTTGCAGAGGGAATCATTAAGTAAATGAGAGCCAGAATAACTATATTACATCACCCTGTTAACACCATTGCCTGCAATAAGGAGCTCCTGAGATGTATTTACTGGACAAGAGGAAGGTCCTCTTCTGGATATCTTAGACTATAAAGTAATAAATGTTCAAGTGACCTAAATTTATGAACATGCTATCATTTTCCCATATGACCTTGCTGTAGGCCACAATGACTACAATATTCAAAATTCAAAAGCTTTAAGAACACCACCTCAGAACCTGTTAAGAGGCTAAGTGTGGTTCTCTGTATTCTTGAGAGCAGTGCAAAGAAGGAATGTTTTGTACAAAAGGCAAATTTACAATCTGTTAATCATTATAATCTCAAAATGAAATTAAAAACTCAAATTAACAAAGTCATGAGCAACCTGGTCTGATTTAAAGGCTGTCCCTGCTTTGAGCTCTGATTTGGAATAAAAGACATTCAAAAGTCCCTTTCAACATAATTTGTTCTAACCTTCCATGATTCTGTAACCTACACATTTATATGTTAGTATGCATAAATGTCTTCACTAACCATAGCATAGGAGCATGGTCTCTGGATTTTGTATTCTTATATCTCTATTAAGAAATGGCTTATTCAACTACTTTTTGTTTCACTGTGACATCATAACTCATTTTTCCTCTTCTTCAAACCCAACGATGTCCTGAATCCTGGAAGAACAAGAAAAAAATAAAGCTTATTTCAAAAGAAAACAAAGAACAACAGTGTTGCATGAACTGAAAACCTCTATCTGCTCTCTTTCTGGGATTTAGAAATATCACTCTGCTCTGCCCACACAGAAAAACTGATGAAATTTTCCATTCTGACAAAGTAATTTCTGGGTTCATGTGGCACATCATTCTGCTGTATATCCTAAAGCCTTTTCTCATAAGACAACATTGAGGTCCTGACTTTAGCTAAACTGAGAGGGACACTTAGCTTCCAGACAGCTAATTACTCCCTGAAGGAATCACTCTAGGATAATTTTAGCATGAACCCACCTGTTCATCATGTTGTATATGTTTCTGAGCTCACCAGATAAGAAGATCCCTGTTTCTGTAGTTGATCTCTTAAGTAAATGCAGATAGTTTGACATGGGTTTGGTGATTTTTTTTTAAAGTTTTGTAACAAGACATATTAAATAAACAGAATTTCAGAATATCACTAATTTTAGACCATTAAAAAGTGCATTTGTTTGTATGCCAGTAATACAGTCATATCTTTTACAGGAAATTGGATTCTTGTTCCCTTGAACTTTCTTTACCACTTACTCATTATTTTAAATCCTCATTCTCAGAGTAGCTGTATTACAGCAAAATCTAGAAAGGAACTGATACACACAGAGGATTTTTAGCTGTTGTTTCAGGAGAGTAAAACAGGGGAAGGAAAAACATCCTGCAGTATGTTTTAAATATGAAAAGGTTTACAAAGATAAAAATGTAGAGTGCAGAAGTCACAAAAATATTATGTCTGCCACCAGCTGCTCAGATGTCTTAAAACCTTTGGAGCTCTTGGCTTCAGTCCTTGGCAAAGCCAGCCCAGTCTCCAAGGTATTTCTGCTATATAGAGATCTGCAATGTATTTCTGCTATATAGCGAAAGACAATATTATCCCACCTCAGGACACTGAGAGTCAAGGATCAGCTCCTGTCTGAGGAACTGATCTGTTGTGTCACTTTCCAGCTTTTTGTGTCTCTATAAACCCTCCAAACCTTTGTCCTTTTTTAGATTGTTAGTACCAAGATGGTAACCTGCTGTCATTTGTCCCAGTGTCTGGCATAGCAAGGTACTGATTTCAGCAAAGATTTCTAGATACCACTGTAGTAAAAATGATAGCTGCACTGCATTGTGAATATGTCCAACATGTGTAGAAATGTCCCTATTCACCTCTTTTACCCTACTGCTCCAGTATCAATTGAACAAGATCTCAGCATACAGCAGAAGATAATAGGAGAGAAAAATAACTCAGGAAGCAAGTGTGTGCACAAAATACACCCTAACAGTCATAGCATGCTGGTTCGGGAAGGGAGAATGAAGAATTTGAGTTCATTTCAGGAGACAATTAAAGAGCCAGTAGAGGCAAGGTAAGAGTGAATGGATAAGTGTCTCTTTGCAGCAAAGTAGAATGACGACTTGCCATTCATATACCATTGACAAATGCCAAGGCCATTTGTTATGAATAGCACCATTCACTGGGAAAAGAAATTTTGTTTGGTCTGGATAGTCATAATGTGTAAGTCAGAAATATAAGAAGAGCTTTGATGGTGGGAGAAATCTCTAGAAAGGAAAAAGACCTGGCTGTATTTCTGGATTCCTTCTCCTCTTAAGTGCTTTATATTCCATGTGAAACAATGAACTTGCAAATGTGATTATTCATACAACAGTCAATTGGATTTAACAGTAACATGACACTAACATTAGAGTCTTAAAACCTTTAATGAGTGACTCCACAGTATAGTAAGCCTGTGAATTAATGAGTCACTCTTATTTTTAATTTCTGCCATGCGGGTAGCTGAGAACAACTTCTATAAATTACAGATATCTTGTCAGCCTGTCAGGACTTGTCTACATGGGAAATTAGTTTTCACGAAGTCCAGGTGATTATTTACTGGAAACCAGCTACATTGAGCTAGTCTCTGTACTTGTACCTGGCTACTCATGCAACATGGAACATGCAAAGTATCTGTGCTTTCAAAGAAGGACAAAGTAATTCACATCATACTATGCTAGTTTAGAAGATGGAAGTGAAAAGGTACACCAAACCAGCCAGAAAGAGTAAGATACAGCCTGGAAAACACAGACAATTGTTTTAAAGACAAAGAGCATCCATCTACTAGAAAAGCTTTTTAGCTTGGCCATATCCTGCACTGTCATCTCTGTTTAACGTTTTTGTTTCTTCTTCAGTTTTTTGGTTCAACTGTGAGAAAATGAGTTAAAGACAGCTGTGGATTAAAATTTATGTATAAATTCATAATGTAAATTTAGGATCAAACTCATGTTTTCACTCAGTGAAAACACTGTGGTTTTGATGTCCTGTTGCCTCGATGAGATTCAGAAGTCAAGGAATGAAGGCACTTGCACTGTTTGAAAAAAAAAAAAAAAAGAAGGCAGAAACTGCAAATTGAGAATAACACACAAGCTATTGGAATCATCTAAATGGTAAATACAAAGATGAAAATGTGAGCATGAGATCTACTCAGCTCTTTTAGAAAGTTCTATATAGAAGGGATTTATTTTATAGTATATTGTTACATGCATAATTTTGTATTGATTAATAGAAAATTACATTATTTAGTTCCAGCATTCTTGACACATAAACAACAGATTATTGTAAAAGTATATATGAGCCTTCATGAGTTGTGTATTTTGAATATGTATTCAACCCTCTAAGCGGATAGTAATACTGTATATTTCATTGCCTATCATACCTGACTACATGCAGAAATAAAATAGACTTGAAACTGAGACATGCAGGTACATCAGGCAGAAACACAAAGTAAATTTTGTTCTATAAAGAAATCTAAAATAATTTTTGACTAAATATTGTTTTTAAAATTGGGATGGGAGAGCAATTAAAATTTTTATAATTTACAATATTTATAATTTGTAATATTTATAATATTTATAATCTCTTTTAAAGTAGAATTTCAAGGTATAAGTGGAGGCTTTTGTTCCAACTGTTGAAATAAAAAAATGTTATTTAATAAAATAAAAAATCTGAAAGTATTTTTAAGTTCATCATCCATTAAATATGTTTATTTGGCATTTTCATGGTAAATGCCATATATTTTCATAGATTCCTACATAGTGGGTGTATGTTGGCACACAGAAAGAAAAGCAAATCTGTTACATATACTTATAAACATTGCTCAGGATGCTATTATTAATGCAAATATAGGACTTCAGGTAATTCATCTCCAATGCATTATTCCTAAATAGTTCTAAATTACGGTTGAAAGAACATCCTGGGCATTTGAGATCAAAGACCTAGAAATCATAATGAAGCTTTCAGAAATTGGAGAGGTATTTCAGTGATACATACCTGCCCAGGCTGGTGTGTTTTTAGGTGGTATTTAGGTGAAGCTGACTGTGCCTCCAGTATCAGGCATACCACTGAAACAAATGTGTGGCTTTCATGTGATATGAAACAGCAAGGTATTTGGAAACAATTTTATCTCCTTATTTTTCTTTTGCCAATAGCTTGGCAAATGCAGAAATTAAACTAAGAGAACAACAAAAACACTTTTTTTTTTTTTTCCTAAAAATGTGGACATGTGGTATAAGTAATTATTATTGATTGTTCTGTTTTTACTTTTAATTATTCAAAGTTGCCTAACAAAGATATAAGACTGTATAACACTTCCTATTGTATAAAAATTTTTACATTATATAAATATTGTATAGAATTTTTCCCAAATATTGTATAGAATAGCTTTTCTATTGTAGTCTGCATTTGTCCTGTAGACACTGGAAAGAAAATATATTATTTTAGTCTGCATTATTGGTATGTTCCTTTAGGTATTTTTCTCTGTTTACAGTGTCTTATTTACTTGGAAATTGTTCTAACACACATAGTGAAATAAGTATTTTTAGAGGGAAACAGTGAAAATTATTATCTATACATGTATGTGCAAATTTGTGTGTACACAGTGCTTCTAAAATTTCTATAAATACCATATTTTTGGACTAGAACTTGGATTCTGGGTACTAGTGTGTATTCAAACTGTACTAGATGGATTCTCTTTTACCTAAGGGTAGAATATTCCCATTTTTTTAGCTCTGTGAGGTTTTCTAGCCCATCTACTTTTAGGCTGGTTTTTGTTCTGAAGCCCTGAGGTCTACAGCTCATCTAAAAATAATTTGACTCTCTCTAGTGGAATCATGAATGTTCTCATTATCTGTTTAAATACTGAATGCAGTTCAAACCCTGTAATGCTTCTGGCCACCATGATTTAAAACCATAACACAATTAATGAGAAAGTTACTCATTTTCTTTTAAATCATTGATCAGCTGGGTGTTCTTTGAGTGTGGTGGGTTATGTAGACACAATAATTTCATTTTCTTTAGCTCAAATGGCAATATTTTGGTGATAATTATATTCTGTGTAGTTTGTTATTGGCTTCTTTACTTTAGATATATTAATTTTACTTCAGGGTACTTTTATCTGTTCCGAATTTTATTCATTATTTATTGTTACATAGTAGCATTGTTAAAATTAAATTAATTAAATTCCATGATCCTTATAATAAATTCAAAGTTTTACAATAAGAAGAGGAAACAGGTAGCATTAAAATATACCAATAGACTAGGAGAGTTAAAATTAAACTGAAAGTACATTGTTCCTTAGTGTCTAATCTGCTAAATCTTTAATGTTTTTTTTCCAGGCAGCTTGATTAAAACTTAACCTGTTAAACAGAAGTGTACTTCAGAAACTTAAAATTAGGTAGCCTAATAATGTTATTATTGTTTATTTCTTTCAGTTTCTGTGTTTGAAGTTCCATTTATGTCTAGAATGGAATCTAAAATAGGAATGCAAAGGTCAATAATTGATAGATTTACAATTTTCAATAATAATTGATTGAAAAAGAGGAATACAAATAGACCTATGCTGCTGTTAAATACTACCACGCTGTTAATAAAATTGATCACAACTTTACAGCTCCCAATTCCATTATATAATTAAACATTTTGAAACACATGGTCACTCTTTCTCTCAGTGGGCAAAGAGAAAAAAAAAGAAACAGAGAAGGGAAAAAAAGTATCTTGTTTAGATTTCTTATCTAAATGATTCAGTGCAGAAATACGGAGTTTCAGGACCAGCAGAAGAGATGCCACATGGAGACTCTAAGGCTCCCATCCCTTAGAGACTGTGCTGTAGTAAGTTATGTCACAAGGATTTCTCCCCATTACACTTGGTTCAGCAATCGGTGTTCTGGTGCCTGCAAATGGGTTAAAGCTTGTGTGTAAGGCCAAGGTATGGCTATGTGATATCCTGAACAGAGGGGCAGTGTCTAAGTAGCTTTAGCAGCATAAAACCATGTCTATGCCTTCTCCTACAAACCAGAGTAACTCATGAAGTTACTGAATCAAGCAGCAGCAGCGTGGCTCTGCTAGTATGATGCTGTGCCTCAGTGGGTAAACGCTACCCCTAAACCCTATCTGCTGCCAGAGCTGTACTGGGTTCATGTATAAATTTTCTGACCAGTACAGCCAGAATAAATTTGTGTCTCCCCAAAAATGGCCTGACAGATATATCTTTAATCTTAATGCAAGTTTTTGGGCTGTAGGAGCTCTGGACATTAAAACATTGCAATAAAATAAGTTGTATGCCTCTGTACTAGCTGAATATAGTAGAATAGACTTGTGACACTGTTGGTAGCACTTAAGTTCAAATCCAGTTATTTGATGGTAGATGTTATTTTTAAAAATTATGTCTGGTTTAGTTTGTGACTTGACTGTGTAAGCTCATTTAGAAGCCTCAATTAGCTAGTTGATAGTAGAGCCAATATTTTTCTCTCCTCAATTTTGACTACAGAGTATGATGTTCCAATGAAAAATGCACGTCTACATTTTTTGAAATCAAGAATTCTTGTTAAAATCATAACTGGTATATTTTAGTTAGTATTGCAACAACTACAAGTAGTATCTGTATTTAAGAAGGGTTAATATGTCTTTTAAATTAATAGCAAGCTAAACTTGAAAACTAGATATTTGATAACAAAAGTATGCTTGAAACCTTGAATAATTGTGATGTATTGATAAATATTGAAGATTTGAACTCTGTAAGAACAAATAATACAAGGTTTTGGAAAGAAAGACAGAGTTGAGAAGACTTCAGTGTTTGCATATATACAGAATCACAGAATCTGCTGAGTTTGAAGGGACCCACAAGGATCATTGAGTCCAATCCTTAGCGCTGCACAGAACCATCCCCAAGAGTCACACCATGTTCCTGAGAGTATCATCCAAATGCTTCTTGGACTCTGTCAGGTTTGGTGCTGTGACCACTTCCCTGGGGAGTCTGTTCCAGTGCCCAACCACCCTCTGGGGGAAGAACCTCTTTCTGATATACAGCCTGAACCTTCCCTGCCACAACTTCAGGCCTTTCTCTTGGGTCCTGTCACTGGTCACCACAAGGAAGAGATCAGTGCCTGCCCTTCTTCTTCCCCTCATGAGGAAGTTATAACTTCAATGAGGTCTTCCCTCAGTCTCCTCTTCTCCAGTCTGAACAGACCAAGTGACCTCAGCTGCTACACATGTATATATATGTGAATATATATATATATATATGAAATGAAGTTCTGATTATTTGATGGCAGATTTTAATTTTTAATTTTGAAATTATTTTCATTCTAATGATTTTTTTATTTCTGTAGATTGCATTTTATGTTGTTGATGTAATATGCTGTATTTCCAGCTTAAAGAAGAGCTTTTATTCACCTGTAATGATCCAATATATCAAATTTTCTTCTTGGGAAATAGAAATTTTCAATTTCAAAGATTTTCCTTACAGGAAAACATAAGAAATATTTTAAGATACTTTTTAAACTGCAATTTTAATTACCTGTGCCATTATCTATTTCCATTTGTAATGGCCACTGCTTCCAGCAGAAAAACTGTTTTTATGCCTCCTACAAAAGGCGAGAGCTGATACCTGATCCGTAAATAAAATGCCATCTTAGATTGCATCACAAAATATTGTGATTGTATTATACTCAGAAAAAAAAAAAAGAAAAAAAAAAACAGGATGCAGTGCTATACAATATCAAGTGAGAGTTAGCAGTAGGGTTTTTTTCCCACTTCTCCCTACACTAGATTAAGTTTATGGTACTATTGTAGTTGGAGTAACTTCAGAATTATCTGTTGAAGTCCTTTTCTCAGTGACAGACACAAAGCATACAGCAAGCTGCCTGCCCACCCACAGTACCCAGTATGTGCTCATGTTAATATGACTGTTTGCTGTGAGATGTCCAGCAGTCCCCTTGTGTAGCTCAGCAGTCTCACTTCTCATGGTCACACTCTTTGCATGACAAGGTAAAACAGGCATATCCAGTGTCTAGACAAAGATGCCTTTGAATTAGAGTCATACACATCTTTGATTAAAAACATCTCTGCAAATATAGAAGACAATAATGGTGACATCTGATTACAATCTCTGATTTTGAAGTGGTCTGATAGCATTAGCCTCTTCTGTGTTTTTAAGAAGGCTTCTATTATGGGACATAATCTGATTCAGAAAGATACCATGATTTTATACAATAATCTACTTAGATCCCATTGGATACAGTAAAAAAAGAGAACTCTGGTGTCAGTTTTTAACAGTACTATGATTTGGTTCTTGAGGCCTCTTATAATTTGTAAACTTGATGTCCTGTGTTGTTTTCAAATGCTGCAAAAACACCTATTCATCTCTTTGAAATTATATTATATGCGAGTTATAAAACTAGAGATAAAAGGACTATCTGACTCAGTGCCCTTCCTTTGGTGCCAGAACTTCCTTTAAATTATATTAGGAAAGTATGAATACTAAAATCTGGTCTGGGGTTAAAGAATCCTAAAGACTTCTTTTTCTTGGCATATATTTGAAATTAGGTTTTTTGAGCTTTATTATTTAAAGACAGGAAAAACTTTGATCTAAATCAAATATCTCAAGTATTTTCATAAGTCTACTGTAGGAAGAAATCTAAGTCACAGAGAGACAAATAAATTATAAAAGATTCAGGATTTTGAATTTGTGTAAAGTAGCAGCCTTAGATGAGGCCTGGTGTCAAAACGCTGGAAGAGAGTAAAATGCTAGAACCAGCTCTTCAGAGATGAATTTTCAACACCTTTGACTCACAAATTACTGTTAAATTAGGCTGCCAATCCCTGAGGCAAATGCAAATTACATTAGGAGTATTAAAGATGACAAAATTATACCTTTAAAACAAATTCTGTACACACAGCGTTAGGTTATTGCCATGTGGCACATTGACTTGATCTATAAATCTATGCCAAAAGAGCAAACTGCTTTCTCTGTATATTCAGGGGACTGATGGGGAAACTAATACCATGTAATGTTATAATCAAGCTTTTAAAATAAAAGTGAGGGTAAATGACTAAAGATTGAACATCTTGTGAGAGTTTAAACTCATTGCTTCACAAAGATGAGCAAACTAAGCCTTGAAGGTCTTCATCAGTCAAGATAGCAGCTGATCAGATCACACTTGTTTCTAGAACTACTCAAATTCAGCAATTACCCCGATTACTGCTAAGACATTTAGAAGAAACTCAGCATTTTTTGCTACTGTGAAAAGGAGAAATCCCTCACTAATTAGCTATATTTGTAGTTTTCATATTAAAAAAAAGAAACAGCCAAAAACCCCCACACTTCTAAAATCCTCCAAATATAATTTCCTACTTAAAATCGTATTCTCTTTTTCTACATTTTATGGAGTGAACTCATATTATAAATTGGGGCAGCCATTTGAAGAGGAGAAAATTGAATGAACACTCAGACCATTAAAAACTTTTTTAAAAAGAGTAGTCCATTGCTGCAAAGTGAATGATCGTTGGGAGTGTATGATATTCAGGAAAATTAAGTGAATTATCTTCAGAGGTTACATTTTAAATATATGTCTGAAGAAGAAATCAGGGATCACCATGCTGTATTTCATATAACTATATACTACACAAAGGAAGTTCCAGCTTAATTCAGATGTAGCCTTTTTGATAACTTCAGTGGTAAAAACATTTTACTTGCAATCTCTAACCTGATAGGTTTATAAACATTAAAACAAGAGGAAATAACACAACATCCTTCTTATTCTAGCGCCTACTGTCTTTACAAGATAAGCCTCATCTTTATATAAACTTATGGAAGAAGTGACATATTGAGATATGTACCAGGGAGACGGTTAAAGTTTCACCAATATAAGACAGTCAGAGAACCAATAAATGCTTTCATATTATGTATCTTTTCTTTGGCAGTTCCAGCTACTGGTAGCAATGCCTTGTTAAGAAACGGGAGAGTATGTGCTTTGTGCTAGTTTTGGCTGGGGTAGAGATAATTTTCTTCACAGTGGCCAGTATGGAGCTGTATTTTGGATTTGTGCTGAACACAGGGTTGAGAATAAAGAGATTATTTTTTTTATTGCTGAACCGGGCTTACACAGAGCCAAGGCCTTTTCTGCTTTCCATAGTGCCATTATGGCAAGGGAAGTTGGGGGTGCATGGGAAGCTGGGAGGAGACATGCTGGGAAAGCTAACCCAAACTGACCAAAGGGATATGTCATACAATATGACATAATGTCTAGCATATAAAGTGGGGGGAAGATGGAGGAATGGGGGCGGGGGGGGGTGGGCATTTGGAATGATGGTTTTTGTTTTCCCAGGTGCCCTTTACACATGATGGGGCTCTGTTCTCCTGAAGATGGCTGAACACCTGCCTACCTGTGAGAAGTAGTGAATTAATTCCTTGTTTTGTTTTGCTCACGTGTGTGGCTTTTGCTTCCCCTCTTGAACTGTCTTTATCTCAACCCACGAGTTTTCTACCTTTTGCCCTTCCCCGATCCTGCTGGTGGGGGCTGCAAGGGGCTTGGCTGCTGGTTGGGGTCAAACCATGACATGAGTATAAGGTCATCTCTGTCAAAAATTACTCATGTTAAAAAGTCTAACCAGTCATCAGAAGTAACCTGAACATATATATACAAGAAAGGATATTTGTTGACTTGTCAGGATTGAATCTTTGACAAAAGAAATTGATCTTTTTTGCATGAAGGACCAGCAACTATCTATGCTGCGTATAGGTAGACAAATCTTGAAGATCATTCACAGTCACAAATCACCAATAATAGCTGAGATTTCTGAGTTCACAGACTCACAAAGTCATTTAGGTTGGAAAAGACCACTTCAATCATTGGGTCCAATCTGAACACCACATTGTCAACTAAACCATGACACTAAGTGCCACATTCAGTCATTTCTTGAACACATCTAGGGATGGCGACTCCACCACCTCCGTGGGAAATCCATTCCAATGTTTAACAACCCTTTCTCTGAAGAAATTTGTCCTGATGTCCAGCCTGAACCTCCAATGGTGCAGCTTGAGGCTATGATCTGTGATAAGTTGTAACTCTTCTAACTACCAAAAAATAAAAACAAAAAAAATCGTGTTTTGTGGTTTGTTTTTCAGATGTTTTTTCTCTTAACATATGAGATACAATTTTCCATCTGATGAGATATAAAGTCGATAGAAAAGCTGGGGCTAGCATTGAGGGAACTAGAAGCCCAGACATGCATCTCCAGTTGTTTATTCACAAGTATATTTCTACAGCCTGTGTTCCTGCCTATTGAATTGAAGAATGTTGTTGAGGGCTAGCTTATGGATGCTCTGTCACAACTAGAACTGGTAAAAAGCTACATTTCTTGACAGCAAAATCTTAGGAAATATTTATTGTTCTGGTCTGAGACAGCTGATTTGTTTCAGGTTGGCTAGGGGGAGAGTTGAGCCAAAGGAATATGCAGATACATCTTTTAACTGCTTTGATTTTCTTATTTCGTATTGTTTCCAGCAACCCCATAGGTTTCTGTGTGAGAGTACTCACTAAAGAGATGCTGCTGCTTTTGTTTCTCTCTGTGGACAGCAGTCATCACCACATTGCACAACAGCTTACAAAGGTATACCTTCTCTGTGCCCTTGGAGGGTGGGCAGAGAGTAATCTCACTTTTTCAGTCCTTCTCAGTATCAGCATCTCCTCAGACAAAGAAAAACAGTGTTCAAGCACTGGTAGAGGGCTAACACTGACTAATTATCTCTTTCACTTACAGGAAAAAACTTTTATTGCCTGTCTGATTGCAGAGTGATTTTGAAATCTTACAAACATTTTTATTTTAACTTCTGGTAGGAGATTTGGATTTATGCTAGACCCAAAAGTGCTCTGATGATTTTTTTATGGAATGATACAGATCATTTGCTTTTGTAAGTTACAAGCTGAGCTTCTGTGCTCTGTCTCTG
The DNA here is from genome assembly GCA_035222235.1 of Margarornis squamiger. Classification (NCBI taxonomy): domain Eukaryota; kingdom Metazoa; phylum Chordata; class Aves; order Passeriformes; family Furnariidae; genus Margarornis; species Margarornis squamiger. The sequence continues at coordinate 98,605,481 of JAWWTY010000106.1, forward strand.
TACTCCTAAACATGGTAGGGCAGATGTGTTAATGTGATGGCTGATTGGATAACTACAACGTATCACAGGTCTTGCAAATTTAAAAATGTCTGTAAATGAACTAAAAACTGTACTACAGAATAATCCCAACATGTAATGTACTGATAATTAAACCCCTTTGACAATTACATCATACATTATCAGGATTAGCCAGATCCATTACTCATCACTGGTGCCTTGAAGAAAACAAAGCCGGTACGCTAGGGACTGTCAGCTGAGCAGATGCTCCTATGGAAGAAAGCAGCCAAGCACTGTTTATGTAACACAAGCAGCAGCATGCTGGAGAAAGATATTGCTTCAGCTTGCACAGTGTTCCTGGAGTTTAGAAACTAGAAAAGGCAAAAAATCTGAGAGCACCATATTGACTATACCCTATTTGAATACCAATTTATTTGCATATTCTGCTTCTCTGCTATAATTATGCTTTGATTAAACCCTTTTTTTATGTATATAAAGCACACAGCTTTGCCTTTCTTCTGTTTATAAAAATTTAAGACAATAATCCACAGAACACTGAAAGGGAAAAAAAAAAGTGTTAGTTATTATAAAGGAATACTATGTTAATTGCACGAGTTTGTAATAAAGACTGGAGTTAAAAATAAAATGTATGGAGACATTTTTGCTAGCACATTAATGTTGGGGTGTTTTTTTGGTGGTGATGGTGTGAAGTTTTGGGGGTTTTGCTGTTGGTTTTTTGGTCAGGGTTTTTTTGTTTGTTTTTGTATGTGTGTATTTTTGAGGGGTTTGTTTTGTTTTGAGGTCTTTTCTTTGTTTTGTTTAATTTAATTTTGTTCTCGTTTCTGGGTGTTTTTTTGTTTAATTGACAGAACAAAAATTCCAAAAAGGAGTTTCCTCAGGACAGATTTTTTCCTCACCCAGCTCCTACTACTAGTTTCCGGTTCATGTAAAGACATGGAATGCAAAAATCTGTGTATAATTAGAATGTCCTCTTTTCATAGTGTTTAACACAAGTGGAAACTGCCCTAACAGGTTTTCATTTTGTGAAACAAAATATTTTATCTGAATGCTTGGTGAGGACTGTGATAAAGCATATAAGTCAGGGGGACCTGTTCCAACTAAGGAGTGCTCTTCAGGGGCTAGCAGCAGTTAAGTATCCACATTTTAGAGATGATGTTTTATTCTGTCCCAGAATGAGGAGACTACAAGTCTCTTCACAGAGTAATTAAGGGTTCCATATGAAGTGTGTGAGTGGTGGGGGTGTCCTTTTTTTTCTCTCTCTCTTTGTTTTTTTTGGTTTTTTTTCCCTGTTAGGCAGTTTTCACAGTTTTCAGGTAACCATAGTCCTTAAGGCTTCAGTGAAATTCCAGAAATTGCTAACCAGTAAATACTGAAAAGCTGGAAGGAAGTCTTGGTATATACTGAGTTGTCAGACAGGTGCAAGCTTAGGAAATTAGGTTTATCTATATAAGCACTGGACACTGAAAGATTTAGGATACATTCCCTCTTAAAATCTGCAAGATATCTCAATTGGTACCTTTTCAATAAAGGCGTGCACAGCCCTAAAATGTGTGAATCCTTTCATTCTGATGTCTGTGTTCCTTTTAAAAATGTATTCCTTTATTTAGTATGGTATAGTGATGCCTGGTCATTGCCACTGATGTGTGCCTTAGGAGCCACACAAAAAATAAGTGTAGGTTTGAGTAGCCTGGCATGTAGGCTTCAGCTGGTGATTTTTGTCAGTTTAAAGACTACATCCTGTGCTGAAAAAGAGTCAGGAAAATCTCAGATGCTGCAATTCTCAGCCTGGGGTCTTTAATGGAAAACCATCTTAATCTGTAGGCTATACTGACAGACTGTGAACTATGTTAGGGGGAGTGCAGCCTAGTGTCTAATTTAATATCCACTTCTGTAAGGATGATAATTAGTGGTAGAAAAATGGGGTAAAGAAATGGGCATAGTTTTGCCATTAGCCATTGTGCTTTGACAAGAAACTGCATTTAAAAACCTCAAATCTTCTATTATTCAAATATATTTTCCAGCCATCCAGAGGCTCACAATTATTATGGAGCTTTCTCCCTGTTTACAGACGAAGTCACCATGAAAAGGTAAAGGTAAGGGAGGCACATGGAAAATTATTAAATACTCCACTAAGTATAGTAATATTTTCTCTTAATGGTTGCAGGGTCTTTACTAACTTTATTACAAGATGCAGTATCATATAACAGTGTGCTTATGCTGCTTTTCTTTAAACAATCTATTAACATTGGCTGAATAATACAAAGGAAAGAAATTTATTTTGTCACTCCATAATGAGTTGTTATCTGTTTGTTTTTTTGTGTTTTTTTGTGTTTTTTTTTTTTTTTATTTAATTTCCCTTGGGGTTTTTTTTGGTTTTTTTTTTTTTTTTTTTTTTTTGGGGACGGGAGATGAGGATATTCCACTTATACTAATTTCGGTTGAGAAATATTCATCAATTCCCAGGACTATAAGCATGTATGATCTTATCAAGTATGAATGCTCATCGCCAGAGGTTTATAGTTCACCTTTTGTTATTTAGCTTTCTTTTGCTTAGCTAAAGTCACCTGATATTAATTCTTTTCACATATAAGCTGTGGTCTATTTCCATTTTGGGTTCTGGATATATGCCTGGGAATCAGTCCCAATAAATGTTGCACAAAATCCTGCTGTACACCAAGACTGGCCCTCCATCTCATGCTCTTTTTTCTTTTCATGGTGAGAAAATGCAAATACAGTGGTGACAGCAGAGGGATCATCTGCTGTGTGCTTTAGGTATAACCTTAGATGATCAATTGATGACCATAGACCTGAATCACAAAGAAGAAAAGCACACAAATGATCTTTGGTTTCGAGGTTGAACACACTGGGAAGATGAATAGCAGACTAATTTCATCAACTTAAAGCATGGCATGCCATTCAAGTTCAATACTTACACTTCCAATAGTCACTGGTGAAAAGAAAGCCACTGCACGGAGTGATTCTGCCATTCTAGGGTAGGTATCCCAATCAGCAAGAAAAACCACTTTCCTGTATGTGGCTTTCTTGCTTCACTGACCAGACATAACTCTGGATGATGAACTTAAACGAAGCAAATAACTTTCAAACAAATGTTGTTAGGTGGTGAATCCCATCTGCAAAGTATTTTGTGGTTACAGAAAGGTAACAAAAAGAAATCAGGAACACTTCTGAATTGTTAGTGACAGATGTGTTTGGTGTGATTTCAGATAAAGCCTGATTTAAAAAAATAAAACAATATTTAAAGCAGGATAAAGTAGTTATTATTGTGTGGCTGGCTCACACATTACACACATTGAGTCAGTACATCACATTACATCACAACCATTGAAATGGTTGAGGATCGGCTATTTCTATGTTGAACAGAGCTGAGAGCATGTAAGGCTGTGGTAGACTATCCTCTTAACCACGGACCTTCAAGGATTTTGTCTTTGAAACTCATTTTGTCTTCTGAATCCCAGTTTATAAATAAGGATACTGAGGCATGAAGCAATTCTGGCACTCACAAATATTCTTTATGACACTGCTCTTAAATTTGAAGACCACTCCTTTGCAGAATTAGGAATGAATATTCACTGACTGCATAAAGCCAATAAAAGCAGCAGCCTTGCTGCTGAGAAGCTGTCTGCCCTGAGTTCCCTGGCTTGCTCTGGAAAGTGGCACATGACAACTCCTGTGTGCCAAGGGCAGCCTGCAAGCTGAGGGACGTCTAGAGAAGTAATACACTCTTCCCTTGCTTCCTCAGCTTGTTCCATCTCTTCCTCTGTGATTTCTAGCTTGATGGAAAGCAGGTTTTTTCAAAGGTAAATATAGTTCACATAGAAGTTAAATTTCCTAGGGCGTCTTTCCATTCAAGCATGACTGCTGTGCTGCGTATTCACAGGCAGCATGAGTTTATAGTCTCATTACTCCACACAAGCTAGGAATAAAGTAAGCTTAGCCAATAGGTGTAGGAAGAAATGCAGTTTGAACTCTTGCTCTTGCTAGGGTGGCATCTCCTGAGGAAAAATGAAACATTATCTTTCTGGGAAGAACAAAGACAGAAAGCATTCCCCTGGTTGTTGGAGACAATCCCATGCCAATGTGTGGCAGCAAATGGCATCAGCCAGCTGCAAAAAAGGGTCTTGGCACCAGCACGACTGTCCCAGAGAGTCTCACTGTGCTCAGCACCTCACCTCACGTCTGGTTGTGCTTACGAGACACAGTCAAGCCCAATTAAAAACATGACTGGAGGGTGTTGCCAGAAAGAGCAGTTTAGTGCCTGCAATTAAACTGGTTGCTAATTATGTGGTAGGATTTCTCCTTTTCTTTTTTTTTTTTTTTTCCCAGTGAATAATTTGTTTCACAGAATGCAGTCTGTGTGCACGCTTTTGAGTGCTTCTGTGCGTGCACAGGGAAAATACCGCTCTAAAAATACTTTCTTTTTCCATTACCCATTTCTTATCCCTCTTTGCTTATCATAGTTATCAAACTGTAAGAAATACTTGTTCAACATCTCCATCACAACTCAAACTTGCACCAACATCACTCAAAATTTTTACTCTCTTGCATCACGGCTGCTTTCGTCTCCTGGTGCTCATCTGTGGAGGTCACTGAGGGCCTCACAGTCATTTAGCTCTATGTTAATCTTGCATCATTCAGCAGACTCAGGGCTGTTATGGATAATTTTCTTTTTATTGTTGTTCTTTAATTAAACAGAAAATGATAAATTGTTTATGCCTATTGTGCACCCTACAAGTACTTGCTTCCTGGTTCATTACTATTATTATATGACACATGAAAAGAATGGAATGGAGTAGATTAATGGAGCTACATGCTGATCACAGTTTTCCTCAGAAACCTCAGATATCTGCAATTTGACAACTATTTAGAGAGTGCTAGCTGGCCTGATCAGATGTCTTAGAGCTGTGAAAAAAACCCAGTGGTTTATTTCTTTTAACAACCTACTTTGCAAAAGTATTGATCATTGCTGTGCAAAATATAATAAATTAAAAGACCTACTTACTTCCACTAATGTGAAAAGGATAATAAAACACAGGATGAGATCTTTAAACAAAAGAAAAGCAACAGAGCTTTCTACAAAGCACATTAAGCGTTAGTCAGAAGAATTGTAGCTATCACACAAAATTCTGCTTTCTTTGGTGTAGGAAGACTATGGGGAGCAATAGTGATTGCCAGATATTTGGGGCTCTTTGAAGGTGCTTTTCACAGTCAGAAAACTCAACTGTGCTCACTTACCCATCTTTTTAGTCTGCTTTTGACTTTTTCCTTTCATTCCAACCAAGCATTCACTGAGCCTTTTTTTTTCCTGTGAGTGGATGAGATGAACTGTTGGTTAGTTTGCTCTCACATGTGCTATTTAATTGAATACTAGGGATGTGAGTTTCCATCACAAATGATGAATCCATCAATGCAAAGAGAATATAAAGTGTTGCTGTATGACCAAAACTTGGTCATACTTGTTTCATCCTTGTGTAAACAAAGTGGAAAAAGAAGCCAAACAGTTGCAAAATTAGGATTTTTGACAAGGATTAGTGTATATGTGCAATGATACATGCTTTCTAACATGGGCAATGACCTGCTTTGCTTTCCTCTTTTCTGTGTTTTGTAGATGTATTTCCATCATTAATGTGTCCCTGTTTGAGGGTCTGCCAGTGGCAAATCCAAATGGTCCATTAACTGTGAAGTCAGTTGTCAGTTCTCTCCTGCCTTTAGTTTGGCACACTTCTAAGTGACTTGCTTCATTGATTGCGCAGTGATTTTGCACTGCAGAAATAAACCTTGGGTCACATATCTTGAGGTTAATCCAAACTACATAGTATTTTCTCTCAGAGATGTTGGCATATTTTTTCAATACAAGCAAGCTGGTAGCATACACCCAAAGATGATTTGCTGCAATAGCAAATGTCCAGATTCAAGTTTAAACTGCAATGGGCAAAATAAAGGTCAGGATTATGCTGAAGGGAATATGCATTTAAATACAGTTTTTTGAGTTTAAGGGACCATGGTTCTTGGATAAGCTTGTGATTTCGTTGTGCACCTGGAAGATATAATACAGTGTATTTGGTTACCTTTAGTGGTTACTTAATGTTTATGGGAATGATGAGAATAAAATTTTTGTTCCTTCCCTTGTCATCTCATATCTTCTCTACACAGTTCCAAAGTGCTGAGTAAGATTGCTTCTTGTATTTAAAGTAGCTCATTTGAGAGCCTTGACCCATTGTTACAACACGGTCTAGAACCTCCAGGCTTTACCAGATGTTCACTTTAACTTCAGACTTCAAGAGATTTCACCCACATGAACTCTTGTGAAGCCATTGGTTCTTTGTTACCTTGAATTCACATTCAGAGAAAAACTACACACTTTTCTCTAAGACTTTTCTTTTAGTTTAGTGATAAAGTAGGCGTTTTGGCAAAAAGGGTTTTACAGAAATAACATGCAACTTCACAAAGGTGTTACAACAGGTTACTGAGACTAGCAAACACTGCTATAGCAGGGAACTCTTGTTACACCTAGCAATCAGTATAAATCAGTGCGTATTGACTAGTTTTCTGAAAATACTTCAACTTTAAAATAAAATTAAGTGAACTTTAAGTGTTTTGATCTTTTCCCAACATGTGTGGGAAAACTTTGAAAAGCTGAATGATTTTTTTTTATTTATAGATTTTGTGCTAAGTACTGAGGAGACGGGTATTACAAGAAAAATATCCACATTAAAATAAAGAACCAAAAATACTTTTCTCATATCAGTTATTTTTACTTCACTTCCAAATGCTTGTGTAAAGATAAAGAAATAACAATCTCTTCCACTTCTAATTAGAAATTTTAAATATTATCATTATTATTATTATGTATTTTGTATACTACAACAGCAGTGCCAGCCTGTGTAGACTTTTGGGTTTTTACTCCTTGCATTCCTCTCTTGTTAGGAAAATGTGAACTACTGTAATTCTAAAAAAATCTCTTTTTCCACAGATGATAGCAAGATTTTGGAAACTGTCAAATAGTTAAGACAAAATTCACCTATTACTCAAAATATTGTTTTAGTTCTAGCCCATGGACTTTCCTGTTCCTCCGACTCTGACTTCCCACAGGATATTCCTGTCTCAAAGACTTTCTTTACAATAAATAAATAAGCATCATTGTTAGTCTTCATTTGAAAAAGAATCCATCAAATGCAAGAATACATATTTACTTAACAAGACTCAGCAGTACACTCCTGGTTATTTTGTTCCTGCATATAAACTTTGTTATTAGTAGGGACAATAAGATCACCAAGGTGTCACTGCACGGGGTTATACACAATTGATTGCATATATCTGCTGTTGAAAGGTAAGACAGTTCATCTAACTCTGAGCGTTGCTCAGTGATGTACAGATAGAATCATTATAGTTTTTTAAAAAAATACACCTTCTAAGAAAGTAAATCTTCTTGATGTGTCCTTTTGCACTGAATTTTTGTCTGCTTTACAAAGGCTGCTGTGACTCAAGATATTGATGGGTAACTGAGGCACAGAAGAATGCCTCACCCAAAGGTACTGCTCCAAAGGGTTTCTTTAGATGTTTTTCCATTTTCAAGTAAATTGTTATATAGTTAATCCAGAACCTAACTAGCAGCTGGTGAATGGTGAAAAGAGAGTGCCAGACCTCTACTCTTTAACTCAGGATGTGTTTTAACTAAACATAGTTTAGAGGAAGATATGCCAATTTCTTTGGATTCAATAATTGAACACCTAGGAATATGCATATATTCTGGGGAAAAAAACCAAAAAAACAAAAAAACAACCTTCTCCTATTTATTGCTATTTAATATGAATATAAATTTCCCTTTCTATGTGCCTAAAAGGTGAAGTTATGAAACACAGTCCTTGCTGAAGACAAAAGTATACCTGGAAAACAGTTGTCCTGTAGAGTATAAGGATGGCTTCATCATTTTTCTGAAGATGAATTTGTACCCTTTTTGTTCCCCATGGCCCCCTATTTATTCAAACTTATGTATCTTGCTCCTGGGGTCATTATTTTCCTTTTGGGAATATACTTAAAATGTTACATGTAATGCTGATTTTTTTTTTTTTTTTTTGACATTACACTTAAACAAAAATTTTGAAAACTCCTGTTGTTTCTTTTTCTTCCCCAAACAATTTGGTTATTTCACTCAGCTATTATTTTATACATAATCTATTTCTCCTTTTGTAAAACTGATCCATCAATTTAGAAGGAAACAATCTGAACCCTCTGCCAGGAACATATAAGCAAATGAGCAGTTTGTCTGTTATTCTCATGATAAAACAATCTTATCACATTTGGTTTTGATAACACAGAACAGTTATAGAATATGACATAATTGTACAATACATGTTGTGAGAAAGTTATCCATATCCTAAATTTTCTGTTAAATAATATAATTGAGTTTAGTTATAATTAGATACACTCAAGAAAACAGTACTATCAATGTAGTAGACAGTTTTGTCTACATCTTCAATAATTTTCAGAAAATTACTTTAGGAGGATTTATTCTTACCTGACAGCACAGATCTGGTGCTGATACCCAGTTTATCTATTTATGTCATTTATTTCCATTAATGTGTTTCTATGTTATGATAACATATGCAAAATTACTTCTAACGAGTTAGGTACAAAGATGTAGTGTTCACATGTGGTGGGTCAGATTCTGATCTCCCTTATATTTACTGACATATCTTAATGAGGATGACTAGGTAGGACCGAGGATAGAATTTGTCTTGTACCTTTTTAAAATTTGTTTCTTTATACTTTCCTTTCAAACACTGACTAAGCTATCTGTTAAAATGTAAGTAAGCTTATTAGTGTGAGCCTATATGCAGTGTATTGCAGATGAATCATGGGGGGAGATGCAAAGGAAGGCCATTTTTTTTGACACATAATCTGTCACATGCAGGTGAAAGGGTTCATTTCAAACCTAGTTTAAAGCTGTTTCATACACAGAGATTATTGTGTAGGTCCACTGCAATCATGTAGAATGATATCCTCTATAATCATAGAATGCATGAATTAATTTTGTTTCCATCTGAAGAATGTCTTTCAAAGACAAACTAGCCAAACATGTCTACCTTCAAATTTGGCTTATTAATCTCATTTTGAGTTGGTTTTATAGATTCAGGAGACTTCTTTTTAAATTTCTCCTCTACATGGACAATACAAATTTAGCAAGGTGTATAGAATGTGATCAAGTAATGCTTTGTCCTTCAGTTCTTTAAGTTGCACTGATCATCTTTTGACTTTTTCTGTGAAACATTTTCATTTTTGTATGTCCTTGAAATTTTCCTGTGAGGTCTTTGCAATCTATAACATCCCTGAAATGTGCTCAGACAAAAGAAATTGGCATTCCAATACTAACTGCTGCCAAATGTACGTGCAATCTGACCTTCCTCTGCTGCTTCACCTTCTGTAATTGTACACCCAAGGATTACCTCTTTGACCCTTCCATTGCATTTGCCTCTACCATCAGCAACTCCTTTTCAAGGGCCACATCTAACTGCAAGAGAATGCCAGAAGACGCCCCAGATCCTGCTTCCTCCTTGGATAACAAGATCTTGTGCTTAGATTTCACCTACGTGGAGACAGGGATGTGGGAAATGGCTGGTGCATATCTAGATAGCATGTTAATGGAAAGTCGGGATGTGGCAGTGGTCAGCACCTGTGTCTGGGAATTCAGAAGCGCCCCTGGAGTTTAGATTCTGGATATAATCAAGAAAGTTTATTCCTGGTGTTGTGTCTTACATTGTTTAGTTCTGGGTGTATTTCCTGAATTGTGTACTACTTCTTAAACAAAGTCTGGAGTTTCTTCTCTGCATTATTTACTTTTATGTTTGTGTTATTTTTATCAACAGTGATTTTCTGTTTTAGTTCAGACAGCTTTTAGAATTTCTCTGAAATGTAAATATATAAATAAAATCCTAATATTTCATAGTAATTATGTACCATATCTAGAAATGGAACAGAGTGTAAGTTTTATTTTGTTTTACCATGCCCATTTTATATTTTTTTTTTTTTCATTTAATCAGAATATCCTGCATTAATAAGTCAGATGCTGGCAGAAGCATCAATACGTATGCATTTATTAACTAAACTTTTACACAAAAATAACAAGTTAGTTCAACAAGAGTTGCTTGTATAAACCCTTGTGGTAATTGCCTTCCATATCTTTCTTTTGTTATTAACCTGGTCTGATATTATTGGATTATTTTGCCTCATTGTTTTATTCTCACAGCCCTAAAGTAATGTAGGTTATACCACCTAAGTAGTGACATAGTTTCTCTTTTCCAGGTTTTTCAAAGCTTTCATTGTGTTCCAAGATGTACTAAAAAGGAGCAGTGATGGTCCAGAGAACTCTCTTCTACAATATTTCTTTAGAAGTTCTTGCACAAGTTTTCCTAATCTGCTGATCCTGCACATGTTTTTTTAACATAGCATTCCATGTTTTGTTAATTTATGACTGAAATAAAAATCATCATCAAGTTTTTTGCAAGGGTAAAAGATATTTATTTGCTGACCATTTTTGTGCTTCCTAAGGTCTTATTGATAAAAATTCTACCAACCTTAATAATGAATTAATGTCACTATTGGAATTATTTTTGTTTCTAAAATATTCCTTCCATGCACTTTTTCTTATAGAAAAACTATGGATTAACTATAGATTAACTATAGATTTTTCCAGAAATTATTTTGATTCCTTTACTCATTTTTCACAATCTTAGTTTTCTGATTTGTATTTGCTACTATTATTTTTCTTTTTTTTTCCACTTTTTAAAATTTTAATGCTATTGTTAATCCTCTTTACATTAGACTGTGCTAGTATTTTTAAGTTGTCCTTTGTTTGCTGTGTATTTAATAAAGTTCCAGTCGTCATTCATGTATTTCTGATTATTTTCTGTCTTCTCTGAGAGTGCTACACATACTGTTTTAAGACTGTTTTATTTATTTTATCCAGAGCAGCAAATTTAAGTATTACTGATAAGGACTTTGATGTCTTCATGTGATTATGCCAGAGACACTGTACTACTGAACATTAGTTTTGTGATCAGCTGTCATCTAAGTCAAGGCAACAAAAAGAGTGTTATTCCATGGCTTGTTTAGGACATCATCAAAATTATTTGTGGTGTGTCTAGACACAGCAGCTAAATATAGGTTCAGTGTGTGCCATCCTAATGTGCCGTGTGCTTCTGGGTTTTTACTCAGAACTGACACAGCACTCATGTTCAATATACTCTGTGTTAAGGAGTATGCCATATGGCTTAATTTCTGATAGAAAAATATGACTCAACCAAAAAAACCCATAAAAATATATTTTAAAAAATCATCTTTATTTTCTAGGATACCCTTATTCCTATGTACAGCACAGCAAAGGCTTTGAGAAAGGAGATAGCTGGGTATTTGACTAATATTCCATAAATTTAATGAAAGCACATCTTTTACAAAGATTTGGCCAACAGTTACAGCCAGAATGCCCATAGGCTCAAGGAACAGCAGAAACAGTCAATGATGCTTGTTTTTTAGCACAGTAAGTGTAAGTTTCCGATTTGCAAATGATTTGTGTTTGGTGATGAGACCATTTATAGTAATGACTAGACTATTACTTGAGAGTTGTTGGGATGACACCTTAAAATGCAGTTCTGTCATACAAGTATTACCTTAGACATGTAAAGGTCACCACAGAAGCACCAGCAATGTGATGGAAGATTGGTCCACCATAGGACCACAAAGCAGCTTTCTTGAGAAGAGTTATTTTCTTCAAAGAAGGGAAGAAATCCTATGCCTTGTACCTTGTAGGCAAATATCTGTTCATCAATGAGTAAATTTTTGCCTTTAAAAAAAAAAAAAATCCTTCTGGACTTTTTTTATGCTATGAATAAGGGCTCCATCCTTCTCAGTATCTTGTCTTCAGCAAGTGATGGGGCTATTTCCTGAAGAAAGTCTGTTAAAACTTCCAGAAGCTGCAAAGTTTCCTTATGTAATCTGTCAGGGTACCAGCTGAGAGAAGAAATACTGTTTTCTAGTACTATTCTAAGACTTTCCTGTCAACACAGGGTCAGAGGGGGTTTTGAACCAAAATTAAGTGTGACTTCCTCTTCCTACTCATCCCACAAAACCCCCAAACTATCCACTGTTCAGATTCTAGTTTTCTTTTTAGTCTGTGTTGCAACTTAACTCTGATGTGTGGGGTGATTTACAGATAGCAAAGTCTGTTTAATATTAAGTTACTTGATGGACCACCATATGGAGTTAAGGAGAACTGGGCTTGAAACAAAGGAAGGAAGAGGCTCATCACTAAAGGGCCCTGTGGATGTGTGGAGCTTACATGGGATTGAAGAAATTCCCTGAGAGGGGGATATCGAATTGCCAGGCATTGGAAGAGTATTGGGGAGGTGGTGAATTAGCACATATGTTTGTTCTGATTTCATTCTTCTGTAGTTATTCAGTAATGCCACAAGGAAAATGGACCCTTCATTGGTGGATCCTTAAGACAATGCAGTTCTTTTAAATTATGTCTTAGAGGTCATGGAGACAACAGTCAATATCTTTGTTTCATGTCAACACTACAGCCTGATCTCTCATGTGAGAACTCATGGTAAAAAAGAAATGACTGAATTAATTTAACCTTGATCATATACATGCTTGTTAAAAGAACATATTTTAAGTATTTGGGAGCACTCTTGAAAATGCAAATGCATTATCACAGAAGAAGTACTCTTCTCAGAGTTCTCTATCCCTGAGGAGTGGTGGTGCCCAAAGTGGTTTCCTGTGTGCCCAAAGGAAAAAAAGTCTCATTTCCACTTACCTTCCCATCAATGTATCTGTGTTTCTGTGCATATAGGATACATACCTGGGTGCAAATGGATGCACACATCACTTCTCAAAATGAATTTTTTTGCCCACATTTAAGATGTCCTCTGACAATCTCTGCAATTTCACAGATTCCAAATACATTGCCTGAGGAGTACTTAACATCATGCAGATTAGTAGACCTGAGCTAGACAACAAGCCTATATTAACGAGTAGGTAATCTGTGAGAGTTGTGATTCTGTGATTATGAATAAAGAGCTGTTCACGACTAGGACAATAGTTTATTTTACAGTCTTCCTCTACTTTGGCCTCTTTGGACAGGTAGGAAATTTTATTACTACTAACCAGAGAAGTAGTTTACCTGAAAGATTTTAATTTTCAGAATTTTTGCCCTGCTGAAACTTGTTTCCTTTCCTTGTCAAGTGGTGCATCCTAAATGAGATCCACCTCTCCTATAACAAAGCCATATGTTTCAATGGAAATAGATCTAGATACCGTAAAAACTGAGATGCCAGTAGTGACCCATTTGACCAGATTAATCTGCCTGCTCCTAAACTGTCAAAGGCTATGGAGCTGTTCAAAGAGGAGCCTCCAGGAAATAACTAACCTCTTCTTTTTTTCACATTTGCACTCTCTTTCTCAATTGTTGCTTGTCTAACTGATGTCAGCAGGGTCATAATACTATTATTAAAAGTTTTCCCTTCTTAAAAGGAAAACAAACAAACAAAAGATATTATCTATGAAAATTGCAGTGACTTAAATTAGTCTTTCTGAACTGCCCAAAAAATCTAAGTTTACTTAATTATTCTTAGTGTTCAATGTCTCTGACTAACACCTCAAGAAATACTAATTTTGATGACTCTTTCCCAAAAATAATCACTTGATGTTCAGCTATAGCAAACTGGAGTATCTCTATATGGAAGGAAAGTGAAAACATTCGAATAGCTTCCTGAATTCGTCTGCTCAGTTTTGTTATATGTAGATTGGAGATTTGTGATATGCTTGTGCACAAATAAAACATGCTCCCATAAATGGGCACATGCATGTGCATTTCTTTGCATACATGCATGTACATACATATGCATGCATACCTCAGGGTATTGCCAGGCTTCATAACTTTGCACTCTCCCTTTGAAAGTTCATATTGAACAGCAATGTACTGATCCAAGGCTAATGTGAAGGGATTAATATCTCTCCTGATTTTTGACAGGGAGAAGGAAAATCTATGTTCATAATAAGCTAAACCATATATTTTACTGGAAGTGACATATGCAGGGTGATTTTATAAAAATGAATCTGCCATTCTTTTCTGATGAAGTTCACTATCATATGACATCAAATTAATCTTTTATAGATTTGTGTTTGTGGTGTTGACTTGTAATGATTTGTGGTTGTTTTCTTACTGAAAGTAAACTCCTGTGAAACAGAAATGATCATGAGTGTTACAACAACAGCATAAAAAATAAATTCTGGTGTTTGGGGTTGATAGTCTCACCCTAGGGTGATTTTTTGGGGTGAATTAAGCTGTGTTGGCAGCCATTCCTTCACTGCCATATATCTCATGCCAGTCAGCATTGATTAAACTGGTGTCATCTAAAGGAAGCCTGTCAATGTGACTCCAGAAACTCATATGCTCAACAAAAAAACTCTCTGCAAGGAATCAGAGAATTCTCTTCAAACCACATTGTCATTTCTTCATCCCTCTTTGAAGTTTTGTGGAATACTGTGAGAGATTAAGTATCTGTTGTTCCCTCAGAAAGACTTGAATAACATATCACTGCAGACTATTGATATTTGTTTCCTTTATATCTGGGTTACAGATCTAAATTTAGATATTCCTGTTTGGCAGCTCCTATATTAATTTCTATTCTTGGACTCTGCATAGGGCAGGTATGCCCTCATCCATGTGACAATTCTCACTGGGCTAGTGTCCTTGATAGAATGACAGGATCTTAACTTCACCAGCTCCACAGAACCACACAAAGATGGTAATATCAAGATCAGATAAAATAGTTTATAAAGTATGTTTAACTTTATCAATTATTGTATTGTAATGAAGGAGTTTCAATTTTTCTACTAAACCCTTTCCCTTGTGCTTAGAGGGAGGCCATGCCTCTTGGAGGGAAAAATAGGAGGTAGGGGATTTTGCCATCCTGCAGGTTTCAGGATCGCATTTGCACAAAGATAATCAAAATCCCTGTCTTCTGGCTTCATGCAGGGCACAGATTCTTCCTTCCTACTTCAAAGGCCAGTTGAGTTCAAAACACAGATGTCCTGGTTTCGACCAGGACAGGGTTAATTTTTTGTAATAGCCAGGAGGGAGCGTGGCAGGACCATAGTATTATTCCACAGCACCTCACATCATTGCCAGGGGCAGAGGAAAGGCACTCTCTCTCACTTCCAAGAAGAAGGGCTGCCTTCCGGTGGAGGAAAACATGGCAGGGAGGGGTTCCATTTGCCATATATCTTTTGTTATTAATATCATTGCTGTTACTGTTTGTTTTCTTATCTCACTGCTGTTTCCAGTACATTGTTCTTATCTCCACTCGTGATCTTTGCCTTTTGTGCTTCCCATTGGAGAGGGAAAGAGAAAGGCATGTGGTCTTTTTAGTGGGAGAATTAAATTGGAGAATACCAACAGAACAATCCCATAATTGTTATATTAATGTACCCCTGTGTTAGAGATAGCTCCTATGCCCAGAAAAGTTCAACGCCTCTATTCCTGTTGAACCCGTAGTTTGAAAACCTCCATTTTAAAGGAAGGAGAAGCTAATGGACTTGCTGTCAGGATGCTGTATTTAAGGTATAACTGAGATCTATGGTCTGACTGATATTTACAAAGGTCAAGAGTGGCTTTCTTAATACACTTTCTCCCCTAAGAACCAGGGTTATAATTTTCCTGTCCAAATTTGTCTCACTTCTGTTTTTTTACCTAAACATTGCAGGTGAAGATCAAATAGATTGAAAGGTTACATTTTTTTTTTTTGTTATATCAAAAATATTGTTCTTTTAAATTAAGAACATGAAATTTGAAAAGTTTTTCTTCAACAGTTATTAGAATATCTATAAAAAAAATCTTTACACAAATATATCAGTTTTCTGGATTAAAAACAAATGTTAAGAAATAAAAAGAAATAAGATTTTTCCTGAAAAAAAATGGTATTGAGATTTGTCTTTTTAGTAGTGATTCAGAGGATTTCTTTAGCCTTTTCCAAAAGTAATTTTTAATGCATTTAGTAACCCTTTCTTTCCACAATACTTACAGTAAGTTTTAAAGCTGATAATCCAAAGAATTTTGGAAATCTAAAGTAAATTTCTGAAAGGACAGAATGATAGCATTAACCATATAAGTCACACTAGGACTCAATGGTGTCTTTATTCTTTGTATGTTATCCCAAACTATACTAACAAACAATATCTCCATCTGATATAATGTATAGTGTTATGATCTTCGTTATATCTTACAATGACCATCCACTGCCTCCTTCCCATTTCTTTTAATTTATCATTTCACTCTCTAGATTGGGATCCCACCTCATCAGTACTGACTTTTTCCTGGCTTCATGAATGATTCCCTTGCACATGGTATATTTTCCTACAGGAAAAGTTATCCCTCTCCAGAAAGTGTATTGACCAGGCCTCAAAGTTTAACAGCCACATTTGAGCTCAGACTGTGCAGATGGGCAAGACATCAGAAGATAACTCCTCCCAGACTTAGGATCAAGTCCTCATATTGTCATTCAGAAAATATCTATATGCATATTAATAACTAAATAAGGCCAGAGAAAGTATGGGTTTGAGCCTGACTGCTATCTATGATTGTACATACTACTTGCTTATCAATGTGCTCACTGGCAAGGTTTTGACTCATCCAGCTAGCATTTTCCTACGTCATGGCCAGACCTGACATAAGGACACTGCTCCCAGGAGGCAATATGGACAACCTCACCATTCTTTGGAGGGTGAAGAAAAGGGCCATTTCCCATGTCACCTTTTTTTTCCAGGTTCCATCCCCCCACCATAATTTTTGCTACCAGAAGTGTAGTTTGCATACAGAAAAGTGTAGTTTTTCTACATATCCCTCCATCCTACATTGCTCAACAAAGACCATGGAGGAAAAAGTGCGTTCTGCTAAGTCGAGCAGGAGAGGAAATAATTTTCTACTCATGCCATCAGCCTTCTCTGGAGCAAAAGTATAGTAGGGTCATGCATAAGGCCTCCTCCTGAAGTAAAATGCACCATGTTGAACATACACAAACCCATGTTACAACTATCTATTTACTTGCTTTATGTGGGTTTGCTGGGTTTTTTTAGTTATTGTTGTTTCATTTTCTATTGTTTTACCTAAGATGAAATAAATGTGTTCAATTAACCTATTTGTGCAACAAGAAAATTTTAAGTCAGATATTTAAGTACAAGCTGGGAAGTTTCTTAATTATTTTTCATATATTATACCCATGTGACAATTTCTGTTGTAAGGCCACTACATTTATATCATATTTTAATCAAAGGTTCCTTTTGAAGGTAGTTAACAAAATACCCATATATGCCTCCTCTTGGGATTACTGACTTTTATTATCTTAAGCATGTCATAGAGGCAATTTCTGAAAAAATTCTGTGTTTAGCTACCTTTTATTCCCTTTGCAATCCTGGTTTTGATAATCATTATTAAAGTACTGTTCAGCTTAATAGCTTTGCAGTAAAAAGTAATAATGCCGTTGAGAGAAAAAGAGATTTATTGGAACCACAATACAAATAAAAAAAACTATTGCCAAGTTTGGTGTTTTTCTAAAAGCTGTGTCTATACTAGTAAATAAAATGGGCCAGAAACTATTTTCTCTCCCTGAGGACAAGTGATACAGCACAATCCACATTTATACAGCTAAACTCCCTTAATTCACAAAACAAGGGAGCTACATCCAAACTGCCTATTGGGAGCAATCCTCAGAGTACACCACCCCCAAATCATGCTCCAGGACTGTTTGTGATGGTATTAATTGGTTTACATCCAAAAGTCTGCCAGAAGCTAAGCTAACAGGGTGAATGCTTCTGTCCTTGCACAGACTCTATTGCTTATCAGTATAGCCATGGCCGTATTTCACAGAACACTGATCTCACAGAGCAGCCAGTGATCAAGGGCTGTGGTAACATTCATGGCACTTGTTCAAGTTTCAGCTCAGTACACGGACTTTTTACTCAGAACAAAAAAATTGTTGGATTTGAATACTGTTATTCAAATTAAAATGCTTCCTTGGTTTACAGCATGTCTTAGGACAAAGAAGTAAATTCATATCATCTAGCTGAAAGATGAGCTGCCCTCAAAAGATTGCTATAAACAATAGATAAAGAGAAATTAAAACCCACTGAGCTATAACCTTACTGAAGAAACAACTAACTAAAGGAACACCTATATTTTTAATATTCTGAACACTCTTATGGTACTCTGTGAAATCTAAGTCAGGTTTCTAAATGCAGCTTGGCTTTCATTGCACTTTAACCCTTAAACAAGAGACTAATCTTCTTGGATCTCATGCTGAGTCAAGTGGCTTTTAGTGCATTTGTTGAGAGCTGAGGTGTTTCTGCACTGTGGTGAGCTGTGCGGTACACATACACCCTGTGCAAGACATAAATCCTTCTCTGCTTGCCCATCACTTCAGGAGAGAAGCAAATTTCACATTGGTAGTATCTGCTTTCATTTTGTCTGGCAGGCAGAGCCATGGCACACTGAAGTCAAGGAATGAAGGGCAGGCAACACCCTATCTCTCTCAACACTTGGGTGAGCAGGCTGCCAGGTGTCACATTCAAGAGAACAAGGCAATTTACAGGGAAGATGCCTGCAATTCAGGAAGGTACTTGGGCACATACTCAATGTTCAGCATGTTTACATCTGGCTGTGTGAAACCCAGTTTCAGCAGTTTCTTGGGTTCTGAATGTGCAAAGAGTAACAAAGATCTTCCAAGATGGAGAGAGAAAGTTACCAGGGTGATAGAAAGAAGAAAATTATGACAGCTTTTTTTTAAAAACACTGAGCTATAAATATGAACAAGAGCAAAATGGAAAAGCAGTTCAAAACACTGGAGGAGGCAGGCAGCCAAAATAGTTGTCTGAAAATATAGCTTCCTTGGTACTCTTGAGCTAGAATGGCTTGTGTTTGTAGCTTGTTCTGAATGTTGGTTGACTTGAACACAATTTTGCTTTTTCAGTCAAAATCAAGCAAGGCCTAATGGGTATAGTACACTTTTTTTACCATCTTCTCTTAAACACTTCTTTATAAATGAGGAAGGACAAAATAGTCTGTCTCTACAGTATTTCTGCTGGACTATGTGACTCTTCTGTTTTTGTTGTTTTGTTTTGTTGGGGGATTTTTCCTAGAAAATTTAAACTTATGGTCTCTACCCTTTTTATTTACATTTACTATTCAGATGTTTTCCAGAGAGCTAATCCAATGGAAAATCTTCAGAGTTTTTCCATAGGTCTGGACAGAAAGCCAGAGCTTATGGAAGGAGTGACAGCCACAAAGCCAGAGCCAGCAAAAACTCTGCCGGCTTCAGTGCTGGGATACAGCACTGTTTACTGCTTCTTATAGCTATTGCTAGGACTGCTGCTGAGTTCCCATTTCCTCAGTGATGAATAAGCCATTTTACCCCCAGCAATTCTTCATAGAGATGGACTTACATTTGAGAAGCACAACATAAAGGATATGGTCTTTGGTCACATGTTGAAATGAATGAAATTCCAACTTTATATGTACAAATAAAGGATGATCACAGGAACAGTACAGTCTCTATGCTTTAAGATTGTTTAAACTTGATGGAACAACATTCTCTTCATTTAAATTTGAAGTTGGTGTGTTCTGAGCAGGAGGCTGGACTTCCAGACATCCCTTCAAACCTAAATTACACTATGATTCTAATTTTAGTATTCTATAGAAACTTAGGTAAAAAAGGTAAAAATTAAATAGAAATAATCTATGCCCTTCTAAACTGCTTTATTTATAGCAAATACTATCTGCACTTCATTTAAAAACATAAAAATACTGGTCTTAATATTTCAGTGCCCACATAACTTCTAGGAGTAATCCAGATATAAACATATCTACATGAAACAAGCTTCATTTAGCATTTTATTAGCTCCAGAAACTATTATTTTTTGTGGGAAGATCCACACAACAATGCTTTTTAATTTACGTATGTTAGGAGGTAAATTACGCTCAAAATGTTGGAGAATCACGTTGGACCTCAGAGATTTCCAGTAGTTTTTATACCACACACTATGAATTTATTTTTCAGTTAAGCTCTGAGCTTCAGGTTTCAGCAAACTTCAAATTCAAAGGAAGATTAAGGAAAATTACAATGCTTTCTCTGCTTCTTAGTTGAAGCCATTAATGCCACAGAGGTTTTCATGGCTACTGTTGTACAACAGCTGCTGCACTGAAAAAGAGAATTTATTAAATCAATGAAAATGTTAAAGAAAGAGAACATGAAATAAAAGGCTTCTGCTTTAATAAATTTGCAATATAAATGTTAAGACAAAAGACAACCACACACAGAGAGGCAGAAAGCAGGCTGACTGGGTACCACAGCAATGGATTTCTGAGTAGCTTCATTAGCAATTGCACTTTATTCAAATGGGCTGCTCATTCTCTAAAAACAGCATGACGAAGATCAAGTTTAATGGTGGCCCTAAAAGATGGTGAAAATTTCTCACAGTAAAAAATGAAAATGAAAGCATGGTGACTAGTACAGGCACTGATTCATCCGGTAAATGAGGGGATCTAAAAGTTCCCTGGCTGTCATTATCATTGAAGAGCGCTGGCCTCACACCATGGCATGACCCAGGCTTTGCAGGCAGATAACAGATTTTGGATGAGTTCTGTGAAGAAATCCAGTTTGAAATCACGAATGGCCTTGACACCTTCTGTAAGCAAAAAATTGTCTTTTCCAGTGCCATGTTAACATTTAATCCATCTGTGAAATATAAATAAGCGAGTGTGTCTATGTGTGGAAAAGGCAGAGAAAAAGCACATTCAAAGGGTGAATGCAATTGGATTAAAGAGTTTTAGGTGACTAGGCAAGTATATGTATATCACCTTTTATAGTCACTATTTATAGTAACCCAAAATGCAGTTCTGGACTGCTATTATAACAACTCTATGTGTAGCATTAGCAATTTGCCAATTTACTCCTACTAAAAATCTGGCCTTAATAATGTTTAACATTACAAATTAATTTAATAAGAATTTTCTCTGCTCACTCTTACATTTAACTGATGACAAATACATTTATTCTTTCTTCTCTCACTTCTGTAGAGCAAGGTCAGCTTTCTGTACAGTTTCTAGCAAGTCAGCATGTAAAGGCAGTATCATCCATCATTTAGGTGTGTTTCCTCATTAGCTGTATGGGTATTGCTGTTGACTTTATAGTTATCCTTGGAAATTTTACCTGGTTAGATTGACCTGTCTGGTTCTACTCTCCTAAATTTCACCCTCATTTGTCTCCTCATGGAAATGAGAAATATTTACACTGCTGGAGAATATTAATATTTTAACTTTAAACATAAGCTCAGCAGGTGCCACCATTTATAAATAAACACATTCACAGAAATTATGTTCCTTGCTCAGATGCTTTGTGGGTTGATATAAGCTGTGACACTCTGAACTGGCATATTTTTCAGTAAATCCTCTGGCTTTGGCAGTATCAAGCTGTTTCCAAAAGCTTTGATGGTCTTCCTCAAGTGCTTTAGAGTGAAGAGAAAATAACTTTTAAACAGTGTAATAAAATAATAGCATTTTGATTCCACAATTTAAAATGTCTTATTATTACTTAATTTAGTTTTAATTTTACTTTTAAAACTTGAATATCAAATTCTCTTATTCAAGGCAATCATTGCAGTTCAGGTGAAACAAAAGACTATTTTTAGGAATCTGGTTCACAGAAAACATTTTCAGCTATCTTATTTTAAATTACACATTGTTAGTATTAAGTTTACTTTATTTTCCTTAACAGAAATAAGAAGAAGCTGGCAGCATAGCCTTAATCTTAACAGGATCTTTGGTAATGAGGGCAGCTGCTCACTAGATAAATGGCTTTCATTTATTCACTCATTTCATCTTGGACACCTAATGTGATTGACAAATGTGTCTATTCAGGTTTTTCACTTGTTCTGACATCCTAGTGCTGGCAGAACTTCATTGAATTACTTGAGAAAATCAGACTCTGTTGCCACAAATCAACAGGTGCAAACTTATGAATGTCTTTCGCACCAAGCACTGCGGAAATAATCTTAAGAGAATAATTATGTGAGAAGTGATGATGGGTCTTTCTAACAGAGAGCCAGCAGACAAACGTAGATAGTTTGTAATGGGTTGCTGAGATCTGACTGACTGCCCAAACCCAGTGATGGAGCACAATAACTCTGTTGCAATATCTCTGATACTCAGACTTGAATAGATCCTTTAATTTACTCCCTGACTGAGCTGATTATGTGACTTAATTCTCAAGCTTACTGGTGGAGTCTTCAGGGCAGTTTTGTTAGATAGACAGCTAGTCAGTCCTTCCTCCCTGACCCCTGGCAATAGTCCTGGTGATGTCCAAAACTTATGGATTGGTAATCCATGGAGTGAAAGAACGTAAGTCTGGGTATCTGTAAAACTCTAACCATGGAAATAAAGTTCTATTTTCACAAAAGAATTTCTTCTTCTAAAGTAAGTTCAACACATCCGTCACGCATTTTTCTTTATCTAGGATCTTCAGGGACCCCTCTGCCCCCTATGGGGTTGTATTTCACAAGCCATCTGCTGAGAATCAAGGAAAGTCTTTATATTTCCTTAGTCCTAGTCTTCCTCTTGCAGAAAAACACAGGCACAAGTAACAGCTGAAAAATCCTGAAAGAAATCTTCCTGTTTTCTGCTGCCCTTCAACTCACTCAGGCTATTGCTGAATTTTATGATCCAGACCTCTTCTGATACTTGACAATGCATTCGTGGACATTCTAAACTACAAGTAGGCGACTAGTAAAGCAGCTGAAGTAATATCCTTTTGGCTTTTGTATAACAGGCTTTGCTCTTAGAGATTCTACTGTTCCAGTATAAAAGTTGTAAGAATGAATTTGACAGAACATTTACACTAAGCTTGTGAAAAATACAGAACTATCAGTAAAGGAGCTGTTACTGAACAGTGTAATTAATGACAGAATCTTTTTTGATTTTGTTGCTACTAAAATAATTTTTTTTTTTGTTTCCATATGTGTTCCTGAAATAGTAGAATAATTGAGGTCGGAAAATATCTCTAAAATCATTGAGTCCAACTGTTAGTCTAGCACTGCTAAATCCACCACTAAATCATGTCCCTAAGTCATTACATCATACCCCTAAGTGATTCATATCACCCGCTCAGTGCCTTCCCATATTGTATTTCTGCTTCCCCTGATTTTCATGGGAATTCTCTCATCTGCTCACCAGACAGACCTGATAGCAGGAAATGTCTATCCTCACCACAGTGCGAGCACTTAGACAAAGTCTATGAGCTTGAAAAACATAGCCATTGCAAACGGTGTATTAGTGATAGAGCCAGAGATGATAACAGCATTTAAACCAGTAGAGAGGATGAAAGTGTGGGAGTCAGTGTTTATATAGCAGCATTAATTTTTTAGGAAGTAGATGAAGCAGGGAAAAAGAAACCAGAGTACCAGAGCAGTCACCACACCTTGGTGAGGATAAGATTAAACCCTTCATCTGTGCCCTTTGAGAACACACATACACAGTGTGTAAATGGTTGTCTGCAGGAAAAGAACCTAATGAGTTCTGAAGGTTTTTGTTCATTTCTGGAAGGAATGAGAAAAGTTGTTTTGAGTAGCAGAGAACTTCCTGTACTGAGTGGCTATGGTCCAGCACAGCATGGAAACAAATTACAAATGAAGCGATTGAAGGAGTCAATATACTGCTGTAAAGCTACAAGTCAGGTGTCTGTATAATTCCTTGTTTGAATTAAGTTTAGTGAACTGTATTTCTTACAAGATGAAGCTGAAAGAGAAATGAGCAAAGCAAAAGATGTCCTTAGAAATACTACTATCAATGTTAAGATTTTGTGAGGCATATATATATCTTATGTAAACAAGACAAAAAAGGATTGTTGTTAGGATAAGTAGTTTCTATTATGCATATTAGACATTTTCTTCTTATTCAGTTTGCTCTCAAAGACATTATTTAATTTTAAACCATAATGTTTAAGTAATTACTTATTCTAATTACTTTAGGCAATGAAATATATTTATACCTTTTTAACAGCAATTTCTTAATTTGCATATTTTCATTAATCAAAAAATGAATAATTTAGAAGCACAGTAATAGATGAGTTATGTTAAGAGAGAGTTTGTCTGTGAAGAACAGTTTACCCATTTTTCCCATATATAGTACTGGGCACAAGCCCAAGAGCTTTGGTGTCTGCACTATGGAAACCAAAAGGCTGCAATACCCTTCAGTTGGCTCCTTTGCTGTGGATCTGTTAATACAACAGCTTCTGCTGTTTCCAGATAACCCCAGTCAAGACTGATCAAGACCTGGTGCAAGTTAGAAAAGCCTCAAGGCTGCTCTAAATTATAAACATCATATGGTCCCAAAAGAAACCTATTACATAGGGTAATGACTCATTTGCAAGGAGACAGTGCTCTCAGAGGCTGCAGGAGTTCACTTTCGTCTTTGTCCTCACTGAACACCCAGCACAATTAATGGCAAGTTCAGATCTAGGCCAAATGGCAAAATTATAATTCTGAACATCACACTCCTTGAGGTTGCACTTGCTGCTTTGAAAATATGTAGCAATTTACATTATTGAGGCACTGGTGTACATTCAAAGAAGAGCAACAAAGGTAGCTAAAGCACAAGTCTTACCAGGATCACTGAGGGAAACGGGGATTTTTAGCCTCGAGAAAAGGTGGCTCTCCACAACTACCTGGAAGGAGGTTGCAGACAGGTGGGGGTTCACCTATTCTCCCAAGTAACAAATTATAGGACAGGAAGAAATGGCCTCAAGTTGTGCCAGGGGAGGTTTAGATTGGGTATTAGGGGAATATTGTTCACTGTAAAAGTTGGCAAGCACTGAAACAGGTTGTTCACGGAAGAAGTTGAGTCATCGTCCCTGGGAGTATTTAAGAAACTTGTAGATGTGACATTTAGGGGCATAGTTTAGTGGTGGACTTGGCAGTGCTGGGTTAGTGGTTGAACTTGTTAACCTTAGAGGTCTTTAGGGTGGAAGAGTCAAAGTAGAGAAAAGAAGATTCTTTGTTTACTTTATATTTAAGTCTGTTGGAGTAATCTATGTGACTGTGGAATTCAGTACATGATAAAAAGAAGATCTTGTGACAGGTTTGGCCACTTGTAGAAAGTTTAGGGGGGAAACTTCATAAATTATTAACTGTCTACATCAAATAGATTTTCCTCTTAGTTTTCAGCAATTTTTAGTGCAGTAGAGAACACATGGATTCATAAATAGAACATCTCTAAGTGGTAGCATGCCCTGGTAGAGAGCATGATGTGCAACTCTGCAGAATTTTTATTTTCATTACTTACCAAATATCTGTGCTGAACACTACTCTGAGGTTAATTCAGGGATTTCTATCCCATGTTCCGCTGCATACTTAGAAACCTCTTCTTGGAGTCTAAAGCAGCAATTAAGCACTGTTCAGATCAAATGAATGACAGAAGTCAGTCCCATAGATACATTCTGTTGTATAGTATACATGATCCTCAAATCTGTTATCTCTAGATCTTAGCTGGAAATCATAGTCCATTTCAAGAAAATGGATACTACATGTGCTTAACATGATAGTTTCATAGGAGAGAATGAGACTTCTATGAACACACAGCAGGATCTGTTATAACTGATGCCAGACAGAAATCAATGCAGATTCATATCAATGGAGAAGCCAATCTATAAATTTTTATGAAATTAAAAGTGAAGAAAATGGGAAACACAAAGATTCAGGTTCTGCTCTCAATTATACTATTGATATCCTTATGTCATTGCTTTTGATTTCTCAGTTGTATAGTTTTAAGTAACCAGGACAAATCAGTCACCCAAAGTTGCTCTATATTTACCCAGGTATCTTTTTGAATTGTGAGTAAAGTAAAATTAAAGGTCGTCTAGATTTACAAGGATCAAACTGAAATACTCTGATTAATTAAAGGCTATTTTTTTTTCCCAGATAAACTCAAGATAGAGTATTTCCCATGCTGAGATTGTCATCTAGTCAGTGCAGCTCCTTACTCAGACAGTGTTGCTGTTGTTAAAATATCAACAGTGACATGCTGTGTATCAGAAAAGAAATGTTGCCGTTGATAAAGCTTCATCACCTCCAGGACTGGTATTACATAAAGTTAGAAAGTTTCTTGGTTGCTTCAGTTACATCCAAGCTGAAAAAAATCTTTTGACTGGGTCACTTAACTCAGAGAGGTTGCTTGGCAAGGACTCTGTATTGTTTGCAAATCTTCCGAAGCTTTCTTTATTTCACTGCTCAGTTGGTCAGTGTAAAGTATCATCAGGAGAAGGTGGAACAAGCAAAATTACTTGCTCTTCCTCATTCTAGATACTCCTAAAGCCCCAAAACAGATACATGACAGAAGAGGAACACATCATGTTTTCCATTCAACTGTAGTTTAAGGCTAGCTAACAGGTAAAATGGATTATGTTTGGATTTAATGGATAAGTAGCTTCTAGATGAAGAAAGAAGATGCAGTAATCTTCTTCCAACGATGGAATATCTAAACAAGAAAGTCTAATGTGATCCAGAAATTCACAGCACCAAAGGTTAAAGATTTCAAGTGAAGAGCTTGAGCTATCTCCATCATAGGAAAAAAATAATTTGTGTAACATAGGGACAATACAAGTTTGGCAGAGTTCTTTAAAATCACATCTGTTCACCATGCATTATATTTGGTGACAGAAAGAACAAACTGTAAAGAAGTATATGATAAAGCAGTGGAAACATGGCAAGTTGGTTGACTAATGTTGCACTGGTAATTAACAGAACTGACTTTTTGATTGTCATCACATTCTTCTGTAAGTCATATGGAACTGTGATGGCTAGTAGTTAAAATATCTTCATGTATCAACTTATATTACAATATTATTTGTTTCTTGTTACTAAAACTGTGACTATTGGCACATGATTATATAGTAATGAAAGATATCTCTGATTCTATTAACATTTACTAGAATAATAGAATAAGAACGATAGAATGGCCTGGCTTGGAACGGACCTTAAAGATCATCTAATTCCAATCCCCCTCCCATAGGCAGGGACACATTTTGCTAGACCAAGTCTCTCAGAGGTCCATCTAACCTGGCCTTGAACACTGCCAGGGATGTGTTCCATCCACAGCTTCTCTGGGCAACATCTTCCAGTGTCTCACCAGCCTCACAGTAAAGAATTTCTTCCTAATATCTAATCTTAACCTACTCTCAGTTTGAAGTCATTACCACTTGTCCTGTCACTACATGCCCTTGTAAAAAGTCTCTCTCCATCTTTCCTGTAGGCTCCCTTCAGATACTGGAAGGCTGAAATTAGGTGACCCCAAAACCTTCTCTTTTCCAGCCTTTGCTTGGTGTTCCATGGCTCCAATCACCTCTGGACTGAGTCCAACATTCAAATAAATGTAGATTCTTAACTGAATTATTCTTTCTTTGTGTGTTTTATGGTGGGTTTTTTTGGATATTTTGTCGTTTCTCTTTGAGATCACACTGTGGATGCCTATTTTCCTGGCTGGATCCAGGGTACATCCCTCTACACAACACATTACTCTTCTCCTTCTAAAGTGAGAAGCACTCTTGTTATCTCCGCTCCCAGGGGTGGTTCCAACAATGTGTGTGGCTCTTTCTCTGCCCCATCAGCCAGCAGCATTGTCCAAGATGAAGAGGGACTTCCAGTTCCTTCCTGGCTGCATCTTCCTCTTCCTCCTCCCCTCCCCAACCACGTGACTGCAGAAAGGGGTTCACTCTTAGCAAAACAGTATTCCAAAACAGTGTTGGAAGAGGGATTAGAAAATAAAACCTACTTTAACCATGACAGTCCCTACCTAGCTTATTAACTGACCACTGATGGATTATTGCTATCAACACTTGGTACTTTTTCTGAATGTAAGGTTCTGTAAGCTGAGAGACAAGCAGCTCTCATTACATTTAGTTCTCTTTCAATCTGTGATGACTTTTACAACTCCAAAGTTCCTTGGCTTCAAATAGAACCTCTCTAAACATGCCTCTCTTTCATGAACTCTGAAAAAATTAAGGCAAACATGTAAACATGTTCCAAGCTTTCCATCCAGTTTTTTGCTGGAGGCAAGAAGATATTCTTGCTCAGCCAGATAAGATGTATAAGTGTTCCAGGAAGCGTTTGGAAGGATTCTGGGCTGAAACTATGACACCATTTAAAATTCAAGCAAACAGCATTTATTACAAAGAAGTAGCAAAAGAAAGGGCAAAAAAACTGAGAAAAGGGAAGAGAACAAAACAAAACAAATTTCAAGACAACTTCCACACACCCATGCAGCACTCACACAGACCTCTTACACAATTACTGTATCTCTTACACAGTTACTATACATACCAACCCCAATGTGCTCAAAACCCCAGTATGACTGGCTTCTGTATCGTTGGGCTTCAGTAGGCTTAACACAATTAGCAGGTGTCCCTGCTGGAGGCAACACTGTCTTTGGTGCCAGCACACACCTCCCTCTGGAGCAGGAACTCTGTTTTTTATGCACTTGGTCTGTGATGGCTGTCTGGGCACATGTGGCCAACACACACGCAGATAGAGGGCTCCAGTCTGTAACTGGAAATCCCCCTGCATCTATGCAGTGTATATCGAGGGTCTCCCTTTTGGGGTTAGTGCTCATTACTTCATCACCTTCGTCTTCTTTTTCTCCTTGACTCATTTTTGACTGGCTGTCAGCAAGTAGCCAGGCCGCAAAACAGTTTCAGTGTACCCAAGATGCTTCTCCTTCAGGGACAAAATCCCAATTATCAGTTCTTGTTTGCCATAACTTGGCAAGAAAAGAACCAACTCTTGCAGGCATCAAGGCCAGACATGGACCAAAATAATGGTGTCTCATCAAGCCTGCACACAGTAAGTTAGCTGGAGCATTATAGCAAGTACAGAGTTAATCATGTTCCCTATCCTTATTTAATGTAAACCTTGGCATTGTAAAAAAGGGAATGTGTGAGGGAAGGGAAATTACTCCTCTGAAATGTAGGAAGAACATAGAAAATGGAAAAGCTCTGGAGATAAAAAAGCAGGGACTATTGTAGCATACAGAGAAAAGGACAGGGAAGGGAGTAAGCAGGTGGTGGGGTTTAGATTTCATTTGAAGTGTAGGACAATTCAGTGACCTGTGAGAATGTTTTAGCACTTTTCATGAGCCTGAGAATTTTTGCAATTTGTCTTTGCTACTCTTGCATCTAATTGGCATGCATGGCGATCTCTGAATTGTGAGAACTTTCTGGACAAAAACCTTATAATGGGTTTTAAGGTAAGGGAATACTTGTTTATATATTGTTTGTACAGTCTAGCCAGTTTGAATTGTTTGTGTAGCAATTAAAGTAAATGATATTCTATATGTAGAAAATCCAAGAAAAAATTAAACTTTTTAAATGGCTTCTCTGAGAACATTTTTTATTTACATATACTTCACCACAATCCTACTGTCCAAAATGCTTGAACCCCTGTGTTTCAGAAGATCCTGAAAGGCGTCTTGCAGAGGTTTTGTATCTCCAATTAAAGGTGTGTGTGTGTTTGTGCATATTTGTATGTTCTGTATATACAACTTAGCTTCCCAGGTTCCAAATTATTCTGAGCTTAATATTTCTTGTTCTTAAGCATTTGTCATACTTCTTTTCAGTTCCATCCTTTGTACTTCCTGGGAGAATGAAGTTCTAATCTTTAGCCATCAAAGAAGCAGTGTATCATGGCATTGGCACCAGCAGGAAATTTTCCCCAAGACCTCACTAGTTTAAAATCTAATGAATTTTTAAGAGCAGACATCAAGGCTGTGAAGTGTTGAAAGTATTCATGGACAACTGTCAGTGTAGGTAAACTTCAAATGGTCTTAGTTGACAGAATTTAGCAATCTTCGTTGTTCATCTCCAACACATAATCTTTTGAGATATATGTGTGTTTGCTCTTACAGTATAATTATTTCTTAAAGATAGTCATAACAGGCATCCAGACCATAAAAGAGTCATTTTACATAAGACTCCGTATAAAAGCTCACTGATTGCAAAAGTAACTTCAAAATGCAAATCTTTGGCAGTTTATAATTTAGGTAGCATCAAAGAGCAATCCAATTTGTTTTTGTAAAAAAATTATCTCCAGATTGTTGAAATGGTTTCAACATATTGTGGATAATTTTATGTTCTTGCATAAAGTATTTTGCCAATACTGTGAAAAAATGACGGGTGGGAAGTGAATTGCCCTTCCCTTCCCTTCCCTTCCCTTCCCTTCCCTTCCCTTCCCTTCCCTTCCCTTCCCTTCCCTTCCCTTCCCTTC
>JAWWTY010000106.1:98635970-98656140 GCA_035222235.1 Margarornis squamiger
TCTCTTCTCTTCTCTTCTCTTCTCTTCTCTTCTCTTCTCTTCTCTTCTCTTCTCTTCTCTTCTCTTCTCTTCCCTTCCCTTCCCTTCCCTTCCCTTCCCTTCCCTTCCCTTCCCTTCCCTTCCCTGCCCTCCCCTCCCCTCCCCTCCCCTTCCCTCCCCTTCCCTCCCCTTCCCTTCCCTCCCCTTCCGTTTCTTTTTTTATCCTTTCTTTTTCTCTTTTCCTTTGTTTTCTTTTCCTTTTTCTTCCTTTCTTTTCCTTTCTCTTATTTTCCTTTTTTTATTTTCTTCTCTTTTCAGTGTTTTTGTTTGTTTGTTTGTTGTTTTTGTCATTGTTGTTGTTGTTGGTTTTCTGTCATTGACTCCAACTATTAAAATTTTTAAGTTAACATGTCAGTAAGTCAAATGCTTCTTCCTTAATCATTGTTTTTAAAATATTCTCTAAAAATAAGACCTTCTTTCTGAACTGATTTTTTTTATTATTATTAATTTAAAAATCCCTTGCTCTTGGTAGAAAAATAAATGAACATGTAATTTCTTGATATACCAATTTAAAGTGATTCATACATTTGTATTCAGGATAGAAGAATGGAATATTTACCTTGACATGCTGGAAAATACTTTATGAACAACTTTTTGTTGTTCTGCATGTTTGGTTTTTGCTTACTTTGAAGCATTACCTGGTGAACAACCAACACTAATCCATTTCTTGCAATTGCAAGGAGTCCATCACAGCTACCAGGGGTAGTTCTCCCCCAGAATAGTGGGTGTAGAAATATTCTGTCATTTGTTAGTAGGCACTACTGGTAACTTCATCCTGTGTGCTTCTGTGGCTCTGTCTGTCTTTTTCCCAGCACATGTGCACATGCGTTGTCTGAAAGCTGATGCCCCTGTTCAGCACTCAGGTAAAACCTAATGTAGTAAGTCCAATACAAGGCTTACTGATTCATTACAAAGTGAAGTACCTTTTAAATGTCTGGCTTTATTTTTTTAAGACTCTGATAGACACTTACTTTTGGTATTTGACAATAGTTTCTTCTT
Source organism: Margarornis squamiger (assembly GCA_035222235.1). Lineage (NCBI taxonomy): Eukaryota > Metazoa > Chordata > Aves > Passeriformes > Furnariidae > Margarornis > Margarornis squamiger. Next base: position 98,637,009 of record JAWWTY010000106.1, read on the forward strand.
AAGCTATGGATAAAAAAAAAAAAAAAAACCAAAAAAAAACCAAAAAAAACCAAAAACAACAAGTACAAATACACCAAGAAACTAGCCTACCAAAATACCACATTTTAATCTGGCCAAAATCATAGTCTTTTCAGAGGATGCTGAAACTCTCATAATTTGATATTTTTTAATATATTTTCCCTTCTGATTCAAAAATGAAAACTTTTAATATATTAAAAGTGCATGCAATCATTGCTTTCTCAACCAATTTCCCAAATCACTTACATTATTTCTGTTCCACTGGACAATTAATGCTCAGATTGAACTAGTATGCAACTGATGTAAATCTATAAATGTAAGAGTTTGCAGCAGCATTTTTCTATTTCAGTATTAATGAGAGCAGAATTTTGTCATATGCTGGTATTTGTGACCTATTTGGATTTGGATGATAAACATGTTTTTCTCAGAGAGCGAGAGGGGTCTGAGGATTAGGTAATATGAAACTTCTGCAAGGAATTACCGAGATACTTTTGCCCTGCTCTGAACTTTCTTGACTCCTAATCTTAGGGGCAGAAGATGAATCCATCAGCTTTCCTCTTACCAGCAAATCCTTTATACCTTTGAAATACTTTGTGATAGCTAAGGCTAGTCTAGCCAGCTGTATATGTTGCAAGTTATTCTTTGTTTTAGGTTTGAGTATTCTATAAGGAAAAGCAAATTCAACACCAGTTTGAAAACCAATGCAGCAAGAGTGTAATGAGAAAGCAAATACAGAGACCACACAGGAGCCAATAGAAATGCAATCTTTTGTATTTAAAGAGTGAATTTACTCTGTAATTTAAAAACTTGTAAATTTGCCAGTCACCAACCCGTGTTCTTACTATTTCTGTTCCATGAATGTTCTTAAGGATTTGCAAACATTTCTCTTCAGAAGTATGTTAATTTATATATGCCTTTTTTTTTTTTTTTTTTTTTTTTTTTTTTTTTTTTAAATGAAAATGTTAACACTCTTAGCAGGAAATCAGGATGGTGGCATGTTGGTGTGACCTAAAGTAACATCCTGTACTATACATGTATCACATCTGTGTTAACTCAGTGTGACAAGGTCTGAATATGGAAACTTGGTTTGACAAGTCCTCTCACTTCTCCAGTTAACAACCATTCACAGGTAACAAAGGAATGACATGAGGAGTCCCGTTTCAGATATGTTTGCAGTCAGCATTGATGGTGCCTGATGGGAAGGGCTGATACAACTTCTGCAAGGCAGACACAGCCTTTGATTGTAATGTTCTTGGATGGAGAGAAGAGTAAGGTTGAGGCAGACACCTTTCTGAGATTGCCCCCTGGAACAGTTTTGTGCCACTCAACCATCCTCCTAATTTCAAAATGCCTCCTGCATTGAGTGTTAGGTGTGTCATGAGCATGATAAAATCTACCATGTCAAAATCCTCCAAAATGCATTTTGTTTTGCACTTTGGGATTCTTCTGAAGAACAAATTGTTCCACAAGCATCAGAACTTCAGGCACTTTGCTGCATAACTCTTTCACATGTGACTGTTCTGGTCTCTAACATCATGGCTTTTTCTTCAGTGATCACTCTAATTTGGCTGTCTTTCATCTATATGGTATCTACTTTTAGGAACTAAGTAGGAATTTAATACCCCTGAGCTTTCTTCTTTTCTATATGGTTTGTTGAAATTAGCTAAGAGTTCTGAACCAGGAGACAAACTAAGAGGTTAACTTGGACAGACACAATCACATATACTTTTTTCCTAAAAACATGTTAAAATCAGCTGTTTTATTTTTATCAAAACCAGCTTTTCAGGCCATTTTAAGTTAAGGTGGTGAGGACGTTCCTGAAAGTGTGATTTTATATAATTGAGGTACAAACACAGCAGAAATTGAGTCAACATCAGAGTTATTCCTGATGATTTAAACATGCAAGTACTTTAGATCCAGTCTTTATCATCAGCAACAAAAAAATAACCAAACAAAAATTATTACAAAACATTAAAGGAATTATTTCTTCAATTGTTGAATATATCATGAAGTGTTCACTGTAAAGCAGAAGATAAATAGTATTTTCAAAGAGGATGGTGAAATTTAATGTAGCACAAAAAAACCCCTTCCAAACACAGACACCTGTCTGCCTGAAGTAAGGAGAAAGGAAAGAGATTATATATGGTATTGATATTGTCACTGGTGCTTCATTTTTTTACTTCAAATAAACAATTTCTTTTTTCAAATTTAAGGGCTGGGTGGTGAAACAGTTTTCACATTTAGGATTTTGGCTCTGATTGCACTGTTTTATATTGCTTGAAGTTGTAACTCATTCTATTAAAGACTATATTTTTTTGTGTGTCATGGGTGCAGCATTTTCTGTGTTCATCAGGTGGGGATAAATGCTGGAAGGGCAAAGACTCCTTAGTACTGCCAAGATGAGCGTGCATGTTTGGTTATGCATTGCCACTACAGAAGTTTATTGACAATAGAAACATAAAATCATTTAGGTTGGAAAATATCTTTATGAACATTGAATCCAAACATAAACCAACACTAAAACATTATTTCATGTACCTGTGAATACTCTTAGCCACTGAATTGAGATATGCTGTGGGAATATTTTTGCTCCTGACTTTGTTACTTTCAAAGGGTAAAATTTATCCTGGCCCAAGGGTACAGACAGAAAAATTTTTAAAGTGTGCAAACCACAGAGTTGAGTTAGGGAGGAATGAGTGAACTGACGCTCTCCTTCACAGCTGGGAAAGGTTGCAAGAGAGCAGGATTCCTGTGTACTGGCAGGAGGAGACTTAGTATTGTTGCAGATCCTGTGGTTCCCACACTCGACACAGTTTACAGGAAGGCTATGACTGCTCTCTGAGAACTGTGACTCCCCCACTTGAATAGCAAATTCAATTTGCTGTTACTGTGTTTATGCCTGTGAGCAAGTTGGATTCCCACCTCACTCCATCTGCTTACAGGCACAAGCACAGCTACAGGGAATTCAGTTTTTCATTTAAATGAATACTGGTGGGAACTCAAGGTATTCACTTCACTCTGGTGAAAGCCTGGAAGCAATTAAAAAAATGGAGAAACGTAAAAGACGGGGTCTGTCTCATTTGATTGCTCTTCAAGGAAACAGGAGCTACAAGAAGATTAAAACTGTGATGACAGGGTAGAAGCAGATGTTCACTCTTGAGGGCAGTGATGGAACAATAATTATAGCATATGTTGATGTCCTATAGACAACAGAAGACTTGTACTGGTAACTGTAACTTGATAGATCCAGACGAATATGTCAGTACAGCTCATCTGTATGTTCTAATACACTGGGAGCAAAAGAGAAAAATAGAGACATCTTCTTTCACATGCATGCAAAAACTTTGAAAAACAGTGATGTATTTCAAGAAAGGGTTATTATAATTATTTTTTTAGTGTGAAAAAGAGAAAAAATTTGGTAATTAGTATTGGATGGAGGGCAGAAAGGGAGGCTTTTGTGAAAGTGTTCCTTTCATTTACCTTGGGAAGAGGGGTCTAGGTGAATCAGAGAAGAGGTTGAGTTGCATCCCAAATATATTGTGTTACCTGTAAGTAAAAAGCCTAGAACTAAAGAACTGAAGGGGGAAAAAAAAAAAAAAAAAAAAAAAAAAAAAAAAAAAAAAAAAAAGTGAGAAGAAAAGCTACACTGGTTAGCATGCAAAACCATCTTTAAAATACAAACCCAGCTTAGCAGCAGTTTTTAGGTTTCTTCTGATAATTTCAACTTCTTGTGATCCCCACTTGGCGGAATTTAACACTTATTTTCAGAACTACTGATGGAGTAATGTTTGATATGCCTGATGCAAATCATCAAGTATGTGTAAGTGTTTCAGCTTGCAGTTTATCATGTCTGTTCTAAGATTTCAGCAGATGTTATTTATTTATTTAATCAAAAGCAGATTTTATCTAACATTGGTGTGAGGCTCCCAAGTATGCATATATATACTCTCTGTAAAGAAATAGTGCTTTCACTGGAGAACTCTAGAACACTATTCCTGCTGAAGACACTTATCTTGTTTAGCAAACAGTTAGTTTAGAAGATTTGATAGAAAAAGCAGCAAACAAGAAACATTGGCCCTGGATTTATTTAGAATTTTGCCGTTTATTTCAGTGGAACTGAGATTCCACTCTGTTTCCTTAAAAACCTTCTCTTACTGTACAAAAGAGGAGGTACTGCAAAGATTTCAAAAAGCTAAAAATTATAATAGTATCACCTTAATAATACTTTCTCTGCATTCTTCCTGGGTGTTGGTCTATAACTCTGGCATTAAACAGTTCAACAGTGAATAATGAGAGACATCAGGAAGAACTGAGTTTGAATCAAAACACCATCAAGATTATTACAAGATTATTTTTAAAAGATCTATTTCCTTTGCTTTCTAGACATTATTACTTGCGCATATGGAACCTATAAAGGGAGAGAAAATTATAATGCATTTTTCTCTAATAGATAAGGACCAAGCTTGTTATTATAACACAATGAATAAAAAAGAAGGAAATTGACAGAAAGCCTTGAAGAAGAAAAAAAGAATTATCTATATATTTTCATTGCAGTGTTTGAAATTTTATGATAATGTTTAAACGTATTCCTTGCCTCTGATTCTTCATTTGCTCACAGTGTTCACGTTATCAAAGACAGCTAGGATAGGTGCAAGATTGGTAAAGACCCAAGGTTTGTTTTAGCTATAGTGGAAACTTGATGGTTTGATCTCCTAAATTCTATCCTTGGGTGATATTACACAAGTTAATTTCCTTCTACTGATTTCCCCACTACATTCTCCTTCTTGCTGTTGTTTGTAACTGTTGATAGCATTTGTTCAGAACTCCCCCTGCATCCCTCTCCAAAAGTGAGACAGAAACCTCACTGAAGCCCAGGAGAAATCTACCATCTAACTGAGAAATGACAGGATTTCCCATGCAGTCTTTATCTACACTTGGCACAGAGGTAAACAACAATAAAAAGAAGGCTGAAATCTTGAGTCCTGTTGCTTTCATGGAAATAAATTTTCTGTGGCTTAGTGGACAGGTAAGATGCTAACACCTGCTTGGCTATGCATATATAGAAGAATTCAAGACCACTGAACTCTGATTAAAGCAAAGACCTGACCTATTTTGTCAAGAAGTTAGCACCACAATGATTTTATCTACCTGTTTGAATAGAGTAGATGTGTTTCTGTATCTCATGGATTAGGACTTTGCTTGAAATGGTAGCTATATTATTTTAGATCTTCATTTGATATAAAACCATGTGTAATCAATTCCTGAACAGAAAATCCGAGATGAAGAAAATATAATAAATGTTTGGTTTGGTGGTTATGGTGGGAGGTTTTTGTTTGGTTTTATTTTGGGGGGAGTTTGGGTGGGTTTTTTTTTGTGTGTATGTGTTGGGTTTTGTTTTGTGGGGTGTTTTTTTTGGGGGTGGTGGTTTTGTTTTGGGATTTTTTTATTGGTTTGTTTGTTTGTTTAGCTTCATTTTGTTTGTTTGTTTGTTTGTTTATGCTTGCTTTGAGATTTTTATTTTTTTTTTAAGTAGCAGAAAAACTGCAGTCAGTGTTAGTCTATCTGGATGTACTAGCACAAGTTCAGGTCCAGTCATACAGACTCTAGCTAGCTCTAACTAGACTCAAACATACAGCTAGCTCTGCTGGCTTTTGGCAAAAGGAGCCACCCCACTAACAGAACCGTGCCTTCTCTTACTGTGGTCGGCAATGACACTGCACTGTGCTTGACTGCCCACTCTATTTTGGGAACAAAGGGTTATGTGTAAAACTAGCTTGAATCAGGTTGGTTTCAACCTGTCTTGTTTTTGGGACGAGGGAACAGTACAGTTCTCAAGAAGCTGCTTTGTTTATGTGGTATTGCCCTTTAAGCAGAAATACTTTGAGGCTTAACAGTCAGTCCATGACCCAGATAATCTGCATTATAATCTCATTGCAGGTAAATTACAGAGGACTACAGTGTTATTTAATTTATGAAAATATAATGATGTCTGAAAATATTCAGAAATATGGGGTTTCAACCGTTTTTTAAATGTAGAGTGAAAACAACCTTGCTTCATTCACTTTTACCCAGGGTTTAGCGTTTTCTGGTAACTTTAGCGAGCACTTTCCCAGGACTCTCCTGGTCATCTAGTCATTCTGGGTGGCATGACCAATGCAGGGTTAGAGTCAACACCATGGCTCTTGCCAGTGCCACCTGGGGCTGCCTGGAAACAGAGAGGGTCAGTGACCATTCTGCTTCGGGTCTGAAAAGGGTTTAACTGCGTGGAAGTGAGCTGTACCATGCCAGCTGGTTTTGGAAGCAGAGAAAAAGGCTAGGCTCAGCAGAGCCACTAACACAGACAGATCTCTAGATACTCCATTTTACTGCTTCATTCCAAACTGGTCTAAGACAACATGCAGACAAATGTATACCTTTCTAGACGTATTTTTTCCTTTTTAGCATGAGAAGTGCACAGACTTATAGAAAACAATGAGCACCCTTACAGACATTTCTTTATCACAGTTTCCTCTCAGCACTCCAGGAGTTTTGGCCAAAGACAGCATCCTTTCATGATTCCCTGACTCCTCTTTCCTATAAATGTTTTTCTTTCCTCTGAATCATGTCTTTCACTCCCTCTCTTTGTTGTAGATTACTTTACTATGATTTTGGCTGGCCCTGCATTTACAAGAGATTATTTTGCTATGAAAACATACATTAAGCTTCCTGTCTCACATTTGAAGCTTTCTGACCTGCTCTGTGAGTCTCTCAAAATTATATCTGAGATTATTCTTTTGTCAGCCTTTGGGGACTTTCCACTTTCAACTTTTTCAGCAAAAGCTTGGAATTACTGGTTCTCCTAGCTCACTTAAGGGACTCATCAAAATTAGATGTCAGGAGACTAAATATTGCCCTGTTCTTTAAGACCTTGGATACAACAACAACAGTAACTGGCTTGTTCCACTGTGAAATAAATTAATAACCAAACCCCAAAATAATGCATTTTGTTATTCCTGTAAAACGAAAACACTGTCTTTTGTTATAGTTGGTATATTTATGATATCCCCAAATAATCTGTTTATTCACAGTGGGTGAAAAATGAGGCTTGGTATGAAAGGATAAGCTTTTTCAAGGGAAAAAGTGTGAATGGAATATTTATAAGAAACCTTAGAATATTTTAGAATTTATTCAAAGCTCTCCAAGTCTCCATAAAGATCTGATCACCGAAGTCACTGAAGCCTAGTGAGCACTTCAGATGGGTCAGTACTATAGGGTGAGCTGAATTCCCTTTTCCTCTACATTGGCCATATTGACTATATTTCTCTTGTCTACAACTGGTGCTTCTACGTGTAGCTCATATAGAAAATCATGTTATGAGCAGATAAGTTTAAGGATCTGGGTTACTCACCTATGCTAAGCTGTCTGGTACATTTTGAGATAGCATGGGCTGCTCCAAGATACAGGAGTCTCATGCAGGTCTTGTGTCACATCTGTCAGCTCCATGCAGATGTTCTCAGAGATACTCTATAGCAGGTCAAATGTCTATAGACTCCTATTTTAAGGCAACCTGAGCATGAGCAATCACACACTGGAATCTGGAGTGAAATCTCACTGCTTCTTTGGCTGTAGTCAAGCACTTAATTCTGATGAAATGAAGGGCACAAAACTTGCACTTATTTCCTGTTTCTGCTCTTCCTACAGTTAATACAGATTTCCATTTTATTGTGGACATGCCTGGATAACTAATTGATGGTTGCTAAGTGTTTCAAGACCTTTCCAGGAAAGAAGAAAAGCAAAATTGGTACTGCTGATAGGGTGAAGCTGATAGAGCAAGGCCTTCTGTCTGTTTTCCTCCCCTGCCAGGTTTCTCAGGCATAACACCATCTTGTTTAGTTTCTCTCACCGATTTGGTTAAATGATATAAAGTGAAGATGAGTCCGTTCTGCCCTTCCATTGACCCGCTTGGTTCTCCGGGGCCAGTAGTATCACATTTTTGCCATTCAGGGGAGGAAAGGACTCGATAAAAGCCATCTGATGCTTTGTTACTTGAGGGCTGATCATCTGGAAAGCCCCTTAAGTGAGATAGCATGGAAGTGGGGACCAATACAAATGTAAGGTAGAGCAGAATGTGACATTTTACTTAGAAGAAAAAGCAACAAGAGAGCATAGGACCAGCTTTACCTGTTAATAGCTTGCTCTTTCCCCTCAAATTTGTTTTTAGTTATCTGTGCAGTGAAAAAATGCTTTTAATTTATGACTAAAAATGTTACAATTCTGTAATGCTCCAGAAATATATCAGAAAAACTTAAGAGGGGTGTGAGAGCACAGCACTCAAAGATTCATCATAATTTTTCAATCCAATCATTCCTGCACTTGTTTTTGCTTTCGTTCAATTTTTGTTCATCAAATTGGAAACTGTCAGGACAGCAATTAATGTTATGTCTCCAAATCTTTATGTATGACGAAAGGAAATCACTCATCTGTATTGCCAGCCCTGGGGGAAGAGGGAACAAAATCCAAAGAGAATCTAAATTCTCTTAAGCTGCTATAGCAAAGGCTGTTGGATCAATTAGTGTGACTGGCGTGAACGTGCAGCAGGCCCTTCTGGCAAAGTGCTGTTCTCAGTGTGGGGTTGAGCTGCAGCTCTGCAACGAAGCGCTGCTCTTGGAAAAGACTCTTACGGTGCTTGCTGTGTTAGAATGGAATTGCTTTCTTGGGACAGAATCCCAACTCTCTAATTGGATGTGGTGGGCTTTTTTCATATTTTTCTTTACTCCTAGAACCACTTGACTAGAAAAGTCCCTGCTACAGTCATTGTTGTTTTCCTATTAATGCCATTCTGCATTAACATTTCTTTAGCAAGGATACCATTTTACTTGAGAAACACTGCTTTTATACTGTATACCATTCCATCCAGTATAATGTCTGGAAGTCATTATTATTTCTTTACAGGTACACTGTAACAGTGTGTGGAATAGCTGGTTTGGCCCCCAGCACTGTACTGCAATTCTTCAGTCTTTCTGCTTACACACCACTCTAATACATTTTCAGCAATTGCTTTCACCTACATGTTTCTATTAAAGTCAGCAGTGAAGCTGATAGTAACGAGTCATTTAAATATTTTTTCTCTGGAAACTTCTGATTTAAATATTTATTTTTTTTTTCATAAAATCACATTGGTGTGATCTATACTTGCAAAAATAGAAGGAAATTGTTTTGAAAATAAAAGATCAATATTTAACTTTTAAGCAATGATAGATTTTGAATCAGCTATAGTTTAAAAAAGATAATAAAACAGAAATCTCTAATCAGCATTTATATTTCAGCAAAATAAAATATTTAAAACTTATCCTAGAAAAGTGTTGTTATTTTGCTTGAAATTTGCTTTTTATTTTTTTCTTTTTGCTTGAAGTTTGCTATTTTATCTGAAATAAGTGCTAAATAGATAACATCATTTTCTGAACTCCACAATAATAGCTCTCCAGGTTATTGGTATTCCCTGCAATTTCAACTCAATGACAGAATTGTGTGGCTTTTCTTTAAATTGTGATACCTCTAACTTTGAAATGCACATTATTTCTTTGGGTGCTCTCTGCTGAAAGAAAGAGTTTAGTATTCTTATTAAAACCTCCATTAGTATTTGCAAAGTCATCTCAGCAATTTATAAATGTTTTTTCTAAAGTTCAACTTATCTCTTTCTGTCAGGCTCTTTTGCCATACTTTTGTATCTATGTTCTCATTAACATATATAAAACTTTTTAAGTAGCCTAAAATGGAAATTTTTTAAGGAAGAAAAATAAAATGTTAAAATTTGTTTAAATGCTCATCTATTCATGGGTTGCTTTTCTTAGAAATTCTTTGAACTTTTTCTTCACACATTCCCAGTAAACTTAATTCCATCAATTTTTTTATGACTATGTTGCTCTTTTCCATCAATTTTTTTATGACTATGTTGCTCTTTGTTATCTGTTGCTTGGGGAATTTTTTCAGTGACAGACACAAAGCCTTTCATTTTGGTTAAAGAACAGAATATTGTTAAACTCTTTCTAAGAAGACAGTGAGTTCCCGTACTGACTATTTTCACCTATCTGTTTAATGCACTAGACATAACTAGATGGTGGTTCAAGCCCTAGACTAGTCAGACTAGGTTTTTTTATAGGGTGGAAATACAGGAGTGTTTTGAGATGCACTTCCAACCTGGATCAAAATTTTTTAAAAAGCTAATACATAGACCCCAAAAATTTACATTTCTGGTGTTTCAAATATAGATTCAAGTGTTTGCAATTTAAGTCATCCATAATATAACAATTATTTTATTTTTGAGTGATCCTTAGCTCTCCTACTGTGAATTTGCAAAGTGAAAATCAAGCTCTTTATCATTACTATTTTTGTTGTTGTTATTAATATATTAAATATATAATAATATATTATTAATTTATATTGTGTGATTGCAGAGAAACACCAGTCATTCTGAGATCCAAATGAAGGAATACCGGAAAAGTACAATGAAATACATGCTATTTTTCTAGACATTGACAATTATTGTTGTTACCAGTTCTCAGCATCAATTCTTCTCCATTTCATACTAATTGTTTGGTTTCTTAAAAGCATGAAGAAATATGAAATGCAAAATAAAAAATAAAAATAATTATAAGGTATATTGTGTGCTTTGTGATCCAGCATTTTATTTATTTAATTCTGCTTTAAAATTTACATGTAAAAGAATTTTATTTAACCTTCAGATATCATGATAATAGATTTTTTCCTTGCAGTTTATACTCAAGGGATTTTTTTGGTGGTTGTTTTTTTGTTTGTTTGGTTGATTTTTTTCGTTGGTTGGTTTTGTCTCATTTTGTCTGAATAGGCTTTATTTTATTTTTTTAATTTCTGAGCAAGATATAACAATTAGGTAGTTTTTTGTTCATGACACTTGGTAGATTTTATTTTCCTGGATTGAGATGAGTTTGTTTTACTCTTGAAGCTATTTAACTGCACAAGCAATATACAAATGATACAATGCAAAAGAATGTGAAGGATGCAGACTTGTCTAGGAGGCATCCCTGGAATAACATATATCCTAAAAGTCAGCTTGCCATCCCTGGGAAATGGTGACATGTCTGAGACACTGCTGCTGACATTGCATGAGGTTAATGAATGACAGTGCCAAAATGCCAGCACTTACCTTGTCACCACCAAAGAGCTACAATTAAATTGCCCCTTAAAGAACTGACAAGTGACGAAAGGGGTTTCAGTGAAGGTCATGAGTATCTAAGATTTCTATTCCTTTGAGCACTGCTGTAATTTCTGATTTGCCACAAAGAAATCACAAGACAAATATCCTCTATAACCCAGCAGTCTTCCCACAGAATTATTAAATTACTGGGGCACAGTTAGTATTAAACCTGCAATATTAATACATATTGTATGGCACCACAAGTTTACACACTAAAACAGTTCTGTGTCCTAAGCTATATTTCTTGGCCAACAGTGTGTGTAAAAAAGAAAAAAAACACTCCAAAATGTATTGGGCTTTTCTTTTAGAAAGACCACAGAAGATTTTTTTTCTCATGAGAAAGACATGATTTGTATCATCCATATGAAGGGAGGATGGGCACTATCTAACAAAGGTTTGACTGTGTATCCACTGACAGCAGAGGATGGAATGAATGTACCTCTTGTGCTGATATTAATATGAGCAAAATATTTCAGTCTTTCTTTTTTCTTTCTTTCCTTAATCAGGTGAAAATGCTATTGAGGTCACAGAATCTGGTTTCCAGGGTTTAAATGGACATTTTCATATGAATCTCTTTTTTAAAACTCCTCATCTTTCTTACTGCATCACAAACGTAAGCCACATTTCTAAATTTTATCATGTGCATGAGTCCTTACAATACTAGAAATTTATTTTATTCATTTGAGGAAAAGCTAATTTTGTTTATATTTTTAGATATTAATTGGGAGAATGCTTTGGACTTCAATAATAATACGAACTCAAAACTGAAAGACAGAAGAAATAGAAATAGTATTAACCAAGCTGGAAAGAGAAATTTTTCTGTCTGAGCTTTGAAAGCAACGTATGTAAAGGGTCTATTAAATGGAAAAAGGTGGGGGTCTTCTCCACAGATGGCAGAGGTTAGAAAATAGAGGTGTCCACTCAAAAGTAGTGATGTGGAATGAGGAGATGGAGAAAAGCCAGAGCAAGCTTAGTGACAGAATCAGCCAAAGAAGAAAGAAAAGCTGGTTAAACACAAAAGATCTAGGCCATGGCAAACTCTGAAGTGGGAACAACAGCTTTGTATTTTCCAGGAGGCCCCAAAGGAACAGTGAACATGGTGACACTAAATGCTGCTTTTCCTAAAACTGAAGTATTCTGCATCAGGAGTAGAATGCACATTTATTGATTTCAGTGATAATACTCTGAAATACTGGACATTGTTTTGCCTGATCTTGGGGTCCTTCAGTAGCCCTGCATTTAGAGAGCATGGTGCAACTGCTATTGAAGGTGCAAATATCCATTATGGTGGAATCTGAATTGTGATTTCTTTCTTTAAAAATGGCACAACTTTTTTTCAGACTGGCCTACTGGCAACAACATTTCAACGTAAATTAAAAGTGTCTCCTCCCCATATCCCAATTCTTTTTATTTTTGTTAGATGCTAAACAGTTAAGAAGTTTCTCAATCAAATGCTTTAACTTAAGACATCCCACTTTTGGAGAACTGTTGCCACCATTGATTTACAAAGCTGAGCTCTCACAGAATCATGGAATAATTAAGGTAGGAAAAGATCTCTGGATTACATCTGGTCCCACATCTTTCTCCAAACAGTGACAATTTTATCAGGTAGTTCAGGACTTTTTCACTCGAGTTTTTAGTCTTTGAGAATCAGGTGGGAATGTTGATCTCCTGGAGGGTAGGAAGGCTCTGGAGACAGATCTGGACAGGCTGGTTCAATGGGCTGAGGCCAACTGGATGAGGTGCAACAAGCCAAGTGCTGGGTCCTGCAGCTGGGTCACAATAACCCCAGCAGTGCTACAGTCTGGGATAAGAGTGGCTGGAAAGCTGCCCAGTCAAAATGGACCTGGGGGTGCTGGTCAACAGCAGCTGAACATGAGCCAGCTGTGTGCCCAGGTGGTCAAGGCCAAGGGCATCCTGGGTTGTATCAGGAACAGTGTGGCCAGCAGGACCAGACAAGTGATTGTCCCTCTATACTCAGCACTGGTGAGGCCACTTCTCGAGTGCTGTGTTCAGTTCTGGGCCCCTCACTAGAAGAAGTGCATTGAGGTGCTGGATCTTTTCCAGAGAAGGGCAACAAAGCTGATGAAAGTCTACAGACTAAATCATATGAGGAGTGGCTGGGGAAGCTGGGGTTGTTTAGGGTCAGAAAAGGAGGTTCAGGGGAGATTTTATTGCTCTCTACAACTATGTGAAAGGAGGTTGTAGCAAGGTGCCCGCTGGCCTCTTCTCCCAAGAAACTAGTGACAGGACAAGCGGAAATGGCCTCAAGATTCACAAGGGAAAGTTTAGGTTGGTCATCAGGAAGAATTTCTTCACTGAAAGGGTGGTTAAGTAGTGGAAAGGGCTGCCCAGGGAAGGGGTGGAATCACCATACCTGGAAGTGATCAAGAACAGCAACTCTCGGTGCTGTGGTTTAGTTGACATGGTGATATTTGATCACAGTTTGGACTGGAGAATCTTGGAGGTCTTTTTTAATCTTAATGACTCTATGATTCTATGTTTCTATTTCACAACCTCTCTTGGTAACTTGTTCCAGTATGTGACCCCATTGTGCTGAAGCTTTTTCCCCCAATATTTAATTTTCATTTACTTTGTTGATGCTTATGTCCATTGCCCATGCTTCTATCAATCACAGAATATGATGAGATGGAAGGGACCCACAAGGAGTCCAACCCTTAGCCATGCATGGAACCATCCCCAAGAGTCACACCATGCTCCTAAGAGTATCATCCAAACACTTCTTGAACTTTGTCAGGCTTGATGCTGTGACCACTTCCCTGAGGAACCTGCTCTAGTGTCCAACCATGCTCTGAGTGAAGAAACTTTCTCTAACATCCAACCTAAACCTCCCCTGACACAACTTCAGGCCTTTCTCTTGAGTCCTGTCACTGGCCACCACAAAGAAGAGTTCAGTGCCTGCCCCTCTTCTTCCCCTCATGAGGAAGTTGCAACTGCAATAAGGACACCCCTCAGTCTCCTCTCCTCCAGACTGAAGACACATGTGAGAGGAGTCTTGCTCAGTCTTCTCTAAGCACAACCCTCTCTTAAACATATGTGCATCCACACATTACTTGTGTTGTACCTCTCTAGGCATCTCAGCATTGGGTAGTCCTGCAAAGATACCACTATAAGTCAATTTTGTCTTTGCAGACCACCAATATTCATTTTGAATTTTGATCACCTCCAAATTCTTCCTGTGTCAGAGGGTATCAGAACAAGTCACTTAACATCACTATAAATGTAGAGATGTAGGTGGAGGTTGCCTAGATGAGACACAAGGTGATGCAAGATGGGAAAATAAGCACTTTCAAAAACCTGGTGACTTGTGGCTTGTTCTCATAAATACTAACAGAGATGGGCCAGAACTTAGCTAAATTACTCTCTCAAAGCTAATTAATATGGACAAGTATCAACTTTGAACACAGCCATGCCCTCTGAGCCACTCCTAACAGGGGTAGGAATTCAGTCATGGTAACACAGTAGAATCTTTTGAGTATAAGACACATGAATGTAAGAAATGGTCTAGCTACTGAAAAAGAATGTTATGGACAGCTGTTTATCATACCTAAAGCCAAGCAGCAGTTCTGTCTTTGCTTTTCAATAAATCAGATTACCTCACTTACAATATACTGTCAGTCTCTCAGGGCCACCCTTGGAGTAAACCAGAACTTTGCTTTAGAGAATAATTTATTTCTTATGTCTTGTATGTAGGAAAAGTGATACATATCTCTAAATGTGACTACCCTTAATTTCAGAATCTTGCTCATTAATTTACAATAATGAGATGTAATGAATATTTATAGAAGATTTTATCTATACCTATTAATTTACCATGAAATGCCACTGATATCTCTGCATTTTGAGTTAATAGCACAAGGCAGAATTAAATGAAAAGATGATAAAACTTCTGTTTGCAATGTGAGGCTTGGATATTACCTTTAAAGGGTAATATGCTCTGTAAAAATGCAAGTCCAGTATGCAGTTCACTGGCTACATGGGAACTAAGTGACTCCATGGATGTAATTTTACTACTAATATGCGTCATCATTTTTCCTCTTGTATTTTAGGCATACAAACAAACAAACAAACCTTCAAAAAAACCCAAACCAACCAACCAAACAAAAAAAAAAACAAAAAAAAAAAACCACAAACCCGAATTTCTGAAGTTAGTAGAAGCTGAATGTCCTCACTTCTAGTGATTGTTGTGAGACTCTTAAAAAATCTTTCATTTGGATGAAAGATCAAAAAAAAAGCCATGATTATAGCTCATATGGTTCTCACCTTTGATAAAAGGTTTCAATCTCAGTTACCAGTCATTATATGTCAACTGCATGAGGCTCTATTTTGGCAGTGTTCTCCCCTCTTTAGTTACAACTTTATATGTTGTTTCTTTTGTCACGTAGTTTCTAAAAGGACCACTGGTTGATTGAACAGTTTCATTGTAATTTTGGTTTATGAAAAAATAATTGCAGAAAATTCTTTGATGTGCCGAATTTATCCCATTAATGAGTTCAAAATGTTAAAACGTGAGTAGGTATATTCAGAAAAGTAGGGTGACGAGGAAGAACAAACATTCATAACTTTTTTTTTTTTTTTTACTTCTTTCCTTTAGTCTAGTTAGATTTCCCTTGGGATTTCTAGTGAGTGGAGATGTGAAAATAACTTCTGGTCTTCAAAATTCACCAGCATTTTATATTCTGTAACTGTGCTTTTCATATGAGGAGGTAATTCTAGCTAAATCATTTAAACTCACCAGATTAAAGACTTTGTATGGTATAAATTTATTGAATTTGAACAGATTTACAAAGTCATTCTGCAGCAAAAATTGGTGTTTAACATGGCTCATTCTTGCTTGTACAAATTATAATAATGGTTCTTTAAGTCTAATTTAAGGCTTTTGTCTCTTACTACAAATACTGCCACATAAATATCCAAATATAATGTTGACCATCTCCTGATTTTTTTGCAGTATAAATTTCAGTCCTAATGGGGCTCTTTGCTTTATTTTATTAATTCTTGACCTGATTAATTCTTTATTCTATTGACTGCCAATCATTGTTACAGAAGAATTTGGCTTCCATTAGACAGAATTCTGAGAAAGGAGTCCTCTTGGGAGAGCAGATGCCTTTCCCTTGGGAGCTCTGGTTACGGAAGCCAGACAGAAGGACCTGAAAAGGGCCTCCTGGAGTCTGGGGCTTGGAGAGGGGGTGAGCGGGTGGCTTTTTGCCACACAGTTTGCAAAATGAGCTAGCCTAGAAATCAGTTTTTCTGCATGGGCAGCTATATTCTGTCAGATTTTTGAAAACTACATTGTTTGTCTCTCTGAAGGCAACTGAAATGTGAAAGTAGATGACAGCCAGATATAAGCATAGCATAAACAGATACACTTTTCCATCAAAAGTACCTATATTGAAGCTTTGGGTTCAGCTCAGCTTCTCAAACCCTTAACAAACCTTTCTGAATACTGATTTGAAATATAAATGGCTTCTCATATGTGCTGTATATATGCTGCTTTTCTAACTACTAAAATCTTTCACAACAGTTTTTTGTTCGCACAAAATATTAAGGGTGTATCTACACCCATGTTTAGCTGCAGACTCGAGTAACAGTGTACTGAAAACCAGGACTACACTGCTCATCCCCTGTCTTTCATTCATCTCCTGCCTTACAAGTTTCATGTCTCAGATCAGAAAGCAGAAAACAATGTGTAATGATCAAGATAACCAATCAAGCAACCAAATGGTAAGCAGTCCATGGCTCACATGTAAATAGCCTACATGCTCAACACAGTGAAATTCAGCAAACGTCTAGCGACCATAACTCATTTTTGTTGAAATCAGGACTGTACTATCCTTCTTTTTTTCCTTTCTACCTTTCCTTTCTTTTTCCCTGTAATACCAAAATCTTTGTAATAAATCCTGACTATTGCAATCTTTTCCTGCCACACTTCAGATTTTTCATACTTGTACAACTCATGGACATGATTATTCCCTGCTATTTTTCTGATAGAAAGCCAATTTAAAACAGCTCCACCTTGGTTTGGGGGTAAAGACATTCAAGGTCATGTCTCATTAGACAGAAAGGGAGCAGCAGATGCCCTTACTTGTCAGGGTCACACCAGTTGTTTGATTAGAGGTATGTGGCTGACACTGTGATGAACTAGAACTAGAGCAAGGACTTTGGCTTAGACCCTGATTTACTTCTAACTCTGGTGCCCAAAACGATGCACACTGGCATGCTCAAATAGCAATACTGATTTCAAATGCAACCATAAATAATTTCCAATTAACTAGAGGATTTGGGGTTTTGTTTAACCATCATTTAGTGGTATGTTGCACGCTCTTTTGGAAAACAGTAAAGAGACTGGGGGAGATTAAGGGGAGGATGAAGACATCAGCATAAATGAAAACATTGAACAGGTACTTGCAAAGGGACTGGGAAAATCAGAAATTGGATTTGGATTCATGAACAAAAAGTGTTCACTGAATTTTGCTGCATTCAGAAAATAAAGATTCTTGAATATAAACAGTAGTACATTCAAGCTACCCCACTGCATGATCAATTTCTCTTCCTAATGACACTAGACTTAGTTGTTCAGTACAAAACATCATAATGTCATTGTTATGAAATACAGACTGATCTAGCTCAGTTAGGAATGAAACAGTCTTCAAGTCCCACCTCAAAAAAAAAAAAAAAAAGGTAAAGCAAAGGAAAAAATACGGGTGCTGAGATGAAGCACATGTACTAAATGAAATAGCATCTCTGTAAATAATACTTTAACAAATGCTGCTGGTAGGGAAAACCATAATGACAGAACTGTAAGAGAGTGATGTGCTTGCGCCTAGCCTTCAAAACTGAGTATCTTGAGCAATGCATTTCTCCAGCAATTTCATGCATTTTCTCAGCTAATCTCACATCACCAATATCAGGCTTGTCATATTGATTTTAAAGGGGAGGCAAAAAAAAAAAGAGAAAGTAGTTTGCCTTTGTCAATCCTGAATATGGTTGCCAGGCAACTTGATGACCTGACTTGGGATAGATTGTTACAGTGACCTGACTGAATACCCCCAAAGCACCTAAGAATTTGTAAAGAAAATATGGAAAAGCTGAATTATTTCTGCAATAATAAGCAATACATTTCATTTTTGCTTCTATTACAAAAATATACACAGTGTCTTTTTGTTATAAAAGTCAAATAGTATTCTCTGTCTCAATTAAAAATGGATAATCATATACAAGAGGAAGAATGGTTTATTTGGCACTGAAAAGTCTTTGCTTTGTATTTTCAGATTCAGATTCTAAACTTAACTATATCATGTATATAATAACATTGCTAATATTACTTTTTTTGCTATAGTTAGACCCTGCTTTCAGTCAGCTTTTAACTTTGCCAGATACTAACCATACTGATACTGGGTGAAATCAGATGAATTTTTATGAAACATCCACTGAAACAGACAAGACGAGGCAACAGACAGAAACTGATGCACAGGAAGATCCACCTAAATATGAGAAAGAACTTTAATGTGAGGGTGACTGTGGACTGGAACAGATTGGCCAGAGAGGCTGTGGAGTCTTGCTCACTGGAGATATTCAAGAACTATCTGGACACAATCCTGTGCAGTGTGCTCTAGGATGACCCTGCTTGAGAAGGGAGGTTGGACCCAGTTACCCACTGTGGTGCCTTCCAACCTGGCCCATTCTTTGTTTCTGTGAAATGATCCAACCACTGTTTCATATATCTATCATACCAACAGTGCCTGAATTTCTGACTACCAGCAAGTGCAAACAGAAGTAAGGCACTCAGTTGCTGCGTGCCGGGGGGAGGGAAGGGATCAGTCCCAGCCGATGGTGGGTGAAGGCAAGAACTGATTTATTCAGGGAGCATGAGACTTATAT
>JAWWTY010000106.1:98657297-98745733 GCA_035222235.1 Margarornis squamiger
TTTCTGGTGTTGTTCACTTGCTTGAAACTGTTCACCCTGGTTGTTTTGGCAGCCTTTGAGACAGTGTTCTCCAACACTCAGTCTTATCTCTAACATCTTGTTTTGAGGCACTTGATGTTTTCCTAATTTTCACTTAATTAAATCATAAGAAGGTAACTTGGAATTTCAGTGTGAAGGGGTATTTCAGTACTGCACTCTTTGTAAAACTGAAACATCTGAGAGAGATGTTTCTTACTGAGAGATAGATATAACAGCTGAAAATACAGAAGGGTGAATTATTTGAAGCTGAAGGGAATATTTTGCAATTCCATTAATTTATAGAAGCCTTGATAAGATTATTATATTAGTAGGTGAAACAAAACACTTTGAGGAAAGCACACTGAAGAATGAAAAATTTACCCATCCTAAACTCAGTTAGAAATTGTCATGTAAGAGCATTCCAGACTGAAGGTTCCTGTGAGCAACTTTGCCATCATGAACTTTTTACAGTCAGAAGTTCAAGAAAAAAAGGTCTTCTACAGAAAGAAGTGAAGCAAATAATATTATTCCCATTCCCCATAAGTCTGTTCCCTTCGTCGGTTGCAGTGAGTATTGGTCACAAGACAGTATGCTGAGTGGCATGTTCTGAAGTGCATTGTGATACTGAAAAACTCGGATTTAGCTGGTGCTCAGTGTTGAAATTATTGCCAGATGCTGGAGCAGGAAGCTATTTTCCCAAGGAACCACCATTTTTTTTCCTTAGTACCAAGGGCAGCAGTTCATGTGTTCAATCATATCTGATGTTTTTTTAGTGGTGTACCGTGAGATTTTTGGACTTTTGTCTTTCATACCTAAGTTTGTAAACATGATAAATGCTGTTTGTCTGTTGTGGTAAAGGAGGGCAGAAAATAAAAGCTTAGTTGCCTGTATAAAAACTATCTGAACTACGTTGTTCACATAGGGTTTTTTTGTCATATGTTTTAAGGCACTTCATTTGCATTACTGGGTCACCATGAGTTAAGATGGGGCTATTATTATTGTGTAGGTGACTGTACACTAAAACTGGTTGCCTAGAGAGGTTGTAGAGTCTCCCTCACTAGAGGTATTCAAGAACCATCTGGACATAATCCTGTGCCATGTGTTCTAGGATGACCCTGCTTGAGGTTGGACCAGGTGACCCACTATGGACCCTTCCAACCTGACCTATCCTGTGATTCTGTGATTATCAAGGTTGGTGTCATTCATCAAGAAATACAAAAAATCTGTATATATCATAGACAGTTTCCTCAACCTATTAAAAACCTGAAAGGCTTTTAGTACTACCTGGTTCTGGAGATTTCCCTTTTCCAATTTTGTCTGCATTAAGGAGTAAAAATCATAAAGGTTAAGCAAATACTTTCAGATTTTTTGTGAAAATTATTTCTTTTCACTATTCCTGTGGAGTGTTCAATAACAATCTGGCATTTGCTTAACAAGACAGCATCTTTTCTGTTCACAAGTCTTTTTTTCAGAAATTAACAGTCTACGAAAGATAATGAGCTCAGTGAATCTTATTAACACAAGTTACAGCTGACTGACAAGTAAGTGCATGGCTGTCATGTAATGTAATCATGGTGTTATAATTCAATTAGCTATTGATTTTAGTAACCCATACTATATTCTAACTGCTGCAGAAAAACATTCAATATCTGTAGAGTTTTATGATTAATATAAATTTTATCAGTCCCAGACACTATTGAAATCAAATATGATAAAAAGATATGTATTTTGTGTTTAACAAAAAATGCTGTTTGTTTTCATGTATTATTAGCTATGAGCTATACTGACATTTCTTCTACTCAATCAAACTGATTATACTTGGAAATAAAGTAGAGACTATTTGCTGTTTATTTAACACCTATGTAGATCTGATGCTTTATCATTTGGCACTTGTGCAGTCATTTGTACCTATGCAAAATGAATACAAAGCAGGCATGAAGCCTTATTTTCCAGACTGTTGATTTATCTACCCCTTTGGACTAGCATAGATGACTGCACAAATGGCAAAGTGTGTTGCTCTCAGGCATGAAGAAAGAGTCATGGGTCCAATTACAAATGTTAGGCTGAATTGCCAGATGCGCTACTACTTCAATGAGTCTCAGGCCACACTAATACTTCTTTTGCACTGGGGGCTTGGGATAGGGAAGGTGAGAGAAAACTTCTCGTATTTTCTCAGCTATCTGTTCTTTAATTTCTCATTGATGGTAGTAGTCAAGCAGTCAGACTGGTGGAGCCATTGGTGCTTTCCTCCCCCAAGTTTTGCCATAGCTGTTATAACAGGGAGAAGTATAGAAAGGTAGAAGGAGCTGTGTCTAGATCTTTTTTTCCATCAAAGGTGGTAGAGAGTATAATATATTTGACTCAGTCTGAGGAGGAAAATAAAGAAACAGCTAAGCCACTGCATACTCTCTACATCCTGGTCCAACATTTTAAGAAATGGCAGCTGTTGCTTACTTTAAGATCATTCTTGATCTCATGTCAGCAACT
Source organism: Margarornis squamiger (assembly GCA_035222235.1). Classification (NCBI taxonomy): domain Eukaryota; kingdom Metazoa; phylum Chordata; class Aves; order Passeriformes; family Furnariidae; genus Margarornis; species Margarornis squamiger. Next base: position 98,659,803 of record JAWWTY010000106.1, read on the forward strand.
ACTTATTTTCAAAAATATCTATTACAATGATTACTTTAAGGCCCTCATCAACAGCATTTCTCTACTAACTTTTTCAATTAAGATTAGACAAAAGTGATGAGTTGAGAAGTACAGTCATAAATGTATTAATTTCACTTGATTATATGAATGCACTCTAAGCAAAAAAAATCTGGTATGCAGCTAGGTCTTGAAGACTCATGTCATTTTGAAATTGTGTATCAATAGTCCAATACAGATTTAGGTCCTGAATTCCTACTTTTTGAATATGGTTCATCAGCTATTTCTTCACCAGTGAGTGCAGTCACCAGAGCTCTCCTTCAGCAACTATCCAGGCTGCTGGTGTTTGAATCCTGCTTGTACTATATCAGAGGCAAAAGACTTCAGATCTGGTTCTTATATGGCAAAGGGATACTTTCCTAAAAGTCACTGATGCCTTTCTTGACTTGCTTGTATTTTGGCTCATGATGCATTAGTATGTATTTTTCTAGTAGTATGAAAATCCAACATACCCTGTTCCCTGAAGGCAGTTACATCAAAAGCTTCAAAACCTCAGGGTCTTTTACCTGACAGATATATCAATCTGCATAAATGACTGTGGCTTGCCAGTTTGACTACACAGCAGTTATAATAACAGCCTGAAAGAACTGGCCAATAATACAAGTAATTCAAGGCAAGAGATTTTTTTGACTATCGCACATAATTTACATGTAGAGAAGAGTATATCAAAATAATTTAGTAAAAGAAAAAACATTGCAGAGAATTACTTGTTAATGTCATTGTTTACCTCATTTTTTGTTCCAATATGGCCCATACCCAGACAATTTTCTTTGTCACTGGCACTGTCAGAGGACACAGGCAGCAAGTTAAATGTAATAAGCAGTCTGCCTTCATTTGGGAAAATAATACTTTATCTCACTCTCACAAGTGAGCACCTATCACCAGCCCCTGTGTATAACAATTTTAATAGACGTGGCATCTTGGATGAAGAATGCTTCTCATATGTAGTCTTAACAGAAACAGCTTCTGAGCATGACTCAATTTCACTGGTTTATGAATGCTTTTCTAAGGGATATATTCCTATAGCAGATGAAAGTAATACAGATAGGGAAGCCTTCTACAGCTCTCATTTTGCTAGTGTGACTGACATTAAAGAATTGGTGGCAAGGACACCTGTAATGTCCCATACAAATCCTCATGGGATAGCTGCTAACCATGTTGTTAGATTGTGAGCCCATGAAGCCATTTTTCTGCAAGTTTATTTTCTAAGATAAATTTATAAAAGCAGGTAAGAGGTAAGATGTGTGTGTAGTTTTACTGTTTTGCTGCAAGTTGCTTGTGGAGTTTTTCATTGATATTGTCTGTGAAGGGCTGTGATTCTTCAATGGAAGAAAAGTGAGTAACAAAGGGATACATTTTGCATTCACAAGCAAACGTGTTTCCTTTTTCTCTGTATATTCAGATTTCCAAGTAATGAAGGAATTTAAACATCTTCATTCAATCTTATTGTTCTTTTTATTTAATATGTGTCTCCAACCACAATGACTAAAATAACATGGTAGGGTGTAAATAAATACAAAAGGTGCTTTTTAGAAATCGTAGAGTGCAGAAACATCCCTCCACCTACTGTGATTGCCCTACAACATTGTCAGCTTGCGGTCACAGCAGTCAATCAAAACCAACATTATTATACAGATAGTCAAACCTTGTTGAAAGCAAACTCTATTTATGGTATTAATAAAGACACAGAATCATTATAATGATCCATATATAGGAAAAAGCTCTAATGAAATAATGTTCTCTAATTCTTGATAAACTTTGCTTTTATGTGCACCTGAATTGACTACTAAATTTAAAATCACACTACTGGTTGCTGAGAACTGTAGCCTCAAGGATGACCAGCCATTGCAACAGCCCTCACTCACTAAATCACCCTATTGTCTGCTGCTTCAGTTACTATCCAGGCTCTCAGTACAACCTGGTTGTTTCTGAAGGGGATCCTCATATCTCAGTTCACTGGAAAGGGATCTGAGTTAATCAGGAATGGAAATGCAAAGGAGCAAAGTTTATACTGACAGGCAAGATGTTTATGCTTATGGTTGAGCCAGCAATATGAATGGACAGCCCCATGACTTGTCTTCAACCCTATTGACTCAAGCTGTTTGCAGTCAGCTTCGAGCCCATGAGACTGGATTTCCCTACACACATCTGTACACATCTGTAAAAGCAGATGTGGACCTTTTGCAGCCTTTGGGCACTCCAGTACCTCTCTTTATGGGAACATTCAATGTCAGGACTGCATCCTCCAGGGTGGAATACAATTTTGTACACAGATAGAACACAGATCCTTGGAGAACAATTGTGGGAGCCACCTGAGGAATTCTGGCTCTCTTGTGTGGATTCACCTAAATCTTATTAGGATGATGTTTAACATCCTTAACTAAGAATACAGAATGGAGACACAACAACTCAATAAATACATAAAAACTAGGCAAAAAAAAAAAAAAAGGGAATGATCTATCTTTACAGAGTCACAGAACATTCTGAGTTGGAGGGGACCCACAAGGATAATCCAGTCCTGCTGTTAGGTGAATGGCCTGTACAGGGATCAAACCCATTACCTTGGTGTTATTAATACAATGCTCTAACCAACTGAGCGAATCCTTTTGTCTCTCTATTCCACAAGTAACCTCCAAATTTACATGCCTTTCCCAGTGGGGTTTACTTGCAGGAAAATCACCTCAGACCTTTTGGCAGGGAAGGCAAATTTCTGTGAGATCAACATTAAAAATAAATCTGCTAAATCTGATATTTCAGTGGACCACCGTTCATATGTTATGACCCTGCAAACCTTGTCCCCCAGCAACATGTGAGCAAAAGATGTGGCCACGTGTTAGGATACCAGTTGGTGCAGATGGAATCCCTGTAAGAAAATATTGCTGCTGCTCACACCTCTCACTCCGGGCAACTGTTTACCTGCAAGTAAAGGTCTTGGCCATAAAATTTCACAGTTTCTTCTCGTGACAAATATTGTCAAGCTACCATGGTATCTTGTTAGTTATCAGGTTCTGCTACCTGGGAAAGAAAGAGGTCAGGTTTTGAATGCTGATATAAAAATAATTTGAGCTAACCAACTTCTTTCTTGCATATATCATGTTGTGGGCATACTATTTCGGAGAGCCTAAGAAACATAAGAGAGCAGCCCCAGGCAATACTGCAAGGGGCACGTGTTATTGCAGAGATTTAAAAAACAAATCTGACAAGCAGACTTGCCTAAATTGGATGGGTTGGTGCTTGCTCAGAGTTGTCACTAATTCAATGCAGATTGTCTGTGTAATATGAGTGCTTAGTTTCAAAAGAAACAGGGTGGAAAAAGTGTGTGCAATCCTCAGGAGATTCTGATTGCAAAAGGCATGGTTGGAGCTGATTAGCCTGTTTACCCTGTCAGTTTTCACACACAGCCAGATAGGCAGCCTCATGTGTTTCCTCAAGCAGATTCTGGAGAAGGCTGAGGAAGAAAATGAAATCCAGTTTCAATTCCATTTTCCTACTCACCCTGTTGTTGTAACCAGGGATAGTGCTTTAGCTGGAGATCTCTTGTCATAAGGGGGAAGAAAGGGCTAATTTCTGGGACTATCATTGTGGCAGATCAATAGTTCCCGAACTTACTCCCTCACCTTTGCCTGCCAGGACTGAGATTTATTAATCAATTAATCACTTGGTAATAGTGGAAAACCTGCTTGCTTTTTCTTTCAAAATTTTAGTTCTTGACCACAAAAAGACTAAATTTTTTCACTGCATTTTAAGGTACTATATAATTTATGTTACTTACAAGGTCTTCTTTTCCCCCTTTCATACTAGAAGAGCTTTTTGTTTAACAACAGGAATAGAAGTCTTCCTTTCCAAATGGTTCCCTGTGCTCCCATGATTTGAAGTCACAGCCTGGCTCCTTCCTTGGGCAGTCCTATGGTCCCTCCTCCAATCTCAGATATTTCCAGAAGCACACTTATATTATTGTTGTCCTTTAATTAAAGGAGGATTTTCCTTTTCATAATTTTAAATCCCAACTTCTTTCTCTTAAGGATAGGAGCATCTCAAATGCAAGAAATCTTGAGAAAGGGGGGGACATTTTGAGTGATGGTGTTTGTTTTCCCAAGTGACTGGTATGTGTGGTGGGGCCCTGCTCTCCCAGAGAGGGCTAAACACCTGCCTGCCTGTGCAAAGCAGTGAATTTATTCCTTGTTTTACTTTTTGTGTGTGTCTGGCTTTTGCTTGCCCTACTGAACTGTGTTTATCTCAACCCACAAGTGTTCTACCTTTTACCCTTCAGATTCTCTCTCTGATCCCACCTGTGGGAGAGTGAGTGAACATCTGCATGGAATTGGGGTGTTGGCTGTGGTGAAACCATGACATTGGGATAGGTAAATATTTATGTTCTTTTTCATTCTTTTTATAATTTCTAAATACTGGTAGAGAAATTCCATAAATAGGGCACATGTCACCAAATTTCAGACATTCAAAATTTAGGTGTCATGTCTAAGCTATTTTAATAAGTTTCTGCTCTAAATTAGGGAGATGAGTGTGTTAGACTGCAATTTTTCCCTCATCTTAGGATTCTTCTTCCATCTTCTCACTGCATCTCACTGGACCCTAGGAAGGGAAACTTTGCCTTAAACAATATATAAATGAAGAGTTTTGAATGGCAGGAAAAAGCATCAGTAGGAAAATAGAAAGCATCAAAGAATCAAGGTTGTTATCTAGGACATCTTCAGGCATTTCACAAAAGCAAAAGAGAATGGCAGAGACAGCACAAAACCAGTAGGCTAAAGGAACACCTGGTTCTGATTACACTAGACTGTTCTGGCACATTAATAAGGTTTGGTAGACAGTGTAAATATAATTTACTCCCACTGGAAGAGTTTTTATCCCTGTTTGTTCCAGCTTTATTCCAATTTGAATGGAACTGCAGTAAAACTGAAAATTGAGAAAGATGTATCTTTTTAATGACAGTTTATTTATGTGCTTGCTGCATTCTGAATAAAAGGATTCTATTTTTTAATTTTTTTTCCAAAACAAATTAGTCCAAGATAATTTTGGTGCCTCAAACTGATAGTTTAGGAGAAATTGGCAAGTATAAATTTCTTGTTACCTCTGTGATACATAAGCACATTTTCAGAATGGTATTTACTTGAGCATAGAAAATATCCTTCCTAGAAATAACATTGTTATGCAAACAGTGCCTTACCCAAGTTTTCAATTCAAAATAACAAGGCAATAACTTTTATGAGTTGTCTCAGTGATAATATTTAGAAAATATGTAATTTCTGAGCAGAAAAAAAAAGGGATAGATTGGTAGCATAAGGACACTCTCATAGCACAAGGAGCACCTTGAAGGAACTCCAGAATTTTAATTTGTAGATGCCTGTGTGCACCAAAATCCCCCATTGCAGTTGTCTGCCTCCTGACAGAGGAGGATTATGGGATTATTTATGTGCCTCTGAAAGTCACATAAAGCCATTTTCTGTGTAGGGAGATGCTTAGTTTGATTATAGCCAACATGAAGACATTATCAGCTAGTGGATAGGAACAACTGCAGCTGTGGGATGACCATCAACTCTCTGCAGTGTCTTGATACCAGTCTGGGAGCTGCAGGAAAGATCGCTTTTCATTCTGAGTCATTTTGTTGATCTCTCTAATTACGAGTGATGAAAGCAGGATAGGGCAGTGGCTCCACCCAAGATCTCCTAGAATAGGCATTTCCAAGTTCCAATAGTGGGAAAACACTTAATCTGTTGCACCAGATGTAGCATCTAACAGCATTAACCTGGAATGAAATAACCTGGAATGAAGTAACCTGTAAAACAGTAGTTCTAAAGGGTCATTTTGCAAGCCATTTTATAAGAGTAGGGGGACAACGTATAATTCATAACGTTTTATCATTCATAACTTTTTTAAGAGTTCACAGGGAGAAAGAGGAACGGACAAAATCCGAACAGGAATACGTGTATGCATATGTACCTGCAATTATAGCATAGTGTATAACATAAACTTGAGAGAAGCATGTTTTCTAAATTCTGATCCCAGAGCTACTTTGGATTTTTAAAAACAATGAGAAAAAATACATATATATATATATATACACACACACATAAATGCACTCACACAAATCATTTGGAGAGTGATAACTCATTCCTATGTAAGCACTTCCAAGGACATGGGAGAGGAACATTTAATTTCTGGTTCACAGCTAGCTAGCTTAAGGATGTGCCAAATTCTGACAATCCTTTCCAGGACAAACCAAATTCTGAACATCTGCACATGTGTGCCTTTAAATATTCAGGGAAATTTAGAGTAAAAGAGAAAAACGGAATTGATTTTGGAGTTCAGATTCTCAGACTTCAGATGGCTGTACCTCCTGTTAGGATTTTCATACATCTCCTTTCCATCTTAAGTATGAACATCTTCTCTGGTTTATTTCTTAATTGTTTTGCCCCAGCATCTTCACTGAAGATCTGCAACCAAATTATTTGAAGAAGTTATATAACTCTATTGCACAGTACTGTACTAAGCAGTTTTGCTAAATAACCTGTGCAGCTTCCTACGAAATATTCTCGTGTGGAATATATCTATGCTGCACATCTAATTAGAAATGCCCAGACTAGCAGTTTGTTCAGTTTTGTTCAGTATCCTTAAAAAGTACAGAAGATGCTGACACATGATGTTCAAATACTTTCCCATAGGCAGAGGATGGCAGTCAACTCAGCATTCCCAGTATGACATACATTTACAATTCCTTTACATCATTCCTCCTAAGGTTCTATATAGCACCCCTGACAGGTAATGAGGCTCTTTGAATATGATGTTTTGCATTTCAGTATTATCAGTGGTTTCTAACAACTGAATCTGTGGTAGCAGGTATAGGGAATTTTTAATCACATTCCAAAACATTAAAAAAATAATCTGGTCAGAAACTTCAGTCTGCCACTGCAGATGTCTTTAATTTTTCTGATCACCTGGAGTTTCAGACATAAATGTAACTGACATTTCCTCAATTGAAAACAAAAATATTTAGAAGGCTTGTGACCCTATTTTGTTACTATTATTCCATCAGGTTTTGCAGAATGGTTTTCTCATTATTATGCTTTTGAAATGGATAAGGAGGGACCATAATTTAGATCTTTCAGAAGCCTGTAAGCTTAAGAAGACAACCAAAGCAGGGCTAACAGGTATGAAAGAGTTCACACATGCTTTGCACTCCTATATATAATCACAAAATATTCAGGACCTCAGTAAATACAGCCTGAACCATCCATGACACTGGTTTCTCTGTGGTCCATGAAGCCAATGTAGCTGTCTGCTGTTTTGTTCACCCAACACTTTTGGTGGGACTACTGAGGTCATGCTCAATTCAACTAATTTTTTTGCACAGTTGAAATGGTGCAAAAGAGATGAGAAGAAGAGGAGAGGAAGCTAGAGCTACACTTTCCAAATCAATAACTCAGACATTTGCTCACACGGAGGTCCAGGCTCCCACTGAGGTCTACTCTCAAAAGGAGTGGGGAGTATGAAGCTGCTGCCTTGCAGCCAAACAAGATATTGCCATTTTGGCACGTAGTGGAAAGTGATAAGGTATATCATGCCTCTGTGAGAGACACAGACTTTCACTAAGTTCCTGTGGGTCTTAGTAGTTCAGACCTTTCCCAAATAAAATTTAAGATGGATGAACTGCTTTTTCTTTTAAAAGAACTTGTTATACCATGTTTTCCATATTCTTCCTCTTCAAGCAATGAACACTGTTGTCCTTGAAGGCACATGCAATTCATAAACTAAAGAAGTTTTGTGGTTGACATGTTATTGAAATGTTGTCTCCCATCTACAGATGCAGTGAGTGTAATAAAATCTAGTGTGAATCTGGACTTTCTAAGATGCTACAGTATTATCAAACCCATTTCAGAAGCCTCGATAGGGTCTGAAAGAGATTCATCTAAGTGACAGGCAAGTGTCTACAGCTATCTAGAACAGTAAGATTCAGTACAAACAATCCTATTTTCTGAAAGTTTCTCTTTTATAAAGGAAAACTAATTCACAATATTTTCCTAAAAAGGAGGAAAAAGTAAGGGCAAGTGTACTATCTTCCATGAGCAACCTAGATATTGGTGTCCTCCTGGGCAGAGCAGTCCAAAGGAACACTGAACTCTATTACTGAAAAGATGTGTATCTTTTAAGTGTCTAAGAAGTTTATGTGCAGTTTAATAGGATCAGTATTAGCAGCATTAGCACTGATGCTTAAATGGGAGCTCTGATCCAGCCTTAAGCTCTGTGAGTCCTGAAGACAATACTTATTACAGAACATAAGTATCATCTTCAATGCCATTAAAATTAAATATGAGTACACATCAATTTCGGTGTCAGGAGGCATACTGTAAAGACCAACAATAATTCTAGCTGCACATCTCTCTGGAAGCCCATAAAGGTTGAATACAACAGTATGAGATATACAGAAATTAGAGTTGTTTGAATAGTATTTATGGATATAGAATGTCGTTATTTTTATCTTTCACTTTTATAGACCATTCCAGTAATTTAGAAATTCATTTAAGTGAAGTGTATCTTAACACTGTACACAAACAAGAATATTTGAAAAGCCTTTAACACTGTTATTTGTGATCTGAACCTGGGTGCCTCAGACATTTATGTGTCATATGAACGTTTTCAAATCAATTGTGAATGTGTGCAGTTCTGTGAACAGTGAAAAATTCAAAACTGAACTGAAATTCTAACATGAAAAAAGAATGAGATTAACTGACATGCCCTGAGTATTTTGTGCCACTTCAATGGTGCAAGGAAAAGGTAAATTTGTGCTGTCTGTTGTGCTGCAACTGGTCAATAACTGTTTTATGACTTCAGGCTAGCACAAGGTAGATGAAGAGTATTGGTGAATCTGGCTAAAATATTCAAAATTATTCTTTCTTGCCTTCATCCAGCTTTGCAGAAAATATATTAACTGCATCCAGAATATAATAAAACTACCAGAGTTTCCAGTGCTGAAGCAATAATTCTTTTGTTAAAAGTCTGGCAGTAGTTCTTACCTAAAAGCTGTACTCAAAGTGTGTGCTTAGGCTCATTAAGGGACTAATGCTGTGGAAGTGTGAGCTACTGCACATCAGCTGGTGTTCAGTAACTCGCCTGTACTCGGCTTTCTGTAAACACTTCTGAGTCTGAGCCCTTGAGTCCTTCACACAAAACTTACCACAGTTCAGAATCTTCCAGGCATTGTTGTCAGAAGCCTTCCAACATGGCCTACAGCATAGGTCTGCCCTCAGCAGAGGATCTGTAGATGAGCTCATCATTCTGCTTTTCCTCATTTCTTGAGAATAACACTCCTTCAAGTGCTGGGGAATGCAAACAGACAGAGCTACCTCTGCCAGCATTTCCAGCATAATTTCTCTAATTTTGTGTTCTTTTGCTTCCTAACTCTTTTGTTACCTGATGATATTTGGATGTAAGATTAATTGCTAAAAAGATTTTGTTTGCACAACATCACTAACGCTGCCAGACTTCAGCTTTTGCAGGTGGACTCCTAAGAAAGCCATATCCTGACTGAGTAAAATGGACTTAATCATATGTGCTCCTTAAAGGCATCCTTAGCAAGTCTCATTAGGCTATAGGAATGAAGGAAGGTTAAACCTCTGGGCAAAAAACAGTCTGAAAGATCTGTGGATACTCATGGGCATCTTGGTGAATTCAGGAATAATATCACTGGAACAGGAGGACGGGATGCCACAGATTTGAAACAGGGGAACAATGCATTTGACAAGGGTGTAAGTCTCTGGGATAGTAGTTGTTTTAGAGTAGATCCATGAGGTGAAACACAGAAGGTCTGGCATGGGAAATATTTAGGAAGAGAAGGTAATGATTAAGGAGATCTTTGAAAGAAAAGTTAAAAATTGAATGTAGAGACTTCACAGAGACAAAGGCGGAGACAGGGGACACTAGGGGAGGACCAGAGAGCTTACCTCTGGTTAGGTCACTTGGCTCTGGTAAAGTGACTTGATTTTTCAGACAGCCTATAGTCAGAAGGGACAGGAAACAGAAAGGTTCTGGACTACAAGCCCGTGTTGTGAGCAACCTATCTATTTGAAGTTGGATGCACACTCACTGGCTGGTATCCCTCTATCCTATGTTTCCAATTAAGTGATTTGCTACACTCCTACCACATCTTTACTTTGTGGTTGAATCTAGTAATTCAGCTTAGAAAACAAAAAGCACAAAGCAAATGTCTTTGATATTGATTCCAAGGCAGTGTTTAGATGAGGAATAACCCCTAATGTAGTCCAGGTATGTGCCAGCACTAACACGCTGTGAGGAGATCCCTGCAGATTGTTTCTACAGAAAGACAGGTCACCTCTGCCACCACTCCAGATTCTTAGGAAATTCAGAGTACTTATCATACATGGTGTGGAAAAAGACCCCTTGTCTACAGGGAAGATTTTGGCAAATCCCTTCTGAAGGAGAGTCCATTAGGTTCTGAGGTTACCTGAGTGAACGAGTTTCTTGGGTAACCTATCACATTAGAGGACATTGGGGAATTAATCTTTTACACATACAGGCATGAAAAATATCTGCACGGTCATAGTGTAAATAAACAGCATTTGTTTATCTCTTTTCCATCCACCCATTTATTCACCCTTATATATTAATAAGCATCAATACATGTATTAACAAAGAGGAAAACCACAGTGAAGTTTTCATGAGCCACAGCCTCCAAACTACCCCAGAAAGCTACATCCTTCTGGAGTTATAAAGAGTAAATGCTTATTCATCCATTTCTAATGTTACACAAAGTGTAACTCCAGTTACTGCAATGTCATATCATGGGAAATTACAAAAGCTATTTCTAAATACCTGGAAGCAGATTTCCCTAAACATGCCTTGCAGCAGCTAAATAAATTAAATTTATAATATTCATGTTGATACTAGGTGAAATGAAGAGTATTTTACCACATTCTAGAGGCAGAGATTTAACTTTTGCTGCAGAAGTTAGCTTATTATCGAAAGTGTATGTCACTGATGAGAGGTTTAACAAGGCTAGTAAATGAGAAATGCAAGTTGTTTTCTGTACAGGGTTTTGCTCATCAGAGAGGTTTGACATCTCTGCTGATGTCAGCTGCCATGGTAGACCCTTGTCATTTGTACAGAAAAACATCTCATTACAAAGTGTATAATTTTTTCCATTCTCTTTTAATCTCGCTCCACATTCACAGTCTAACTGAATGGCACTTTGTTCAAAACATGCTGAATTGTACTGCTTTGGGATCATATGTCAGTGCAACTAGAACAAGGTTGAAACTAACAGCTAAAATATTTTCATACATAATCTGAAAAGTATCATGAAACCTGAGAAAGCAGCTTTTGAACAGGAAAGGATGGCTACAGTCATCTTTTGCAGTGAATGAAATGGCATTGATATGTGTCAAATTTATGCTTTTTTAAATAATGGAATATAGATGTCTACAAAACAGTGGCTTTTATTTATGTTGCTTGTTTGCCTCAGAATGTTGTACTTTGAGAACATGGAAGGCAGAAGTTAACACTAACAAAGATTATTGCAGAACCTGAGGGAATTTTGCCAAGTTTATTGAGTTTACAGGGTTGTCAACCAGCGAAAGGACATAACAACTCACTTCTAATGGTATTTCTTAACATATTTTCTGGTTCAAGAGGTTTCAGGGTAAGGATGTCTCTTTGAAGACTGGTTTCTTTAGCAGAAGTTATGTAATGACTGTTCTGCATGAAGATTCCCAGTAACGGGCTAGTCATCCTGTGAAATTTGCAGTTTCAGAAAGTGTTTCAAGTTGTTAGCACTAAAGGATGGAAATAAGTATTTTACCAATTTGAGGGAATTTTTTCTTGTGCAAGAAAACATTAAATGGAAATCTAGATGTTAGAACCCCCTAAGCCAGTTCACTCTACTTAGGAAAATTTATAACTTTAACTTTTTCTGATTTAATTATGAAGAGGTGGTTCAATCTGCAAATCAGGAACTGTAGAGCTGTACTCCTAGTCATGGAGCAGCAGAATATGTGTTTGTGCATATTTCAATGTTGCTGAGCTGAGCTCAGAACAAAGGGGACAGGACAGGATAGGGGACTGGAAAGGGACAGCATGATTGAGGATTATGGCTAAATAAAAAGATGAGTTGTATTTCCCAAATTGTATATGAAGAAGAAAAAAAAAAGGAATTATATTTTCCTTCATAATGGATTACAGGTTTTAGTGGTTCCAGTTGCAGCTTTGAACAAGGAAAACAGCTGGTCTGTGAGCTGAAAGTATCTTCAGTATCATGATATCCTGCCTAAGTATTCCCCCATATGCATAGTCTTCCTGGCTGATCCCATTTCCTCTTTTATTCCTCTTCTTAAGTATTACAGGGGCAGCTAAAGCAATCATACAAGCAGAGTAATTTATATTGTGTCCTAAACCATGAGCATTCACAACTTAAGGTCTCTGAATTTTCCCTGATTAGTGCTTGCTATTGGCTCATAGACAAAAGAAAGCTTTCCAACACCTCACTATATGTATCTGCACACTGGGGAGCAGCACCAAAGGTTAAAGGTTATGAGACAGATAGAAGGAAACCAGATATTTGAAGAACTGAAATTAGGAGAGAGTGAAAGTATTGAATATTGCTAAACCAAGGCAAGAGGTACACAGCAAATGTTTGAAGCAGAACAGAGAGATGTAAATATAGGTGAATGTTTTCCTGCTGCTCTCCTTGGATCCTGACAGCAACATAGGATGGTTTCACCCATCCACACAAACCTCCCTTCCAGTTACTCCATTAATCACTTGCTGCTGCTGCTGCTGCTGTGTGTGAAGCATGGAGTGAGAAGGATGCTCTCGTTAGCAAGTAACGATCCTTCATTTCAGTTCACAACGCCAGTCACACGCATTAGTCTGTACAAGCAGCATTCTAAATCTTAAGAAAAAAAGCATGAGTCAGAAAAAAAGGAAGAAAAACAGTTTTTGAGGACAGTGTAGGAAGATAATAGCTGAGGTACTGCTTGCAGAAAGGAGATAATGCAGGGGAAAACCTCAAATTTCTCTGCAAGATGGGACAATCTATTCAAATATTTTCCTCTGAAATCACGCCTAACATTTTCAGGCTTGGAGTTTGGATTTTTTTTAACAAACTTGAGCTATACTGAAAAACCCAATAAGGCTTAAATGGGTTTGGTTTAGTTTTTTGTTTGTTTGGTTGGTTTGGTTTTTGTGTGCTTTTTTGTTTGTTTGCTTGGTGGGGGGTTTGTTGTTTTTTTTTTTGTCTTTTCATATATGTAACTGAGTCTTGAAGGTATCTACAACTGAGATGTAGCTGTGTTCCTGCTTGAGTGGGAGAACTCAAATTACTTTGCATATTAAGAATTGTAAAGAAGAGAACTAGCTGTGGCAGCCTGCAAGTTACAAAGGTCTTGCACTTTTCCACAAATCAATTCTCATTGTCTTAATGTCACTTGCATTAAAATTTGTAAAATTGCTGGGTTGTATGTGGTATGGACAACTGTGTCCTGTTGCAGTTTTGCCAACATAAACAGAGCATTATGGTTCATCTTTGTTATAAAACTGAAAAGTGTCCAGAAAACTGGAATGGGTTTCCATCTGGGAAAAAATACTGTTTTTTAAAAAATAAGTTAAATATTAAATGTCAGTTTTATTCTCCCAGCAAGCATTATAAAATATCTGAACTATGAATGCTTTTTCCACACATCAATCTTTTGTTGTTCATACCACCAGGTCCATATCATTTATTCTGCACTTGGCTATTAACTAGGTGTCTGATAGAGCTGATTGACTGAGCCCAATCAGGTACCTCCATAGGCCAGAAATATCTGTGCTTTTTCCCTTGATAGTGAAATTTGTACACTGCTAACATATATGCCTCTGAATTGAAACATGCCAAAGGGTTTTGAGTGACTACAGGTAGTTAAAATATTTTTTTCAGTTAAAATAAAATACAGAACTTTTAACTGAGGATGTTTTATATCATTTTGGCCGTGCAAAGTGATTTTATATTGAATTCAATTCAATTTATGTCTGCTTGAAAGACAAGCACCACTCTGCTTGAATGTGAATGAGAATCTTATCCAATGCATGTGTATATTTTGAATTTTGAACTTACAAATTAATGTGATGAGAAGAACCAAGTCATGCCTCAGTGACTTCATAGTTTCTCTTAACATTTTATTATTTCTGTCTCTGAACTGCAGGCACTCATCCATCAATATCTCACCTAGAGAAGTGATGCTAAAACCCAGAATAAAAAATACTGAAACTATCACAAAGGCCTTCCACAACTGTTGAACACAAATCCTGAAAAGAAAACTCCTAATTTCCTTGTAGTTTTTATGAAGAATTATAACATACCAAGGTCCACTTGAGTCCAACGGAGCTTCTCCTTTTATTTCAACTTTTTCAATCCAAGTAGGATTGTAATCTTTTGATTATGGTTTCTTACCCCTTGAGTTTAGTTTAATGATCTTCATTCAATGATGTGAGCAGAAGTTCAATTTTTCATTCTCTCTATCATCTTGTTAATAAAATACTAAGTAGTTTACCAATAGATAAATATTCTAATTGATTTCAGAGGGATTTATGCATTCATAATTAGATAGTGAAGTTCACTTTTTAAATTCTAACAAACTCCAAAACTGACCAAAATTAAGAGTGTTTGGTGGGTTGGGTTTTTGTTTGTTTGTTTGTTTGTTTGGGGGTTTTGGTTTGGTTTGGTTTGGTTTGTTTTTTTGTTTTGTTATGTTTTGTTGTTTTTGGTTTTGGTTTTGTGGGTTTTTTTTTTATTTGGTTTTGCTTGGGATTTTTTTCAGCAGCAGCTAATGATAGAGTCATGGTGTGTGATATAAAAACAACAATAAAGTGAAGTTTGTGTTTACAAGACTCAGTGTGGCAATATTCATGTTTACAACTCAGCAAACTTGAGAAAATACCTCTCCTGATTGTGACACAACACATTGACAGCTTTAGTATGAAACGTGCATTCTTGAGCCTGCAGGTGATTCTCATTGCAGAAGGCCATGAATTCACAACTACCCAGTAAAACCTGAGAACTGGTAAAATGGAAGATAAAACATAACTTCAGAAGAATATTCAAAGGAAGCCACTCCAAAGTCAAAATCCTCAAACTAGATTTAAGGTTTGAAGTGAGGCAATTCACCTCAAATAGGAGCAAATAAAAGATACTTTAAAAGCATAGGATTAAAAAGTAGACATAAAAGAACAGTGATACCCTCTTTTCAAGTAATAGAACAAACTATATTATGAGCAGCATTTTGAAGTGTACATCAAACTGATTTTCTCCTCTTTATCCTTTTTAATCTCCACCAGATGCACTTTCTTTAAATTCAAGTTTTACATTCCTAGCCATAACTTGTCTGAACACAGAGAGAGAGCATTGAAAGACATTAGTGGCATTCTTTTTCTTTCTTTCTCTGTCATTCTATTTTTTACAGCTGCTGAAGGCTTATCTTCTTAAGTCTCTGAGTTTTACAGACTTGGTTTGCTTTGTTTTCATCTATGTTTTTAGGCTCCAAACAATTCTATGCCATTATTCTGTGGAATGTTCATAGTGAAAAAGATGCACACACAGAGACAGATATATATATATAAGTATATGTAAATAAATGTGTGTGTGCATATGCATATGTATATGCATGTATGTATGTATATAAATGCCCTCAAAGAAAAATCTGACATGATTATTACTGGTACAGTAGAAAAAAGCTTTACAATTATATTTGAAAGCTTAAATGACAGAATATAGCATGATTGAAATCTCAGAATGAAAACGCTGCAGGAGGAAAGAAGGGTTTTCATTAAGACACACCAATACTCAGTAACACTTTTTCTAAGTTGATCCCTCAGGGTCATAATTTTCTCAGGAATGATGAAGAACAGTTTCCTTTCCCATAAACATTTTAGGCTTCTTTGCTCTCCTAAGAGATTGTCAGTAATGAGTTTCTCCTTTATTCTTTCCCTCTTCTCTCTTCTACCTCATTTAATTGTGGATCAGGAAGGATTTACTATTTTCACTATTTCTTTTAATTAGAACTACATGTATGTGAAGCAAACCGATCTGCAACTGGGTGTTTTTTCATGTACAGGAAATAACCATGACTAACATCCTGCAGTAGTTGAGTCTCTAGAAGAGTTTTTATTCATTAAGGCAGCATGATATGTTTGAATGATGTTTGAGAGAATCTGCACAATTTCAGAAAGTCCGTCTGATGACCTTGTGCTGTAAACATGGGGTATATTACAAAAGGCAGCAAAATTTATCTCTATTTAATTTTTCTTCCTGCAGATAACAAACCTGGCTGCTTGTTATTTATTGTGGACCCCTTCAGCTGGGTGGACAATAGTAATTGCATTTTTAAACATTGTCAAATCCACAAAACATTAAAGGTGCTGTACATACAATGCTGGAAACAATTTTCAGTGAGGAAACTCTAGAATAAATGATACAAATCAAACCCTCATACATTTGGTTAATCAACTCTATTCCCCTTTCCCCCTCATCTTTCAAATTCACAGGCAAATGACATTTGCCTTTCCCCAGCATGCACCTCTCCTTTAAACCAGGGAGTTTGCCTGGGGCCATACCTATATATCTGATCCATGCATAATGAAGCATGAAGCTGCCAATTGTAGGGAGCGTCTGCTGTGTCAGAGACTGATAGGCATTTCATTTGCTGAACTCCCAAGGGCCCTCACACATCTCAGGTTTCATGTAGTATTTATTTTAGGCACTCACATTTCTCATCTGTGAACTTCACACCATATGTAGAATGAGAAACACAAGCTCTGCGTGAAAAAGCTCTCCAGGTAGTTTTAAATGTAGCTTGGTGGACTGGGGACATTATGGACTTGAAAAATAGGCTTGCATGCAAAATGAAGGAATATTAAGCTTTGTTCATACCACAGCTGTCTGAGACTTCCACTGAATAAGAATGCCCTTATTCTAATAAAATCACTGTTCTACACTTGTACCACACAAATTGTTTTCTAGCGTGCACTGTGCAGATCTACATTTTTCACAAATTATTGCTACTTTGCTGTACTGTCTACAAGAAAACCCTCATGTGTTCTTTCTAAAATGCTGTTTTGTTAGGTGGAAGGCTCGGTCAGGTTGAGCTGATGGACAGCAAGCCCATATGCCAGACAGCTTTGAAATCTGAAGGCTGAATAACAATCCTGAAAGGATTGCTTTAGTTCTCAAAATCTAACCATACAGAACTACTGAGGCAAATGTATGTCTCTTGGGTTTTTTTGCTGGTACGGATCTAGAAAATATCACACATGAAGTATTCTCTTTTAGCATAACAATGAAGAAGAATAATAAAGAGATAGAAGGGTAAAAAAATGTCTATTCTCCGTTGGTATCTTTTCTTAATAGATGTTTCTAAGCATAATAAAAACTTTGGCATTTGCTTCTCCGTTTGTAGGTGAGGTGATTATTACAACCTTATGAAAAATCCTCACACATAAGTGTTCATAGGAGACATACTCCATGGACTTGCAGATGAATTATGTAGACTAGACAGTAAAACTGACATTCAGAAATTAGATCTGTTTGACTGCTCAGCAATTAAGGGTCATTTTGGGGAGGAAACAACTACTGTGATCTTGACCAAAAATATTTAAGTATGTGTACAATATGAAACATTTTACTCTTTCATCGGTTCCAATTTCAGAATGCTCTTGTAGAATTGAATGCACTCATAGGCACATGCTGTGCTAAGGGAGCAACTACCCTCTGCTAGTTAGAAGTGTCTTTAATGGAGTAATGTCAGTTTAAAACAGCAGCATTGTTGTTCTGCATTTCCATCTTCATCTGTTTGCAACAACCTGCTTTCATGGGTGCTCAGTGTCCAAACTTCCTTTGGGGATCAACTTTCTCTATTTTGGCCCTGATTCAAGGCAGTTCTGATGTTTTTACCATTACAAAAAACCCAATCCAACCCAAACAAAGAACAAAAACAAACAAACAAAACAAACAAACAAACAAACAAACAAAAACAACAGACCCAAAACAACAACAAAAACAAATCCAAGCAAAACTAAACAAAAAAAACCACAAAAAAATCAAACAAAAAAAACCCACAAAAATCCCCCATCACAAACAAATAAACGAAAAAACATACAAAAAACCCAAAACCCGAACAAAAAAAACCCCCCATAACTTCAAAGGCCTTTTCTGTGGGTTTGATATGTAATGTACAATCTGTAATAGGCAATGTGGTGAATGAGACAGTTCACTACTATTAAGCTAATGAAATACAAAGTGTAAGTGGTTTCATTATGCCAGCAGCAATTCTTTCTTATATTTCATTGCAGTACTTATTCCATAGTATGCTTCACAGTAGGAAATTCTATTGAAAATTTTTTCTTATTATTAAATTTGAACTGTAAAAAGGCATTGCAGAATTCCACTTTATGTATATAATCTTGAAAACAAGCTGAATGAATAGAGTTGCCTGCATGGAATTAGGGTATTACAATAATGAATGCAATCATGTTGTGAAAGGCTTTTTATATTTTTCAAACTCACATGAGAGTGCAGCAAGATTTTTTTGGCAAGTAGCATTTTGATATTCTCTGGCTTTCAAATTCCTAATCACAATTTTACCCTAATGTAAAGTTTTTATTTCTAACACATTATTTGTGTACTATTATATGCATACGCCGAATGTTTTTTAAAATCTGTACAGTTTATTAACATGGCTGAAACCAAGTAGATGCTATTGACAGAAGAATTGTGCAATGGTGAATTCAGTCCTTTTTGCTACAGCTACTACAGCAAAGCTGTTTTTTTACATGCTTTACATGGTACAAATACATGCATGTGCAGGTGTCCTTGCTTTTGAGCATACATAATATGTGGATAAAGACAGGTACTGCATGTATGTTCAAAATTGGCCTGTGGCCACATATGCTTCTTTTCTCTTTTTATATTCAAAAAGGAGCATAAGGCATGAGAAGGAAGGGCGCAGACATCTCCTGATTCATGTGTCATCTACGACGCAGCTGACTGCATTGCAGGTCTTCTCCTGCTGCCAGTGGAACTGAACCATGATGAGGAGGGACCACCCTCTAATGGAGAAAAATAGTATTTCGGTTTCGGGCCTCATTTGAATATTGGCTTTCAGCTTTGCCTTTGTAGCAGGGCTGCAGGATGATGCAGTGAGGCAAAGACCACACAGTACCTTAGCACAGAAGGGGCAGTTTACAGACAGCTGGCCCAAAATGTGTCAGCTGCTTTCCATTTGGATTGTTCCCACTGCTTTAATCCTGTGGCATAGAACCTCATCTCTGAGTTTAGTTTTCAGTCAGTTTGTATTTTATACATGTCAACAAGCATTTTAGACATGTAAATCCTACTGGCATAAGTGGACATTTCCCCTCTGAATGTCACCAAGAAAAACAGTGTTCTTAGTAGAGAGAATTCGTAGTGCAGCAGTGGTAGTACTATCTGTGAGCCATCTATTTCTTTTTGAAACCCACATGCATTTCAGATTAGATTTGCAGATGAAAGAAAGACAATTTATCCTTCTTGAAAGCTGGCTTAAACATCATGCATGGAAAAGCTGTAGCGCTACAAAGACATATCCACAAATGAAACAAATATTTTTCAACAGTTCCAAAAGTTAATTTCCACAAACAACCTGTTCATTGTTTGTTTTTGTTTTGTTCTTTCTTTTAGTTCATATATTATTTTAGAAATATCTGTTCATGTTATTCAAAGATATGTACAACAGGAAATACCCAAATAATTTGTCAGAGAAGACATATGAATGGTATACTGTATGGACATGCAACCTCCTGATTTTTTGTTACTATTAGATGTTCTTGTAATGAAAGTGCTTCTTAGCCAATAGAATTAATTCACTTTGACTCAAACCCCTCCAAGTCTATAAGCATAAGCTTATATGTATTATTCTTTTTAGTTTAGGTTAACCCTAAAAGGTTGTAAACTACATTTTCCAGTCAGTGGATAATTCAAAATTCACACTTGCAAAATTCTGCAAAGCTGTTGTAATGAGAGAGAATATTGAAATAAAATTAATGAAAGTATTGTTATGCAGTTTGTGAGAAGTAATTAATTTCACCTCTCTAAAATACCCCTTGATTGCTTCAAAAGGAAATGAAAACTCTCTCCCTAAACTGGTGTGAATTACTCTTACACACTACTGACAGCAGAGCTTGATGGAAAATTCTCTAGCATTTTATTTTTACTTTTTTTCAATTCTAAATGATGCAAGTAAACATGTCTATATGTAAATATACACATACACACACACACATATCTAAAAAGACATATATGTGAACTGCTTGAGGTATTTTGTGAGAGGGTTACAAGGGAAATGATACCAGCATACAGCAAAGAGGGTTGTTTATATGCTCCTTTGTGCAGGAAGCACTCACTTGATGTCAAATAAAGCAGCAAACATATTTCTTCTTTCTGACCACTTCTTTGTCCAGCGGGTATTTGTGTGTAATATTCTTTGCAGTCAGAAGACTGCATGGATTGCAGCTGGGAGGGGAGATGCTTGGGGGAAAGTCTGGCCCTATATGTGTAAGAAAAGCCAGCTGCAATTAAGCTCAGAATTTCTGTTTTACATTCTAAAATTTGTGAAATGATCTAGGATGATGAAACATGCTATTTAAATGAAAGGTATTGAAATTCTTATCTAAATGTCTAAAATATGTTGAAGCAATTGAGAATATAAAGAATAGAGAAGGGAGAACAGTCTGAGCAATACACTTTCACAAATCAAGAGCTGCAATAAATAATATATAATATTTGATTCATTCAGCTGAGTCAATCTTTGAAATGCCTCTTACATTTTTTTTTTATTCCATCGCCTCATAAAATTAGTAACAATAGTCACCTTACAGAAGTGAGATTGTAGAATTTACCAACTCAGTCCCCTGCAGCTTTTCTATTTTAATAACTTGCATGGGTTTTATCCAGAACTAATTTTGTGTGCATGGAGGTGTCACTACCTGTCCTAATACACTAACACATATTTAGGTAGTAACACACTGGTCTTCAATGCTCTGCAGGCAGCCTTCCTACTGTCACCATTTAATCTGAAAACTACTCTGATATTTATAAAATAGAACTCCTAGTTTTCCTAAAGCATTGGACTTTCAGATTATTTTTTCCCATTTTGGCAGAAAATCAGCAAGAGTTGTATGATGCAATCACAACATGCTGGAAATCAGTGACCAAAATGCAGCGTGAAGTTGAAGACCTACATTAAGAGATTCATTCCCGAATTTAGGAAAGGGGCATCACTGACACATGAGTTCTAGGATGATGTCTGCCTCAGTTATATTTATATGAATTCCAAATCTAAACTGGCTTGCTAAGGCTCTATCTCTAGATAAAATAAAAAATTTGTATCTCCTGCAGGACAATTCACCCTGCAAACCTCAGATAGCCAATACCTATCTTTAGACAGTAGAATCATACCTTTGAAAGCATATCTCTCTTCCTTTAACACAGGGGGAACCTGAATAATAAATTTGTCTTAAATACATAATTTTCAGGTGTCTGAAGTGTGATGAAATCCACATTACACAACTAGATTAGCATTTAGATACGAATTGACCACAGAGAAAACTAGATACAAAGCAGAGCCATTGAAGGACACAAAGCTGACACTTTGCTGTATAGCTTACAGTCTGAACTACATGTGTTTTCATGCTGGTTTAAAACAGTGTTAATAAAATAGCTATCTCAGAGAGCTATTCTGTCTCATCACAGACCTGTCACAGAAAATGGTTTTAAGATGTTATAGGTAAAGAGCTTGTGAAACATAAGTGAAAATTCATTGGGTGGTAGTGAGTTGCACACTTTACAGCCCACATCCTTTTTTCTTGGTCACTTTCTTTCTCTTTTAAAACAATTTTGAATTGGAAACATGGGAAGAGGTTACAAAGAGAGAAGAAAATAGAAAGAGAAAAAGAGAGAAAGAAAGAGTGAACAAGAGAGACAATGAGAGAGAGCATGAGAGAACTAGAGAGAGGAAGGAAGGAAGGAATTTGGAAAGAAGGAAGTCGGAAGGAATTCGGAAGGAAGGAATTTGGAAGGAATTCAGAAGGAAGGAATTTGGAAGGAAGGAAGGAAGGAAGGAAGGAAGGAATTCAGAAGGAAGGAATTCAGAAGGAATTTGGAAGGAAGGAAGGAAGGAAGGAAGGAAGGAAGGAAGGAAGGAAGGAAGGAAGGAAGGAAGGAAGGAAGGAAGGAAGGACGGAAAGAGAAAATTTTTGTCAGCAGCACAACTTTCATACATCTCTACTGAAGATGTTTTCCCCGCCTTTTCCAAATCCTGGTATCATCCTTCCCTGTCTTTGAAATGTTGCTGCCAGCAGGGTTCAAAACGGCTCACATCGCTTGGGTCCTCTGGAGTTTTGTGGATTTGCTGCATGTGAGAAATTTAGCTATTATCTGAAAATTCCCATTTGATTTGCCTACAATGGGTTAAATCTGGTGGCAGTAACATCGCACAGTCTTTTTGACTTCCAAGCAACTGTGAGAGTATAAAGGTTGGAAGAGACCACTTCATTTTGCTTTAGCAGAGCACAGCTTATTTAATCCTTTTAAGATATCAGTTATCCATTTTCTGACTTACTTGAACTATGATACTAAGTGATTTTATCACCTGATTAACTAAGAAGCAAAGCAGAATTAAACTGTCAAATGGATTCTGTATTTTTCTTTTTCACCTGTCAATGATGGGCTACCTAGTTTCACATTTTGAACCAGCACAGCACTGACTTGTTGCAAGAGAAAAGATCCATCTGGGAGAAATAATGCACATGTTCTGGGAATGCACTGGGAAAACTTTCAAAGATAGACTATAGGCAATTCACTTGTCTATTTATAAAAGACTTTGGGGCACAGAGGATGTTGTGTGTGACAACTGGGGCTGGGAACTCAGTGCTCAGCAGGAACATCCCAGCAATGCAGACCAAAAAGTTCAGAGTTTGATGTTCTGAAAGCATCAATCTGCCAGGGAAATTTTCCAGGGCCCATTAACAAAGGTGTATCTTGTGGTTTGCCCTGGCTCCGTTGACACAGCATTCTTGTCTGCTGTTGCTCTGCACCACAAATCTGTTCTCACCCTCACAGTCTATGGGAAGACTCACAGCTAGATTTTGCTGCTCATCAAAAACTTGTGTTTGTCTCTTTTCCTTTGCTCAAGGAAGGCATTGCTCAGCCATAATGATCTTATAAAAGAACAGTTCCAGCTCTATCCAGCAGTTCACAGTAGTGTGCATAGACACACATGCACATACATATAAACATATGCACACAATCTATTTTGGCATTCGAACAATATTTTTTTTTTTCTATTCACTTTTGCTTTTACAGGTTCTCCTTCCCCGGTCCAGGCTTGAATTGCATAACAATGGAATTATTTTGAGTTATTCAACTTTTCAGAAATCTACGTGAAAGACTGGCAAATTATTGGCAAATATTGTAGAAAGGAACCTCTTGACTGTTTCATACAATATTTAGAGAGAGAGATTATTCACAGAGACCCTAGAATGAACACTATTGCCAAAAGCAAAACATTAATGTGGGGAGCAATAATGTCTCATTACTAAGGTTTTCTCCATGCAACGCACTAATATATCAATATACACGCAAAACAGTGTTAGTATCCCAGAAATTCTTACATGGTTTCTAACTACGTGTATATCTTTCATGTGTTTTCAGCCAGCATAATTCTGCCAGTAAAAGGCCAGAAAAGATTTCCTATTTCATTGATGTACTGAAACACCACCCTCTTAAAAGTCTGTGTCAGATATGAATGAGGGTCAGAAGAGTACACCATTCCTACTCATTAGGGTAGGAATTAGAAAAGTAGATAGTTTAACAGTAGAAATGTTGTGGCATGGAAATGTTGGGGCACTGTGCAGTACCAACTGGAGAAAACCACAGCCAGGGGTGTTGCTCATGCTGCTGTACTAAAGGCTTGTATGAGTGGCGATTCCACCAATGAAGTTGTCAGTAGTGGAAGTAAAGGC
This sequence comes from Margarornis squamiger, assembly GCA_035222235.1. NCBI lineage: Eukaryota > Metazoa > Chordata > Aves > Passeriformes > Furnariidae > Margarornis > Margarornis squamiger. Next base: position 98,683,914 of record JAWWTY010000106.1, read on the forward strand.
CCAATCAGTCAAATAATATGTCTATCTTGAGAAAAATCATGGTAGTTCCCTGTTGTCTGTTGACAACAGGGAGGAGAGACCTGTTGTGTTGGAAACAATTTTTGGTGAACAGTGACCCTACTTCCTGCCCCTAGTGGTGACACAAGGTGGTAGAGAATAAGAACCTAGACATGCCCACAGGGCTCCAGGCTATGTCACCTCACAGCTACTGAGAAAAGAGTAACTCGGTCCTGGCCAAAACCAGGACATCAGTTAATCCGACAACAATGTGTTCAGGGCAAAAAAAGAAATGCAGCATTGATTTGGAGTGACTCAGTGTCCTCTCAAATAAGCATTAGTACAAACAGAATGAGTTAACACTCTTTCCAAAAGCAACCATACAGCAAAAAATCCTGTCCCTAAATAAACAAAAACTCCCACCTTGGTTCAAGTAGTAATAAAAATAAAATGAAAAAGTCATTGTAAGGTTGTGAGAAGTTTGTCTGACTGATTGAAGTTTGTATGACTGAAGGCCTATCTATTTCTGGGCTGGAACAAAAAGATGTTTACCTTGTTTTTATACTAAGGCTTCAATCTAAAATTAAAATGGAAAAAATCTTGTTCATTCTTTGCTGTTGCATTGTCCCTGAAGTCTTAGAAAACCCATATCACTTTGAAATATTAAAAAAAAAATGTTCTTTAAAAAACTGATATTCAAAATTATTTTAGCATTTGGTTTCGAACTTTATACACTTTGCAACTGTTTTACCTGATTAATACAAGTATAGTGTGCTTAGTAACTAGAAATGAGAAAAGTAGGCTTTTGTAAACCAGAGCATGCAATTAATTCCCAGATAAAGGTAACATCCAAATGCCAATTTACATATTGGCATGATGCAACTCTACCATCCATATGAAAATTAAGATGTAAGTTAGACTAAAATAAGTTACAAAATCATTTCACTTCTTCAAGATGGTTTCATCCTTAGAATCAAAGTGCGTGGTGGGAGAGTAAGGTGAGAAATATAACCTTCAAAAACAAAAGTTGGATGTTAAGTATGTCTGGATTTGAGGTTACTTTTTGGAAACTGGTCTTTTTATCTGTAAGAGACTTGGTGTTGTCTGTCATGGTCTTCCTGGTTTCCTTTAGTACATTCTAGACACATTCCCTGCTCAGATTTCCTTTTGTTTTGAACAAAGCAGATCTAGCTACTTGTTAGCCTTTCACTTTTCCATATAAAATTTTTTGTATTGCTCTGGACAAATTATATCATTAATAAAGAACTCTAAAATAATGTTGACTTCCCTACAAATAAATTGAATGTATTATTAACATTTAACTATTAGTCCTTCTAGGTTTGTGCTTTTGATCTCTTTTTATGAATAGCTAAAAAGGAATGTACTCGAAGTCTTATTCAGTCTAAATGTGTTGCCATAGTCAACTTTGCACTCTATTATTACTTGCAAAGTTTTGACTGATCTAAATGTGTTTTCAAGTATTGATTCATGTTTAATAACAGCCACATTAGGAAAACAGTCAAAGCTTTATTATTTTGCAGTTTTTGCCCTTAAATCACTTGCATTAATCATGCTTGATGACTGAATATTCAATACTGATGGCTTTCCTTTCCTTTTTCCCCTCCACCTCCTTCATTTCACGCTTCTATAAATCGTTTGATCTCTTATTGTCGAGTCTAGAGCCAGACCAAAAATCAAATAGGTCTTGCTTTGCCTTAGTCATTTAAATGTCAAAAGATCAAACTGTCAGTATCTTCTGCAGAGTCCATAACACAGGCTAAATAACAGATGGTTTTGGGTTTGATGATGTACAAAGATGAGGAAAATAAGAGGAACAATCACTCCTGCGTAAGGGGAATTCTGTATTTGTGCTTTCTATTAATATCTCACTCTTCCATCAAGATCTAATGGACAAAATCAAATATATAGGTAAATTGCACCACAATTTTTCAGATTAAATCTAGGACCCAAGATTAGATGAAATAGTGCTCAAAACCCCACATCTCCAAAGGTGGGATGCTCTTCTGCGTTTCTCTTGCATCCCAAGACTATGGTCTCTTTACATTTTCACAGTATACAAAAATGCACTAAAATATCACTTGAAAGTTTTTTTCATTTTGCTTGCTACTGTTAGGGCTTTCAATATTTTTTTTAGCAATAGTAAGACACAAACTTCTTTTGAAATAGTGAGCTTTCTCTCTGTTTTCTTGCCAAAGACAGGGAACACGTAGGTTAACACTTCTGATCGTAGCAGAGTCCCAGGGAGAAATCTACACACTTTCAGAATTAGAAACAGAAGCTACAGAAAAGGAGCTTCTATGCCTAAAATTATTCACCTGTCTTTATTAAAAGTAAGAACTGTTTTCCCTTTAACTTGAATGTCAATAGTTTCAGGGATTCTGCCAACCTGACTTACAGTTCCCTTACACTGTACTGGTGTTGAGCTGGAGAGTTTCATTATTGTCATGGGATAGGTACAGCAGTGTCAGAATTCCTTGAAGTCAGCATATCCTCAGGTTGCTCTTCTTTTCTTGAGTCATACACACAAAACATTTTGCACTGCTTCCTGGAAATGTTTTTCCAGGTACTGACCACGCTTCTCAATGAAAGTACTTGAGATTTTCTAGTGTAATAAACTGTCCTCCAAATTAAATACATTCAATACAATGAATTTAGAAACAGTGTAATCTGGTAAACCTCTTTAAAACATTTAATCAACTATGCATTTTGTGTAAGGAATGCAGTAGAAAGTTCAATATTAATTCACTAAACCTCAATGTCACTATGTTATGCAGAGTTGCAAGAGCTTGAGATGGCAACTCACTTGATGAGGGGCCTTTTGAAGAAACATTTCTCCCAGCAAAATTCTTATTCCAGCTGCCTTCTCAATACATCTTAAATACTTGACTACAGTTAATTATAAGAAAAATGAAGCTTGCACACTGGAATATGACTTTGGATAGTATATAAAAAAAAGTAATATTATCATTATTTGCACTCCTGAAAATATCTCAGTTCCAGCACTCTAGAACAATGATGATTTCAATGAAATAAGGAAAGATAATATTTTATCTTCTCAATAGTTGCAGGTAGTATTTCTTGTGGAATATAGATAATGAAGACAAATGACATGTTTTAGAAACCTTGTGGTTCTTTTTCTCCCCTTAGTTTGACTTCTGTAATTGGAAAGGGAAAAATACAGTCCTATCTTGGAAATTATGCAGCTAACGAGGCTGGAGATAGAAAGAAACACCTTGTACCACACAATCTCTCTGCAAAGCCACTAAATATAACATATCACTACCAATAGAACCAAATTAGAAATGCAACACCTCAGTGATGATTCTTTGTTTATAGTTTCACCCTGTTAATTTAAACTCCATTCAATATGCCTTATATTTCTATTAGTTTGCTACTAAATACAATATATTTAATTTGATATGTCCCCAGTGTCTGTTGTATAGAGAACTTTCCTGCATTGAGTTAGAAATTCTCTTATTTCTTCAGCTATTACAGACTCTGATATTATTATTATTATTATTATTATTATTATTATTACGAGGTCTTTGAAGTTATTGTCTGTCACTCTTCTGGTGATACATATTTCGTATGTGCTATAACTTTATTGGTTGAGCTGCATTACTCTCTCCTGCTAACAACACTTACAGTTTTCTTAGTTTTATATCTGTTCCTTAACTAAATTCTGTTTCATAACCAGTGAGGTTGTAATTATGGACTTAACTCATTTTTTTCTAATTATCAAACATATTTTTTCTATTAAATTGTCTTTTTGATCAAATTTTCTTCAGTGTATTGATGGACAGGGAGCTTCTGACTCAATCTCAAGACCCTCTGAGGTGTGATACATAAGCCCTCAGTCTCTTAGCTGAATCGTCACATTATCACCAGAACTCACACAGGCGTGGCTGTGATGGTGGTAATGTAATTCCCTTCCTGAGTTCAGCACACTGTCTAAACCAGTTCCTTAAAGGATTATATTTCCAAGTCCTGACCATAATTATGTGTTCTTTATGTTTAAAGTAAATAATACAGAACTGACATGTCCACCATCTGAAAGATGATACAATGACAACCTTCAAGATTCTCCCTTTTCTTATCTCAAAATTATTTACAAAAATTATACCAGTATAGAGTTCCTATATCTTTTTATTGCCCACTCATGACATGAATGGCATTTTTGTCTGCAAACCTTCTACCATGTCATCCATCTGTAAGAGAAGATGGGATGAGTGAATTGGCAGACTCCGATCTTCTAAATCCCTACAACTACTCTCTGAGTTTTCATGAGAAAAACCCCCTTTGGTCTTTTGAAGGGATAGTTGTCCTGACAACCTGAAACAAATGCTGGGCTCAGTAGATGGAGTGATCGAGACCTCAGAAAATAAATTCCATTTTGTGACTCAAGCACAGTTCCCTTAAAGCTACAAGGCACCAGCTTTACCTGGAACCTTGACCTCTTCCTGACTTCGCAGTTAAGCCTTACACTAGCAAGCTGAACAGTAGTTCATTATGAAGTTCAACCTACCTCTTACTTCAAAGTATCTGAAGAGAATACAACAGCTTGAATAATTTAAGGTTGCATAAATTAAGCAGAATACTAATCCTAATCAAAGATGGTCAGGATCTTCTGATAAACATAAAGTGACTTGTTGCCTATCCTTGAGAGGTGAACTGAGGGACGTGAACTTAGGTGAACTAAGTCATTCTCAGAACCATCCTAAACTCCACCAAATCTTACCCTTAACCAAATCTACCCAAAACTACAGCTATTAGCATTGTCAGCACTTGTCTCCAGCCTGAAAAGGAGACCACCGGTATCCCACTACTTTCACCATGAGTATAAGCCCTGATGATGGTCATTTGAAGTACTGAAAAAGAACTGCCACCATCATCTTTCTCAGTGTGCTTTCTCTATTACTGTGAGCACCCGGACTGAACTCCAGCACTTCTCTCCCCTTAAGCATAAGACTATGGTGTAGGTACCTGTCCAAAGACTTAAAGGAAATGAGTCCATGGCATTTATGAATACTAACTCTATTTTTCCACTCTGCAAATTCTGACAGGCATTTTGGTTAAGTGAAGCAATTAGGCTTATAATTCCCAAACTCTATAAACTTGTGCAGAGCCCTCACATCCTGCAAGTGGAATGTCTATAAGGAAGAGGATAGGTCTGATAAAAACCCAGCTACCCAATTCACACATGCCAAAATAAATGCTTGCAAATGAATTAGATGATCAAGTTGCAATCATAAGACCCTTAACTACTCTCACAGTTCATGTAAATGCCCAAGTCTATGAAGAAACCAGCTTCCTACATGACTCTGCAGTCCTTGAAAGTCTCACTAGTAAGCTGGAAAACACAGATTTTTTCAAGCCCTTTTCATTCCTAACTCTATCCGTACTATAACGGTAATTAGAGCCAGGAAATAAATCCCAGAGCTAAATGAGATCCTATTATTTCGATCCTATTAACACTATGCCCTCTTCCTAGCCCTGCAGGCACTTTTGAATCCAGTAGTAATCGCAGCTCTGAATGTATGCATTCTCAAATTCTAACCCTAACAACACTCCTGAATTCTAACCCTAATTAACTTTAATTATTGAAGGACCAGTTGTATCTTAAAAGAGAACATGACTCATTGGACCTTTACCTGATTCTGTGCACCCTTCAGTGACTGTTAATAAAATGGAATTTTGAAGGTTTTATTCCCAAATCCTTCCCCGAACTCATACTCTACTCCAGCCTCTACTTACAGCCTACAGTGAACGAAGTACATGATGCTGTCTTCTGTGAACAATATTGCCTTTTCCTAACTTCTAACTGTGCAGAATGAACTGTACTTTTGAAGTTTTATATTCCCAAATTCTACATGAGATCTCAAGCCCAGTTCTAAATTTAAATATAGCACAGTGATTGGTCCTTACTAGTTCTTACTAAGCCATAACACCAAAGCTAATCTGAAAATTAAGATGACAAATGGACTGGTAACTATGACAAAAAAAAAACAACAAAAATACAAACAAAAACAACAACAAAACAAAACAAAAACAAACAAACAAAAACAACAAACAGAAAAACAGAAAGAAAATTTAAAAATCCTCGGAAACAAAAAGTAACTTCAGTTGTCATCAACAGTCACACACTTCCTTTCTCCAGGGCCTGTAAAAGTTAACAATAGATTACTGGGAAACAGAAAGTTTTGGAAGTTCTGAATACCTATCTGGTTCTCAGGCCTTAGAGAGCCCAATAATGAATTAGATAATTAGAGGTTGTCTTCCCAAACTGTAACCTAACTTGGAATTTTTTTTTATTATAACGACTAATCTCTACACAAAAAGACAATCTAATAAATTTTTAGCAACAGCTCCCTAACTCCTTGAACCTCACAAAATCCAGTTATATATTTACTCCCAAATCAGTAGACACTAGACCCTTAATCCCCAGTTTTAGTTATCACCAAAAGACCAATCTATGCCATAAAGGATAATGAGAAGACATAGGCCTAACTCGAGTAGCTGGTATTAAGGTAGCCTCTTGGTATTTATCTAGATATAATCTTGATTTGAAATATTCCTCCTCTAAACATAATTAGAAATAGAGCTGAAACACATTCCTACAGTAGATACAAATACAAGGGAGTGGAGATGTTGCTGACCACTTTTCTTTCTACTTTTACTGTCATTATAACATGAAACAACTAACATTTGTGACATACTCCAACTTATAGCATGAGAGTGTTTGGAAATTTTTGATACTGGGATGGTTCTAGAAGACTGTGCAAGGTGGAGGGAGCCAAAACAAGCGTGTTATTTTCCATACGGAGTAATGCTGGGATTACACTAGTTGAAAATATTTTCAGGAATATAAATCTGAGATTTGTTTTAGAGGGAACTCCTGACATTGGAGACAGAAAAAAAGAAAGCTTTACTCAATGTGGGCAAGTGGAGGACCAGAACCTGGGAGTAAATTGCACAGTTAAATTCTAACAGCATTATGAAATTTAGTTGTATAGTACCTCCAAGCAGAGATCTCCCTGCTTTCCTGGGCCCCTCACAGTCTTATTGAAACATTCATTTTCAGATGCAATGCTCTATTTCCAAGAATTTATTAGGAAACTACATTTACCTTGATTTTGTACTTTTTCCCCAAGTGTCTGTTCCTGACCACTACCTAAAACAGATTTCACAATCCCTGGAGTCTAATGAAGAAAAAAAACCCAAAAAAACAAAAACAAACAAACAAACAAAAAAACCCCAAATCAAAACAAAAAAAAACCCCATACATGTTTAGTTTAGGGACCAGACCCCCACTAAAGTCAGATCATAACCTGAGGATATGGGTTCTCAGTGATCTCAGTGCACACTGACAGTTACAGGATCTAGTCTATTATTGTACAGGTTTTGAGGACTTCCTGATTATTTTACAAAGAATTCACAAATCCTTATCCCTGCACAATTATTGTATCTGTCTGATTGATGTACAACCTCAGAGAATCATTTGCCTCATACTGTACCTGACACATAATTTCTCAAACAGAGATTACTATTAGTCATCTCTGTTCCATGCTTTGCGTAGGTCACTAAAGTAGCATCAATCTGTACTAAAATAATTTTTAATCTGATCACAGCTACAATGGTGTAAATGCTTCAGTTCAGCAGAAAATCATCTGTAAAATAGATTTACTAAGCTCTTCCTTTCCCTTTTTCTTTTTTTTTTTCTTTTTTTTTTTCTTTAGGAAAAAATAGAGCAACATACTTTTGAAATACAAGACAACAGTTCTCAAAAGTAACACGTATTATGTATTGTAATTTGGTTGTTGAAGGATTGTCATTATAAAGGTGCAGTGAAAAAAGCAATGTCACACTTCTGAATATTTAAAAATCTCAGAGTATTTTACATACTGTTAATTAAACCTTATGGGACATTAACTGTAATATGTAAAATATATATATATATAGGCTATATTATAGCAGTGTATAATCTGAGTCATATACACCCTTCACACTGTAAAGGAGACTGTTTGCAAATGTCAGCAGTACACCTGTGGGATCCAGGAAACAGGACTAAGTTGCCCATTCAGTTGTTGTTTTCTTGTGGAAATTTGGGACTGTGTTATCAAAACAACTCTGTTTTCAGCTCAGCAAGACTGTTTATTTTCAGTATTATCCAAATCCAATGTTTTTTCTCTTTCTACTCCTTTCTTGTGATATTTACTGATGAGCTTTGAGAGGGACTATATATCCTGTAAGCTTAGCTCTGTAAAAATCAGGTGATTTATTTTGATGCACTAGTTTCAAAACATGTTTTCAAAACATGACAGTAATTCATCTCACAGTTCCTTACTAGTTATAAGGAGATATTACTGCATCCTTCACTTTTCACAGCAATCTGTTGAAATAACTGTTTGCTGCTTTGTGTATTATATCAGCCAGCGCACAGTCTACCTCTATGCTTGCAGGTGTAATGTACCTGGGAGTTCAGGATCAGTTTACTGGTGATGCAGCCAACTGGATATCACATAGTGTAGTCATACTGCTACTTTCTTCTGCCTTCCAGAAGACAGTAGCATCATGCAGACTGTCATGAGGAAATAACTCCAAACTGCACAAGCAAATTGCCTGGGAGAATATTAGGTGGTTTCAGCCCAAACACAGTGAATGATTGCTCTAACATCTCAGCTCCACCTTACAGACCATGGATGAACAGCACCAGCTTTACATGTACAGAGAAACATGATACAGTTCTGTAAATCAGGGTCTGCAACCCATTACTACTGATAATGACCTTGTGCTGGTTTTGGCTGGGAGACAGATAATTTACTTCCTAGTAGCTGGTATAGGGCTGTGTTTTAGATTTTTTCTAGAAACAACATTGGTAGTTCAGGGAGGTTTTCGTTATTCCTGGGCAGTGCTTGCACAGAATCAAGGGCTTTTCTGCTCCTCGTGCAGTCTCCCCAACAAAGAGGCTGGAAGTTCATAAGGAGTTGGGAGGGCACATAGCCTAGGACAGACCCCAAATGACCCAAGGGATATTTCATACCATGTGATATGCTCAACATACAAAGCTGGCTAAACACCTGCCTTCCCATAGAAAGGGGTGAGATTCTAAGTTTTGTTTTGCTTGTGCATGCAGCTTTTGCTTTACCTTTTAAACTGTCTTTATCTCAACCAACTTTTCTCACTTTTAGTCTTCTGATTCTCTCCTTCATCCCATCAGCAGGGAGTGAGCAAGCAGCCATGTGGGTCTGAAATGATGGGTGGGGTTAAACCATGACAGTCCTGGAAAACCTCCAAGAAAGTTGTAAGACATGTATCAGACCTCAGGAACGCACGTCTTAATTGAAAAGGCCTCCATTACAGCTCCTTAAGAACAAGGTAGTATAATATTCAATTCTTTCTATATCAATATAATAATTACATTGTAAAGCATCTTGTAGTTTTGGGGAGAAGTCTGCATTCAAAGTATACTTAAGACAAAGCAAACTGGATTTTTGTTGTTACAAGATTAAGCAGAAATACAGATCTCTAACTCAGCTTAATTTAGTTTATTATTTTGCATTTTATAGGCATGTTTGAATATTCCTAAAGTAAATTTGTTTTCACAAATTTGCTGAATTTTCTAAAATTTATGATTTATGGACATAGGTAAGCTTTATTAAATGGAGAAATAAAAGTTGCATGTGGTATCAAACACAGAGAAAATAATACACGTTTCAAAGTTGGTGTTTGACAGTAACATTTGCTTGACACTATGGACTTTTATGAAAAAGTTTGCTAATATGAATAAACCGGCATAAGGTGTTGTCATAATCCTTGAGAGTGAAAATTACCCATGGGCATTTGCACCACCAATTCTCCAAGTGCTTAGCTTGAATGCTTAAGAAGGAATATTTGATAGCTATAAATAGTACAACACATATCTCAGTGGCAGCTCTGCATCCAAAGTACGGTGTTCACTCCTGGTCAGAACAGAGACAGAAGAATAAAAGATAATTTAGGAAAGGGCAGAAAGAATGACTGAAACTGCACAAAGAAGATCATAGGATGTATAAAAAGAATGAGATGGTTTATTTTAGGTAGGAAATAACAGAAGGTAAGAATTAGTAGAAGGGAGAAATTATAAAATTATGCATGTTAGTATAGTTATTAGAAAAATACATTGTGACCTGCTGTTTAGTTCATCTCCTAGACCAATAATAAGACAATATGATCTCCTTTCTAAACGATACTGAAACGCAGACACGCTTCAGTCAAAGATTAAATTATCTTTATGGTAAGAATATCCAGCATTTTGTCAGGAAATACTGGGATTTACATAGACTGTCTGGTATCAGATCATGAGGAAATTTGTATATTTGGTGGACCTGGAAGAAAGCTTCCTCCACCACCAGGTGATTCCTGACTGCATGCTCCTTCTCTGAGCTCTGCAGCCATAGAGTAATGACATGTAAAAGTCTTGGATACACAAGGGGCAATTCCTGTGAGAATATCTTCCAATATAGAGGCATCAATTGCCCTGGGGAAAGGGGTAAGAAACAGGAAAAGTATAGCATAAGTATGTCTGCTGTGGAATTTCTGATTCCAACTAAACATTACAGAAGTAACCATAACATGGCACTTGTAGGTTTTATTCAGAGGTGTCCTTGAGTGTAATGCATAGCTTGTCTTCTTCCAAATTAAAAATATGATTCTTTTCATGCAACAGATGATATTCTTCTCCTTAAGTAAACTTTTCATCTTTGGAACTGATCTGCAGCATGTCGTCTAAAATCTTCGTTCTTATGATGTCTCACTCCTAGCTAGCTAATTTCTCTATATGTTTCCTATTCTATTCCCAATTATAGTTTTCTTTTTCGAGGCCTTCTCTTTTTTTCCCTTAGTTATCGACAAATATTTCCAAAGTCTTGCTTAGAAACATGGTTTCTCTCTGGTTTCTTTTTCTTTCTTGCCTGTTTGGTGCTCTTACTTTCCTCACATCCCTTAAATGTTTTTTCCTCTCTTGCTAAGTCTCTCAGCCTGCCCCCCCCCAGTTATTTTTTTATGACTTTCCTTCAAGATATGTATCCCTCCCCTCCCCCCACTTTTTTCCCCCCTCAACTTTACATTTTTTCTTTCCCTAGTACAGTTCTGCAGCTCTGTGCACAGCAGATACAACCTCTGGGAAGATGAAGGAAATCAATAATAGCAATTGACAGATGCTCTCCTTTTCTCTGATATCTATCTGACAACGATAAAATAGCAGTGAAATCTTAGAATTTTTATAAAAAATTATCAGATCATCAGTCTCCAACAGCATGAAAATTAAGTCTCAACCAGGCTTAACCAAAAAGTAAAAATATTAATCTTTCCAAGTAACTCTTCAAACAAGGAAAGAAAAAAAAAAAAACGTACATGCTAAACAACTAACTCCGACTTTTGTTTTTGCCTGGGAAATGTTCAGGATAGGAAAAAAGAGGAGTCTACTAAGTGGCACAGATTGTGAACTAGAGGTTGTAGATAGAGCTTGACAGATGTCCAGTGTTTGAAGGGCCTCTAGCATTCAAATTGCTCTCAGATTAGCCAGCACATCTCCAGTAATAAAAGAGAATAATGATTTCAGCTCTCTTATTTATTCATTTTACACTGAGTCTGAAAGCCATAAAACACTGCACTGATGGATGTAAATTGTCTCAGACAATTAGCTCCTATTGTACAAAAGCAAATTTGAAGACTCTCCAGTTTAATAAGCAAGATGCTTTGTATTGCATTTCAAATATTAGTGAAGTAAACAAAAAGAGAAAAAAAAGAGGCTTCTAGTGGGCAGACAGATGTGTAATGTCCAGGGTGTGACTAGAAAGCACCATTAGAAATATAAATCTGCATCAGGGACACTTCAGCATAAAATAACACTACTGCTCAAATGCAAATTTACCCATCCTTTGTGTATTATTGAGTAATAATCTTTTCTTCAAATTATTAACATTTTTATCTTGTTCTTTATAATATTTCTTGCTTTGATTGCTAGGTTTAGACAGAGTCGTGATGTTTACCTTTCCCTCACAAAATAGTTACTTGGTCTCCTCAACAATTCAGAAAATCTCTCTGCAATATCTGTGTCAGACTTTTAACTAAGAGACCCCTGAAAGAGACTTCTACCTCTGATCAGTCAGCAAAGTAATTCAAAACAGTTCAGATAATCTTCCTTTTATGGTGTCAAAGAGCCAGAAGTCAGTCTGGACACTTTCAGCCTGTACTGTAGGTATTTCCTTAGGTCTATTTTTTTACAGTTTTAAGATTTCCTGGGAATGCACCATGGATTTGAAGCGAAGGAATACGCTGTAAACTTGAACTTAAAGTTCAAGATCTAGCAAAATGGATGCAAATTCTTAAGTATAATTGATTATTAATTCCATTATTGCCTTGCTGAAATTTATTTCTCTTATTGGTCCTGAGAGCTTTGCAGTTGGAGGAGCATTGAGCCCTGATCATTCAGAAAGGAATTCGAAGGAAGTGTGGGAAGTGACAACTTAATCAGCTTCAGATTTAAAACATCCTTTACCCTTATGGACATTAAAAATTCATGGTTGCATTTGTATAAATGAAAACCATGACAGATGCACAGAAAATCTAAGGAATCCCACAAGCATCAGATTTATCGCCATTTTGCTGGACATGTGCAGCAGGTACATGATGTTCCCAGCACACCCTAATGATGTCAGATTTCCTGAATGAAGCAGTTGAAGCATTTAGCACAACCTTCTGTGTTACATTTCTAGTCACGGAAGCTCAGTAGTTCCTCCTTCAGTTAGTTCAGGTCTGTCTGTCTCTTTTGACTGTTTTAGCTTTGAAGGTATGTCAAACTACTTCTGTGAAGGTGACATCGAAGCTGAAACAGTAGCAAAGGCTGAAACTGGATGGTCTGTCTGGTTTTCATAAACCTGATGGGAAAGATAGCTGGCATCTACACATCTCCAATTCACAGCAGTACTGTTAGCTATTCCTTGTACTCCAGCTATGTGTCCTGCCATTTCATATCGTTGGCCCCAATCAGTAAGCAAATTTTTCAGTGTTGTGAGAGAGGAAAATATTATAAATATGAGATAAAAATAACTAATATGTTTAATACAACACAATCCATAGAAAAGAAAGAAAATCACCCCAGTGTATCTTTTGGTGAACCTGACCTTTGATATCTAGACTACACTTCACCAGCAAAAGGGGGTTGCAAGGGATATCAATTAATTATTACAGAGACAGCAGTACCTGAAGCAAAATACTTGATTCTCCTTTAGCCTAAGGCCTTTTCCACAGCACTAACAGTGAAAATGAACTTGCACAGTGTGTGAAAATTGCATTTGCAGTTGTAGCACAGCAAAATGGGTTTTTGTATATATGTCAATTGGATTCTCTCTATTTCCTGCCTTCCAACACATCTGCTCTTGAGATGAGAATGGTCCTGAAGGACACACTCAGTGTGTATTAATAGTCCCAGTGTGCCCAGCTTTTTCCACAATGATTGTTTCAGCTTGAAGTTAGGTCCAAAACAATAGCTATTTAGAAGCAGGCCTCTCTTGAATTTCATTCTTGGAGGTCAAGATAATTACATATGTGACTTGCTCAGAGAGTGAAATCTGAGAACAACGTATATGATTTTGTACACACAAGTACAAATTGTGTGTTTAGAGGATACACATTTAAAACACTATTCTTCTTCAAATGCTGAGCTGTAGACAAATGAGCTACAGTCCTATTAAGCTTTTTTTTTTTTGTAAATCAAATAATAACAGCATTATTTTTTTAACGTATAAATTGGAATTTTCATTCACCAACATTATCTTTCTGCCTTTCATAAATCTTATTGAAAAAGTCCTTAAGAATAGCCCCAAGAGCAATTGTTGACAAACTCTAGTGTGTTGTCTTTTCTTCTTTCATCCATGGCTGGTCAACATCACATTCCACTTGTTCAAAAAACCAGGTTCAGCAACTAAGAGTTGGTTTTAGGGAAAGGTTACATTTATTTTCTGTGTTGTTTACCCTATGCTCTTAATTACATGACTTTACATGACTGTTCTTTCTTAAGAATGAACTGAACCATGCTTCTTTTTTAAGAAGAAGAAAGAAATGCCACAATCTCTAGGCAGATCTGATTGTGTTAATGGCTCCTTTTCTTCTCTGTTCTGCTTTTATTCATAGGTGTCAGGAAATTTTTAAGACTTGTTTTAATTTCACTTACAAAATCTAAGTCAGCTTGATCATCACAGTCAATTTTTAGAAACCTATATTATTACTTTATTGCCTAATGTTTAATGTACAGCTTTCATTGCTGATTAATACCTTTCTTCTTTCCCTGTAGGCACTCTGCTTGCTCCAAATATCCTCTTTAAGACATTATTAATTGAGCATGAGATTACATAATTTTCATGTCTTGTGCTAAGTGTTTTTGAAATCTCAGAATTTAACACATTTCTTTAAAGCCAATATTATAGTTTGGCAAATATGGATATCTATCAGCATATCTGCACAATCCACACCAGTTGGTGTCAAAGTAGTAATTAAATACAGCGCAAAAGCAGATCAGGTCCGCCAAATGTTAATCTCATTATCACCTTCTCAGCCCTGCTTGCCAGAAAGTTAACAGCCGTTAAAGCTCTGCTGCTCATCCAATCAGAATATTAAATTAATCAGTATGGCCTGACACAAATATTGCCAGTGGTGTTAATCCTTTGCTTTGTACATAGCAAACTGGGAAATAAGCAGCTGTCTATGGAGTTCAGTGCAGTCCTATTAATATTTCTAATCTGCATCCCACTTTGGAATGTTTTATGTCTTGGTGTGCAATGAAAAGTTTCTCAGGGACTGGAAATTGTACCTCATGTCTGGTTCCCAGGCCCTTTCTCTCATCTGTGTTCCCCTAGCATTGGTCATAGACAGCTTTCTCTCCCTTCTCTCTCTCTGTGCCATGGTATGATTTCCTGGAAAATTTTTTAAAATGTGCCAACAGTCTCTGAAATCAGACATGAATAGATAGATGTACACAGAAAGGCTCCAGAATTCAACAGGCATGTGTTGTAGGGAGCTATTTGAACCACGACGTAACATTGTTCCTTTATATACATTTTGGCTGTCACAAAAGCTATATAACAATTTTTTCTTTTTTCTTTTTCCTTTTTCTTTTTTTTTCTTTAAGCAGACGAACGTGTGTAAACAGGGCTAAAAGAATCTCCTGTGTTGTAAATCCTGGCTAATGAAAGACGTCATGCTCTCAGAGGCTTGGATACTGTTTGACTGAGGCCTTTGCCCTGCCTTTGTTATGATAGTTGCAGCGAAGCCATGATCCTGTCAGAATTAATCATAGATAATGAAAAAATATTAAATGTACCTAATTCCACCTTTCATGTGGATGCTTCCATTTATAAATAATGCACATCTATAAAGAGCATGTTTACAGCCTTCCAGAATTACAACTGTATGTATACATCTAGATGTGCATATGTGTATGAATGGATGTATA
The DNA here is from genome assembly GCA_035222235.1 of Margarornis squamiger. Taxonomy (NCBI): domain Eukaryota; kingdom Metazoa; phylum Chordata; class Aves; order Passeriformes; family Furnariidae; genus Margarornis; species Margarornis squamiger. The sequence continues at coordinate 98,699,422 of JAWWTY010000106.1, forward strand.
TACGTGAGAATACACATATATGAGAGAAATCGTACACATGTATATCCATGTGTATAGAATTACACAAATATTTTTGTATGTGCATATTTATATAAACATGGAATATACATACATGCATGTACTCATGCTGCACGAGGAATAAATATTCATTGCCCATTTTAATAATTCATCATAATAAATATTTATATAACATACACAATGATGTGTTGTGGTATAAATGTTTCAGTGGCATGAGTTGGGGCTGAATACATTATTTATGAGTGACAAAGCCACAAGTAAGTCAGGCAGGTCAGCAGTAAAATCCTTCCAATTCACTTTCATGAAATTCTGACATATTATCAAAAGAAGAACTAATTATCAAAAGTCTAGAACTGTTATTTTTTTATTATTTTTTTTCCTGTATTAATGCCCCTCTTTCTGACCATAAATAATACAAAATGACCACCAATATATACATAAAATTAACATTTTAAAATCTTTTTATTTTGGTAAATATAAACTCAGTTGTGATTCATTACCTGGGAGTAAAGACAGCATTGAAACAAAGACTTGATTACATTGAAACTACCTATAAGTTTTGAAAATAAACATGTAATTCTGGCAATAATAGGTGGAAGAACATAACCAGTTGCAGAGCAAAATGTAACACAATGATAACAATGTTTCAAGTACTCAATGTTACACGTTTTTGAGTTTTCTCAGGTGTAAAGGCTGGAAAAGCTCCATATGGAACAATTACACCTTTAGTAGTAGGATTTCCTATTTTCTTACTTAACAGTTGTCTGAAGCTGTTTAGAGGTGTGGGATATTCAAGCCAGTCTTAGAAGGGATGGATTAGTAGCAGGAAAAAGATGGGACAAAGGTAACTGATAAATTGAAGAAGCATGAGATGAATTTTATTTATAGTATGGTTCAGCAATTTATCCTATAACTATACAATTTATCCCATTGTTTTTGACATTACTTACATAGTAATGTGCATTTGTTTCCATGTTTTTCCACTAGTTTAGGTATGAGGTGCATTTGTTTAGGTTTGTAAGATAACACAGAAAGAAAACACACAATGTCTCTTTTCCTATATCATATAATGTTGCAGTGATGACAGGAAATGACTGGTATTAATATGGATAATTCTGAAGAAAAACACTTACTTATCAAAAAGTGATCAACCTAAGCAAATAGGCAAGTAGAATTTTGAAAAGTCTGAGTGTGTGGAGATAGCTTAAATAGAGATCTTTCACTGTGATAGTCTGGAAAAAAATTACTTTAGATTAGAATAGTATGGACTAAAAGCTCCTCAGTGAATAATGATTCTGGATGTTTATATATATATATACACACACACTTTTTTCTTAAATTTCATTTTTTATACATGATCTTCTGCATCTGTTGTCTGGAAGAAAGAAAAGAAAATGTACTAGGAAAAATAATGTTTTTGCTCTACCACATTAGCAAACTGCTGATACAAATACCTTGCACAACCTGCAACATGATACCAGTATCTCTTCTTCCAAGCCCCTAAGCTTAACTGTGCATATTTTCATTAATTATAATTTGGAGGAGATGGAGAGTTTCTTTGAGGTGACAGACAAACAGCAGGATATCATGAATATGTATTGCATGTCTGTGAAAATAAATTAACAGGGGCCATCCACTCTGGTGACCCACTTAGGCTGTCATTGATGAGTGTGACAGGAAGGTTCTGTAAGAACTGAATTTGCATGACAGACTTTTCTCCTGATCAACTAATTTACCCTATGCATTTAGATTATTTTAAGCACTACACAGCAGTCAGATAATTAATCACTAAATCACCAATAGTGACATTAAGGTACAAGCAATACATTATTGCTGATTACCACTTAAAACTTGGGCTGTCAGGCTTCAGCTCAAAAATTGGCATAATCTTATGTTGAGTAATAAAATTTATGATCTAATATGTTCATAATGTTAGATGTTTGGGGAAAGAGGTTGATACTATATAAATAAATGTGTTTTGATCTTTATGACAGAAAAAAAAAAATAAAATTATGTATATTCTCACAGAAGTACCTGGTTTCCCTGAGTTACTAGGTTTTTATATTAAAAAAACCAAGTTATACTAAGCTTAAATGTCTTAAAATTCCTAGAGTGAAAATGTTTGTGTGCATGCACATACATCTGCATACATATAAGTGTATAAATAGATGAATGAAACAACCCTTTCTGTGGCTACAATTCCTTTGTACAAATGTGCACACTTTCAGGCGAATAAATCTAACACTTAAAAGAATATAAACAGATATGGAATTATATAGAATGGATCTCTAAAAATATAATAACATTACAATATCTGTTTATATGATGCAGCAGAAACACACAGAAAGCATCCTCCCATGCTGTAGACTTTTACTGTTTCATACAATGCCTATAGCAAATTACGAGTCTCTCAGTTGCTTTCTTAGTGATTTCAGTTTGGCCTTAAAGTTATGCTATGAAGACCAGATATAGACTGTCATGTAATTTAACAAATGCCTCAACAAAGGCATATAAAAATTTAAGTAAAAAAGGCCACCTTGTCTCTTAACTCAAAAATTAAGAATAGAATTTTTTATTCTTTTCTAGCAGACATACAGACAGTTCTCAACTCTAAAAACTGATCAGGTATACACAATCTTATTTATCACAAAGAGAATGCACACAAACAACCTATAAAACCTTGTTTTGAAAATGGGAAGAAAACTTGTGGTGTTTGCCTAGTTTTGACTGACTTTAGACTACGTGGTTTTAATAACAGCAGAAAGCTCCAGCACCAAATTCCTTAGCCCAAGAGGTCTTTGACACTTTTGGAAACTTAAGCTTCTTAGCTGGAGAGTAGCAAATTAGTGTTTGAGACCTGGTGTCTTTAATCTTCTATGCTTACTTGCAATCAAAGAAACAAGTCAGGCCTAGAAGTCTTATTTATCCTGAGGTGCACCTGGCAAATCACTTGTTTCCAGCTCTCTTGCAGTGACCAGGAATTCATCCATCTATGCATGTGCCTTGGCTGCCTTTTGGAGAAATCCACCTGTTGGGACATAATACACTGGGAAAAGCATAATCCATTTGGTAGACAAGGTAATTCTGTCTACATATAATTAATTAGTTTTCTTTCCCAATCAAAATCTACTTTCTTTAGGCTTTTCTTTTTCCTATGTTTCTATGTTTATTTTTCTATGTTTTCAATAGCCCTGAGAACGTCCCTGAAGCAACTAGTACCTTTTATAAATCCACCTTGACTCCTATCTCTCTGTAATAGCTTTGTAAGCTGAGCTGCAATTGTATCTTAAAGGCTTATTTCAGTTCCCAACCAGCAACTGAGTTAAGTGACTAGAGGAGCACAGTAAGAGGTGAGGCCATTCAAGTCACAAACTAAAGCACTCTGCAAACTTAGAAAACTGTATAGAGCTGTTTTGTTCAGAAATGCTGTAAGGACAGTTATAATGCTCTCTGCAGGCAACAACACTTTTCTCAGAAGTCTCTTAAAATCTGTGTTTAATAAATAAGGCAATAGCTCTTTTGTGTCATCAGCAAGGAACAGGGAAGGCTGAGGTCCTAGGAAACTGAGCCAGGCACCTTTGTCTCTTTACAGTGTAAGGTCCCTGCTCTATGGAGGTGAGAACACAAACAGTAATCATAGTAACTGCTGATCTGATTCTCCACCTGTACCTGCTTTTGGAAAGCGGGTCACCTCAATGTGTTTCATCAAGGCAAAGCTATTTCTATGTTGCTACTTTCTTTAATTTTAAAATATTTAGAGGAAGATCTCCCATTTCCTAAAACCCAAATTGTACCTATTGTCCTACCATTAAAGTCCAAGGACATTTCATCTGAAGTTCAAATCAAAGCTGTTCTTCATGTGTAGTTATGAAGATCAGAGACTGTGAAACAGCAGGTTTTTCAGGCAGTCCTAAAGCCCATAAGAAGATAAAAAAGGTGTGATTCTTAGCCCAATCTGACCAAATATATTTTAAACCAAAAGCAACTCAAAATCTATCTTTGAAAAAAAAATGAAGGTTTTGATCTTGGAAAACTATTTTTTCACATCGTGAATGTTACTGTGGCAACAACAAAAAAAAATGTTTGAAACTGAGACATGTTGTAGAAAAGAATCCAAAATTAATTTTAATGGAAAAGAGAGACAGAAAATGTGAAACCAGAAGTATAATCACAGGCTTACGTGTAAGTTCTTCACGGGAGGTGATGGTTTTATCCTCTGCTCTGAGTCCTGTATATACAGTATGCATTAAATGTACAGAGAACATATCAAGTCTTTACTGGGAGGGAGAATCCAGGATCCATGTCTCACATTTGAGTTTGTGAACACAGGTTCATGTTTAATCTTGTGGTCTCTCTCCAAAACAGCAGGTGTGAAGGTCTTAGTTCTGGGCCACTCTACTCTCCCTTGCATTGCACACAGTCAGGTGCAGGCTGCAGGGCACAGTGGCAAATTCTGTCCCCCTCGAACCAGGTAGAATAACACCAGCTATTGCTGAGAGCACATCTATCCTGACTCTACACCTTTTCCCCATATTAATACTTGCTAGCTTGCAGCTCCAGTATCTGCCAGTATTTTAGCTGAAAGAAAGGAATTCCACTTTTCCTGGAAAACAGGAAGGAAAAAGAAATTCTCTGACAGCCTTGTTTACTTAGAAAAAATGCTGTTATTGACATTCACTCAAGGTCTGGAATGCTAGCATAGATATTCCTATTTTAATGATATTAGTGGGCAAAGTGCTCATGTACTTCAAGAAATTTAATATGTACAATTAACGAGGTTTCAAAGTGAGGAAACAAGATGTGAGTCATTTTTAAAGAAGAGTGGTTTAGGAGCAGAGACCTAAGAAAAGAGAATGTAGAGAGAATGTAGCATAAGATACAAAAGCTAGAAAGTCCTTTCACCATTTTACTTTTTTTTTTCTTTACATTGCATGTTGCCTCAGAAAATTCATCTGTTCCTGGAAGGATATTAACTTTGACCAAGTAATTTTGAACAATTTCATATTGGTAGAACATATTTTTTTTATTATTCTGTTCAAATATATTTTTCGTGATTTATATATTTCCTTGAGGGTTGTCTGGATTTTCAAGATCCCTCTAGAAGGAACAGGGTCATGACCTGTAAACAACTTAATGAAATTCTTCCCGCATCTAACTTTTGTGGGGACAAAGGCTCTTTGTAACCACTGTTTCTTATATTTAAGGTTTTTTAAAAAACCCACTCACACTCCAAAAATGGGCTGTTTTCTACTCATCAGTCAATATCTTTCATTTACAGTCAATGAAAACAGTGAGTTTTTTAGACCAAACGTTTCAGGAAGAAAAGTAGCTCTTCCATTTTCCAAACATTAGTAAGGTACAAACTGCAAGTGAAAAGACTTATTTGCATGCTGAACTCAATCATGTGAATAGGTCTGTTCAGTATGTGCATGCCTGTTAGCAGAATGGAAGCCCAAAAGACCAGTCTTAGTCCCAGTGGAATTAGGAAAGGCTTTACCAATTATTTCAGTAGAAGCAGGATCATGACATTACATATGAATGAGAATTGATGGTTTAGAGACACAATTGTTTTCAGAGCAACTGTTTTGTACACTGCCAATTTGTCCAGCTCCCTAAGGTCTGTTAGTGAGTCCCACAATTCCCGATCTTCTCAGTGAAAGATACATACCTCTCTACTCTTATAAGAAGCTGTGAAATTAGCTATTTAGTGTGGGAAGCAAAGAGTTTTTTTCATAATTCCTAGCAGAAGAATTTTGCTTAATAATTGCTTAAACTGTTAACTCTTAATCTTAAACAAAAGTAAGGCAAGAAACAAAGTGAGGTTAACTTACATCTGACAACTAAAATGCTGTGAACAAGTAGATAATTACACAGTCTGCAGACAACTCCCTCCCCAGATAATTATTTAATATTTAGGAAACAACTATATTTAAAGGACAATTTGTGGATGTAAGAAGAGGTACTATATAATGAAATAGAGCCATCCATTTATTAGAACTCTTAAATTTTTAATAAGAGTTTGAAATAAAATTAATTTAAATCTACAGTGAAAATACTTTAATCACCAAGTTTGCAAAACTCACCAACTTCTTTGCTTAGCTCATTCTCCACCCTCCATTCTCATTTCCTGTCGTGGGTTGCTCTGGATAAGGATTTATTTTTTTATAAGAGGAAGATTGGCTTCTGTTGGAAGTCTCTGGAAGTTTCCCTCCATCCTTTAGAGCAGAGCCAATGAGGGTCAGCTCTGAGGAAAACTTCCTGCTTTTGAACAATTAAGTTACACCCCTGCGTGAAAACATATGTAAGAAGTTGTTACACAGTAAGAAATTGGCAGCCGTGGATTAACAACATCACAACGCAGACATCAAGGTCAGTGCAGGAGGAGAAGAGGAGAAGGAGGGGGAGGGACCCCATGGATCAGGGAGAGGACTTAAAACTATTATTCCCTGAATACATGGTGATGACCATGGTGATTACGAGTTGTCCCCTCGAAGCCCCTGGGATCCATTGGGGTGCAAAGACCCCCCTGTCAGAGCAGGGGGCTGCATGAAAGAAGCTGTTACCTCGTGGGAAGCCCCCAAGGTGGAATGGAGGTCCAGCAAAGATTTGCAGCTGAGACCCACGGAGGGAGAAGCCCTTACTGAGCAGGAGGCACCCAAGGTGGAGCAGAGTCCTGCAGAGATTTGCTGATGTTGGTGCCTTTTCCTTTCTCTAAAGCACAAAAAAAAAAAAAAAAGACTGTAACAAGACCCTGTAATTGTGTAGTCATATTATTTGGACAAAGCTTTCAGACTGTATAAACTATATAGACTCCAAATATTTCTTTCTCCAAAGTAAACCAAATTCTTTTCAAGTGCTCATAGGTTGCTTTGCCATATAGAACCCATTCATTTGATCCCTCAAATCCTTTGCCATCTATGTTATCAGAGCGGTAACAAAGTGATAAGCTACCTAATCATGAATTCAGAGGAAGTCATTCCTTTTGTTTGGAAAATGCTAAAGAGTTGAAGGGCTATGAAAGTGCTCAGGCAAAAAACTGGAGTCCGATTTGCAAGGCTTTTTAAAGAGGACCATTAAGGGAAAATCTGAGAGTTTTCATCCTCATAAAATGTTCACTAGGTGTGTTCTTAATGAATTGGGAGACAGAAATGACTCCTGTAGGTGCAAAATCAGCCATCAGCCTTCTGTCAACTGTTTACATCTTTATGGGGTCATGTCAGGGAAATGCTCTGAAATATTCCTCACTCTTTCACTTTGTTCCCCTCCTTTCCTTTCTTCTGTAGCAAGCATAAAGGAAGCTTCCATTTTTTCTCCTTCCTTATCTGGATGTGCCCTCTTCTGCTTCTAAAGGTATTTCCTCTGTTCCTCCACCCCTGCAGTCTGTGGGTTCACAGTCTGTTTTTCTTGGTGCTGCCAGTATCCTCCACCACCCATGGTGCTTGCTGTCCTCTTCATGTGTCTGCAGGCACATCCCTTCCCTTGGCAGCAGCTCTGGATCCCTCTGTAGGCATGTAGCAGCAAGGCACTGCCACCTGCACAGAGCAGCTTGGACAGTGACAACTATACAGGAAATGGGAAACAATAAAATCAGACTGCTAGGTCTTTGAGGGTTTTGCCTTGGATTAGGAATCAGTTTTCCTACATTTTCTTAAATCCACTCATATTTACTACATAGCTGATGAAAACATATCTGTTTAAATATTTAAACATGATATGGTAGTGGAATGTCCTTTGTGATAAAATATAAAGTTTTTTATATTAAAATTACAAAGTTAAGTCAAAGTCTGACCAGGCTATAAATGTCTCAGTGGACCTTCAGTTTTAGTTAGACCTCCAATCTGAACACAGGTTTATCACTTATGGATACAAACAAGCCTGTGCCCTGTATCTAGATGCTGCATTAAAGTGAAAATCTGTGTTAAGATGTACACGGTGGTGTGCTGCTTTTTTTCTTGAAGGAAACAATAAGAAGCACTTCAGTTTGAGGAAATTTTCTTCCATCCTTTTGGGGGCTGTTGGCAACTACAGAAGCCTGGAAATCTGTATTGATAAATTAAATGTGCTCACTGGAGCTGAAGCCAACTGCCTGGTATGTCCTAAACAGACCACTAAACTTTCTTGGCCTTCACAGTTAAATGGTTGTATTCATGTCCCATATTGAGCAGATCTCTGGCTAGTGCTGGCTCCTGAACTGCACCCAAGCATTGTTTCCAAAAGTGTTCATTATCCTGGGGCAAATCTGTACCATGATTTTCTAAAAAAAGAAGTTTAGAGAATGGAGTTGTAGTCTTGGAAGGATTCTTTGGCAATTTTTACTATATTTGATGCAGCTTTTTATCATTTAACTGTTTGGAGAAAAATCTGGATGCCTCAGAAGTGTTTGTTGCAGACTGATTTATTTCCACTCTGGTGATATAAGGCTCTTCTCAGGACCAGCTTGTTCTGGTCAAATGTGCAGACAGCTGTGCATCTCCCTTTCCATTGTGGCTCCCCTCTACAAGCACTTCAGTTTTCACTCAGACAGAAAGCACATCCCCTGTCAATATCTTTCAAAGAATAATAACCACTCCCTCCTCTTCCATTCTGTACTTCCGCAGATTCAATACATCACAGATGCCAACTACTGCAGCTGGACAGTTTGTTTAAGGTACAACTGCGTACAACTCCTTTGCCATGCCATGGCCTAGACCTGGACTTGTGGCTGACTTTTCATCAGTTATGTCCCTGAGAACTGATTAGGCACATCTGGATAAGGAAGTGTTTGATGAGGAGGTAGGAGAGCAGATAACGCCAGTGATGGACAATTAATGGATAGGGTAAGGGTCAATGACAGCACTGAGGAAACAGCCAGCTGTGTCTCCTCTTTTCCAAACAGGGGATACCATGATTTAACAGCTGTAGAGGGAAAAGAAGATGATTTGTGAGGACTTTAACCACGAACTTCAACAAGTAGGTTTACAGAAATTTCACAGCAGATTTTACGCAGATAAAAGTATCTTGATATCTGACCTAGTTACGAAACACTAGCCTTTGTCAAAACACACAGGTTTTTGGTTTTGTTCTTTTTTTTTCACCTGCTCTGGATTGCTAAGAAATATTGAAAACCATTATCGGTAGGCAAATAACTCTTCTGACTTAATTCAGTCTAGATTCATTTTCAACTATATCTTGTGAGATGCAGAGAAATCCCCAGCTAAAAATTGTTCTTGCTTTCATTCACCTTAAACCTGACAGCCAGATTCACTAATAGAAATAGTAACATTCCTAAAACCTAAGCAAGTGCAGCTACAAAATTTAGACTTCTTCCCTAACGGACTTCATTAAGTTACTCCAGCCAACAAGCTAGTCCTCTGTGTGTCTGAGAGATGATTTCAACTCCTGCAGAGACCTCTGCAACTTCAGGAAATGGGGAGGCAGTCACGCAGTAATCAAGGAGAAAATTATTGTAAAATAGGCTCTTAGAATAAAATTTAGAAGGAGAAACTTAAAAACTTTCACTTCACTATAGAGCTGAGAAAGAGGTGGGGAGGAGATTCCAGTTTTCCAGTTGCAAAACTGACCTAGAAGCACAGTAATACACAGCACTTGCACTGCCCTGTGGAAACTCTGCTATATGGGACAGGCACAGCACTTTTTACTCACTTGCATTCTCCAGATAAGCCAAGGTTGAAGAAGAGAATAAATGCGTACCTGGCAGGAGGCCAGGTCCCTGTGTTCTGGAAAAAGAAACACCATGTAATGTCTGATCAAGAGTTATGCAGTTGCTGAAGATAAGAAGGTTTTCCTCTTAAAAATAATGAAAAATTACTAGAGTCCTAGAAGAAGTGACCTCTCACCTGTCCATCAACAAAGAGACCCCAGTCTGCCATTCTTCTAGTTGCTGCTGCTTTATCCCACAAGTCCTCTCACCGCTACAGCCATCACGCTGTGCTCCAACTCACACTCATTCAGGTGTCCCAGTTCATTCACGCAGACATTGGACGTGTTCCTTTACAGGTGTGCAGTTATAAATCAGGAGCAAGTCTATGAAAATTGGAGGGTTAGCATTAACATATAAGCAACATAAGCAAAACCAAGCCCAAAAAAGAGCAAAAACTTTGGTCAGCTTTTAAAATTTATGCTGAATAACAGATTTATGGAGTAGATTATAATCTATTCAAGGCAGTCTATAATTTTTTTTTCTCCAATATTCTGAGACTGAAGCCTCCAGAGTATGAATATTTGTATGTCTATTATAAGGAAAACTTTTCTTTTTAAACATGAAAAGAAACGTTGTCAACAAAGCAAAAATATATATTTTGAGAAAGTCAGCTCACACATTGAATCTTTAATAATGACAGAGAGGAAAAGGTCAGCTCCTAGAACTATACTCAACACATATCCCAAGCCTACCATAACTAGTATAGCGCTCACATAGGATGACTCTATTTTTTTTTTTTTATTTTTTTTTTTTTTCACTCTTTTCCCAGTGCTTTCAGTGCTTTTTAGGGTTTTTCATTCCAGAGTTTCACTGCTATCTGTCTGTGTGTGTAGATGATACAGGGACTTTCCATATGCTCAGAATAACTTAAATAAACTCTTCAGCTATTTGAAATGTGGGTGTTACTGTTAAAGGGGGGAAAAAAAGAGATGGAGGGGAAATGGCAGATGTTTTTACTCAGCAGTGTGTTCCCATGATTTTAATAAAGATCTTTGATATATAAAAAGTTTTTGCAAGGCTAAATATTTTTCATGTGGTATTCATCTGTAGTTTTGTTGGGTTTTGTCAGAATAAAATTCAGCTAGAAAAAAATATATGATACAGTATTAATATACATGTATGTGTCTTTATGGTTCTATAAAAGTATATGATTCCTTAATATGAAAGTAAAACCAGAGTAGGAATTAAGGAACATTAAAATACTAGAAACTTGAATTATCTGAGTGTGTAAGCAACCATGTTTGCAAATATCCTTACAGACGCCATACGGTTCCAGCAACTAGATCACCCCGCCCAGTCTGAGACAGAAAAGTTAGATTCTACCTAGTACATATTTAACCATTATGTCAGTTCCACTCAAGCCCCACATAATCAGGTGTGCATTTAAATGTGTATCTTGAGAATGATTCTTTTGTACAAGAAGACTGAACACAGTCACAAGATGTGGGGTAGATTCACAGTATATAAACAGTTTACTGGCAATATGTCATTTTCCTGAGCTCTAAATATATACTTAAAAATGGATCCAAGTGCTGGAAATCTGAGCTGTTTTGAACAAGACTCACATAAATCAACAGGCCTTTTCTCCTTTTATTAATTCCTTGAACTTTGTGTCAAGGACAAAGTTCTTGATTTAGTATAACAAATGATCACAGAATACCATCTTTCTTCAGCAAAACATTTAATTTTAAACACATATCAAATGTGCTTTGCCTATGTGAATCCAGCTTAACTTCCAACTGTATAGGGAGGTGTCATCATGACAGCTCTCAACAACCAGGAGTACACAAGACACACTGGAGATCCCTGAGAGCAGAGGGGTGGCCTAAAATGGAGAAGACAAGGTTTCATCTCCAGGCTCCAAGTCTTGCTCTAAAAGGAATCTTTTCTACACCTGGGCAAGTTGTTAGGGGCTTGTCCAGTACTACACCTGTGTTAATATGCTATGTGTGAGGTTCCTTTTTTCATGCATCCTTAACCTCTGCTGCTATCAAAAAATGTAGCTCAGCCCTACCTACCTTGCTATGGCTTCAGGTCCCCAATATTTACTTTGAATCAGTCCTAGAAAATATGTCATTGCACAGTGAGATGGAGAAGGTATTTGACCTTATGGAAAACTGGCCACCTTTCTTTGCTGTGCAAATTTTAAGCTAGGTAAAATCTTAGTGTTTTTTCCATACAGCTGAGTTAACTTCAGGCCAGGCAAAAGGGAATTGTTAAGAACACACAGGCAGAAAAGGGGGAGGTCTGAACTACCCTTTTCAGCCACATCTTCTTCTGTGAAGCCAGCCCCCAGACTTCCAACGCAGTATGATAACACTGGTACAGCATGTGGCTAGAACTGTGTCTGGACCAAAAATTCAGATGTAGACGCCAACTTTGGTGCCTTTTCCTGTCATATTTTCCCAATTCCAATACTAGCATGGGAAGACTGAGCTCAGTTCAGTCTGTACCTGCTAATATACACCTACACATAACTTCTGTGCATCTGTTCTTTGTCTGGTAACTTGGGGAAAACTGTATTACCTTAAATGACAGGGAAACATTTTCAGCAAAAATGCTTTCACAGCTTGTGAGGCTTACAAGCACTGAAGTAAAATGTGTCAGTCAAGCATCTTGGATAGCTATGCCAAAAATATCCATGTAATTCCCAATTAGAAAATTATGAAGATGTTGAGAAAGGAATACTTATATTTTAGTATCCCACTCTGCTCAAAAACTGTGCATATTTTAAGGTGGTTCATCTAGGCATGGGTCTCTCTCTTATTTTCATACAGTGAACCGGCTTTAATCCTTCACCAGAGAATACTGTACTATGTTTGAATACAGACATAGCCTGTGATTTAACATGTGTTTATTTTAAGATTGCTGATGCAATACATGTTGTATAATAAAGAATGATAAGGAAACCTAGTCTGAATAAGACTCCACCACAGAATAAAGACTACATACTACTACTGGTTTTGCTCAGTTTGGGGACTGCTGCAACTAGAACACTGCCAATGGTTATGATTCATGTTGAGAATATTGAACAGACCCTTACTCTCAATCCTTACTAGGGTTTTGAATATTTATTTAAATAATTTAATTTTAAATGGGAGTTTATATTTCTTGAACAAGTCTGTCACTAAAACACCACATTCAATGAAGGGATCAAATGCCTTTTTTTTTTTTTTTTTTCATTTACAAATGTGATATTGTCTCTGTTTAGAGAGGAAAACACATTGAAGTCATTATTGGAACCAGATTTCCCAAGTGTTTTTTAAATAAACTGTATGAGAGACTTTGATCTAGTTAGCTGACTAGTATCACAGTTCCATGCATATGCCCTTCCCAATTCTATTGAAAACTTATTATAATTTCAGATCATGTGTTGTACTGTCAGTGGGTTTGGTTGCTAGAAGTTAAGGCCAGTAGTAAAGGGTCTATATGATAAAAAAAAAATAAAAATCTAGGTTTAACTGAAGTATTTTACACAACTTGAACTCATAAACCCAAGAGGAATGATTTTCCTTCTCTTTTTGTCTAGCCTCTGTATAGAATGATTGTTTAATTTCAGGAAGTGGGGTCAATCGAGTCATCATCCTTTAAACATATAATCATTTTGGGTCCAAGATTCTGTAATCTGTCCTGTGTTTCCAACCCCGAAATTACTGGCTTTAGGCTGTGACTGAGAGGCAATCACCAGCTGAGGGGTGTGTTACCTCTGTGTGCAAGGCATGCTGGTGCAACATTTAGCCTGGTGATTTATCATTTGTGCACAAAATCATGTCATGAAACACCAGACTCCTGAAGACAGTCAGAACAATATCTACCATAATAAAGTACAGTTCCAGTGGGCACCAAATTACATCTTAGATATTTTGTTACTTGTCCTTTATCAAGCAAATGTAAAATTGTAGTGCAGTTACTGACAGACTCTATAATTCAGCTGTCTGCTGCTTTATCACAGCTCTCAGTAGGTCTCTAATGAATATTTCTGTATGCATGTTTCTGACTGATAATCAAAGTAAGAACAAGTCCTAATTGGGTTTTCCAGTGCACGGAAAAGTGCCTATATTACATTGGCAGATATCCCAACCAGTGTTAAATTAAAAGTGCAAACATAACAGACTTTCTTTTAGTTTCTTTTTTTTTTTTTTTTTTGAGTTTTAAATGTGCACAGAGTACAAACAGAGTCTTATGCATAAAGCTACATGGTGCCCTAGAATAAAAGATGGCAATGAAGGGGTGTGCTACACCTAATGCAAGTATATAAACCAGTGACTATGTGTCTGATTCTCCATAGATTCACACCAAAGGCAACTGAAATGTCTTCAGCAAAGTGGTGGAAAATCAGATGAAGGTTTACATCTTTATCAGATGTATAGTGTAATAATTATTAGTTTTTGGAAGCCAGATCTGCACATTAATCTTATTCAGGTAATTTTAATATCATTAAGGATTTAGATCTGACTTGCAATCAAAATACACCTCTTTTTTAAAGGTACACAGCATTGGAGCCAATGGAAGTTACACCAACACACAGACATTAAACCCAGTTAAGCAATTTCCCTATACATGATTTATGAAACTCCCTTTAGTTCACTCTGGAGAGTTAGGTGAGTGACACAAGAAGAATCCATCTTGTATCATCCTATAGATTACCATGAATAAGATATCAGTGTGCAAGAAGGCAAATTATGGTTATGTGTAGCCAGATAGGATACTCCTTCTTAATCAGTAAAAAGGGTTGGGGTCAAGATATGTCTGTGATATTCAGTGACATATATAGAGCAGGTAATGGTTAGCCTTACATATTTTATATATGTTGGTCCAGAACCTGATCTTCGCTGCATAAATTTCAGCTGAATTACTGTATATGGCTTCAGTTGCTTTAACTTGAATTTCTACCTATATAAGAACTTGCAATCCAACTGGTTTAAATTACTAGAATCAAAATAGAAAGATTTTTCTGTTTATTGGAATTACTTTTCAGTAGTTTGTGGAATCTAGTTTGCTCTGAATTAAAAATTATGTGGGAAAAATACTAATCCAAGTGAGTCTGAAGAAGGATCCAGCTGACATAAACAATTGAACAGTGTTATTTCACATGTAGGGATAGAATGATTCTAGGTAAGAATAGAGTCTAATAGGCTTTGCAGGCTTAGAGTCCTAAATTATCCATAGCCATAGTCAGAAAACAAGTAAGTATCACAGAGAACAGAGTTAGATAATGTTATGTAGAGTACAGTTACAATAAAAAGGTAGAGAATATGCAAAGTAACACAGCACAACAGAAACTGTGGAACATTGCAACTGGATCTTTGACATGAGTCACTTCTTTCTTCCAATAATTCCAAAGCACAGTCCACTTCCTATTGTAATTTATTCAATACTCTCAGAGCCTTGTTCCTCATTTTCCTAAAACTCTCTTCATAATGCTTAGACATCAAGGTGGGAAGAAAAGGTAGTTATAAAAGTGGGGGATATCCACAAGTACTAGCGATATTAAAATACCAAGAAGGTACATAAGAAAAGGTGTGGAAGCAGAATAGTTATAGTCTCTTTTTAGAGACACAATTTTGAGCATCTCACTACCTTCCCCCTACCACATTGTCAGTGAGTCATTTTAGTGGGGGCAGAGAGAGGTAATATCAGCTGCATGACTCATGTGCATGTTGCTGGCCTCTGTGAGACTTAAAATGCTTAGTCTGTTTGAGTGTAAGTGAACTCCTGACCTTCTTCAAAGAGAGAACCAGAAATTTCTCATTATATCCTACCATTCTGAACAAGGTGGAATTAATATGCTGAGACAATGAATTAAAAAAGCTGTTTTTCAAGGCTAAATCATGCCTCCAGCAAATTGCAAGAAGAAATAGATACAGAATGAAGAACAGGTACTGTCTTTGACTCAGAACAGAACTGAAAGTTTCATTTCATTCTTAAGACATATTTCCTCTTCCTGTGAATTATCTTTACCGGCCATGACTGCAGGCAAAATACTGGATAAGGTGGAGTATTCATTTGGTACATTTGAGCATTCTTAATTTTATATGCCTGACTTCAGATGAAAGTGTTTTCTTAGAAAGATCGTTTTCTAAATTTCCTAGACATGGGTTAGGTTTCAAACATATTAAAAGTCAGAATGATTATGAAAAGGGACTAAGAAATGTATTAAAGATGTTGCGAATGATAGAAATCTTTAATGTCCTTTCTGCATACATCTTCCTAAATATATTTTAGGTACTAAAACTGAGAGAAGATACTGCAGCTTTAGACTGTTAAACACACTAAGACAACCAATGTTGTTCAAAATGTGCCTTGCCAGCTGCAAGGAGGTGTATAACTTTAGTTGGGAGAGGCCAGAATTCCTCACATCTGCTTTATAAAAGCAGTTCTTGAAGACCAGATATCTAATTATTGTCAAATCCACTATGCAAGTTTAGAATATCTGATCTTATGGTTACAGACAGGTGCACTTAGAATAGAGAAAATGTTTCTAATTCAATTTCATTGATGAGATAATCAGGACTGACTTTCTACTAAAGCCATGTACTCTGTAGCCTTGAACTTTTTTGTCCTTGCCATTAATGGCCATTCATATTCGGTTTTGCAAAGCAAACTGAGAGCCGGTACTGGAATTGAAAGTATGTTACCATTATCTTCAGGAAAAGCAGACTAGGTTGAGCAAGTAAATAAACAATTATATGTAACTAGTAGAAGTGTGTCCTGATAGGAAGCTGAGGAACTTCAAAGCTAGTTCATCCTAATAAAATGAAAACCAGGCCTAATATCTAAGGTCCAGCCAGACACTTCTAAGGTCCAGAAGGTAATTATTAATTTTATGACCTTGTAGAGCAAATACAGTTTGACTGACATGGTTTTGCTCTCCCACAGAAATTTTTCAGGAAAGAGTTGATCACAGATAAATTCATGGGACAATGACTCAAGGAAACTTTAATCTGTATTGCCCCCTAATATTACCTATTTATTTGAAAATACTGCTGCTGTTTAAAGCAGATATAGAGAGACCACAATGGATCTGGGATTTTAATCAAAAACCCACAGTAAGATTAATCTCCCAAACAGTGAAATCACTGAAGCAGTTATTAATTATAAAGATAATAAAATCATATGTTTTGGTGAATTACACTGAAGTTTGATAAGAACTAACTCATTTGTGTGAAATATTCCTAAAGGTTTTGAAGAATTTGTTGGTTGTTATGGATCTAGGGACCACAACACACACAGAAAAAAACCATCTTTATTACCTTTATTATAAATTAAATATCTCTTACTGGTATTATTTATCGAAACCTAGTTCTAGGAGGATCCTTTTGAGAGAGGATTGTTGCTCTTGATATAGTGCACTTGTGAGCCAACTATTTCACATGCTCTCTCCATAGCATGTAACGATTGCTACTCTACCAAACAATCTCTCTCTCTCTCTCTCTCTCTCTCTCTCTCTCTCTATATATATATATATATATATATATATATCTGTAAAGAAAAATAAATGGTTTATAAAATGTATAGATATCCTTTTCCTCCATGGCACTTTGTGCATGAAGCTACCAAATGCTTAGCTGAGAATATTCTGAATAATTCTGAACATTGTGAAGCCACAAAACCAGCCAAGTATTCATTTATTCATCCAAAGCATTCCCATCACCTGAAGGTCATCACCCATTCCCACAGTGAAGATTAATACAAGCCCATCCCTCTCTTATGCTTGTAACCCAGACACTCCTATTCTCATCTGTAATGTTGTTCTTTCTTGCTTGGGATAAGCATGTGGCCAACAATTTAACTGTACTGTGTCAGGGGCGGATTTTACAGCAAGCTGAACCACCCCTCCTTGAGGATATCCTGGGAACAACACATTAATTCATATACCTGTGTTTCTTTCAGAGAAAACAGAAATAGGAAAGTTGTAGGTTCCATCCAAGATATCGAAATTTTCTTAAACAGGTTTGGCAATTTTTCTCTCTCTTTAATAGGAACATTTCCATCAACCATGAAAGCAATAAAGCAGCAGTTGGACCCATGAGAACACAGGAAATGGATAAAAAAGCAGAAAGAAGACAGAAAATGAGTGTGCAGCAGATTCTTGAGACATTTTTTTGCTCTGAGGATTACACCACCAAGTGCTGTCACTGTTCTTTCATCCTGTTTCTAAAGTGCAGGATCAAAAAGCACTCCAAAACTCTAATGCTTTTGTTGAAGTGAAATTTTAACAAAGTTGAAATCCATCCTGACCTGGATAAGGAAATAGGAAGCCCTAAGGAAGAGGGCAATCTGCTTTATTGCAGGATACACAATCTCAGTCTCAAGGCTTCAGTTCACAAATGAATTCAGCTTATCTAAGAAATTTCTCTAGGGTTTCACAGTTTGTTGCCAGGCTGTGGCACCTTTGCTATAGATGGTTCTTACTACTCAATCTGATTTAAACAAACATGTGTTTTTTGACTACACAGCTGTAAAATCATTTCATTTTGCTAGATGTTTTCTTGACTTCTGAGATGTGCCAGCTTTCATTAAATATATATATATAAATATTCTAGCACAAATTGTAAGTTATAAGAGCAAAAATAATTTTGGCTTGTAATAACTGAATCATAAAATTCTTTCAGCCAGGAGTACTTCTCTGTATATTTTATATGTTTTAAAAAACTGAAACCTAGCAAGACAATCTGACCTTGTATGGATTCCATTTCCATCCTTTTTCGATTCTGTTTGTCACTACTGTTGAAAGTACTTCAAAGTGCAACAAAATGAACTGAGTTCAAATGCACCCCATCACATCTTTGAAGCAATAACCAGAGATGTTGAAGTATCAATATTAAGTTGAAACAATGCAGGTGATGTGTTATACCATGGTGTGTTTTTTTTTTTGTAGAGGTGCTAGATAATATCATAAGAATGATTATTTTTATTAATAACATTTTAATTTATAGGCAAATTAGAATAAGTTTATGTAGTCAGCATGACAGGACATATAATATGTAAGGACATCTTTCACTTATAGTCTGATTATTCCATCTTTACCTTTATTGATTTGAACAAGAATACTCAAGCATTAAGAACAATACTTGATATAGGTAAGTTGAATCAATAGGTCAAAGGTAACTATATTAGATGTCTCAGTGAAGCAGAGGAAAATATTTTAAATATTAACAAGGGACTGAGGTCAATCTGTATTATTTCAGCTGGGTTGGAGAGACGGAGTTTAACCCAGCAATTGTATGATTATGTGTAACCTGTGCAGAGACTCACGGAAGGCTTTGCACTTACTCTTTCTGTCAGTATGATATGACTTTAATCCTAGATCTGAAGATGTGTTGTGAGAAGCATGAAAATGCTTTTCTAGCAAACAAACAAGAGAATCAGCATACCAGGGACTGCAGTGTTTTTCATGTTACATGGTTTCAGACAACAGCTAATTTAGGGTTTTAATCTACCTCAATTCCTTCTGCAGTCAGTGGAGAGGAAAAGTGGTTTTGGTCTCTGTTCTGGATTGCTCCACAAAAAGATCTAGCATTCTTTTTTGGTTAGAGAGGAAAATCAAGGTTAAAATTAATGCTGTGAAATGCTCCTAAGGAGGCATTGAAAATAGGGAACTAAAATAACTAACATCAGCAAATATTGAGGTGTACCTATATATATAAACATATATATTAAAATATATAGGTATTATATATGTTTTTACTTTATAATTATTTATTTAATATATTTTACATGTACTATATATATGTATACTTTATAATAATTCCATTAAAACAATCAACAATGACAAAAAAACTCTAACCAAATGTTAGACATTATTACGGTAAAAATAGTGAAACAGAGAGTAAGTCTAGCATACGGCTACAGATACATGTATTTTGTGAATAATTTTTTTCCCTTGACTTAAAATTATATTCATTGACTGTAAAATGTACAGCAAAGAAACAAAAAAGTCAAAATTATGTACTAACTTCTGTATAAGGAAATAGTTAGTGGACTAAGACCTATGAGGAAAAGACCGAAAGGACTGAAAAAAGAATATGACAGGAGAAATATAAAATCATGAGGGGTTTGGAGACATTCAATACAGAATTGTTACTTCACATTTTTCTCAAAGAAGAAAAAAAGCTATGAAAAAATACTTGCATAGATTAAAAGAAGCAATGGCTATTGGAAACTGTCAAATACAAAGACAATATTTTTTTTCCTCAGGAGGTCCCTTAGCTTTAAATCACTGCAAAAACATTGCTACAGCTTTGCCTTGTTCTTAATCTCTTCCCTTGCTTTTGGCCGCTTTCCAAGGCAGGATTTGAGGACATTTACTCTGACCTAACAGGGTTTTTCTGAGTCTAATACTTCAGAATTGCTTTGGGGGGAAGGAATAATTTATCTTAAATTGTTACCATGGATTTCTCTTGAAATTATATCAAGGGCATTCTTAAAACCTCGGCAGGTGCTTTTGTACTATTTCTCTGAATATTATTAAATAGATAATTTTAGGAAGCTTTATTTTCCTGCAGATGTCAATAGCTTCTGTTAAATTCAGTCTTACTGGAGAAAGCTCATTGTGAATTATATTGCTATTCTCTTTAATTTCATGGCATCACATGCTTGGAGCTGTTTGGGTTTCCTGCCAGTTTAACAACATGATTTTCAGTGATTTTCTTTTTCCTTCTTTGTTTTGCAGCCTTGCTTAACTGTGAGACTAATGGATATATTTAACATTGGAATACATTATAATTTATGATCCTAGCTGGCAAGAGAACAATGAGCTTGCATGAGGTGAAAACATTTCAAATCAGAGATTAGCTGCTTTGCTGAAGTTCAAGAGACACAGAGCTCCAGATGCAGCCTGAAGTGATGCTTGGCTTAAATGATGGTGGGGCCAGGAAATCTATGTAATTGGGAATTTCTGTAGGAAAGTACCTGTACTTAGGCATCTGGACAGGCACTTTTCAATGGATTTCTGCTTCTCACATTAAAGTGGTAAAAATATGGATAGTTCTTTTTCTTTGTGGGTGGAAGTAATTTATTGTATTTGCTTTTAATGGCAAATTTACCCATGACTTAAATAGAACTATGAGTATGGATAGTAGACGTGAGATTCATAATGAAAGCTGTGGTTCCTCACAACATAACCAATAAAGCATGAGTCAGTCACCTGAGGCTGCGGAAACAGTAACTGGAGATTGAGTCAGTACAATAAATGGATCTCAAGGCATGGTATGTTTTACTCTAAGACACCTGTACTTGATTGAACACTTTGCAAACTCATCGCCTGTAAAAGAATCCTCAGATGTCTGACTAGCTCTGTTGTATACGCCTACATTACAGGCATAAAATAAGGTGACAATAAATCACCTTTATATAAGGTTATTTAGGGGAATCACCTTAAGGTGTCAAGGGAAACATTACACCCATATTTAAAAAGAATAGAAAGGAAGATCCTGGGAACTACTGACTTGTCAGCCTCACCTCTGTATTTGGGAAGACCATGGAAGAGATACTCCTAGAAGCCATACCAAGGCACATGGAGGATGGAGGTGATTTGAGACAGTCAGCACAGCTTCACCAAACACAAGTCCTGCCTGACCAACCCTGTGACCTTCTATGATGGAGTAACAGTGAACAAGGAAAAGACTACATATGTCATTTATCTGGGCTTCTGTAAAGTCTTTGACACTGTCCCCCATAAATTCCTTCTCTCTGAATTGGATAGGGATGGACTTGGTAGATGAACCATTAGATGGATAAGAATGTTGTTGGACGGTCGCATCTGTAGTAGCAGTCAATGGCTCAGAGTGACAGTGGACATCATTGACAAGTGGTGAACCTCAGGGTCAGTGTTGGGACAAGTGTTAGTTAATATTTTTATTAAAAACATGGATGAAGGTATCTAGTGCACCCTCAGCAAATTTGCAGATGACACCAAGAAGAGTGATGCAGTTGACACACCTGAATGCTTGTCAAGGATGGGAATCTCCTGAGGCTTAACAAGCACAGGTGAAAGGTGCTGCACCTGGGTCAGGGCAACCCTGCGTATCAGTTCATCCCAGAGGATGAACAGATCAAGAGCAGCCCTGCCGAGAAGGATTTGTGAATGTTGCTGGATGTGATCTGGCAATGTGCACTCATAGACCAGAAAAGCAAATGTTTTCTGAGCCGTATCAAAAGCAGCATGGCCAGCAGCTGAAGGAGGGTGAATTTTGCCACTCTACTCTGCTCTCATGAAACCCTACCTGGAGTGCTGCATCCAGTTCTGGGGACCCCAGCACAGCAAGAACATGCACCTGTTGGAGCAAGTGCAGACAAGGGCCGCCAAGATGATCAGAGAGATAAAGCACATCTCCTGTGAAGAAAGGCTGA
Source organism: Margarornis squamiger (assembly GCA_035222235.1). NCBI lineage: Eukaryota > Metazoa > Chordata > Aves > Passeriformes > Furnariidae > Margarornis > Margarornis squamiger. The sequence continues at coordinate 98,721,494 of JAWWTY010000106.1, forward strand.
GAGGATTAGGATTGTTCAGCCTTGAGAAGAGGGCTTTGGAGTCACCTACCTGCAGCCTTCCAGTACCTGAAGGAAGCCCACAAGGAAAATGGAGACAGACTGTTTACAAGTGCATGTAGTGACAGGACAAGGGGTAATGTCTTTGAACTGAAAGGAGGTAGGTTTAGATCAATGTTAAGAAAAAATTCTTTACTGTCAGAGTGGTGAGGCACTGATCAGGTTGCCCAGAGAAGTTTTGAATGCCTCATTGTGGCAGAGAATGTGCAGTATCAGAAATGGGAAAAATCATGTCAGAGATGGGTCTCTGAAGAAAATGAAGAAACCAGCCAAAGTGCCTTAAAAGCTGAAGTTTTACTGTGTTGTAAAATGGATTCCTTGTCTTTTTTACTTAGTCATCCTTCTTCTTCCCAAGACCCCTTGAAACACCCCTTATCTATGTAGCTAAGCACCCAGGAATTCGTCCTTGAAGGAGTCTGTTTAAGTTTCTCTATTGGCCCTTAGTTAACCTTTTCCCATTTTTATCCCTTGATTTCTATTGGTAGTAACTTGGATTCCCCTAAAACCCATATATATACCCCCCACTATGTTGATAAACTCTCTCTCTGCTTCCCCTCCTGTGGTTTCCATGTGGCTCTCTCTGGGGCATCTCAGGGACTGTGAGTGGGGGGAGGGGGGGGGTGAAAGGAGGGAGCATCTCCCATCAGCTGTCTCACCTCACCCCTGGAAGTGTTCAAGGGCAGGCTGAATGGGGCTCTGAGCAACCTGGTCTAATGAGAGGTGTCCCTGCCCATGGCAGGGAGGGATTGGAACAGGATAATCTTTAAGGTCCCTTCCAACCCAAGTCATTCTATGATTCTAAATCCTGCCTCAGGTATCCAAGTTTGCTCCTTGCAATTACTGCATCAATTATTTGCATAAAGATATTTTTGTTGAAGTCAAATGTGCCATTTACATTGTCAAACCTAACAGGTTTTAAAGATGCTTAGAGTCCTGTGATAATTTCAAGGGTGTGATTGTATAATTTATTTATATTTCTTAGAAATAATTCTGAGGTACTTCTTTCACTACAGCAATTAACTATGTTTTAGACCATGGTAAAATTGTTGTAAAATTCTGTTGTAAACACACTTGGATTTCATTAAAAAATATTAAAAGTGATCATCTAAATTCCCAGCCAGTATGACTAGCAGTTCTTTATCTATTTCTTAAACATATACTCACTTTACACCAGTGACTGTGAAGGAAAGCATCTGAGGATGTCATAGTCTCACATACATAGATGTTAAGCTAATATGCAAATTCTTTAACTACATTATGTCTTTTCTGTTTGTACTTACCTTATGACAACACAAATATTTCAAAACCTTTCCAGTGACTTATAGCAATAACTTATTTACAGATAGTTAAAAATAATATATTCTGTGACCTCAGATTTGCTCAGAATTGGCACACTTTCTGTAAAATGTCTGTAAAAAACTTTTTCTTATTAGCACCTTGTAGCCATAACTAGGCACAATTGAATAGTTCAATTTGTAGGCTCCTATGCTTTCTGCGTCTTTCTGCTAGTGTTACAAATTTGTAACGAGAAAATTAATAATTTTCAAATTGGTTCTTTTAGTTCATTTTCATCATGTCACTGTCAGAAATAAGTGGTCTAGAGATAGGAGGGTTGAAACATGATTCTCCCTTGAGTGATTACAGAACTGTTGCTCTCTAAAACCTGCAGATGTGATTGTATTTCAATCAGGATCTCAGAAGAAATTATACACTGTTTCTGTACTGTTTTTTGAGTTTCATAACCATTTTATGAATTCAAGGCAAAATGAAGGTAGACTGGAGTTGGGACGGTATTTTTTGCAAATCATTTTGTGTCAAGTTTGTTTTTTGGGGTTTTTTGGTTGGTTGGTTGGTTTGTCCCAGAGCTGTGGTTTAATGCTGCCTCAAATGTCACAAATGTATGTTTATTATCTTATGTTCAATTACTCTCTTATTTTTCTTGTTGTAAAAGTTAAGGCAGGCAGAATCATTACAACCTTACATGCTGTCGCCTCCCCAGTAGAATTTCCCACTGCAGTAATCTGACAATTCTTTTGATGACTTTATGGTATGATTCAGTGGAATGGCAATACTAAAATGGTGAATAAGATGTAATAAAATGGCTTCAGTCACAAAGGTAAATTTAGCAACAGATGATGATAAGCTTTTGAAATAGGAATTAGAATTATGGCTTTTGCATATCTTCAGTAGCTGTAGCACTTGTCCTTGAGCCATCTGACAGTTAGCTTGAGAAAGGAGAATTCTCCAAACACTCATTGTTTTTTCTGCTCAAAGTAATTTTACCATTTGACCCAAAGCTTAAGGCAAAATTTTATTTCTCACAGCACTGACATCTAAACAGTATCTGTACTACAAGTGGGTATATTATGCAAAAGATTTCTTTAAGTAAATATCTTACCCACTCATTAACTTTCTTCTAGTCCTGAGAAATTATGACAGTTACTTCCACCAGCCAATAGGAAGTAGCTTGTGGTAGAGAATAATTTTTACATACATTTGCAAAAAATTGAGAACCTTTTCTTGGCTCTGGCTGGGATGAATTTCCAGATTAATTGGAAATGCGATGTCCTCATGTAGGTCAAGCAGAAATAATTAATGGTGGAAGAGGCTAGAACGGCCGCAGGCAGACAGCTTCCAGGTCAACCTCAGTCTCAATTCAGCTCTGGGATTAAGTTTTGCTGAATTTAACCATTGTGTCAATGAAACAGACAGTCAACTATCAAAATATCTGCTATGTGTGACTATACACAAACATTTCCATCAGACCATATTTCTACATCAGGACACACAGACATTTAGAAACAGAAGTGTTTTGCATTTAAGTGCAGATTGCAGTAGATTGCAGGTAGTGACATCCCCTCTATCCACTGAGTTCTCTGTGTAGATGAGAGCTTTAACACAGAAAGACACAGACACTGCATTTCATCTGTTGTAACCAAATACAGTTACTATATTGTAAAAATACAGTAAAAACTGTAAAAAGTGGCATAAATTATTAATTGCTGTCATTAATAATCTCTTCATTTCCTTAAACAAGTCCCCATGGTTTCTGGTACAATTTTGAAATGTAGAGTTTTGAAAGTTTTGTCTCCCTAAAGTACTGGGATCCTCCTATGAGATTTGAACATTCAGGGTGGTGACACTTTAATATGCATTATAATCTCAGATACAAGAGGAATAAATTTTGTCTCTCATTAGACCATCTGGTACAATTGAGAAAAGAAGCAAATACTGTCTGATGAGGGGTTTCTGTTGATGTACTTCTATCCCTACCTATTTGATGAAGTGAAAATTATATAGTACATGATAGTATCTAATATAGGAATTATGCCAGATGAAGGGCTTATGACTTCCTAACGATTTCTTTAGTGCTTGTGAAGTACAAAAAGGATAGGGGGAAAATATCTTTACTGAGTCCACCTTGAAAGCTAATATTTCTCACACCACAGTTAAATGGACTGCAAATATGCACAGGTGTGTAACACATGAATAGAATTGACTGAGCTAGTGAAGGGTGTGACGGGAGTATTGTAATCATGTTACTGTTAGCCCAAGCTAAGGAATGTCAACAGTATACAAGATATTGCAGAGGCTGCAAGTTAATAAAGAGCTACAAAGTGGCCTTCCATAAAAAAAAAAAAAAAAAAAAAAAAAGCTACTTTATCTTTTCTTACCACTACCCCCCCCCGCCCCCCTTGTTGCTGTGTTGTTATTAATTTGCATATTGACTGGATCAATTAACTACTAAATTATTTTTATCTATTGACAGTAGAAGCAATAACTTTAATATCAAAAAGACAGGCTACTCAGAAATTATTCTTTTTCTTGAGAGCATTTTTTTAAAATGAGCTCTTTTCATCTTAACCAGAAATGTATATTGAAATGGATGAACAGTCTGTTTAAAATTAGCAGTGTGCCCCAGCCCAAAATAAGGATTAGCAGAATTAAACTTCAGTGTAATGATATGTGATTATACACATGGTTAGTGCCAAATGGAATGGTTTCCATGTTGAAAGTAGCTTTTTATTTTAAATCTGAATTTAACCTTTGTAGAGATCTCAACTTCTGTTCTCTTTGAAACTGCAGATGTGATATAATTAGTGAATGGAAATTAGTGAATTAGAAACTTCCCTGATACATTTAAAATTAATATAAAGCACATTTTCAGAAGTTTGATTTCAGAATAAAATGAACAATGATTATGAAACAACGTGTTGCCATTTTAAACAATATTTTTCAAAATAATTTAGTCAGGTTTCTTTCAGCATTTCACTGAAATAAGAAGAAAAATTATTTGTATGAAAAGAAGGGATTTTCGGATCCAGTTTTTGTCTGATGTAGAACGTTGTATACAAAGCTACTTAGTAAGTTTGTATTTTAGAACAATTTGGTTTTATCAGTTAGATATTTTTCTTTAAATAATTTTAATAATCTCTTTATGAGATATAAACCAGAGTCCATTTAAGTAAATGCAAATACTGGCTTCTCTTTAAAGGTCTTACATCGTTCCCTCCCTATTTTGACCTGCTTGTCCTTCAAAATATGAGAACTGATTATATACTTAGAATACCAGAAAGGAATGTGGAAGAATTGCATTTCTTCTCCATTTTGCCCATGGTGCTTATGTGATCATAGGCATTTCCCTTATTCTCTTTGTGTATTAAATTTTTGCCCCGAAAACCCAAACAGCATGTGGTCTTTCACCCCCTCATCTGTCTGTTTCTGCCTACCTGAGGTAGAAGCACTTTCTGAAGTTTTGGAGAAAAGGAACAGTGGCTAGTCACATTTTGTACAGTTGAGTAGAATAGTCCATAGAAAGACAAAAATAAAGCTATAAGGGATCATCTACTCTGCATACATCACTCATTTAAGATCACTGAGAATTTGACAGCTCTAGTTATGCTTTTGACAGACAACTGAATTTTAAGCATACTTATAGAAGAAAGGATGCTCTCTTATTCTACCATCCTCCAAAAAAACAACCTCTGCACCAAAGAGTAAGCAAAGGAAAAGCTTTTTCTTTACCCATAGACAAACAATAAAAACTATAATATAATAGGTTAACAACAATGGGTTTATTTATTTATTTCATGGATAAGGAGTATGTTGAATAAGTCAATCAAACCATTGCTGCACAAACACTATGCAGTAAGAGCTCATTAAGTCTTCTTTCCACTGTTGAATGCAACTTGAGGAATCTTTTTTTTTTTTTTTAATTATTATTATCAAAAAATAATCACAAAGCTTGAATTAGTAGTAACAAAAACAAACAAAAAAATCCTCTTTTTTGTCCCAAGAATTCACTCAATTGCCAACACTTTTAACAATCAGAGATTAAGATTTTTTTTCAATTTTCCCACTTCCTTGGGGGCATTAACTGACAACATACACAGCAGCTCATAGTTGAAGCTTAAATTTTAACTCTAGGTAGGGGCCTCCAGACACTGTTATAAGTAACAAAATATATAGCAATTAGTAATACTGCTGGGCATTCTCTGCTTCAACTTTTCCTTCTGTTTTTCAGTATTTGGTGAAAATCTGTTTAGTAGTCTTTCATTTGTGATAGATTCCTCTAATTTTGTGTGCCCAGATCCTGTTAACTCTGTTTATGTTTAGCCTACCCAAACGTTTCTCTTCTATGAAAAGAGAATTCTTTTGTTCTGAATAGCTGACAATGTTTTGACTCTTGGATGAAAATCTCTGGTGGACTGCTTGTATCTTGAGGGGAAAAATCTCTTTTCTTAGCACTTGTAGAGACTAGTTTAAAGTCAGCATTAAATTAATACACTCCTTTGCTACTTTACTCTTGCTTCTTCATTGTGAAAGAAGCACCAATTTAGTTGACAAAGAATCTAAATATGGTTCCTTCTTTGATTTATACCTACTACCTGACAACAATTTTTATTCAATATCAATCATCATTCACTCAATTTCTAAACTATCCTGCACTTGTCTTTTAAAATTGGCTGCTGATGAAATAGGCCACTTCCTCTGATGGGATCCCACCACCCCTTTCTGTGTATTCCCTCTCACCTCAAGAAGTTACATTTTTGCTACTGCTGTAGCCCACATGCTGTGAATAAACCTCAAGTACACATCTGACCAGATTATCAGTGTTGCACTTTGAGGTCAAAGCTTGAATTGTACAAGAAGTGTAATTTGGTGCAGAATGCTGTCAAGATGTGGCCCATGTTGGCTTCATTTGTGTTGATTGCTCCACGCTAATTAGATAGAGTTTGAGGCATTTCCTCGGTGCTTGCAAGAGCAGATTTGGACTGAGAGTGGGTGAACCTAGAGAAGAATGAAAAAGTGCTGAACATCCCAAATCACCTGCGAATAAAAACAATGCAATAAATTGAAACAGATTCCATCAGAGACAACAGGTTCAGTCTTGGATTTGTCTTAATGTACTCTGTTCAGAAACAGAGCTGGTACTGTTCTGAGACGAAGATTTCTCCAATTAAGGATCTAACAGCTGTGTTAAACTGGTTCAGTTATGAGTAAAGCATCTTGTAAGTTCCCCCCAGAACAAAAGTTTAAAGTGAATCATCTTCTGGGCAGAACATCCTGCTAAAACATGCTTGAAGTAAGGAATAAATAAGCAAAATCTTGACTTCAAAAAGCTGAAAGTAAGGGTTAACAGAGGACAGATAAATGGTGCCTTTGTAGATATGATACTTCCCCCTTATACGTTGGAACTAACTGACAGCTGTGTGTTGGAGTTTCAAGATTCTTCCTTTTTTTTTTTTTTTTTTTTTTTTTTTTTTTTATTAATTTTTTTTGTTTTAAAAAGGAAAAAAATAATTGAGTTGGCTCTGATCCCATTGCCACAAGGTGTCTGGAGCCTGGCCATCTGTCACAGCTGCTGCTCTCTGCTGCTGCCACTCTAACTGACAATGAACCCAGCACCCCGCAATAATGGGGGCTGCGCTGCTGGGGCAGGTAATGCACCCATTTAGCATCCAGCAGTCCCCATCTGTGCAGCAGCTTCACCTCCCTCCCTGGGCCTGGGAGCACAGTGGCCCAGCTGCTGGTTTCCCAAGTGGGCAGCAGGGATGGCCTCAGCCGAGAAGAGTTAGGAAGGCTTAAGGGAAACCATGACCAGGTTGAAATTCAAAACCTCCCCAAACTCACTGGAAGAGTTTAATACTGCTGCCAAGGCACAGACACATCTGCCATTCAGCCTCTGTTTTTATATTAAAGTAAAATGGAAAAAACCCCTTTCCAATATTGAGCAGTTTATGGACTGTCCTAGTCAGGGTTTCATTGTTAAATTACCTCTCAACAATATCTTAAATTGACTGGACTGGGTTTTTTCTCCATCACAAGCACTTCAGACACCAAAAGCTTTGGCACACAGTGCGCATAATTCAGTCACTGAGACGACATCTTTGCAGAAAGACTTTTGTCAAGGGTTAAGCCATTTTGGGGAAGCAAAGCCAAACCTTCACCACCATTCTTAACTGCAAGGTGTTGGAAAGCTCAGCCCTTTGCTTGTGCCATAGGCATAACCTTGGCCCCAGAATGTTCCATCCAGGTATTTCTCTGTCCTCTGCAGGCACTAGTCTGCTCATTATGAATGGGTGATTTACAAGTTACTGTTATTTGACTGTATTTTGGGATCTGCTGCCTTCTTAAGTGGAAGTAACTCAGGTTTCCACAGCAGGTGAATGTGTGATATAAAATAAAGGTCTATTCTTGCTTTTAAAATTTACAGTCCTTTGGGCCTCATCCAGAACATAATGAAGTAGAAAAAATAAGTGATTTTACTCCAGAGAGATTAAGTCTAAGATCAACAGGTAGTTTAGGGCTTAAGGCAACATTTGGGGCTAAATTTCTTTTCTTTCTGCAATTCCTTCACAATCCTGTATGAATGAAGATACACATAGATGTCAGGACTGCGCCTAGTGATTCTGGTTAGTCTAGAAGGCTTGATGACATTGGCTGCTTCAGAGAAAGTTACTTTTGTTTTAAAAAGTACAATTTCAAGTTGTAGTGATTTCTAATTCCAGGTAAGTGCTTCCAGACCTGGCCAGGCCAACTGACCAGTTGGCCCAGCAGCCTGTTTCTGATGGGAGCTCTGTCTTGTGCTGCAATGCAGCTCCTGTTATCTGCATGACTTCAGGTCTTTTCAAATCTTGCTTTAGTAAGATTTGGATGCTACAAAAATTGTTTGTTTAGTGTTTTTTCATAATTATTAATTAAAATGTGACATTTTTTGTTTTACTGTCTTACATTTTTTCCTTCTCCCCCAGAATAGAAGCTCAAAATTCTTTCAGTTCCCTTTGCAAAATTAAGGTTTGTAGAGAATTTGACCTGTGTAATTTTTAATATTATTGGTAGGTTTGTTACTGTGAAAATTCGAGCTAGTGCAAAACTGATTTACCAACTCTTGTCTTCAGAAGTGTGATTTTTTTTTCTTTATTTTTTGACAGAGTGGTGTGGAGTGATGTTCCACTAACACTAAGTAAATTACTCCAACAGCAGCTTGCAGCAGAGAAATACAGTGTAATGGTTTTCAATGTTTTCAATCCCTTAACCACGTATCAGCAAAACTTCACCTGAAAAATTACCGAAACTGTGAGCTGAGTGGGAATTGCTAAAATGAAAAACACATTACACCTAAGTTCTTAAGTAGTTGGAAATGCAATTACTGTACACTTGTCCCTTAACTTCAAGAAAAGACATTTAAGACTTGATGCAAAATAAAGACAGGAAATATTCCTTATAGAATATAAAAATAATCAAAATTCACATGACTAGAAAATGATGCTGATGTGTGAATTTTTCCTTTTCTATGGAGAGAAACAGAGCATATACACCTCTACCCACATGCACAAGAAAGGTCAGAAGGTTCTTTCTGATCCTGACACGAAGAGCTTCAAACATTTTGTTAGGTCTCTATCTAGTCAGTTTTTTACAGCATAGTTTTTGACCTACAGATATCCATGGACTTATACATCATAGTTTTTCAATGAATAAGTTATAAAGCAGTATATTCTGCAATAATTTAAGCAAATATATTGCATGTTACAAAATAATTCAGCAAGAAAAGTAAAACACTAAACTTCTGTTTCTAGTACTTTGGTCAGCTTCATTTTGATTGTTGTTATTTTATTAACCTGGTTTATAGCATGTTTTCAAAAGCACTGAACCTAACTGATTCATGGAAAGTGTTGCTTGTCACTTCTCAGCAGAAAGAATGAATGAACAAATGCAATGTGTAATCACCTGCATTGGCTTGCAAGGTTGTCTTAAGTTCTAAATGTTTGTGAGAATGGAGTTGAGATTTGTTTCTCAATTTTACTTCAGTGTGTTTGAAACCAGGACACATGAAGAGGGAAGAGCAGAAGGGTCTTGCTTCTCTCTGTGAACTGGGAGCAGCCTTGTGTTCCAGCCAGGCTGCAAGCTGCAGAGCCTGTGTGGGCATGTCTCCTCCTCAGCTGCATGCATAGGGCACACAGTTACACATATTTCCTTAAAGTTATGAGCTAGACTTTAGATTTATATGACACTGACTTTAACTGCCCAGCATCCCAAAGTTCAGAGCTGTATTTTCTAATGCACCTCCTATGGATTACTTGTGAATAGAATCCCAACACTGGACCCAGTTATTCAAAGTAAAAAGCTTGGCCATAGTCCAGCACCTAAAAAGAGAGAGATTGAGGCAGAACTCCTCTCAGATTCCAAAGGTGTTACTCCAGACTTATATGACTGTAACCAAAAGCAGAAGGAAGTTCATTGTCTATTATGTCAAAGACGTAAGATCTTTCAGACAATGGGCTATAGATACCAGACAAAATGCAGTCATATATTTTGCATCCTATTCATTGAAACTCTGCTTGGAAAACTGTAATTTTAAATGCCGTGCTCACATATCATGAGGGAAGCTTGGAAAATCTAAAAAAGAGTCCATGGGAAAGCTTTATATCAATTTTCACACAAAAACTCTGTCCAGAGGTTGAGATAAGCAATCCACAGATACATCCAGGACTCTAACACTGTTTCTAGACCAATTTTAACTGTCAAATAAAGTAGTCTCACTGTTCTCTTTATATATATATATATTCTATGTGCAAAAATGAAACATATCTCTTGTAGCTGGAGTGACAACTTCATGCATCTTAACAAGTTGTCCTATAACAAAGGAAGAACATCTCTGTATTCATGGTAAGGAACTTTATGTTTTGGTTTGAGATATATGACATTTTACAGCTGACAATATGCATTCTCTGAGGGTGAAGTACAGCTTCTGCAAAGTCTTTGTCTTGATATACTATACCTTTTGAATATTAGGTTTTTCAAGGTAGACTGTTAGAGTTTTGTGCTCCTTTCAATATTTCTTTGATTACAACAGTCTTTTCAGTTTAGGAATTTAAGTTTTGGATTTCTAAGAAAGGAAGAGGTGTGGGGGTGTGGGGGAGGGGATTCTGTGTGCTCCCTGAGACACTTGAGTTACTATACCTTTCTATCCTAGTTTACAAAAGCAATTTTTCAGCTCACATGATTTACAGAACATATTTCACGATGAAACCTGAAGTTTCATTAGCATATCATTACTTCTCTTCTAGGTCATTATTGAAGATAAGCAATATCACTGAATCTAACACAGAGTCTTGCTGTATCATCATAACATGTACAACCTGGTTGATTACCAAGCATTGTTACTCTTCTTTTTTGCATCTTTCCAAGCTACACAGATTGTTTACATGTCAATTACATAGATTTCTCTAGAACTCTGAGAAGAAAGAAAATGGAACCAAGACACCTAACTGAGTGTCATGAAACAGGCAGTCCTTCAGCCATGGCTGCCAGGGGCTTGTACATCTTCTGGACAGTGTCTGAAGAGAATGGTCAGGAACAAGAAAAGGCAAGTATTGGATGAGCCATGTGTTCCAGCCCCCATAAGCAATTTCTCATAGGGACTGTCCTCAAGAAACACTAGGATGACATTTCCAACAGTTACTCAGGTATTTAACAATGCAAGTCTTATTAAAGTTTGCAGAACCTTTACTCCTGATAAACAGTAAACACTTGTAAAATCCTTGTCATTTGAAGGCTGAGCAGACTGAACTCTGTCACAATATTTTCCTTCTTGACACATACTTTTTACTATTGATAAATGTCAAGATGGCAATATTCTTTCTCTATAAAGCAGTTGTAAAGTTGACTGCCTCAGGACAGCTCCTTCTGCTGAAGTCACAGAGCTTTGAAGAACTGTCTGCAAAACATCTTTAAGGTACTCAGCTACTGCAACTTGCAAACTCATTCTGTCTGAACTAAAAAAAAAAATCCCATACATTCTGTTCTAGAAAATACAGCTGCTAAAAATGTAGAAATTACCTTCAGCATTAACCAAAAGCTTCGTATAGTTTCTCTGGCAGTAAAAGGGACTAAGCTGCTCCTAACCTGAAAGTGGAGGAGGAATATAAGGAAAGGGCTATAATAAGTGAGGCCCCAAGCACAAGTAATAAATCCTTCAATCAGATTTATTGTTCTGGTTGAAGAGGTGACCCTAGTATGGGCTGTGAGACTTTCAACTCCAAGATTCAGCAGCACTCAGGCTTGCTAACAGTATCCACCACCTGCTGCACTTTGGCTTTCAGCTCAGTGACAGCTGTGGAAGTCAATTCAGACAAAAAAAACTGAGGGAAAGTACACTTTTGTGATGGTTCAAAGATAGCTAAGAGACAATCAAAGGCATACACCAGTATTAAAGAGAATAAATTGTCATAGAATTTCCTGAGTTGAAAAGGATGCACAAGAATCATGGACTCCAGCTCCTGGCCCTGCATGAGACACCTCAAGTATCACACCGTGTGCCTAAAAGCATTGTCCACCTGCTTCTTGAACTCTGTCAGGCTTGGTGTTGTGACCACTTCCCTGAGGAGCCTGACCACACTCTGGGTGAAGAGTCTTTTCCTAATATTCAACCTAAACCTCCCCTGATATAGCAGGTTATGCCCTCAGGTCCTGCCCAATGATATGATTCTGACTGATGCAGACTTCTGCTCTTGGGCTTACACTGGACCATGCAAATCTCCTTGAGCACTTGCAATTTGACCCCTAATACTTAATACTGCTACAGATACTTATCCAACTGAACAAGAAACCTGTCTGGGCAATGGCCACTGACAAAATTTAAAATGTTAGTTTTTGGTTGATAGGCATCGATACCTAAGCTCCCTGTACATGTAGTGAGATGTACTATTTTTCTAAAAGGAGAGCTCAGCTAGTCAGCTGAAGAAATGCTGAGAAAAACCTTGGTGTCTGGATCCCACCTCACTAGGGTCAGGTGATGGCTAAGTGGCGTTATGATAGTTAAGAAATATTTTACCATTCTAAAGTTAGAGCTTTTGAGGAAAAAGTAATAGTTAGGTAGGTAAATCTCATTTTTCTTCTAGCTCTTTTTTTAAAGTCTTCAGACTGACTCCTGAAGTCTGTGTTCTGTCTTATATGTATTTGCACTGCAAAATAAATGGAGACTGTTTAACATTCCCTTCTAAAAATATCTGTGTGCATGTTCGGCACCATTAACAATAGAGGTGTACACTGGGCAGGAGAGACCCTGACCCCAGGAAATTATTGCCTAGCTGCTGTAATGGCAATTGCTTATCTCTTATTTAAATAATCAAGTTAAACACCAAACAAATCTCCTAAACTCTGTTTTTTGTTAAGCTCAAAGAGATCGAGGGGAGACTGAAACACAAATCCTACAGAGAAATGATTACAAAAAGTTCCCCAAACCCTTCTTCAATATCCTGCTGGTAGCTACATAATCCTTCCAAAAAAGATTTATATTTTTAAAAACAACAAACTAATTACAAACATGAGATATCCCTGTTCTCTAAATACCAACTGAAAGGCTAGATTGCTATCTATGTAAGATTAGCTGGAAATTTAGTGTCATTTATTGTGAGCAAGAAATTAGTTTAGGATAAAAACACTTCCATTTTGAAACAGCAGGATGAAATCAGAATCTGCCTGTTAATTAACCACCAGAGTTTCATAGCAAATATTTTACTATTATCTTAGTTTTGACCTTCTAGTAACTAAATTGGTTTTATCTGCATCTGAGTGACTGTGAAATACATATCACTGGTGTACCACCAGATTTCATTCACTAGTGAATTTAGCACATTCTTAATCTCATATTTTTCTAAGACTCCACAAATATTAAAAAAAAAAAAAAAATATTTCATGTTATTTGGTTTCTAAGACCAATAAAACAGCTAAGCAGTACTAATAGTATCAGTAAAGTCAGCTGTTAGTACAGGTTTTCTTTTTATTAAAACAGTCATAGGATAAAATCTGTATATTGAGTAACCATGTGTGTGAGATACTGATCAAGTGACAATAAAGTTCTCACAGTAGGGTAATTAGGGCTTTGAATGTGATCTGAATGGGGTAAGTTGACACCAACTTACAATCTGATGGTCAAAGAGGTATTATGGTATCTCCTTTACAAAGAATTAAGTAACTCTCCAATGTTTGTGTTCCCAGCTGAAAGAAGCCCCATAAAGAGGAATAAACAAATTCTTGACACCTTGAGACTCTTTTTTCATTCAATGAAATCAAGGCTAATTATCCCCTCAGTTTTATATTTTGTAATGATATTGTTAATGCATTTTGAAAATACAAAATCAATTTTACAATCAAAACTGGAGGAATACAGTACGTAAATGAAGGACTTTTTAATGGCTGCTATGCCATCCTTGATCTTCAAAGTTCCTGAACCTTCTCTTAATCTGCTATAGACTTCTGGTGCACAGAAAGTTTTTAAGCTAGTTGCTATATGTCTAGTGCCAAGGAGAATAGGTGGGAAGAAGAAGCCTGTAGAATCCTGGCTTTAGTGTGTGGCTTTAGTGTGATCAGATCTGCCTGCATATTAAATGTGCTACTGTAATTTTTCCTAGTGATCAGGATGTGTGACATAACAGTGCTGCAGCAGGCATCTAACAGAAGGGGAAAAACAAACATAGACTTAGAGGTAAAGTGAGTATTTAAACAAAGCAGCAAAAGTATGAAAGACCCACATAGGTCAATCTACTGTCCCTAATTCTCACACTGGGAATAAGACTAGCTCTCAAAAATCCCAAAAAGTAATCCATACAGCCCCAATGCCCATGGCTACTCAATAATGTACAACCCCAACCTCACTGTCTGCCTCCTGATGTTGCCTACACATGTGATTTAAAACTAATAAAGAATTGTAAAAGTAGGTTCAAAGAGGAAGAGGGAGGTTCATATGTTATATTAATAGCAAATATATTAATTTTGATTAAATTTATGTGAATGGAGTTGAAGGAAAGAAACAGGTGAAAAGTATTCTGAAATTATGGGTTTTTTTTCAACAAAATCTGCCAGAAAATTAGGAAAAGAGCTGGAAGAAGATAAAAATAAGATGTTGAAATTTTGTCATGAATACTCCAATTTCAGTAAGAGATGAGCTGGTTGTGAGAAAATATTGAGGAGCCAGAAGAATTTGCGGATACTAAGCAAAATATGAGAACCACTAGAGTGAATGATGTAAGAACTTACTGTCTGTAAGAATCCCTTGTAAACAAAAGAATAAGCCAGTATCACCATAGGGGAAGTGGGAATGAAGAGAAGAGAGGGAAGAAGACTTGATGAATGGGATCTTAAGAAGGAAAAAAATGAAAAAGTATTTACTCCACAAAGAGCTAGTTAAGAGGAGCTGGGGAGTGAACTCCGGAGACAGACTGTAGACAATCATAATGGAAAGGTCTGTTTTACAGGCAGATAATAAGGAACTTCTTACTTTTAGAAAGGCAAATTCCATATATTATATAGATTAGAATCAAGGGTAAAAAGGAATGAGGATGGAGTTTGAGATCATCCTGTGTGTCCTCAGGCAGAGAGGACAGAGGACAAGGAAATATGGGTGAAGTGCAGCAATGACAAAGATCCCAATATGAACAGAAAAAGGAAGAGGTTGATAAAGTATCAGGATTGAGGAAAAAAAAAAGAAGGACACTTGAATTGAGAAATAAGGTGGGCTTGAGCTGAGCCATTTGGGAATGGTAGTGGGAACAGAATAAGATGTGGTAAAGAGATGAAGTAGTAAAGAGAAGTGAATAACAAAAGTACAGACAGGCTGCTCATGAGCCTGTCAGTGGTACTTTTTGAGATGCCAGAAAGAGATCTAAGACTCAGCAAAGGAAAACCAGAAATTGTAAAGAGGTTAGGAGAGGACAAAAATTAAACCCGAAGAGCTACTGTGAGTGCCAGAAGAGAAGACATTATGCAAGTTGTATTCATAAAGAGTATCAAAGTTCAGGAAGAGTAGATGAAGAGTGGGAATAAGTGGTACCTGCAAAGCTAGGAAATAAAGCAGGGAAAGGAATAGCAAGGTGAATCAAAAGACCCATAGTGTCCAATGAAGTTTAGGGAAGAGCTCTGGGCAATGGCATCTGAGGAACTAGAATATTGGGTGGGTAGGAGTTAAGTTTAGAACACGGTAAAGTCAGAATGATTGACAAACTGAAAAACAAGCTTGGCAAGAATAGAGAAGCAGAGCATGAGAGCACCAGGTTTAGGACAAGACAAAGGAAACTCTATTATGGAAAAAAAAAAAAACAAAAAACAGAGTACATAACAAACAAGGTCATAATATGGATCAGGAAGTGGGAAAACTAAAAAGCATATGTTTTTCTGGGGACGTAAATTTTGTAAAATATGGTTTAATTTTAAGAATTCCATTTAAACTGAGAAGTTCTGCTGCATGTAGATGTCCTTACCTGTCCTCATGCTCCTCAGACTTCCCAGAAATCTTTTCTCTTTTTTTGGAGAACCAGTACTGCTGCCCCAGATACCTTTAATGTATGTAGTCATCCAATAGTGCCTTTCACCTAACTTGGCATAATGCATATTTGAAAACCTGGCACAAAAGAGCCAGCTTGAAATGATGTTGTAGTGCACAAAAATTAGTTCTCCTGCCCTTTAGCTGCTGAACAAGAAAATTGATTTTTGTGCATTATGCAATGAATTTAAATGGTATATTTGAGACAGCTTCGCAAACATAGGACTTTGTAAACAGAGAGACTGGAGGGAATCAAACATAAGCAAAAGCAATAGAAACTATTCTGGCAACCTATTAAATCATTTTTTACTGAGTCTTGCCCATCATGCTGTTGGACTAATGCACAGACTTGTCTTTGTGTTTTATGTGTTCATTAGAAACTCTGGTTCAAAATGCAACTGGTCACTGCTACAGCTTCCATTATCCGTGATGGCTTTTAAAGGTGCTTCTGGTTACAGTACTTAGGTTGTGTATATATAGTGAGTGCTTTTGAAAAGGCAAATTCCTGTGCTGTCATCCAAGCAATCAAAACACTCTTTGTTTGAAGAGTGGAGGAGAATGGAGGCAAGAAGAGAGGAGAGGAGAGGAAAGGGGGAGATGTTTGGAGAACAGGCGGTTGCCACTCATTGGTGTGGCCGCTGCTTTCCAGTCCCTTCCTGGCTGCCCCTCAAGCTGTGTGTTAAAATCCAGTGTTCAAGGTAAGGTAACAAACCCAAAGAATGTGGACCCAGCCCTGGCGCTAATGTGTTTCCTGGCCAGCACATCTCCTCCTCGCTCTGCTGCCTGCACAAAGCCCCAGCGACTGCTTGCAGGGAGTGGTGGGACAAAAGCGCTGGTGCCACACCATCGGGGATGACAAATTAAACACTAATGTGTTTGCTAGAGGCTTAGTTGCTGGGCTGGGGTGGCAGATAGGGTAAGCCCTCTGCTCTGTGACCTTTGCTTCTCTTACTGGGGATGGATGCAAAGAGGTTAAAGAACAAATACTTTGCTTTTGATCAGCAGTGCGATACTGTGCTCCAACCCAGACACCTGAGGGGAAGAGAAAACTCTTCAAGCGTTCTACCCTCTCCATGGTAATATGCTGAATGCTTCTGCAGCACAAGCATTATTTTTTAAATGGGATTAAGATCCTCTGCCACCAGGAGCAGCCTCTTTCACTGTATGGCTTTACGTCTCACAAAGATCAGTCTATCTGAAGTCAGAGTAGATTTTATTCTCTGAAAATAAACAAGAAATTATGTATTTGTTAGCAATTTCTCTGACTGAATTATTCTCCTACAAACACCAGCTTTTCTCTCACTAAGCAAAGCAAATAAGCTATTAATTCTCTGTTTTTCCTCGGGGTATGTGCATGAACAGCAGTTGTAGAAGCTCATCAAGCTGCTGTTTGTTCCTGACAGAACCAGAATCTCTGATGAGTATTTCATTATTTTCATCCAAAAAGAGGGGGAAAAAGGATAATTCCCAGCATGGTTTACACTCCTCTAAAGGCCACTGTTAGAATGCTCCTGTTGCAGGTTTGTCTAGTTCCTCTCTTCTCTATTATAACATTTCTGAAGTCTGGTACCAAATGCTGTGGAGAAGACAGCCAGGTGGCTGGTGTAGAGCCTGATGTCCCCACTTTATGCACTGTTCTGGAGCACTACAGTGAAGTGTATCAAATGCCTCAGCTAGAACAAATCTCTTACCACCTGAAGACAGGACCCCATCACCAAGAACAGATCAGTTGCTCTCAGTGTGATTGATGAAGTTGAGATGGAAGTAAAAAAAGGAGAATTATGCTAGCTCAGAATTTTATTTTTGGTAATGAAAGTGATCTATTGCCGTTTAACTAGTAATTCCAACAATATCAACACAGAAGACAGGGTAAAAAATGTTGGTTACAACATTGTTTATGTAACCAAATTTCAAGATGAAACTAATTGCATGTAGTTTGCAAAATATTGGCGGTTCATCATCTTTTATTTGTGGAATTCAATAAAATTTGAGACCCTAATATACCTTTCACTAGAAAGCAAACCTGTAAGCTATTCCCCATATCATCAAACCCATCACCCATACGGCAGTAGATGGCTTGAAGGAACACCTCATTTCCTAGTGATGAGCCCTGTGATCCCTTGTAGATGGTGCATGTACCTCAGCAATTGTTTTACAGAGAAGGCCCATTTGTTTCAGTGGCACATCAGGTCAAGCCAAGAAGAGCAGCAAGTAAGTGGCAAAGAGAGAATTCACCACCTACATTTTGGCTATGACATTTTAGATATAGTATTTATTTTTATAAGCCCCTGGGGAAACAACTCACCCAGATGCACAGTATCTGCATAATCACTCAATTTTAGAGAGATTAAATATTCATATTGGCTTCTTGAGTTGTGGTAGTGTCCCCGTGGGGTTCTGAGGATCCAAGAAGAGCTTTGCCACAGCATAATGATTGCTGTCTGTTTTTCAGACTATGGGAGTTATTCTCTCCCCATCACAGCCTATTTAAAGGCAAGTTCTTCTTGCGAACTACTCCTGGGAATGTTTTTTTCCCCCATATAACGAGGCAAGATATGGATCCTACAATACAAGGTAGTTCAAAGATAACCAGACCTTCATGAAGGCTTTTGGTACACCTGTACACTGAGATTTATTATCTGTCTATTTAGTTTACACCCATCTAGAACATAACTAGCTCAGATGAGGCTGAGGTGAATAACAGGTCAAGATCATGGATACAATTGTGCTAAATAGAAGTATTTGTGGGAAGAGTGGGAAGAATTTACTAAGATGTATGAATGGGTTTAGTGACGTCTTTCTAAAATTCACAACTATTTTGTTCCTTTTTTGTCTGCTTGTTTGTTGTAATATGATGACAGTGAATGTTGGGGTTTTTTGTTTGTTTTTTTTTTTTTTTTTTGCAATTAAATTGGTAAACAATATCTTCAATAAATAGAGAAAAAAACCCATACTTTATCCTAATTTTAAGTCCTGAAAGTTCTTTGGATTGGTTAATTGATTACATTATGTAATAGGTCTAAACATTGTTCATGCTTGCCTGTGGTTGGCAACTTACTTTAAAGTTCTCAAGGCCCAGACAGTATCATACTTTAATGAAATTGTGTAAGCAAAACTTGCTGAAGAACTTCCAAATTCTTTTTTTGTATTTATAGCTATGACCCATTTACTGTATTGGCTTATCAAAATCCAAGCATTTGAAAGGGCACACGTGGTTGTTTTCCCATTTGTCATCACTACTGGTAACAACACAGGATTTCACAAGTATCACCTTGCTGCCAGACAGGATGTGCCTCTCCAAACTCAGATGCTTGAAAGACAAGTGTGTACATCAGAGCTAGTTGCCTACAACTTCACCAGAGATTAAAAAGAGGAAGCAAGATTATTCAGAATAATTCCTTTTGCATTAAACCAAGTACCTAATAGAAAAAAGATGAATTATTTTCCAACAGTGTTTTCTTACCATTACACATGGATGGTTGTAAAGTAACTATTTCCAATATAGGCCTCTGCATTATAAGCATTTATAGTTAGATCAAATGAATTATATCTTATGTTACAAACTATTTTTCAAATAATGTGAATGATTTAGAATCTGCTCTTATTCTTTATGAAATTAATACAGAAATGGAGGGGGAGAGAGGCATCCCAGAGTGGCCAATTTATAAAGTAACTAATCTCTGTATACAGATAGGCATCACATCCAATTGATATTCAGACATTCAAGTTTTATAAGCTTCATGTAAAGAGAATACTTCTATCACTCAAATGTCTGCATACTGAGGATATTGCATACTCTCAAAAGAGTGAATTTTTTTTGTATAAAAGAAGTTGTTCACAAACTTTTTAAAAAATAACATTTGAAATTGGTTAATCATACACATGGAAATGATTCTGGACATTCAACAATCAAAAAAATAGTTAAATAGATAGAGATATTTCACTGACACGTTTGAAAATTTAGTAAGATATTTTTTGCAACTGTTAGAAAAAGCTGCAATTTGTAAGACTTTGATGCCTAAAGCTAAACAACTAATTCATGTCTTAAACAGTTTTTGGTTTTGTGGTTTGTTTGTTGGGATTTTTTTTGTTTAGTTAGTTGTTTGGGTTTTTTTTTCAGATGCTGACTAAAGCAGTGCAGAAACTTTAAAGCACACTTTTGAAAATCAAGCCAATTCATTATGTTCCTGTGTAAAAGTCCTTAGCTAAAATATTTGGAGTAACTGAAAAAAAATACTATGTTAAATTTTAGTAAACTTATGTATTAGCAGCTTACAATATTGTGTTAATGTCTTTGCATTTTGCTATTTATGAGCAAAATAGAGCAGGTTATGATGCAAAATGGGAAATTTCTGTTTTCTTGTTAGATAAACTTTCACCAGTTCCACATGATGAGATGCTGCTCATCTTGCCAGTTCAACACAAAAGGAAACCAGCAGATGGAAGCAATGAAAAGCAGAATCTTTACTGCACTCGTTGCAGCTAGTGAAATTTACTGACTTTCCAGAAGTATAATACACATTAATCTATCTTCCAGTCCTTCTGTGCTGATGGATGTTGGATGGAGTGTCCTTCATTTCAGGTCAAGGAGGAAAGAAGTAAAAGGCATAAGTGGACAACTGAAAATAGGACATTCTGATTCTATTTCTACAAGTCAAAATCAGATGCTTCAGCTCCCATACTGTATATGTAATTAAACCCAGTATAATTACAAACTACTATGATAGCTACTTTGCTCTGACTATGCAAAACCAAAACCTCCTTTGGAAAGAACCATCTTAATTCTACTGAAGTGAAAAGACTTGAGTTCCTGGCTCACTCTTGAAAACTGAGCTGACATGGCAGACCCTTTTCCACTTAACTGCTCCTGTTGTTAGATCCTCATTTTCTTTCTATTTTTTTTTTTAATTATTCTTTATAATTTTTATTAACACAAGCCAGTAAGACAGACAAATGCAGTGTATAAATCTATAAAAACAGATTTGGTGAAACCTGGTTTTTAAAGAAATCTACTTAGAGAATTATAAAATAGAAATAAAGGAGTTATAATATACACATTAAAACTTTAAGCTCTAAGACAGAACATCAGATATAAAACAGCCTAGTTTCAATAATCACTATGAAACTAGATTGTAAATTAATTAAGAAATTGAGAAAGAAGAGAAACAAAGTTTACTCTGAATTTTTTTAAGAGAAGCAGGCTAGTGGAACAGAAGAGAGACTATTTCAATATTATACTGTATTTTCAGTCTCAGTGTAATTAAAATCTTCAGTGTGAATGCTCAGTTATGGCATCTATATTTTACTAGTAGCAAGTAAAACTGTTCAGGAGGAGTTTAACAAATGTTTAAAATTTATTTGAAATTCATTACCACATTTCCACCAGCTGGGATGTAGCCATGTCTGCTTTCAGTCTCACACCAAAAGCATGTTACATTGCTCCAACTTTTATATGGGAAACTGAATTTTTAATAATTTGGAACATATCGAAGTTTGGAAAGTATTCAAGCCACAGTGACAGTGAGATGAGACTTCATGCACTGATTGCATTTAGAAAGGAATAAGAGAAACTGAGCACTGGGTTTGTTATGCTCTGGATCTCTTCTTTCTAACATGCTCTGGTGTACCTCATTTCCACAAAAGCCTTGTGATCACTCTCCCTGACCACTATCCTTCACCACAAGCTAAAATGAGTTCTACATTACAGCCCTGTTTATTTTTAGAAAGACTCAGAATCCTGTCTATTCTGGTTTCATTTTCTTTTACTTTCACACTCCAATAAACTTAACCCACTTTCAGCACACTAAAGTGTTCCCATGCAGGGACTTAGTGTATTTTATTATAATGTACATTTGTACTCCTGTTTTCAAAAATCTTATATGGAGTCAAATCTTGAGAAAAGTAGACTAACTTTGACTTCTTGATCTATAACAAACTCCATAAACACAACAGAAACCAGAAAAATAGAAAAACCTCAAGCACTGTTTCTTGACGTTTTTTTCTGAAAATAGATATTAATGTCCAATATATATTTTTTTTTTTAATTTACAGAATGTGTGGAGACTCTCAATAGTGTACTCATGAGTAACACATTTCACAAGTCTTCTGAAGAAGTCTACAACCTGATAATTTCCTTGATGGAAGCTTTGGTTTCATTGTTGTTGTAACCAGATTCCTATACTTTTAGACAAAAACAAAAACAAAACAAAACAAAAAAAAACCAAAACAAACAAACAAAAAAAGACAAAACAGAAGAAAAAAAACAAAAAAAAAACCAAAAAAAACCCACCAAACAACTTTCTTAAGCACAGATTACAAAAGGCTACTGAAACAGAACTGCCCTCTTAGCAAAGCTACAAGACTATGTATCTCTACAGCGTTACTTCTGGAGGGTAAAGACAGTGGATGTGAGAACAGATCTGGCAGTAGGAGAGAACTGTCAGCCTGCACTTCACAGAGGGGAAGTTTCTCTTGTCTTCCAGACTTCTCTTTCCCAAGTACTTTTATTTCTCTTTCAATACCTATGTCTTCCTGCCAGCTCTGTGTGATCTCAGATTAGTCCTTCCCAGACATCTCTCATCAAGGTCATTTCAATCCCCTATGTTCCCTCTCTATCTCAGTCCTAGTTTCTTCGCACTGTCCCTGTCCTCTCAGCCTATGGCTGCTAATAATATAAGCTGCTCACAGCTGTTTCTTCAGCATTGCCCAATTTGGGAATGAGAAAATAACCCCACTCTATGAATATTTCTATTGCACTTTTTTCTCTCCCTGCCTCTTTCCCCAAGAGTTCTCTAGGGAATGTTTTTGATGTCAAGTAGGACACTAAAAGTATTCCTTAGCAAATTAATCAAATTATCAATAGTTTGTGTTTGCAAGTAGTTAAAAAGATGTTTCCACAGAGTATAATAATAACGAATATGTGAAAATTAAATTAATTAAAAAATTCCTTTTAGTTTGGACCAATTTTTTTCTCAAAAAATTGATATGCAGTGATTAGTTGTGAGGCAATACAATTTATGGGGAATCTGGTTTGTTCTGGGGCAGCTGGCAAGTCCAGTGGGCATGAGCTGCTAAAAAGTTTCTGTCATTTTCAAACCCTGTCCCAGATAATCTCTATAACAGTACATCAAGAAGGTACTGACTTTCAAATGTATGTGTTTGGGGTAATTAAAACAGGAAAGTAAAAGAAAAAAAAAAAACATAGCAAATTATGGTATACACCAACAAGAGCAAGGAGACATGACCACATGGTGTATCCCAGAGGTGGCTGTTGGGAGAAGTATGACTGAGTTTACAAGCAGTGGGCCTATAACAAAACAATGGTAAAGTTTTATTTTAATTATGAGTATGAATGTGTTTCATTTATTCTTTCAGTGGCTTCGATCTCATATTGGTCACTAGGGCCATGAAATATGTAGTATGGCTTACAATCCACAGTGTTCTTTGTTGCTTTTTGAGTAATGGGAAGGCCGTTCATATAGTGTATTGTGCAAATAGGCATGGTAACCTTCCTGTTGCATTACCAGCTGTGGTGAGTGTTGTTTAAAATACATCGTGTTTTTTACTGCTGTGTTACTATGACACCTCAAGCAGACAAAATTTAATTTCAAAACAAATGCTTCAACAAGGGCAGTATGCACAGTGTGCTCTGTCATCTCAGTTGATACATCACTGTACCCGCTGGCACCAAGAGAGCACAACATGCAGGAAACAATCCAGCCCTTTTACTTTAGAGACTTAAGTCACATGCAGCAACATTTAAAATGTAGTTCTCCTACCTCAGCAGGGCTGCTGAAATTGTCTAAATTTTACAACCAAGTTCTCAATCCAAAAATCTTACAGTAATGGTTGTAAAGGCAATTTGATCCATTCCTGAAGTGGTTATTAAAAATCAGCTCCAGGAAACTGGCTTGTTGCTCTTCTCTTGGGATCTAGCAATTCTCCATTGGAAAGGCTTTCCTGTAGAACTGCTTGTTACTGGTTTTACAGCATGTCCCTAATGTAGATTTCACAATATGGTACTCTGGGGTATGTTTCTGGTTAGGAGTCCTTTGAGTATTTATACATTTTCCTTGCAAAGAAGACAGAAACACTCAAGTGCAACCAAGGCATGCCTTGTACTAAATGAAGACCTAACCACTTGGCACCAGACCTGTGCTCCTTCTTGCTTATTCATAGCATTATTTAGGCTGAAAAAAACCTTTTAGATGATCAAGTCCAAGCAGCTTTCTGCTGCTGTTCCTGGTTGTGTGTTGCAGATGGTGTGATAGTCACTCATCATGGTCATGGCTAGGCTTCGCGAATGAAGATTTGGGAAGGGCTCTACCCACGCTTGCTACAAGCACGCTGGTGGCTAAAAA
>JAWWTY010000106.1:98745833-98891900 GCA_035222235.1 Margarornis squamiger
TGATTGTTTTCATCAAACCAGTCTTTGTTTTTCTTGGAGGAGAACCCTAAGTATTCTTCAGAGGACTGCAGGATGCTGTTTTTAATATGCTGCCAGAGCGCTTCAGGAGAGGGATGATCTTTGAGTCTAGTTTGAAGGTTTACCTGGAAGCTGTCTTACGACAGCTGAGGGGACATGATCCCCCTTTCGCCCCCCCTGCTCATGGCCCCTGAGATGCCCCAGAGAGACACACACGGAGACCACAGGAGGGGAAGCAGAGAGAGAGTTTATTAACATAGTGGGGGGTATATATAGGTTTTAGGGGAATCTAAATTACTACCATTAGAAATCAAAGGATAAATGACTAATGGGAAAGGGTTAACTATGGGTCAATAGAGAAACTTAAACAGACACTTTCAAGGACAAATTCCTTGGTGCTTAGCTACATAGACAAGGGGTGCTTCAAGGCATTTTGGGAAGAAGAAGGATGACTAAGTAAAAAAGAACAAGGACTACATTTTACAACACAGTAAAAGCTTCAGTTTTTAAAGCATTTTGGCTTGTTTCTTCTTTTTCTTCAGAGACCCATCTCTGACATGATTTTTCCCATTTCTGATACTGCACATTCTCTGCCACACTGTCTCTCACTGTGGCTGTTTGGAGATTGTTAACATTGAGCCTCCTCCTTGGGATGCCACCCCTCTTAGGTTTGGGATTAAAGTGGAGGCTGAGTTTGCATCTCACAAGGTGGTGGTCTGTTTGACATTCTGCACTAGGCATCACTCGGGTATGACAGACATCATGAACATTTCTCTGTTGTACTAAGACATAGTCAATGAGGTGCCAGTGCTTAAATGGAGGATGCATCCAGGTTGTCTTCAGGCTATCTTTCTGTGGAAAAATAGTGTTGGTGATGGTGAGCTGCTGCTCTGCACAAAACTCTAGCAGCAGGCGTCTGTTGTCACTGCAGTTTCCAACACCATGCTTGCCTAGTACTCCTTTCCAAGCTTCATAGTTCTTTCCTACTCTGGTGTTGAAATCACCAAGGATTATGAGCTTGTCATCTGCAGGAACCTTTTGGGTAAGGTGGTGCAGGTTGATGTAGAATTTGTCTTTTTCATCAGGATCAGCTTGAAGAGTTGAAGCATATACGCTGAAGAGAACAACATGTTGCTTGTTGTGTAGTGGGAGGCATAAGAAGATAATGTGATCGGAATGATCTGTTGGCAAATTTTCAAGTTTGGAGGCAATGGAGTTTCTAGTCATGAAGCCAACTCCTGAAAGGTGACTTTCAGTTTTGGGTTTGCCTGACCAATAGAGTGTGTAGCTGGCTGTTCTTTAAGGCTGCCTACCTCATGGAGACGAACTTCACTGAGAGCAGCAATGTCGATGTTGAGTCGTGACAGTTCGTGGGTAATTAGAGCAGAATGATGCTCAGGATGTCCACCATCCACAGAGTCGATCATGGTTCTGATGTTCCAACATGCAACTGTTAATTTGGACACACCTTTGGAGGCAGCTGTAAGCCTTTGTCTTTTTGGTTTTGTTTTTGTTTGACCGCAAGGAAGATGCCCGTTGGCCATGGCAAGCCAACCGGGTGAAGGGTGGAGGTGAGCTTTGGTTAGACCACCTTTTCTAGGCCCCTCTCCATGTGGAGCAAGCAGTACTCTCCTTGAAAAGGCTGCTTGGTCATTCAGGATGCTGCCGAACCAGACTGTCATGTCCGGGTCGGTCTCGAGCTACCAATGTCCTGAACCGCCTGCATGCAGGGTTGGGGCTGTGGCTTCCAGTGCACCTTATCACCTGCTGTTTTGTCCCTTGCCTCTTGGTACAGGGCTTTGTGAGTGTGGGAAAATCCCTAGAGCCTGTGCAATGGATTTTTTAGGTGATGGGCAGCGTGTGCAGAACTGGCCCCACGCTTTACTCCTAAGGTTCATCTGCTGGTGCCAGGCGAGCTTGGATGGTGGCAGAGAAGTCCTCAGGATGTAGGTTTAGTTAGAGTATCCTTCTCTTGGATGGCCTTACAGGGTTAAGCGAGTTTCATCTGCCTGGGTTTGGAGTTAGAGTTGTCCTTCTCCTAGGATGGTTGCCGGGGGGGCTAACGAGCCCATCCTGCCCATGGACACATTTTGTCTGACCCTTCAGTTGAGACCTGACAAGCATGGGAAACCCTACTGGAGGCATGTACCACCGCCAGCACAGCTCGCAACCTCATAAGGGCACACAAGCTTCTCTCCTGTGACAAGGAGTGTCCATGCAAAAGGATAGTCACTATCTTTAGTTGACAGCAAGTGTACATTACATCCAAAACAAAAGGTTGAGAGTAACTATTTCTCAACAGTAATTATTACTGGACTTGCCACACTTAAGGAACTGAACTTAAATATAACCCAAATGTCTAGGGGAAAGTTCCTTTCTCAAAAAGTATGAGAAAAACTGCACTGGACAACCACACAAAAGGAGTACCCTTGTGAGCTCAGACTGATCTCCTAAAACAATGTGTGAATGGTGATGCTTAACATGGAGACTGAAACCTGCTCAGGCATAAACCTTCTTCTTGAGGTCCCTGTTGGCTAATTCTCATAATTCCTGAATGGCCAAGAGAAAGAAACTGATCCTTCAAAACCATGCTTTTGTGCATGCGAGGAAATTTAGTGCTTTCAGTAGCTGTTCTGTTTCACTGATGCTTCCTTGCTATGATTTTGTAGTTCTGTCCTCAAACCTGTAAAGTGGATGGACTAAGTGCTGGAAAAATAATACCTTTTTTAATACCTGTGAGGGATTTACTACACATCTTTTTTTCTTTAATTTGAAGTAACAATTACTACTGGATATATTGCAAAGGTTTTGCTGCTTGTTGTTGAAGAGACACATCTGAAGTCACAAAGGTCAAAAAAATCACACCTCAGAGTGATAGTTGCATAAAAAAGTTGGTAAATGTATGTAGTCTGCTCAGTGCTCTATAGTGATTCAGATTCTGTGTGTCTGCTCCTGTATATTACCATTTTAATTGCTGTACATGAAACTATATAATATATTCAGTAAGTCATGATGCAGAATAATGAAACATTTCATTACATAAGCATAAGCCTCTTCATTATATTGTCATGGGAATAGATTTGTTCTATTATAATTGTTTTTATATTTGCAAAAAAAAATCTCAAACATATTAACCTTTAGTACACTAATGAGATTGTACTTTACAGTACCTATATGTATGATTTTCTTTCTGTTCACAGCTGGCAGATGATGTGAAGCATATAGTTCTTCTATTAAGAGCTGAAGAATTTTAAAGAGGTGAACACAATATGTATTGCTCTTTGTTGCCTTTTCATTATGTCTTCAATATCATTCTATCTTCTGTTCTTTCTCTTTTTTAACTTTCTTCAATTTTACCTTTTTTATTTAGCTGCTTTTGCACTTTAGTTCCACTGCACTTCTTACAATAAGTCAACAATAACTATGTTAACCATTGCATTAAGTTTTGTGCTTGAATACAGTGGATTTACACCGATATTTGATTTCATTAACTTCACTGGATTTCAGGCACATATAAAGTTAAACATGCTGTTAAATGTTTCTTTGAAAAAGGCTATGGATGCATAAAAAGTCACAAGAGGGCAGGCAACATTATTCAGTCAGCTGTCAGTGAGTTACTCAGTAGTGTTTGATCACATGTATATTCCCTTTATATAATAAACTTTTAGTCTCAGTAGTCAATCATTTAATAAAAAGCAACTGATTCCCAATTTTTTTTTTTTTTTTTAGGATATCACAAAGTAACTTGTGTCAGAAAAGTAACTCTCAAACTAATATGAAAGGGACAGTTTTTGTTAGTCTTAAATTTGAATAAAATATAAAAAATATATGTTACAGCATATGATTTCCTGTGAGAGAGGTAATTATCAGATAATTAGAATATACTGTTTTTCCATAAATGAAGCAAAATACTAATGGAATAGATAATATAAGACCTCAAAAGTTTCATGGATAGTCATTACAAAACGTATCCCAATGTAAGCATGTAATTATAATACTCCTATTATTTCCTGAGAATTAATTCTAACCTGGAAATTATTATTATAGTCATAATCAAAATTATGGTCCATTATTAATTATTACTGGTAAACATGTTATCCAACAAAATCCCTTACAATTACTAACAAAACTGAATACATGTACAGCATCTCATACCTTGAAAAGCAAAGATAATAAAAGGCAGGTTTTACATTTTTAGCCTGCAGAGTTTTGTGTATGTCTCGATTAGATTATTGTAATGAAATATTAACTCCTGAAGATCATAGCTCTGCCTACTGATGTTTGTAATGAAGATCAGAATGTAGAATATCAAAATGCTTGTTGCCTACTAAGTTCCAGTTCCTAAATTCTCTAAGAATAATCCAAGTCCAAAATATAGTCTAAGACTAGGACATTCAAGCCTGTATTTTTAATGGTAGGCGCTTAAGCTAAGTACTCCAATGAGTGACAAATGTCAGCAAGGCAGATCAGGACACCTGATTTTAGATCCTCAGGTATTCAGTCAATGTAGAGAAAAAGACATCTCCAGAAATAAACCCAAAAACCTGTGCCTCATCTTCCTCTGTCAGCCATGGAGAGCTCAGGGAGCTCTGCGGGGTGAGAGCTGCTGTGGGTGAGCTCATGCACTTTAAACACCTTGGAAATGCTGAAATTTAAAATGGAAAGCCCACCTTGATTCAGGTGCCTGCTGTTTCTGAGTGTTGTGCCCTAACTGGAAGGAATGAATGAATTATCTTGATCCAAGTAAGCATTCATGCTGATGAGTGTGTTACTGATGCAATGGTAAGTGATTTGACACACAAACTTTAAAATGCAAAATTATTCCCTGAAGAACAGACAGAAGACCACCCCACAATGCAGTCTGAAAACTACCTGAGATTAGCAAAAGACTGTGGTCATTCGTAAGAAACTCCTCTGTCTTCAAGAGGCACTGGAAACTCTGTTAAATCCCCGGAAAAGTTATACCATTGGCCATTTTAAGGGGGACACTGAGAGGAGGAAGGATATGTAGGTAAATATCTGTCTGTATTTCTCCTGGTGAGGTTGAGTAGATGACAAATGTCCAATGCTTTTTCCTCATTTATTTTTCTCTTATCTAGCCATAAATTTTTACACCCAGAAGGAACTGTCAGCCATAACCTACAACTGCAATGCACTTTAAAGATTTTCAGTGCTTGAAAGGAAAGAAAAGAAATTAATTGAGAGAGCTGTTTATTTGAGATCTTTGAATATTTTCTTAATCATTATCTAGTAGATAAAACATACTCAGTGTTGTTTGCTCTAGCACTCTGTGCATCCCTCAGTTTCAAATTCTTAAGATTCTGTCATAAGCTTAGTACTCGCCCAAGCAAAAGTGATTTTTTTTTTTTTTTTCAAAATTACAAACAAATTAATACAACATTTCCAGGTAGCAGGAAATATAACAAAACAAAACAAAAACAAGCACCCTTCCACAAAAAACCAACCAACCAAACAAACAAAAACAAAAAAAACCCACAAACAACCCAAACAACAACAACAACAAAGATATATAGAACAATTTTTACCTTAATAACAAAATCTCTTACTCTACAAAACTACAAAGTCAATTTCCACTCAAAATGTCCCAACCAACAGCAAAAATAACAACAAATATTTTCTGTAAGGAACTCTGATTAGAGTAGGTGTCATTCCCTATGTTGATTAATTGAACTGGAATTTTGATTACCTTAATTGTACACATTAAGTAAGTTAGTACTATGTAGTGATACACCAATGCATATGGAGGGCTTTTGAATTCAATATAAACAATTATATCTTAAAGCACACAAAGCACTGAAACAGTCACTTTTTTTTTTTTTTTTTCAACTCAGTAAATATTATTTCCCTTCTTAAGTTTTGAGGATTGTGGTTCTGAATGAGGTTATGAAAGCACCCTTCCAAAATCAAAGTTTTTGATTGTGTTGCAAGACAGACTCCTCAGGCTTCAGTTGTAGGCTCTGGCTTTGCCACAGAACAATGTTTCTCCTTAAACAAAGGAGAATGCTTATCTTCTTCAAGGGGTTTTATACTCAGGAATAAGTTGCAATGCTAAAAAGAATTATAATGAAGAGCATCTTACAAGTCTATTTTGGAACTTTCAGTTTTACACACATTTGAGATCAGATCAGTAATTTACTTGGAAAAGTGAGAAGTATTTTACAAGAAACAATGGTGGTTTTAAAATTATTTGTTACTTTTATTATTTTCTATGTTAAGTCAACCAGCATAAACACATGTGCTTAGTTTAAAAAGTGCAAGCAAATTCAATTTTAAAAACCACAGTTTTGTCAGATTAGGGCCTTACTTTGCACACTGTTACAAATATTCTAGTTTCTAATATAAAGCAGAGCAAGATAAAAATACATTTCTCATCTAGACCACAAAAATATTTCACAAACATGTATTTATTTAAATGAAATGAAAAACTGAAGACTGGAAGAGAGGGGTGATGAACAAATATATTTGTAGTATGAGAAAGATAAGGAAGTTTAAGGCCTCAAGTAAACTGGAAAGTGCTTTTGTTAGTCTGGAGGTAATTCAGTAATATTCTGCAATATCCTGAAATCCCTTCAAGCATACATGTAAAAAGAGCTAAGTATACTACATGTAAACTCAATGAAGGAAAACCTCTAATAAATTACAAGTGACTCAGAAAGAAATGTTAATTTTTAATAAATAAATAAATAAACAAGAAAACAAATACCTTTTTAAAAAGCTTCTATGCTGTCTTAAGTAGAAGTGGAATAAAGGAAAAAAGTTCCATATTACAAAGTAAATCAGATTTTTTAACAAGATATAAAAAGAGATAAAGGAATACAGAACAGTAGTCATAGTAGGTACATATGCACAAGGACAAGAATAAACAAGTCTTGATAAGGAAACACTGTAATAGCACCTTGCTAGGGCCAACTTTTTTTGCTAAGCTGATAGGAATCAATTAATCCCTCATAAGGTGATTGATTATTTAAAAACAAACAAACAAACAACAAGGATAATATTTTTAAGACTCATTAATAAGCAGACACATGATACATTGCTAAAATTAGCCTAATCAGACTAACCTTTTGTCCCTTTCTAGGTCTAACAAGAAGTTTTTTTTCATATCTAGTGAGATGCAGTGCAAAATTGCAAGAGGCAGAAGGAAGGACATAGCGCACAGGAGTAAATCAGAAACATTGCCTGCACATGTAGGGAGGTGTCAGAAAAGCAAAAGCTCAGCTGGACTTGAGACTTGGTAGGTACACAAGAAGAAGAGTTTGTACATTAGTAGTAAGAGACTAAAAACGAAAATGTTGAATGAAAATGATGATTCAGTGCCAACAGAGGCAGATAATGCCAAGGAACTCAGTGTCCCCTTTCCTTCAGTCTTCTCCAACTCTTAAAGAAGACTTCAGTAAATTTTTTCATGTCTATGGGAACCAACACCATATTTGTATTTTCATGAGTAAAATTAAAACTTGGAAATTCTTGTGATGATGGAAAACTCTTTTCCAAAATGTTAACCACCCCACCCCCACCAAATAATCACCTTCCCTGATCTACTTCACTACAAATCTTTTACTCCAAACTTCTGTCTGAATAAGTATTTACTTTTGTGATGCACACAGTTAAGAGCTGCTTGGCAAAGTTAATAAGGAGAATCGAGTTCCCTGTCAGTCTCTGGCACAGGAAATTTCTGAACTTTTATTTTTGATGGTCAAAATCATTCATATCTGAAGCTGTCAGCTATCAACCAGGGATGTCAGAAAAAGAGGTCACAAGCATACCCAGGGCTGATTTTGACAGTGACTTGTTCCAGGAGCAGATGAAGAGCTCCAGTGAGGAAACCACAGGGCTCATGAAAGTCAGCTAGGAAGCATTTTCCCAGTGGATGGGCATTTCATTAACACCTCTATTTGAAGGGCAAAATGACATCCTGGCTACAGTATGCTGAGGTCTTGACCCTCCTCAAGAAACTATCTAATTACTATCCTCTGTCAAACCTCCCTTTTTGGAGAACATGATTAAGGAGGCAGTTGCTAAGCAACTTCAGGAGCACCTGGACAAAGTGGGATTTTTAGTCTTCTTCCAGTATTCAAGTAATCATTTCCAGACAAGTTTTCGTAACAGTGTTAGCTTCATATTTCCTAATACTGCTCTTGGGACACTAATGAAATATTGTTTTATATGAGCTCTGTTAATGTTTTTCACATATATTTCAGTTATTGATGATTTGGGTCATCTTATACTGAGTAACAGAAGGATCGTGTTATTACCAGAATTTTATAAAGAGCATATGCATATAAAATAAAATGCGTTTTACTTATATTCATGAGAAGCAAAGCTCACCTTGAAGAACAGATAATGATTTTATTCATATTCATCTCCATGTTTCTCCCTAAATCCCGGACATCAAATATGCAAATCCCCTAGCTTCACTCAAAGAAAAAGAAAAACTGAAATTGTATCACCATCAGGACTTCAAATAATGAAGCCATGAATAAAAAGATCTGTGATAAATGAGTTTCTAATAACAACGGGGTTTCTAATAACAGCAGGAATCAGATTATGAGAACATAAAGGGGAAGTTTCATGTATGAATGGTTTGAAGAACTGCAACCTTAAGGGTTCTTTATTGCTTAAAATGAGGAATGATGTTGACTGAAGCTGTCAGAAGTTCTTCTGTGGACCTGCCAAACCTCCTGCTTTCACAGATCCTGCGGCTCAGCTGTGAAATTGTGGTTAAGAAATTAATCAAATGCCACAAAAATCAGGGAAGCAAATAAACAACCTGGTAAATAAGCTTTCCTCAGAAAACCCACCCAAGTTGGAAATACTCTGATGATATGAAATATCTATTTCTTTAAATAACTTGTTTATATGGATATTCTGTTGGATGTGAAAGAATTGGCCATTTTTCATTATATAATTAACTGAAGCAAATATATAAATACTTGTTTTGTTGAAAAAGGATTATGTTTCTAGAAAATTATTCTGTTTGGGTGCAGCAAGACAGAGGAAATAGTTGTCAGTCTGGTGTTGCTGTAAGTACTGAGAAAGCCCTTTTCCTAAATTCAGACAACTTGCCTATGAGAAACACCTAAGATGAACTAAGAAAGGGTTAATAAAAAAGTAGTGCCAGTGTGTAATTTCATCTCTATTGCCCTCCTGTATTGACTTTCTCTGTTATCAAGTTTCTATTACATAACCAGATTTATGCTGCAGCTCCAAGCATCACAAGCATAAATCAACGAGTGGGAGCAGCCGGCAGAGTCAGACAGGGAAATTGGTTTTAAGTCCCACAGACATTTGGTTCTAAGTCTGAAACTCTAGAAATACTCATGAACTTGTGACCGTGGAAATTGGTGGTGGTGGGGGAGCTCAGCTCTTTTACTGAAACTTGCCAATCTCTCCACTCTTTAAGCTGCTGATGAAGTTGCAGTGAACATATAGGAGGATGGAGCAGAGCAGAGGGAAACAGAAGGCAGCCAAGGCACAAAAGCACCATGGAACAACTCTTTCTTCTATCACAGCTCCTAGTGTGGATGGTGAAGTACTTGAACATTCATTGTTCCTTGAGGAGCCTGGCAAAGTGATCCTTTTGATTGTTTTCAACCCTTTTTTATCAATAGATTAGATATTGAGAAGGAAATAAATGCAGAAAAACAATTTATTCTTTCTGATTGAACATAGAAAACTAAGGCTATTTAGATAGTTTCTTCAATATCAAGACTTCTTGGCTTCAGAAGCATCTGTTTCAAGCAACAGGACACCTGAAAAATATCCAGTGAGCATAACAATGAAGAGCTATATATCTTTCTGAGTTAAATGTGCAATGCCTATATGTCTGTTTGTTCATGGTACAGCATTACCCACTTCTGATTATCAAACATTCAGTGACTTTCAGAATAACTCACAGCCAGGAGGGTGTTAGGCAGAACAATGGTCCTTCCATTCTGAAGAGCTAAAAACCATGGTCTGTTGCAGAGCCTGTCAGGAAAGGTCCCCTCTTCAGCATGTTCCACCGACCTTGTACCCCAGTTGTAGCAATACAGAGATCCACTAGAATGCAGCATGGCTGCATGTTGTCACACAAATATTGATTTCTGCTGCAACAGTCTCAGAACAGCCTAGAGTACAAGCACATACCTGAGACTTTTCCTACTGTGGACTCCAGAACCAGCAAAAATATAAGCACAAATGTGAGCTTAGAAGGGCTCTTCACTGTCTTGGAGGGAGAGAGATCAAGTGATACTAGTAGAGAAATATTTTAACAGACTTCACTAAAGATTAAGGCTTTCGTTGGACCTTTGTAATTCCCTCTGTCCTTGGGTGTTTTGAGCTCTTTCTGGTGTTGTACATGGCCAGTTTCCTAACATGTTATATCTCTTAGCCAACATTATCATGAGGCTGCTTTCTGGCTGTCTATGAATTAATTCCAATTTGACAACACTTGTTTGGGGTTGTTGACATTTGATGTTTTTTGTCCTGTCAGTTCAGTTGCAAAAGTTGAAATTAACTGGGATATCCTTCCTGGACTAACACACCTTCTGATAGTCTCCAAACACACCTGCAACATAGGAGGTTTTATTTGTCTGTGTTTCACAGAGAGGAGCTGTGGCATTTTCCACAAGCAGACAATTACCTACTTTTTATCTAAAACTAATCCTAATGGTAGGTGATTAAAGAAGGGAAACCGGCAAAGGATTTGGAATCTGTGATAATTCCCTTTAAAGAGAATAGCTCTGGACAGTACCTGTGAATTATCCGCTTTCAAGTTCAATTTGTTCTGATGATCCTTTCTCACTTTCCAGATGGATATTCCAGTTGGTCAATATTGTACAGTGTCATCACCTTTAAACAGTCTTAATAACATTATCAAAACTTGTCAAATTCCTAGAGGAATTTTGTCTTCAATTAATTAACATTTTTCCTCCTTCAAGGAATTTTTGCAAACAGCACTTATCTCTTGTACCACTCTGATTTACTTAGGTAAGCACTTTAGAATCATTGTGCTTTGTTATTTTTTGGGTCTTTTTTGGTTTTTAATATAAAGCAGCAATACAGCATTTTTTTATTTATTTTTTTTTAGACCCTTGCAGTTTCTATATAATACTTACACTGAGAAAATGCAAAACTATAAGTATTAAATATATGGCCTTACGTTTGTAATACTTGTTCTGGAGATTACATTTTATTCTTGTTGCCATTCAACATCAAGCTGAAAACAGTTCTTAAAAATTAATGGCCTATGCTAAATAGATACTGAAGGATCAGTGTCTAATTTTAGCCAGACTATATTATAATAAGAAATTACTTTCTCTCATATCATGTTTATATAGCATGACCAAGTTTAAATACCTGATTTAGTAAGGCCCTGAAATGAATAATATAACTTCTTGAAGGGAGAGTACAAAACCTTGTGTTACTCATTGAAAACTTGCACAGAAAATTTTTTTCAGTTTGTTCAGTTGATGAGCTGATAACTGCATTAATACAAGAGGGAAGTATATAAACAAAAACATGCATTTTAACAGCTTTTTCTACTGTTACGTTTTAAAGCAAATAATTTCCTTTCTCTAGAATCTTTTAAAGGTTCTTTCCATAGGAGAGTTCTCCGAGTTTTCTGTATGGTCAATAAGACATGCAGGTGTTTTCTGTACTGACAGTCCATGTGGATCAGGACCCAGTTCTGTTCCCCTTTGTAGACATGTAGGTTGCCAGCAGTAAGATCTTGTTTCCAGCAGAAGAAATGAGATCAGATGTAAAATCCAGTACTGTGTAACAAGACAGAAGGTTTCAGTATCTGACCCTCAGACTTTTTGATAGGTCTCTTGGCATCAGATTCTCCTTTCTTCTAAGAGATGATTCTTGAAAGCATTTCTTGCTGTCGTAATTCCAAGATAAAATGCTATAGAGCCTGTGCATTCCTGCCTGAGCCTGTATCCATAACCATTCATTGCCAAGAAGTCTAGAGCATTCATAAGGTCATTTTTTATTTTGTTAGCTTCAAAATGCCTTGTAATGATACTATTTTTATGTATTAGTGCACAGAGACCTTACCACAGAGCACAACTCTATGCAAATGTAGACCAAAAAGATGGTTTCTGACCCAAGGAGTTCATATCTGAATATGACAGAGAAGTGACTTACAGACTTAAATAGAGGTGAAATAAAGTATTTGTGATCCTAGGAGATTGTATTCATATGGCATTAGCAGCATGGTTGTTTTTTTTGGGAGGAGGGAGGGATGGAGTGTAGTGGATGCAAGTGTTGTTTTCATATATTTTCCACATTTTCCACAAGCATGTGACCTCACTTATAAGAATTTTATACCTCGTACAATAAACTTTCCCACTGGCATGGTTGCATTTTTTAATTTAATTTTTATTCTTTAGAAAGAAAAAAAAGTCATGAATAGTAGCCAAACTGATGCAAAACTCTACTAGTAAAGATAAACATATCACTGTATGCATGTATACTGATATTCAGTATTATGATGCTTCCCACAGACTGCTAGTGCAGTTTTCTCCTCCTAAACAGCTTCCGCAAGCAGTTTCATTGGATTTCCACTACAACATCAGTCAGTCCAGGCAAGTGGCTTTACCAGTTTCACAGTAATGTGAATGAGATTACAAGTGATAATGTCAAACAACAAATGTTGATGAACCTAATTTGATCTGGTATAACTTGATTTTGAGAAAAAAAACTACACTGGAATCAAAACATATGTCTAGACACTATAGTCAAAAGTCTTTTTAGTTTGATTATTTTTAATCTTTTAAATTGTTTCAGAAAAAATTAAACATAGAAAAATTATAGTGTTTATGTGAAATCCAGATTTGACACTGAGTGATATTTATGACCATGTTTAGTTTTTAATGTTCTGACTGACACAAATGTATTGATGGTTTAACACTGTCATATGAATTCTGACAAAATATTGTTGTATTATATTTTTATTATTTCTTGAAAAATTGGCAACAATAGCAAGACTTGTGAAAAATTCTAATTTTCAGAGAAATTCCAAAGCTCTATTAATTTGAGAGCCAAAACTCCAACTGGTAGTAGAAGTGAAAGAACATGAAGAAAAATGTTGATTAGAGGGGGAAAAAAATCTTCAAAATTTTTCAAGGGGAAAATTATTTCTTATTATCTTGATCAGTATGAGAGAAAAGTGTAGAGCTATTCATAAAATTCAGTTTGGCAAGAGCTTTTAGAGCTCACATAAAGAATAATATACACTTCTTTCCTGGCTCATCCTCAGTGACCAGTAATGATGAATCCAAATGGGAGCATAAAATTTGTTTCAACCCATCATTCAAAAAGAAAGCTATTCTACATATGACATGATTATTTTCATCCCAGAAGAAAGCACAACTTTTTTTTTCTTTTTTTTTTTTTTACTTTCTTTTTTTTTTCTTTTTCATGCTCTGGGATGCTGGGACAAATGCAAAGAGCAGTAAAAATTGTGATTTTTTCAAAGGAGACCCATAATATGGAAAAGTTACAACTCTTTCTTTCCAGGAAACACATATTAAACAATATGGCCTTAAAATTCTAGCCAGACAAATAAGACAAAATGTAATTTGTAATTGAAATTAAATTATACTAATTTTCTCTAATTGCAAAAAAAAATATAAATTAAATGATTTTTGTTAAATGCAACAACAACAAAATCTTGTTTCAGTACAAACTCCAGCATACATTTCGCTAGAATTATTAGTCACACTCCCATAACATAGCAGATGTTACTATTCTTTTGCTGTCCTTGCAGGAAACTGCTACCCACAGAAGTCACATCATGTACATTCAGACAACAGACACAAGTAAATCAGTTGAAGAAGTTTTGATAAGAAAGGACTGGGAAGGAAAATATACATATATACATACATATATATATATATATACATACACATATATACACATCATAGACTCTCCTCTTCACAGAGAATTTTGAAGAATTTCTTGCAGAAAAACAGCAGTGAACACCAAAAATCTCAGTCCATCCTCATGGACAAGTTTTACTCTCAAGTGTTAAACACAAGTGAAAAAAAAAAAAGCAGAACAAGGACAGTAATGTCATAAACCCTACATTAATTGGGAACTGTTATTAGCAGTGCTGTCGTCCCCCCCCCCCCATTCCCAGAAGGGGGAATATTTTTTAATCCTTTTTAAGGATGAACTCATGCAGATCTAATGATGCTGATTCACAAACACACTGAGCTAATGCACTTCAGATAAGAAGGACATTGCATCATTTCAGGAGTTCTCACAATGTAAATATTAAAGGGAATTTCACCATGGCATCAGCTTTACTGTAATCAAAGACTCCAAGGTATGATTACAGCTAAGCAGGTCACACAGTGAGATAGACTCATTGAGGCAGTAAGGTTGTCCCAATCTAAAGAACATAAGGCAGGAGACAGAAGTCAATTCTTTTCCTGTATAATAACACATAATGTTATATCATGTCTTTTAAAAAATCAATTTAAGTTATGTTCCAGCCAACTGCTTCTGGTTAAGGGGAAAAAAAAACCTAACATGAGGGCTGCACATGTTTATATCAAAGTTAAACACTGTGGAAAGAGGCTGTAAAATGAGATTTTTGCTTACAGGATAGGAAAAATATCAATTAACTGAAGTGTGCAAAGTGCATTTTTTTAAGACTTCTGTTATTTTATGTGTGATGTTTCATATTTGGAAGGAAACAAGAAATCCCATGGTTCTGATGCTTATTTTTAAAAAATGAACTCAGGAAGAGAATATGACATGTAAACATGTGCCTCTTTCCTGGGGAGAGCAAAGATAGCTCTGGTAGGTATTGTCTGCTTATCTTTTTATAGAGTCCTGACCTGGACCTGCCACAAGCTGCTTCCACCAGGGCCTGTGGTTCCTCCCCTCTCCCAGGGGATAATGGGGTGCGAAATAGAGAGTTTCATTTGTGTAGGGTACACAGTTGTGAAATATAAATCGTACTCCACCTAGAAGTTAGGAAAAGCAACTTAAGATAGTGAGATCTGGGTCACCCCTTCCTCCCTGTGGGCATGCCTCTAGGTAAGGCTTACAGACACTGTCTCCAGCATTCCTGCACTCCAACTACTGCTGTTAATGACAGAGCCACATACCACCCAGACAGAGGCACCGCTGGGGGGCCAAGGCACAGGCAACTCACATGCAAGAAAGGTTAGAGTGATATTTCTCAAACAACACTCTTTTCTTTCACGGACTTTTTTATTTTTTTAATCACATAGCATAAAAACATAATATGTGAAAACACTTGATGCTTCTTCACTCAGGGAAAATTCCATAAAACTTGACAGATTTGCTGGCTAGAGAAGTAAGATTATTGCTTGAGTGCTATTTTTTTTTATTTTTTCCTTGGCAAGTGCCTGTTTTCCCCCCAGAGATGAATACTGGGTAAATATTGAGGTATTACAGCATTACGTGTAATAGTCTTATTCTTGTTGAAAACTCCTAAAATTTCTGTGGATTTTCAATGAGATGGCTCCTTACTACCCATTTGCATCTCATAGCCCACATGCTCACAGTACTCAGCCTCTGTGGTCCAGCAGCAAGTGTGAGAGATTTTCAGCAGTGCTGGGCTTGGTCTGTAGGTTTATACAACACCAAGCTGGACTTCATAGCCCTGTTGAGGGGACCATATATTCCTCTGGATTACCATGTCTTCAAAACCATCAGGCCCAAAGGCTTCAAACTGGATATTGATGTATATTCCAACCTGTTCAAATATTTCTAACAATATTTTGGGCTGCTCTGAATATCCTTTCTGCACATTATTAATGTACAAGAGAGTAAAATCTAAATCCAGTTTTCTTAAGTTGCTGGTTTAACTGTCATGAGTCCTGTATATGGAATCCCATCAGTTTTGGTGGGTCAGCCCTTGCAGTACCTTGTATGTCATGTGGGAAGTCTGCTATCTCCTTTCTTTCTTGTGTTTTGTGAGTGGTTGCATCTTGTGTTTTGTCTTCACTAAGTATCTCACATACTTCATAGTGCTCCCAGCATATTGAAGAAGAGGTTTTGTCTACTCTTTTGGCAGTCAGGAGCCCTTTCCTGAGTTAGGAGCTTTGTTTTGTAGTATAAATAGCTTGAACACAAGAACAATTGATTCCTTACTCTCTTATTCTCCTATCACCCAAAAAATAGAATTGCCCATCACCCAACTCTTCAGGGTTACTCCTGCCTGAGTAACTGTAAGTTAGTTAGTTCCTGAGCACTGTAACACTAGGATTTCCTCCTTCTTGCTATAAAGGCTCATCTCTACTATTAGTTCTGTAACTAGGCAAATGGGTAATTTCTGTTTGCCTCTTCCTAGATGAAATCCATACCTATGGAAAGGAAAGACACTTAATATGTTTATATCTGAGATAAATTTTCATTTATTTTACTCAGAAAATGACAAATCAGCTCTCATGGATCTTTCCCTAAACCTTCTTTGTATTATTTCCCCAAGAAAAGCTCTCTGTATCTGCTTTCAAACTTTATCTTCATGACAGTTGTCTATAAGAAGAAACTAGCCTGCTTATTTAAGCTTTGCCATTGTATACCAAGTGAAAGCTTTTATTGTATCGCATTACATATATGGTGAGGTAGGGGTGAGAGTATATAAAAGAAGTCCAGTATCTACATTTGTTCATTCATTGCATCACCGTATTTAGTTGCCTATTCACAAGAAACAACAAAGCTTTTGTATAAATCTGATGTTTAAAATCTAGTCTGCCAGGCAATGCTTATTATAAAGTCTATGTTATTTTAATTTTCTTAATGCTTGCTTTACACTTTTCAGAGATATGAAAGCATCTTACCCTTTGATTTCACATCGGTTTGAGATAGAGAAGGGCTAATAACATAGTGTGAAAGGAAATGTGTACAGGTGTCATACACCGAGCACTGGTAGAAGTGACATGTTTAATGCCACTCAGCTTTATTTGTTATTATAAAATATATATCTCTTTTGAGGTCTCTTTTGTACACACTGAACCTTATCTTAGTGGCTTGTATGGCAGAGAAACACACATTGGTATGTACTGGTGCTAAAAGTGGGTAGACTCTGTCTGTGCCTAGTTAGAACTGATTTTGAAAGTTCCTCCTTTTTTCATTGGAAGAAAGCTTATTTAAGAATAAAAGTCTTAACAATAATTGAAGTAGGTGTTTCCTATCAAATTACTGTGTAGCATAAGATGAGTTGTTAAAAGAAAAACCACACTGAAATAATTGTTTGTCTAATTTTTGGAATGTTAATTAAGGAACTTAGAGTAAAAAGTAGAGTTGCTTACACAGCTCTCCTGCCTTCACGGTATCTTTCATTGTAAAGCATTTGCCTCAGACTGTCCCCAGGTCTATCCTGCCTGCCTTCCTTTTACAAATTTTGAAGTAAAAGAATACCACCACCACAGAGAGTGCTGCAGAGCCCAGGAGGTTAATCTGGCAGAGACTGTCCTCAGGGATGGGTCTTCCAGTTTTTAAAGCTATTTCTGGATTAAGTGATCATCCCAAGCCACCTCTTTTCTGCAACATTACTCCAGACTTTCAGCTACCCCAATTAGCATCATTAAATCTGCAGCAGCTTTGTCTGGATATACTGATAGTTCAGGAAGCATTCTAATGTCTGAATTGCCTCGCATATTCAGAATCAGAAAACTGTTCCACAAATTTACTACCAAAGAATCACTTTTGGTTTTTTACTTTTTAGAAAGGGCAGCCTCTTGTCTCTTGAGGTTGCCTGCTCAGCTGCAAAGACTCTAGCTCTTATCGGGCATCTTTTCTCTGAAAATCAGTTTTGGCCTGGCGGATCAGAAGCTGAGCAGGTGTAAACTGGTGGCAGTGGCTGAAGCTGAGCCAGCAGCATCAGGCATGACCCCTCTTGGACGCAGAGCCATTCACCCATGACACAAGCCCAGAGCTCAGGCACAAGTACACCATGGAACAGCTTCTCTCTCTATGGTTTTTTTTCCCCTGGCCCCTTGTTTTTATTGGTGAATCTTACCGTGTGTGGAACTACATAGGTATATTTGTACCTTAAGCACACGAATGATTTAAAAGAAGAACAAAACTCCCAAATATTTATAAAAAAAAGCAACTTTCAGTATTCACAGAGGAAGAAAAGTGTCCAAAAGAGCATTCACATATATTAGTGAGACGTGCATACATACACATCTGTGCACAGGATTCCTAAACTGGTAAATATCTATGCAAAATTTCATGTGTCTCAATATGCCAAACCACCATATAAACTAACAGTGAATAAATATGAAGCATAGAACTTCACATAGATATTAAAGAATTTTGTTAAGCTAAAAAAATAAAAAAATAAAAAAAATAAAAAAAAAAAAGAAAAAGAGGTTTACTTTTCTGTTGGTGCTGAACTGAGGAGAGCAGCAGGGCCCAGGAGCAGATGCTGCTGTGTCAGAGACTGACAGCCCTGCAGTTTTCTGAAAGAGAGTCCTGGCCCATGGACAGGGTGAGAGGAGTCTGGTTAGGGCCAGTTACTTTTCTTGGCACCATCAGAAACCTGAGTGTATGTAGCTTTGAACAAATATCAAAGCAAAATACAATAGGACAGACTCTTAGCTGTAGTTTGAATGCTACCAGTATATACTTAGCTTTTATATTACCCTTTAAAAAGCAAGGTGAGGGTGGGCTTTTCAGGTCACTACTTTAAACATCTTGCAGACATGCATGCATGAAAGAAAACAATTTTAATTTAACTTTTGTGGTAGTCCATCAGAGTAATCATAAACTCTGATGTTTCTCATCAGCTGAGCTCCATTAGAAATGAAACATCTCAGTGTGATAGAAAAAAATTTCATGAGCAGGCCCATCAGATCCTGGAAGTGAGAAAGCTGGTACAGTGGATTATAAAAGCGTTCTCACTACACAGACACTCAGTTCTTGCGATTAAATGTGTTTCACAATGACAGAAAACATAATCTGGCTCCACTGGTTGTGACTAGATGGGTGAATTAAAGCAGAATGGGAGGGCTTACATACTCATATAGAGGCAGTGACTTTAAGTAAACCTGCAATTACTGGTACACAAACTGTCACAGACCCTCAGAAATGGAAAGAGCATTTTGCTCAAAACCTAAAATTCCAAGACTACCTGTATCTTGCATTAACCTACACAGCTCTCATCTTCTTGCTACAAAATTAATAAAATGCATATTTCTTTCAAAAAGATTTAAGAATTTTGTGTTGTGTTTTGAGTCCCTAAAATACTAACAATTTGACTGTCACTGTATTGAAGTGGACAGGTGTTAGATGAGATGTATATCCTTTCTTTTGCCTCCTTATGCTGAGTGAAGACCCAAAGCCAAGGAGACCAAACAGCACAGAGGCAAACTGCAGCCACTACACCCACACCCCAGCCAGATCCCAGCCTGCAGCCCTGTGGCTGCTGGTGGACCATACAACAGCACCAGTTAAATGGTTGCAAAATTGTTCCCAATATGCACTTATATGGGTTTTCTTACGCCTCCAAGAAAGTGCATGAATAACATAAGGAAAACAAAAAGAAAAGTAGTAAACCAAAGTTTACAATTCTGTTTCCGTTTTGGAAGATGCAAGAGAAAAATTGTATAGTCTGAAACCCACAAAATGGTCATTTTAAAGTTGTTGTATGAAGAAAATAGTTAATCTTCTATTATTAGGTTGAGGGAAGGATGGATGATCCTTTGATTTAAAAGGTCAAGAGACAGTATTTTAAATCTATGGGGTTAAACTTTCCAAGGAAACGCTTATAGCTTATTTCCATCTACAGAGTTGTTAGCAATGCCAGCCACAAGTTAGCATAAAAACAAAGTGACAATAGCTCAGAAGTGTTTTCTTCAGCTTCTCCTGTTAATGACAATGTTATGTTTCAGAAAATTTACTTTTTGATATTCAAATTCTTCTCTGGGAGCATAAATTATGTTAAGAAAAAAATTACTCCTGATAATAATTTTACTGAGATCAACAGAAGTATGTCCTAAAAAAATTCTACTTAGCCTAAGTAGAAGTTGGGGAAATAGGCTCTAAATTTAGTTCTTTCCTTGCTGATAATTTTTGGAACAGTATTGAACACACTTCTTTATTTCTTGAGGTATACAATTTAGTCATAAATCAAGAACTGGGCTCAAGTGTTTATTCTAAGCCTTATGTCTAATTTTTTTTAACACCATACTGTTGCACTGCTTTTGAAGTTAGCTTGACCTATTAAAAATTGATATTCTAAAAACACATAAATGAAAATATTACAAAAATCTTCTTTCTTGTGGAATATTTTTAAACAGAAGGAAGCAATTCTTTCCCCATGCCCACGTTAGAATGTTTCCTTTTCTTATTTTTTGTCTTTGGCTTTTAATTTAAAGCATGTACTAGTATTTTTGTTGGCTCACTCTACTAGACCAAACTGTGCACAGATGTGTATGTATGCAAGTCTCACTAATATATGTGAATGCTCTTTTGGACACTTATCCAAAGTGCCTATACAATAAAATCTAATCAGCCATAAAAGATTTAATTTAAGTAAAATAAAGTTGATATTGACATCAGATTTAAGGGTTTCACTTAAATTTATAAACACATGGAAATTCCAACACTGACAAATTAAAGATTAAAAAACTTCTTTCCTTCTTTCTTTTAGAAAGATTATAGTCATATCCCTCTATTTACTTATTCTCTGA
This sequence comes from Margarornis squamiger, assembly GCA_035222235.1. Lineage (NCBI taxonomy): Eukaryota > Metazoa > Chordata > Aves > Passeriformes > Furnariidae > Margarornis > Margarornis squamiger. The sequence goes on from JAWWTY010000106.1 coordinate 98,766,539, forward strand.
ATTTTCTTCCTTACTCTCAGTCAAGTAGTCATTGTGTTATCAAAGACGGTTTTGTGTGAATGAACAATTTTTGTGAAATTTTGGTTTTATTTACTAAAAAAAAGTATTTGAATTCAAGAAATTCTGAAAATCTTCTGATAAACTTTAGTAACCAAGCAGTGATTAAAATCTGCCACTCTCAGGATTGGGGTGTGCTTTAAAGACAAATTTACTGACATGGCAGTAATAAATAATAAATTATAAACCCCGAAGGGAGGGCATGATCAACCTCCTTAGCATGTCTGGCTGGAAGAGGGCTTGCAGAATCAGGTTCTTACAGGGTGCAGTCTCTCATGCCTAGGCTTTTCTGGGATGTTTCAGTTCACAAATCGTTTGTGTATAGACTGCAAGGCTCCCAGGGAGCTACTGCAATCTCATGGGTCAACACAGACCAAAGGGGGCTCTTTTTGAAGTAGAAAACTGCACAGATGATGAGGGACTTTTTACTTTCATAGATAGATAGATAGATAGATAGATAGATAGACAGACAGATATTCCTCAAGGCTCCTGGATAACCTGTATATTGATTTGTTTTAAAAGCTTGCTGAAATATTCACTTCCTTCACATGCATTGAAAATTAAATCTCATAACATATGCATGCTATATGCTTTATACACCAAAACACAAACACAGACAGTTTGGCAGGAAGAAAAGTAGTGTTAATGAAGCAGTTAGATCTAAAATAAAGTATTTCTTTGAAACATTATTGTCATACTGGGTTTTATTCTGGGAGAACATTGCATGCTTTGAAATCCCAGGTCTGGTGAATCTGTAATAGCAAGGCTGACAGACACATAGCACCCCCTGTGCAGAAACCATGGTGATGGTCACCTTATACATATGAATAAGTAAATAAACTGTATTACAATAGCAATATCTAGACTTCCAAAATATAAGGGTAACATGGAATAATTGGCTGATCAAGATTTTGAAAAAAATAGAGATTTTTTAATAGAAATGTGTTTATGAGGAATCAGAGGCTTTGAAGCTTTAAAGCTTTTCAAGCTTTGAGGGATGGAGATCTAAGTGGAGAAAAATAATAATAAAAAAATAAGAAGAATAAATGAGTAATGCTATGTCAATCAGCTTCCTTTTGTTGAGGAATGTAATCCTCAGGTGCTTACATTTAACAGATTTAAGCTTTGCAAATGTGTATTATGGCCCAATTCTTCTATAAATGTCTGCAGTTTCATTACTATTTAAGTTTTAAAAAAAAAAAAAGTTAATAAGTTCACAGCAGTTCTTATAAGTTTATCACAGAATAAGGAGGGAAATTTGAGTGATAAGACAGAAAAGGATTCTGTCAGGTAAGAAGTCCTTAAGAGTTGTTGATTTTTATATCTCTTTGGTTTGATTTTCTGGCATTGAACCTTCTTCATTTGTGACCTTAGTGAAGCTCTTCTCTCTCAAGACACAGACAGAATACAGTATGGCAACCCAAAATCTGGGTGTCTTTACTGATGCCTAAAGTGTGTACGAGCAATAACATAACGCTATGGTTTCAAGACAGTGGAGGAGATATAAATTGGACTAAGTTGCCAGGAATTATTTCCCAAAACAATTTTGCCGGTCTCTTTCTGTGCAAACCAGGCAGTAGAGTGGTTGGAGGATACCCAAGCACCTCACTTCATCCCTCTCCCCCTGGCCCTGCCTCCCTCTGAGCCCTGCTGCCCTGTAGTGAAAGCGGGGTGCCACGCCGCGTAAATTCAGTCAGATTGCCAATGTAGCTGCCCGCATTCTCAGTCTCCGGGCAATGCTCCATGACAACAAGGTGAGACGGCAGAGGTTACCCGAACAGCTGCTTCCTAAGCCAGAAATTCCAGGCATTGAAAACCATCTGTCTATACATTCACAAATGTATATAAGGGCAATCTATCAGGCTGCAGCACTGCAGCTGCCACTCCATCAGGCCTGCTTCCTTTCTCCGGGCTGAACAATAAGAGCTAGTTCTTCACTTTGTGTCACACAGAATGGCTGATTTGATTAAGTCCCCAACTCTCATTATGCTAGGTAGGGGTGTAGAATTTCAATGATAATCCATAATGCATGACCAGTTTGTCGCCATGGTAACATAAATTCAAGGTTACTAGCTCAGACGCATAATTGGGTGTGCATTGAGTGCTGAAGAAGGGCTGTTAAAATTCTTGTCATAGAAGAGTAGCATCCATCATACTGTCTGAAATTGCGAAGTATTCATAATCAGAAAGAAAAATCCTCGGAGAAAAATGTTAATAAAATAACGATTACATCTAATATAATTGTTTAAGTTTAAAAAACCGAAGTGGTTGAAGTATTTAGTTAATAAGATTGGAAAAGGCAACTCATTAACTGCAGAAGACTTCAGTTGAACATTCCCCACCCCCCAATATTTGCATTGTAAGATGGACCCAAAGCAGTTCAGCTCTGAATCTGACTGATTAGCTCAGAATCTAATCCATATGATACAGTAAAAGATGACGCTTTGCACGCAGACGGCACAGCCTTATAGGCATCGTTTGTCCAGTCTGATCTTTTGTGGGTAAACATATCTTCAAAATTAGCTACACTAAGGATAAAAGGACTTTTGTATGCTGATTTATTTTTTTTTAATTTTTTAGATATTGTCCTGAATTATTGCACTATAGAACAGCCACTTTTACTATCCAAGATGAAATAGGTAAGGTCAAATTGAACAGATGGAAACAAGACCTTTAAAATCAGAGAATAGCTCTAGCATGTATGTAGTAGGTAGTGATCTTACTCCAGCAGATGGATGGAATAGCTGACCTAGAAAGGCTTCTTTTTTTTTGTTGTTTGTTTTTTTTTTTTTTTCTCTCTGTCTCATATCTATGCATTTGTGACTGCAACATACCTGAAAGCTGGCATTCAATATATTATTTTAGTGTGGGGTGGGGATTGTTTTTTCCTTTTTTAAAAAATATTCTGGTGTACATCTCTTCTGTTTTTCCATAATATTAGCAAGATAGATGTGATTTTTGCATTACTTAGTCCCCATCAAGCCTTGTTTTGATGACCATCTTTGCTGGCAAGGAAGAATAGGTAAATCAGATTTTACATGAGCACTTCCAATATGTCAGGGACTTAAACCTAGCATGTCACTACAGGAAGAAAGATCATTACTAAATGAGTATTTTCCTCAGCTTCAACTCCATTTTCCTTGATATTGTCTGACTTGTATGTATGTGTTTTATAGCCTTGGCAAATTCTAGCTGAAATACTTCAGCATATGGTTTTATTTATTAGGATTTCTACTAGAATCTGACATTATTTCAACGTATGTTTCTGTAACAATTTTAGAAGAGTTTCTTCAAAGGAATGAAACCTCAATTTATGCCTTTTGAGTCAAATCTGTTCATTGCTTCTGGGACTGCGCTTTTATCTAATTCTGTTGGAGATGCTTATGATTTGTTGTGTGAACTCCTTAAAAATAACAATAGAAAATTGCCATTACTTGGAAGTGGAAACACTCAGTAAGGGAAAGATTTTTCCTGCATGAATTTTCTGCAGAGATTAAACTAGTCTATGTGGACCTTCTAGATTTCAGAGTGCAGTTTTCTAATCTACTCTGCATTTACATTTTGCAAACAGATATTGTAAGGAATATAATTAAAACTTAAAACTTAAATTATAACGAAATCAAATTTAAATTATAGTGAATTTTAAAAGAATTTTTGAAAGTGTGTTTGGTGTTGCCTAGTTTTTATGCTTTTGCAGGTTTATTTCTGAGAAGATCATATTTTGAGAACTGACAATTTTTGTTAACAAAATTGCATTATTTTTATAAGTTTAGAACATATGGGAACCAACCTCTAATTTATTTTAATTAATTTTTGCATTGAATCACAAAGCTTCTTTCCTGAACAACTGAGTCTAAGTCATGATCTCTTGTCACCACTTTAAAATTCTTCAAGTCTGCATCTAATTACCATTACAGAAAAATGTGCTGGATCATAAGTCTATATGCACCTCATAGGCAGTAGGATTTTTCACGAGTGAGAAACGGCAAGATAAGGTCCTTCAGCAATGGAGGCTGTGGTTACAGCATACTGAATTCATTTTTCTCTGTGTGTAAGACCTGGTTTTGTTCGTAAAAACATATATCACCATTCAATATCAAGATAAGACTCTATGTTCAATGTTGTGTTTTATTTCAGCACAGCCTGGCTTAATATGAAGCTTGCAAATATCGCATCTGGAGGTGTATTCTCCTCTTGATGTGCACATGTAATTCCAATTAACATTAAGAATGTTAATGAGAATATGCCCCTCTAGGGGCTGGAGAGGGGGAGGTGAGGGAGCAGGTTTGTAGTTCTGATTTAAATAACAAGTGACTTTTGTGGAGAATACCAGCATGTGGTCTCATGCACTTATATTGTGGAAATGCAGTGGCTCTGAATGAGAGCGCAGGATTTAAACATTGATGCTCAGTGATGCTTAGCCAAGTGAACCCGTTGTTGGGGGCAAATATTAAATCCCAATGTGCCTTCTCCAGGAAGGAGTATTTGTAAAAATGCTTAGTTCTGTATTTGTCCACAGGCATAAAAGACTCCACTGCGAGACAGTGGGCTGTGGTTTTGTGATTTTTTTTTTTTTTTTTATTAAAGACTAGCTTAGTTTGAAGGAGTGAACCATTTAATTACTTGTTTTTTCTCAAGTATGTAGAACATATAGAGAAGCTTTCAAAGCCTTAAGCAACAATGTGCTCCTGTGCTTTGATTAATTTACATGATGTTCCTTTAGTGTTTCAATGAAGAAGTACATTTAATATCAGATGTCATAACAACAATATTCTTCTAAATATGGTTGTTAAATCCTTATCTTTTCTTCGAAATCATGATGTTACTGGTGATATTTTGAGGAATCCTGTGTACGTAAAGAGTAAGAATAACTATAGCACTTCCATTTTTGAAAGTGGAAGGTAACAGATTGTGAAGTGGTTTTAAGGCAAGAAAGTATGCAATGCATATCTTATAATTGCAAGCAAATGTACTTAATAGATTAAATGGAACTACCATTTCAATGTGATAAATGAGAACAGAGCCAGCGTTTATGTGCAGAATATATTTTCCTGTGTTTTTTTTCACCAAAGAACAAAAATATAGTGCAGCAAATAATGATAACATGCAAAATAGCTATGAAGAAAAATAGGGGGGAAAAGGCAAAATTCTTTACTGTTCTAAGGAATTATTTCTTTTTTTTCCTATTTTCTTTTCAGTAATGATTATTGCAAGACATAAAAATGACCAAAAAATAAAAAGACATATTACTCTTTAATGTGCCATTAACTCTTTTGTTATCTGTGACAGAAAAAAATACCCCAAACAATATAATTTATCTGTTTTGTCAATTCTTGCCGCATAAACTTCCTGCATGCCTTTTCAATTTACACATGGAGAAGTGCTGTTCATTTCATTGATCTGACACGTCACATTTCATTGTGTTGATTTCAATGCAAGTGCTATCACAGGATGGGCAATGTGCAGCCAGCAGGATACATTAAAAATGTAAAGTGAAAATGTGTGTTTTGTAGATGTTTTTTGCTGTGACATTTTTTAGGTCAAGCAGTTGAAAAGCTAGTATTTGAATATCTGTCTTGTACATTTTATCTGTTGAGCTCAGTATTTGTAAAATGAATATTTTGTAAGTACACAGTGGTATATTTGAAATTATAAAATACCATGTACCCTCATTTTTTAGCTTGTTCTGGGCCTGATCACATAACATTGGTTACACAGGTAACTCAAAGCTTTTAATGAGATTATTATAGATAATTAGAATTGTCCCTGTGTTTAGGTAGTATAATCTAAGGCTTAGATTTGTCCTTCTTCCACCTCCTCCAGTAATCCTGTATGAAATTTAGGGGTTTTTTTATGAAAGAATTATTTTTCACAAACTGCTGTCAATGCTCATTCAGTCCCATCTCTCAGTGTGAAAAGACTACATATTTACAAGATAAGAGGCAGAAATAGTAAGAAGGCATGATGGGAAGACCAGAGCTATTACTAGGAGATGTAGGTGAGTGAATCTGTTTAGGGAAACAAGGCTAGAGCAATTTTATTTTTTTTTTTTTTTAATCTGAGGTTTTCACCACCCATTAATCTATTTCTCAGATTGGAAAAAGAGGGAGGTGTTCAGCTGCAATACTTCCATGTATTTATTTCATAGCGGCTGGGAAGAATCTTTGAAGAAAAAGTCAGTCATTAAATCAGAATAAAGATAACAAAAGCAAATTAAACAGATTAAAGGGGGGTATGACACATGGATGACATGACGACCAAAACACCAAGTCTAAGAGTTAATTTGTCCACCCCACATTGAGAAGGCATACGCTTGAGCAGCAAGAACCAGGGAACAGGCTGCTCCCAGTTCTGATACTGAAAATGCAAAGAAATTTCATGAGAGTCTACAGAGTCATTACAGGAAAGATCAGAATTAGTCTGTCTGCTTCTATCAGTCACGTTAACTTGATTTCATTACATAAAAAATATTAATATCATATCTTCATAGAAAAACAGAAACATTCTCAGAAAAGCAACACTTGTGAAAAAAAAAAAAAAAAGTGTTTAAAATATCAAGCCAGATGACAAGTTTTCCATTAAATTCTGAGCAGTTCTTTCTTCCAGTGCCAATTTCTGATAATAAACACACACACACGTTTGTCTTTCACCACACTGAAGAGGAAAAAAAGAATTATTAAAATATTTAAAAAGTAAATATGGAAACATACAAAATAGTACACTAAAACTTCCTTTCATTCAAAAACAAAACCTTGAAGACAACAAGTTTTTATTGAATCAGCTGCAGTCAGAATTTTGAAAACAAACAAACAAATAAACCAGCAAACTGGAGAAAGATGTTGTGATACCTTTACAAATTACATGGCCTCTTGGACCGCAAATAAGAAAACAGACCTGTAGATCTGATGGTGTTTCTGCCATCGGCTTGCCTCAGGCCTGCCTGTTGGGATATTGCTTTTCTGGAACTATGGCATTGTTTCACAATGCTCTCTAATGAAGAAGAAACTGCTGAATGAGAAAAGTGTCTGACAAGGATGAAATTCTCTGCCCTGTGGTCTGCAGAAGGTCAGGTTGGCTCGTCATAGTCTATCAAAACAGTAAATGTTATACACATTCTTTAGGTGTTTCAAGGATCAGTGGAAATGTGATTTCCAAAAATTTACAGCAGTATATCTTCTGTGCTGAGAAACGATCACAACTCCTCATAATGTTGAACTTGTCTTGAGGTGACTGAAATGGGTCAGTAAGTTAAATACATCCACAGAAGCTCGGGGCGGGGAGGGGGTATAATTGTTTCTGCTCTTAAAGGCAGCACTAGTATCCTATCTTTGCTCTTGGATAGTCAGGAAGTCAGGGAAGTATCTTCTTGTTTTGTTTAAACCTTTCCAAATTGTTTTCTAAGTTTAAAATCAGGGGCGTGTTCACCAGGAGTACCAACTGTATTGCAATAGTCCTGTATTTGATCTCCTCTGTGGTCCTTTGCTGCTGCTAGTGGTGGTGTTCAGGGAAAGAAAGCTGAGCCTAAAATAGATTTCCTATCAAAACTGCTTTCCTATCAGTTCACTGCTTCAGTTAAGAACGTGATTTATTTTTAAACATTATGCACAAACCATTTGAACCTTTGGTGTAGGTAGAATCCTACCACTATATGCTTGATGATAACAATGTACCTTGTCCATTTCCCTTTCTGCACTGGAATCAACTATCCTGATATAATCCCTTTGTATCACTATAGCTGGGTTTGAAAAGGGGAAGATGGGATGTGACTTGCTGTTTTACTACTTTTAAATGAACCTGAATATTTTAAGCAATACAAACTCTGTGTTTAGACAGGGCTTCAGGCCTTGGAGATTATGAATATGAGTCATTCACTGTGTCTTTTGCACAAATTGTTCCAAGAACAAACCCCAGTCTTTGCCCAAACCCCTAATTAATGAAAACCAGCTAACCCTGAATATCATTTAGGGCAGAGCAAGTGTGTTGAAGGGATTCTAGTCAGGTTTTAGCTGATGTGATTGAGCACCTATAACCTTGTTTTCCCCTTGCCGAGCTCAAGCAAAGGTGTTTCATCATAACGGGAATTATTCCCAAGTCAATTTTCACAAGTTTTTGCAGTCTCCTTTCAATCCATATGATCACAGCTAGCTTTAACAATGAGGAAAAAAAGAGGCTTTGGTTTTCTGTGAGTACATTTCATTATCTTCTGGCTCAGAAGTGACTGAAAATATTTTGCCCTGCCTCTACACAAATCAAGTGCTTTTCCACAGAGAACAAGCAGGGAGATGTTAGTCTGAGGAGACAGATGCTTTAAAAGTTTTGCACATGGCAGAATGCAATTAAAATGAAATAAAAATAATAACAACACAGCATTTAAATAACAATACATATCCCAAAGCACTTCACAAGTAGGTCAATACCATGATAAACATTTGATTGTTGCTTACTTTAGTGGGAATGGTTTAAGAATGAAAAACAGCTTAGCCCAGTCTCCCTCTCTGTGGTAGTTTCACAAAACTTACAGATTCTATAGAGCATCCTGGTACTGAACACCCAGACAGGAAAAGCCTGACCAATGCTGAATTCCATGTCCAGCTGCACAGAAATACCATTCTTATTTTCAGTTTGGTTTATGTTGGATCTTAGGGATTTTTTTAATAATATAAAAATTTGGTAGCAGAATAAAATGCAGATTGGTTATCAGCAGGCAGCTTATTTTTATCATTAAGTCACTTCAAGATCTAGATTCAGTATTCACATGTCCTTGAAGCTGTGAGATGTGGGAATGGGATAGGTGGGTGTGGGTATATGCACTCTGCAAGACTGAAATATTAACATAAGAAATCATATAGGGAAAAGGAAACCAGTTTTTCATACCACCATCACTATTCCTATCCTACCAGGAGCTTTCATTAGATGATATTTTACTCTGACAATTACCTTTCTAGCTGACATTATCCATAGGAAATCACAATTTCACTATGCCAAAAAGAAGCTAAATAGATAACTCTATTGCACTCCATACCTTTCCACTGTTTTTTCAACTGATAATTTAAGGCAGAATATTCTCCCCAGTCTTCATACAAGTGTGTATTTCTCTGTGGATGAAATCCTTCCTTTGTTTTCACTTGATTCTCCTGGAAATGGATAAAATTATATCCTTGAACAAGCTGTTTAACAGAAATCTTTTGCTTTTATGCATTCCCTGGGTCTCAAACGGATTAAATTCATAAAACTCATCTCTCCCCTTGGAGTTACACACTATGAAGTATTTGTTTCACTCATATCCCTCTGAAAAGAAAATTGCCTAGGTAGGACAAACTCTCCTTGTTCTGCTGGCGGACCAGAACACTTTTGGGGTGCAGGTGTTCCACACTGACATGCAGATACTGTAATGTATGGCAATACAGTGGGCACCAGAGTCCTTCTTCTCTACCAGCCTTTTCCTCAGGTTCTGGGCTTCACAACCTCCACTTTGTCTACATCCCTGCCTTTTTTCTAATTCAACTCTAGCTGTCCTCCCCTCCAGCATTTCAGCTCTTAGTTTCTCAAGCATAGAATATAATTCCTAGGCTTTCCAAGAATATAAATGAAAACAATCTTTGTCTTCAGGAAGACTTGGCATTAGCACAGTGTGTGGCTTCTCTGTCCCTTGTAAGCTCTTTGGGGCAGAAACCAAAATTACTGCATTGCAGTTACCCCACGTGGAACCATTGTCCATTGCAGAACCTCAAAGTTCTATTAAAAATAAGAACATATTAACAACAGTGTTTATGCTTATGTGTTTCTGTGACAAACCATATTCTTCTGTCTTCAAGTTTTTCACTGACAAAACTGAAGGGGAAAAAAACCCCAAACAAACAAACCCAAAAGCCTGGAAGTAACAAGCCCCAAAGCCTCTCTATGGAAATGGAAATGTTATTTGATATTACAAGTCAACAACTCTGCATTGTTGACAGAGCTCTCCCTGCCAAGCACCCACTTGCATTTATTATGTTTTTACACATGCTGAACAAACCATGCAAGATCATATTGGGACTTAGAGCACAAGGTTACCATTAATAGGAGGGAATTAACAATGTGATAAGACATTACAAAACAGCTGAAATCAACTTGTGACCTGCATGCACTCTGGGTTCAATTAGCATATTAAATTCTTTGGGCTCTTAATAGCCATGTGCTATTAATAACAACAAGAAATCATGTCTGAAGAAACAGTTTGATAAAGAGTTTGTTTAGCAGTAGGTTGTAGGGAAATCATCATTGAAGCCTTCTACGTATACTTGCAGAGCACAAGATAGCTCTGACTCAGGAAACGGCTCTGTCTTCTATATTTCTAATATTAAACCTTACAATTACTTTCTCAGCCTAGCAATTACTCTCTCACTCTGTTGTATGAAATACACACTCAGAATCTTTAGTGATATTATTTTAAACAACTGTAATTCCTTTTTTTTTTCTCAAGCATAGAATTGTTGAACAATTAATGTTGGAAAAGACCTCTAAGATCAAGTCCAACTTTTGACTTAATACCACCATGCCAACTAAACTAGTGACAAGCAGTCCTTAGGACTCACTGAATCATAGAATAGTTTAGACTGGAAGGGACCCCAGAGAATGTCTACCAGAGTCAGTTGTGGCGGGAGATTTAGGACCATATCGAGACTCATTCTGAATGGCTTCAAGGGTGGAGACACCACAGCATCACAGGACAACCTGTCTTTGTGTTCACAAATACTATAATCAAATAAAGAGATAAAGTGCTTATCTCTGTTTCAAGGAGAAATTCATACATCACAACTAAAGTCTCAGTTTGAATCATGAAGTGTAAAAGACAGCTGAAATTCACTTAGCAACTCATTTATTTAAGCTAATCAGTTGATAGATTTGCAGAAACGATGTGTTGATTTCCCCTTTTTTTAATTTAGTAATTTCTGTTAGCTGTCAAAATTAATTAAATAAAGTGCAGCTCTGAGATCTTACATACTAATCAGAAATAGCAGGTGCTTTTGCTCAAAATGCTGTCAGGAGCCCAGTTTCCATGGGCCCCCCATGGTCTGGGAAAGTGACTTAGCAAGTTTTGCTTTCAGAGGAGACACGTCTTGCTCAGGAAATATCTAAGTAAGTGTTGCTGGGAAGCTGGACAGCTATACCTTGGAAGTTCCATCAGACCCTGACAAGCACCTGGCAGGTCAACAGGACCTTGAGCCAGCAGATACCTACCTCTGCCCCATGGAGCAGCATCAGCTGCAAACACTTCCCTTAGGTCCATCCTGCAAGGCTGTGCCTCTCCTCCAAGGCCACCACAAAATCTGGGAATCCCCAAGCTTCTTGTCAATTAGAAAAAAACCAAAACACAAGGATTCACAACATTTGTGAATTATTATCCCATTTGTTTTTCATTGGGTATTTTTTTCCAGCTGAAGCTATTTAAATGAATTAATGACAACTGAGATAAGTAATTTCCAGCTGAAGTTTCAAATAATTTGCTGTTTCCTAAAAAAAAAAAAAAAAAAACAAAACAAAACCTAAACCAAAACAAAACCCCAAAAAAACAACAATCAAAACCTCATCAATAAATGTCTGGCTGTATTTGAAGTTTATTTATTTATTTACAGAAACAAGTAGAGCTCATTGATGTATTTTAATCTTTTCTATTTTCTTCTAAATACTTCAGGGAAACCCTCCAAATCTTGAAAATAAAAGAGTATATTTATTCAGACTGCCAAAATATGCAATTAACTTTAAAATTCTCTGCATTAGCAACAATGTTTGGTCTCCACATAATATTCATATTATCTCAAAACTCGTTATTTTGATTTTTTCAGTTTTGTTTTCATTTTGTCAGAATCTACAGATCTATCTGTGAAGCATGTAATTTAATAATAATCAGCAATGATGAACTAGAGCTGTAATTTAAGGTTTGACATGTGAGCGTTAAACTGGCAAGTTGTTGAGTGTATTCTCTTTGAATGATACCAATATAATGAAGAAAGTTAATTTATCTTTTACAACTCTTAGGGGTCTTTATATGTATTTTTAAGGTGAACATCTTTCTTTCTGAAATGAATCCTCTAAAAATAAAAGTCATGGATGACTTAAGAGACTAAAAAATAAGTGATATGTGAAACAGCGTGAAAGAAATCAAGACCAGTAATACCGGATGTCTAAAAATTACATGAAGCACCAAGGTAACACACATAACATTCTTCACCCCCTGACCACTTTTATAAAGGTGTTTGATGCTCAAACACCAGTTGTACAAGAATTTCCACTGAATTTGCCTCCAATAATAATCTTGCCTCATGACAAGATGTGTCTGTAAGGGAAAATACAAATGTTGGCATTGCAGAAGTCTTTCTTCACAGCACTAAACCTGGAAGCTGATGACTCCCTTAAGCTTTTCACATGCTTCACACAACAGAGCACCAATTAGTGGCCAAATTCTCTTCTTATCCTCAACCACCAAAACAAGAAAAGGAGTAAGTTTTAGCCCCACAAACTTAATGGTAGACATCCTACTGGTATCAGTGAAATAAATTTTTTTACTGAAATTTACTCCTTACACTTTTATTCTTGTCCAGACAAGAGTTCTATTTGTGTATCTAAAGCATTTCAAAGTGGTGACTATGTTTCAGAGTATTTTTGAGATGCATGTAAACACTATTTATGTTTTTCAGAGCTTGTGAAAGCTGTTCTGGATCGTAAGTCCACTGCAGAACCAGAAATGGATTTTCAAACCAGAAATGGATTTTCCCTCATTAAAAAGGAATATGAACCATGACATGTCAGCACTATTGCCTAGCTGCTGACCCTTTTTTTTTTTTTTTTTTTTTTTTTTTTTTTTTTAACATGTATACACTTTTAGCCAGTTTCACAGAACTTTTCCCTACCGTGTACTACATTGTGGTAGGCTGGAATTGATGACATTACCAGTCATCTCTAGGTTCTTTTTGAGAAGTCCCAGTAATTTCTGAGGCAGAAATACAAGTGTATATCAGCACTGGAATTCAAAGGCATATGTGAATACACATAGAAATTTGACCTATATGGAAAGACAGCTTCACTGAGTATAATCTAGTAGGGGTACCTAAGTGTTAGAGTGAAACACATGGCAAAGATAGGAGGGAAGACTCAGGCAAAAGTTGGATAAGGCTAACACATGATTGAAAGAGAGGAGAATTTCTTCATCAGATGGAAAAACAGACATACTTTGCTGCACTGAAGGCTCACATCCTCCCAGGAAAACAGGATCCTTCTGTCCTTGTGAGCAGAAAACACTAGGACAGAAAAAAGGACTTGGGATTTTGGCTGGCAGCACAATATGACCCTGAAAGATTTAAAACATATAACTCTCCTCAGAATCCATACTGAAGTTTTCCCCGAAAAAATAAATTTTAAAATCACATTTAACGTCAACCTCTTGAACTAAAGTGTTTGAAATATTCAAACATACTATTTGTACAATCAAACTCCAGTGAAAAACTTACTGGGAGTCAATTAAGTTTTGTTTAGTTTTGCAAAATGTCACCGCTGCTGTATTCAAAATACCTATAAAAATATTAATTTTAACCATATACCAGGGGATAAATGCCCTAATAACAAGAGCTTTACAAAACATGAAGCAAATCCTCAAAATTCTAAATTGAGATTTATTTTGTTTCTACAACTGAATTTCAAAATTACTTTTTTTCACATTTATTCACTGGAGTCTCTGTGCATCACAACAGAAATAATTGTCACAGCTTTTACTGTAGCTGGAGAAGACAAGAGGATTCTTTGTATGTCTTTTTTATTACATTGTCAATATATTAATACAAGTTATATGAACAAACCTAAAGAGACAAAGAGCTATTTGTTATATTATTATCCAGGGGTGAAAGCACAAATCTTAGGGAAAAAAAAAAAAAAAGCCAGTAGGGATCGCAGCTGAACAAAAGGTCTAAGGAAGGCAGGCTTCGATATCTGATTATATGCAAACCCAGCAGTGCTGCCGTGCAGGGATTCCCTTCTTCTGTTTGCAGACAAGGATTGAATGAGAAGTGGTGAGATAACGAGGGAACGTGCAAGCTTAATGATATGCCTATTTTTTCTATCAGTTGCTAATCTGTAGCTCTGGTGATGATTACTATTTCATCTCTAGAGAGATGCTATTCAGAAACATCAAAATGACATACAATTGAATGCCTTGTGTTTCTGTAAGTATAGGGCCAGATTGTGAGGGCTGTCAGCCCCAGAGGGGAGAAAATCCTCCCATTTCATTTTGCTCTTTTCCCCGCCCTGGGTGATGCCTTCCAGCAAATGGGAAGAGGAGGTTGAATCCAGCCTGCTCACCTGATATGCCGTAGGAAAAGGGGACGTCGGGAGGAGGAGCCAAGCTCCCCGGCTGCAGTTCATCACCAGCTGCGCACACAGGAGCAGTGAGCCATACGTGAAGGCAGTATTGCTGCATGAAGGCAATATTGGCTATTTGATTCAGAAGAACAGAAGAAAAGTGAAAAATGGCAAATGAGACCTTGCCTTATTTTCTAGTTTGCTCTTGAAATAAAACAAGAAGGAGGTGGCATCCGCATGCATCATCTTACAGGAATGCAAGAGCACTTTCCACCCTCAATTAGCACAAGTCAGATTAGTCAGATTATTACTCTCTGTGGGCCTGCTGAAGTCAGTTCACTTCTACTGTGCACAAGTGCTGCTCGTGATACAAGCTGTGGCATCCACTGATAATCTCAGCTTTATTGACATGGCTGCAATAATTTTAGATCAGCAACTTTGAGAACAAGTCTCAGTATGGCCTTCTCTTCAGCCTAGTAAACATGTAACTGGTGTCGTAGAGGACCAGGAGGGTTTCTTGGCCATCACTACACTATGACTGGATCTAGCTAGCCTAGATCAGGCTTGCGACTGTTTCCATGAGCAGCAATTGCATGTCTGGACTTGAGTGCAAACAGTCGAGTTGTCACATCAGGTATTCCATGTGCAGAAGCTCAGATCTCTGACTTGAGTAGGAGTCACTGAAATTGCCAAAATTTCTAGAAAGCATCTGTGTTATGGAAAATTTAGAACCATTTAATTCTGATTTGGAACAATTTATATATATGACACAATAAGGTCTGCAAATTTAAAATCCCATCCTTCAAGAAGAAGGCAGAAATTAACCCAGATCTGTGTATCTTATGTAGGTTCCTGGTGGAAGCCATGTATTCTTCCTGCTGATAAATAAAAGCTTGTGCCAAAGACACCTTAGAAATCAAGTTGGTGTCAGTTCCTTCTTTTTGAAAGTGCTCATAACTTGAGCATGTTAATATTTTTTTTCTAGATGTCACTTCTTTGGAGCAGGAACTCTTCCCAGTTCTGAAGAGTGAAAGACTTTAGGGGTGAGGCTGAAACAGGCTATGCCTTAATGTACAGAAAAAGTATTTATTCTTGTACTAGTAAAAAGGTAAGTACAAGAGCCACTAATCTTCCTGGACTGAAGCTTGGTAACCTGCATGAAGACCTCATGCCTCCCTCTGAGACTGAGTATTTCTTGACGATGCAGAGGTCTGTCTCACTGCAGCTGGGCAAACCAAACATCCCTTAAAGCTCAGTATTACATTAATCATGCTGTGGGTGCATGCTGTGCAACACTGGGGTGATTTGTGCATGAAGCATAGAAGCAATTTGTGGCTTTTTGCTTTTCTTATTTATTCCCTGTGCTTTGTCCAGATATGAGCAGGTAAAGTGACCCACGTTCTCCTCTCTAACACTTCACACATGGCATTGCCCAAGCACAAAGTGTGCAATCAGTTTTTTTCCCTCCTGCATACAAACACAAACACAGAGACAACGTTAATCAAACTGACTGGTGAAGGAGCAGCCTCCCCTCCTCCCCGACTGCTTGGCAGATGGCACAGCAGCAGCACAGCTTCACAGCTCCAGGACCAAAGTAACAGATGTTGGATTATTGCACACTTTCTAGAGCTTTAATCTTCAAAGAAATTCTGGATCTTACCTGGCTTCTCCTTTCCTCCTGTCATTCACAGAGAAGGGAGAAGCCTCGGAAAACATGATTTTGTAGGCCCTTGGCAAAGCCCGAAGCCACAATGTCAGTAGGGATAACAACAGTATGGTTAATGGCTGAAATACGTGTAAGGGTGCAATCCTTCAGAATGAGGATTTTTGGACTTAATTACAGGGGGTGGAAAATTGGGTTAAGAAAGATTTTTACAGGGAAAATATTTTAATTTCTTAAAATACTACCCTTAGAAATGTTACAGTGTGAGTTGGTCATATCTAATGCGCAAAGTGAAAATGTGGAGAGCTGTTTGAAAGATAGACAACCGTAGAGAAGAAAACTTGTTAAAACCAAAGGATCATCTCTTCTTCTTCCATACAAGTCACTGCCACTTTTGAAGCTGATTTGGCATTAGACTAAATGGTTGTAGACAAAGAACATCTTTTGACAAACCCCAGATTCATAATATATTTCCAGTGGACAGACCTACATGGAAATCCACAGAGTAGACTTGCTTAATTTTGTTCGTAACTCAGTTTTGAATTATATCAGGGGCTAGACTGTCATGACTGGTGTAGTCACAGCATTATGGAATTTACATTATCAATGGGCTTTAATTATCATTAGAGATCTTGATCGCATTTGATCTGAAGTAAAATCATAGTAACTTCAAGGAGTTTGAATGAAATATTCCAGGATTGTATTTTTGCAGATGTACTCAGGGTCATGACTCAACTTTAAAATGGAATGTTTTAACCCAGGACAGATTAAATAGATATGATAGGAAGGAAATAGTTTCTTTGGAAGCTGGTAATATTTTCCTCAGTGAGATCCAAAAAGACCTGGTGGCATAAATATTTCTGATTTTATTATTAATTATCCAAGTCCTAAAAAAAAAAATTTAAAAAAAAAAAAAAACAACAAAGGCACTACATTTTATTTGGTTCACATTTCATTTTTCTCTTACACACTTCTTAACTGAAGCTACAATGTTAAAAGTCTTTTTCTGAACTGTCAGTGATTTATAGTTTATCCAAATTATTCAGAGTTTAATATATAAGGTCTCGTCTTAATACTGAGAGATTGATTATTTTTTCCTGAAACATACAAGTATACTCCAAAAACATGATGCTTTCAATCACTTGGTCTTATAGATTATTTCTGTAGTGACTGAACTTCAGCACCCTTTATTTTCCTGTCTTCTTACAGCTAGCAATAGAGATCTAAATACCAAGAAACTTCTAAAGCAGTCAAAAAGAATATATTAAAGGTCCAGCCACACAGTCTGAATTATGGTTTCACCCATCTAAGAGTCACATTTAACCACTCTGTCTAAGGAAGTACTTTTAACATATGAAAAGCCCTTAGAGTACTGCAGGCAGATTCCACGCCTGTCCCTGTTTCCTTGAATTGGAGGAGGCTGCTAACAGGAAAAATTCATTTCCTTTTCATTATGCAGCTGCTGGCTGTCTGAGATGGCTGATACAAGGAGGATATGGGCAGGGATGTCTTCATGAGTCCTGGGGACAGTGCTAAAAGGATTTATACATTATCAGAAGACCACTGAATTTCAAGAATAAGTCAAGAACACTTACATATTTGCTCATATAAGTTTACCATTTAGTACTTGTTGAAAGGTTAACTGGAGATGCTTTGCATTAGTATGCCTTGCTTCCCCAACCAATGTCTTCTGCAACTGCTGTGGCACTCAAATCGCAGGTTTTCCTCATGTGTTTAGTATTGTCCATGGCTCCTTCCCTGTGTCAGAAAGAGAATTGCCCTTGCACAATAACTTTTTAGTTTTCCTAATGCACTTTTTCAGCAGAAAGCTTCCCCATTTGAAACCATGACTCAGGTATCTTCTCCAAAAGAAAAAGAAAGCAGTTGATAGAAACATAGATCTGGTGGGGATAAGTTAAATCATTGAACAAGCTGCTTGCAGACAGAGAAAGCCATGCAATAAATGTTTAATACAAAAAGCACAGTTCACTCATAGCAACCACAGAATACTTCCCAGCACTCCAGAAACAGATTAAAGGTTGCATAAAGCTCTAAAGTTAGATGTAATGTTCAAATACCAGCCCACAACTTCTACCCTCTGCTTTACCCCATCCTCTACATATCAGTCCTACCATAAGCCTGTGAAGCAAATGTTAGATAAGTAGCCTCTATTTCACCTCTCAATTACAGGGTCATTCCCAAAATTAAATCACTGCCTTTTCTTTGCATTATTTGTCAAGGATACATAGGGAAAGGAATAGTATAAAATTATCTTGATTTGGAAATCATAAGAGCTTATTGGGAACCATGGACATATTATTGTTGGCGTGATGCCAATGCTGCTGAAATAACGCTTGTCACATTTCTGTTCCTTGTGGAAGCTGAGACACTGCAGCATCCATCGGATGGTCACTTTCACTAAAGAAACTGTCTAACTTACCAGCATGGGAGGAAAAAGAGCTCAGAAGTTTTTATCTTCAAAGAACTTACCCAGAGAGAAGGAGGGAAATGTAAAGATGAGAAAGCATAAGATTTAGATAGTTACCAGAAAAAAAACAAAAAATGGCCTCACAGTTATACCTCATAGCTGTTGGAGTAAGACATGTACAGCTAATATGATGCAATCGTCTGCAAGTGAGCACTAACCCAGGATTGCAGATAGAAGAGCAGAGGTGCAAAATGCCATGGGATGTCTGACCTGCTTCCAAAGACACAGAAGTACTTTATAGGCTGCACTGTGAGGCAGGAATATTGCGATCATGGAAGCATAATGCAGTGACCATATAGGCCTCGTGGAACAGCTGTAACTATTTGGTGTAAAGCACAAAGCCAATGCCATATAGAGAAGCTCTACCAGCTTTCTATCTACACTTACTCTTGAGCTATACTTAGGTCCTTACCTTCAGTATACTGCAAAATAGCACTGTGAGTACTCCTCCAAGTCCAAGACAACTTCTCAAAATGAGTTGCAGCCTCAGAATTAACTACCACCTTGATGAGGAATTCCAACTGCTGGAATTTAATTGAGCCTGCAAATGCCATGCTTCCTTTTCCTGAAAACTTGACATTGTGGGTTGGGGAGGGGAGGCCCCAGGAGACTTGATTTTTTTTTTGGTTTTTGTTTTCCTTTAAACATGTTACAGTTATTTTACAGTGGCTGGGTTGTAAGGGTGTGTGTATCAAAAGAAATTAGCACTCAGTAGTGTAGAGAGGGATCTGCATTAAGTATTGGATAAACATTCCTCACATGCAGGAGGAAGGCAGTGTGTTCACTGCAAATACATTGCTTTAAGAGTAGAACTAGTAATTTTTCCCCTTCTTCATAGTACAAGCTCACCTAGGAGCTGGTGTCTGGTTTCTAGGATGCTGTAAAGCCACACACTTATTTAGGCTGCTCCTTTGGGACACAGTGGCTTCCAGCTGCTGCAACCACTGACCACTTACTCTTGATTCCAAACTGCATTTTGCCACAATCCCCCCCTCTTCTGCTGATCTGTTATGAAATATTCTTCATTTGTAAACCAAATAAATAAAGTTATTAATTTCAAAAATTAATCTTCAAAAAGAAGGGAATAGTGTTTTCTTGAATGGGGTTTGCTGAAAAGCAGTTTTTTCCTGGGAGCAGGATAAGCCCTGGAAAGGTATGATTCGGCATTAGGCAAGGGTAACATCATGGCCTTAATGTGCCATACTAGCTAATAAATAAATCAATTGAAATGATCGTGAAAATTAGGTCTAATTCTAAGTAAATAAAACACGTGGATACTCGAACTGTTTCCAGTATATTCTTACCTTCTTACTTTTTTCTTTGCTTTTAATTGCCTAGAACCCCCTCCAATATCCTAGAAACCATGGGTGCATCAAGGAGAATAGCCAGGCATCCACAGCAAAGGTCAGATTAGTCCAACATCTTTCACGAATGGTCTAGAAATAATTGATGCTCCTTTGGGACCAGGGAATGGAAAAGAGGCCCTCTCAAGCTCTCTTTGATCTTGTTATCTTGTTTATTATATTATCTTGTAGTCAGTTCAGTTGTAACACAAAAGAAAACAGGCTCTGTCACATTTTACTTCTTTTGCTTCTCTCAACTTACACTCAGATAAAAGCAGCTATGACTACAATTCTTAGATTTTACTCTGGAAGAGTGATTCTTTAGGGGCAACTAAGAATCAGTGATTCTTCTTGTTATTAGCCTTAGTTTTGGGGTTCATAGTGTACGTCTCACAGCCATAGCCTGTTGGTGGCCAAAATGATCTGATGATTTGATACGAGAGCTTGTTCTCTCTTGCCTACCACTGGGCTCATTATGGGAATATTTCTTCTTCCCTATCCAGTGTTTTTCTTCAGGTCAGCCCAATGTGTAAGAGTAGGAAGCTCCTGACTTATGCTGTGTTCAAAGAAGAGTCTGAAGAAGAGGTCTGCAGGGTGAGAGAAATAGCTCAGTTATGCAAATGAATAGAGATATAAATGGATGTTGATGGATTTCTCTTCTTGCTCTAAAACTGGGTAAGAACAGCATGAGGAGGGGATATAGCAAAACCTATGCAGAGACTACTCTGTTTCTGGTAAAATATGGAGGGCTGCAGTGGGAGGGTTGGGTTAGGTGTTCTGGAAGAAAAGATAGAAATATTATGATTGTGGTTTTGGGAAAGTTTTAGACTACTTTTGTCATTGTTATTCTCATTACTTATATATTCCTCATGGAAGCAAACATGAATAACACACTCCTGGGGACAGATAAGGCAATGGAAAGAGAGCGAAGTTCAAAGATGTCTGTGTTTTTGTAGAGCCCCAGAACTGCTTACTGCTGTCATGGTAACTACATTTATAATAAAATGAAAATACAATGTACAGATAACATTTCCTCTGCTTTTGACCTATTTGCTTTTCCTATAGCATGTCTCATCTCAGCAAGGTCAGACTTGCCTGTGAGCACCTCAGCCCAGATGCTTTGCCCTCTCTGGATCTTCTTGAGTGCCTGCCCTCCAGCCCAGATATCTGCTCAGGGTTTTTTCTCAGCCATCTGGAAAGCATTTCTACCTATATACCTTTAATTTTGCTGCAATGAAATCAGCATACTCTCATGCCTCTTCTTGGCATGCCTATTTCTTGACAATGCTTCTGCCAAGCCTGCCCTTGCCTTCCAAACAGCCCAGGTTTTGAGTTTTAAAAAGCTGAAATTAGGAAAGGAGGGGATTTTGAGGCTTTGGATTTTTGTATTTGTTTTTCTGAATGTTTATGTGCAGGTAGTCAGCTGAACACAAGACACCAAGGGTTCACTTTTGCTTAAAGACATTAAGTTGAGGTGTGTCTGCACCATCAGGCCTTGAAGAGCTTTTACCTATGTTGAGTCCAGGAATAGGCAGGTTTAGATGAAAGGCCGCTAGGCAGAGAGAAGCAGCACAGCTGTCCAGAGGCCAGTGTGAGTATATATCTGCACAGACTTTTTTCTTTTTCTTTTTTTTTTGCAACTTAAAAATTGGGACCTTAAGGGGAAATGGAGTGTCATCATGTGATGCAGCATAGGGATGTGACCCACTGTGAGGGAAGGAAGTAACATTACTCCTTACCATCAGGGCTGTGTGCCAGCAATAGCAGCACAACATCCCGGCAGCACTGACTTGTCCTGGCACAGGCAAAGGCCACCAAAAGTGAAGGACAAGTAGCAGAACAGACCTTCCTGTCTCTGAGCCTTGCCCTGGGGAGCTCTGGGGCCACTCTCAAACCTGCTTGCCCTTCTTGCAGTGTTCCCCAGCTGTAATTAATCTCTTATGCACCACTCTGATCTAGCAATTGATCTTCCAGGCTGCGGAAGACTTAGGCAACTGGTTTACAATTAAAATATCACTGAAAATTGGCATGGTTACTGTCTATAGCCTGGCCTCTCATCTCATTTGAACCTCACCTTCTGTAGGTTATTTTCTTTTAAGTTTGTTTTTGGGTTTTTTTTTTGGTTGGTTGGTTGTTTTTTTGTTGTTTTGATTTTGTTGTTTTGTTTTGGTTTTCTTTTGTTGTTTTGTTTTTTTTTTTGTTTTTGGCTGGGGCATTTTTTGTTTGGTTGGGTTTTTTTTAGTATTTTTTGTAATCTATATGTGGACCTCACTTTCCATTTCCAAGCTGATGCAGGGGGTTGAGCATAGCAGGCAGGGCAGTGCTGTTCCTTAATCTAGGTATTTTCCTAGTCATTTCAACAATTAAATCAGATCAATTAAAGGTACCTAGTTAACTTGCACATTGGTCAGTTTTACTCCGCAACATAAAGGTATCAGAAATAAATTGTCTCTTGATATACCTTATACATTTAGTGAGAAAATAATGCAAGAATTAATAATTTCCAATCAAGTCCACATGGGGTCTTTTTGGTTTCTTTTACTTTAGCCTTTGAGATGAAGAACTAATTTGTCACTTAGCTGTAAGTAAAAGTTGAAAGAAAGAGTCTCAGAAAAAGTTTTTAGCTAGGTAGCGTTCTCAGAGACTGCAAATGCTTGTAAGTGCAAAATTTCAAGCAACAAATACAAAACAAACAAACAAGCAAACAAAAAAAATAAACAAAAAACCCAAAACAAAACAAAAAAAAACCCCACCAAAACAAAACAAAATGAAAAAGAAGACACACATCTTTGCAGTCCCAACATTAATGCATTGGTTTGCTGTTATTTTAGGAAAATAATACAAACACATGGCTGAAAGTTCTGGGGGACAGAGAGACAGATGAGAGAAACTTATACAGAGAACTAGAGCTTGTAAATGCTAGGGCAGGACACCTGTCTCCTATTTCTCTTTGGAGAGCTGCTGCTGTGTGAGCAGCAGCTGTTCCTGCAGCACTCACACGGAGCTGGTCTGCACGGCCTTTGCCGGGTGACATCAGATGCTGTGGTGTCATGGATCTGCAAGCACACAGCATGTCTTGGATTCTGAGGAAGAAAGGGCAGTCCCTGACCTGCAACAGTCTGATGGCAGTGCTTTTCTGCAGACTTCCCAACTGTGGATTGCCCCCTCCCTGCTCTGGCTGTTTTCTCACCCGACTCCACCATCTGCCTGGTTGGGTCTGTGGCACTTCCTGACACACACCACAGCCTCCACATGCTTTCACTGTCCCCTCTCAGGTTTAGGATGCTTCATCCACAAACATTTCATCTGCCATGCCTGTCTCCTCCAAATGCTGAATCTCTTCTGACTGTTTTCCTGCAGTTTCCTGCTTAAGAGAAAAGACATGCAAAACATTATTGTAATCCTTCATAAGTAAACAGATGTTGTGTGGAAATCTCACCCTCAACAAGTCTGCATGGCTAGGTGTGTGCAACCCAAACATCCTTCCTTCAGCTCAGAGATCACCTGTCTCCTTTGCATGGACACTGCTGCTTGCCATAGATTTTGTACACAGTTACCAGGTTTTTATGCTTTGTTTTAAAGTCTAAACAACAAATTTTAGCCTTTTTTCACCCCATGGGAATAAGCTTTTTCAGTAGCTATACAACACAACTATTTTTATATGAGGATTTTTTTTCTTCCACAACAGGGGAACGTGCAGAAGACAATGATAAGGAGCTTTTCTGCCTGCAAGACACACTTTAGTGACTTTCCATGTCTCTGCACTTAGACTGGCCAAATGTACATTAATGTAATTTAACCTCTTTCTCTGAAGTTTAGATTAAGGCCCGTTACATCACAAATAACACAGACCAAAACTGATAGAGACATTTATAAGCAGTTATGGTTATCATCCACTGTCTGACAACTTGTTTTACCTCCTTAACTCAATTTTGTGTCCAAACTCTAGAAGAGGGGGGAGTGTAACATTTTACTTGTAGCGCTATGGGTAGTTTAATACAATTTCTGTCAGTAAAGTAGATCTGACAGACTATTTCATTCACCTCAGCTAGGGATATACAAATTGTCAGGAGGTCCAGGACTCTCTGATGTAAGTCATTTGCAGTTAAACATACATTTTTCCCATTGAAGCAGCTCTCCAACTTTGCTGCTATTTGTGTGGTTTTCTGGTTTTGGAAGATGTTTCATTCATTTGTTGACTTTGGCAAGTGTTAACATAATTACTCATCCATGTTCTGAGGCATATCCATGAACCAGTTGCTCTTTTTAAAAAATTTAAGCGAAATGCTCTCACTCAAAGGTAAAGGACTTAAAACCTCTAGTTGAATACTGATTATGAATTCCTACAGCCCACCACTCTGTTCAGTTTTGTGTTGAAATCTTTAGTATGATTGAAAAATGGAGAATTTAGCACAAAAAAAAAATTAAAATGATCACACCAGAGGTAGGATAATTCACTTTTTTCTTATGTTTTCATTCCACGTGATGTTTGGGATCATACCTAAACGATTCTCAGTCCTTAAAATCTACACTTCAACCCCATTATATTAATGGAAACCTGGAAAAAAACGGCTCTGGCATTAAGTAATTTGGCAACCTGTTCCTTTTTCCTCTATTGTCAAAGTCTATTACAGACTCATGCTGCTCAGTACTGGTCCTAAAGCTTGTTACTTCAAACTATTTCCCTCTCCTTCACTTAAGGAATCTGTGTTTGAGGCAAATCTCCTGCACTTACATAATTGGCTTATTTTGTAAGAAAGCACAAAACTGATGCCTCTTTTATGTAAAATAAAACATATCTGGAAGACGTGTTGGAGAAGCACAGCTCAGGTATTGTGAGAGCCAGGGAATATTCATGCAACCTAATCAGAACTAGTTCAAAGAAATCATCCCAAAATGTGCCCAAGACAGATGTATGGTCCTCTGCACCATCTGCTTTTCTCCGCAAATAGTGTTCTTCTTGGCTGCAACACTTGGTAAAGACTGAAGAAGTCAATGTTTGGTGTGTTTTGGTGTCCAAATGCAGATGCTAAAACTAGATATTAAATATATATAAATGTGTATATATATATATCTCTGTGTGTGTGTATATATTTTTATACATACACACATATGTATAAATCTAGTTTTGGCATAAGTATTTATATATATATATAATTAATAATTATATATGTGTATATATATGTATATATGTATATATATATACATACAACCTGGCTTTGGAGATGTGACACAAAAAACAAGGTATGAAAAAATATGTTTCTCAACAAGGGAAGTTCTATGGGAAAAATGTTATAACTTTTAATATATAGGAAACATAACTGTATAACTTTACAATCCCTTTGGTCTTAAAAGTTATGAATTTATTTAAAATATCACTTCTCATTATACTATTGCTATTAACACACATGTGCCTTGGGTTTTACAGGTGGGCCAAAAATATCCTAGGGTGAATAACAGACAGTTCCAGAGAACAGTCAAAAGTGCTCTGACATCATCAGAAATGTAGTATCAGGCACTGGTGCAGCACTGACTCCGGCTGGGTATTTAGAAAGCGTTATGACATTACCCAGTGCTGTCAATGATGCTACTTATGGGGATACACAAATGCCTAGGCCAGAATGTCACTATGGCAGAGCCCCCTAAACACATAATCTCTCTTCCAAAGAGCTTCCAAATCAAGAAAGAGATGTGATGGAACTGGCAAGAGGTTATAGTAGATATTTTAGCAGCTGTCCAAAACACCCCAAGTCTTTGGAGAGAAAGTTTCCAGGTCTATTTTCAGGCTGTATTTCAGACCTTCTCTGTAACCTGTTAATCTTTTCTTCATAAAGGATTTGAGGAAGAATGGGATATCAAGCAGAAAGGGAAAACACATTGCATTTACCTGCACACCAGTATCTTTAATAGTGTAGCATTTGGTATTCATCCTTCCTTGACATCTTTTTAAAAATAGTTCTAGCTAACCCAGAAATGGGATAATGAAGCTTGGGGACCTGAGCACAGAAAAAGTTTAAGCCATACGAACAAATTCTGATGCAATACTCACTATTTTGAATAATATTTTATCCAACAAATAATTTTTTGATCAATAACAATTTTTATTTTTTTTTTTTTTTGGTAATGAATAATGAGCCAGTATGAAAAGTGAAAGTACTAAAGGCCCCAGACTCTACCAGTGAGTCTATTTATGAAAAAGGTAGTATTTATAAGGATTAACAGTGACAAAATGAATCTCTGAGTGAATGCTTAAAATAATGACTCTGTTACCCAGAACATTATTCCCCAAAGAGTAGGAAGGAAAAAAGATTTTATTGATTTTTATTCATATTTTAATGATGTGTATTTTAGCCATCTCTTCTCTGCCAGGTGAACCTCTGTCTTCTTCATATGAAAGCAATGATATCATATAGCAGCTGTTACAGAGTAGTTGTTACTTTTCACAATCCCAGCTGTTGAATAAAAAGATATTGGGTACCTGCCAATTAAGTAAATGGAATTGCCATTTTCATTTATTGCAATAGCCAGTTTAACTTGTATTCAGAATGTTTTTTGTTAATGTAGATAAAATAACAGCACTGGCAAGCAAGAGTGTTTTTATGAGCAGAATATGTGTGTTAAAATATTCAGCCTTTTCAGAAGATTCACAGATGTTTTGGTTTTGAAATGTAATTTTTAAATGATCAATAATGTGCTGGTGTCTCCTGCCTGTCCACTGACACCAGATCCCTACCCCTCCTGTCATCTTTTGGGGTTTGGTGCATAATGATCAATAAAAGGGAGGGTTACATGGGCGTATTTTACCACCTACTTCCTGTTCCTGCTTTCCAGTTAAAATGCTGAATAGAATTATAAACCCATTAAGCAGTGTTAAAATGCACTAATATCAGAGTGCTCTTTTTCAAAACTGGATCACTTTACAGCAGAGTCACATCTTCCTTTAGTGTACATCAGGAAGGCTTACGGAAAGTAGATATAATTAGCCAGAGCATTTTTTTAAAAAGTACTTCCTGTAGAGAATGAAATACATCACTGTTTCTGTTACTTCTCCATCAGAAAAAGAAGGATTAAAAACTATTTTAAATTTGTTGCACTTATATAAAAATGTGATGCTATCTCAAAAATATCATAAATGTTTATAGCCAAGCCTGGAGTTTCCACATACGGAGATTGTTTTTGGGACAGAGGCATAGGTTTGTAACAGGATATATTTGACATGTAAAGCAAGAAAGTTTGTGAAGGGGACCGTGGGTCTTGAAGCAGGAAGAAGGATTCAAGCATGGCATTGTGCTGTGCTCAGTCCCATGCTAGATGTCCAGATTAAGGAAGGCATTTAAAGAAATGTTTATATTCAACTGAAGAAGGTGCAGAGACAAACACAAAACCTTTTTAAACAGAGCAACCCAGAAGTCAAACACACAGCATTTCCTATTACCTTTGAATACATATGCCTTTGAGGAACATAAATGGCAACAAGGAATGGGGTAGAGAGACTGTTGGTGTCTGAACATCTTCCTCCACAGCTGATGCTGAAATAGTGGAAGAGTTCTCCACCCCACTGTGTCATCTGGGCTCTGTGGTACTTTGCTTGTACATGCCAAACCCTTCTCATGAAGTGACCAAGATGAGTTAAGCTAGAATAAGCTCTATATGAACTGGCTATTTAAACCCTGATTTAGACTTTCCCCAGGAGCTATAGTGTGCTTCTGAACAATAGCAAGTGCAACAGCTAGTCTTCAGATGCTGAGCCACAATCAGAAAACTCAGCTTCTTATTAATTCTAAACATACTCCTCCAGCAAAATCACAGGCAGAGGCAAGAAACACCAACCAACCTTCAAAAAGGCAAAACTATAAAGCAAAGCATAAAATAATAATTTAATGCACTTCAACTTTGTATTGTTCTGTTTACCTCCCTCTGAAATGTTTATAGAGTGTCCTTGTGCTAATATCCAAATATCCTTGAATGCACATTTCTTCAGACCACCTCATGACAGGTAGAGAGAAGATGGTTATCCTCATTTCACAGGGGGAGAACTGAGGCAGAAAAAGCCTGGGATCAAAATGAGTTTCCTGGGGAGGCAAAGTCTACGAAAAGTGATTGGTTTTCTTATGTATGCTTCATGGCTGTTACTGGTAGAGATAAAGCAAATTCTGTTTGAGTACTGAATTGGTTTAAGGTTAAAAATTTGGATGAATTCTGCAAATAAGAAATAACTTTTTTTTAATTGTCCTTTCACTTTTATACCCCTTAAAATGCATTCACTTTCCATTTTCAATGGGTTTTATGCAAATCTGAAAAAAAAAAAAAAAAAGGAGAGAGACATAATGCATATAATGTAATATATATAATTTATATCCCACATATTTAATGAAATATTATTCTTAAGCAAGACTGCAATTCAGGCAACTGAATATATATACAAGTAATATAAGTAGAAACTAACTAAATTGTATCTGTTTCTCTGTGTATTTATGTATGTATGCATATGTGTTTTCTGATCTTGTAAGAAAAGAAATCTATAAAAGTTGGCAGCAGTCTTTTGGATATAGGTGAATGAAATTACATTTGAGGTAACTAATTACAGAAATAAATCCCAACTAATCAGCAATTCATCGCAAAGTCATTCTTGTTAAAGGTAATGTAAAAATTGAGAAAATAAACCCAATGTTAAATTAAAACAAACAAACAAACAAAAACAAACCTCCCCCCAAAACCAACAAAAAAGCAAAACCAAAATTAAGCAAAAAAAAAAACACAAAAAAATCCTAGAAAACAAAACAAAACAAACAAACAAACAAACAAACAAAAAACAACAAAAAGGTTGTTTCTAGTAGATGAAATTGCCTTCACTCGTTCTGTCCCTCCAGAGTTTTCCTCAAACACTCTGTTGCCACCCCTCCTGCCATGCCGTTACCTAGCCCTTGGCAGGCAGGAGGTGGGTGCTGCACCAGCTCTCTCTCTCACTGCCTGCACAGTTTGCTCCCTCTCCACAGGCTGCTCCGGCCCCTTGCCAGGGACTGTGGGGCTCTGGAAATTACCCCTTGCAGGCTGCGGGAGGTAGGAGGCATTAGAAGGAGCAGAAAGGGCTTCAGATCTGCCTTTTCTGCTCTCCAGACCCTCTGGCCAACCCCTCTGCAAGAGACCCTTACTTCAAACAGATTTAAATAGCTGCTTTCCAGGTGTCTCCCAGCTGGCTGGTAACCCAATATCCTAAGGGTTCATGTACCTATTTTTCTTAAATTTCCTCAACTTCCCGTTCCTCTGCATCAACATCTGGCATCAACCTAACCACAAGCTTGAATACCTCTTCAAGTGTGTTCAAGACTATTTTTCATTAGTAGTCAGGCTTTTTTTAAAATCTCGGTCATTGTAAGCATATTTTCATAGCCTTCAAATCTCATAGACCTTGCTGAAGGCAGGATTTTATTAGTCTTTCTACCTGATTAAGATTGTTTATATCATACATGGATCACCAAAAGAAAATATCAGAACTCTGTATCTCTGTTAATTTCAGTAGACTTAAACTGAGATAAACACAGCCTGTTATGCCACTGCATCTTAGAGAAATGCACTGATGTAGAAGCACTGCTTGTAGTGGATAGATTAGGCACAAATGTCATCCAGAAGAAGTAACCTGACTGCAGTTTCCTCTCTTCCATTTCAGCATAGCTTTGACAGCGCAAACTTTTGTGACTACTGAAATAATGTCTGATGGCAGATGACAGCAAAATGTCGAAGCAAATACTTAGCTTAATTGTTTTATCTTTTTTAAGAAAACTTTGACAGTTTGCAGACTATGAACAGTAGGTTTAAGCTGGGACGGAGCACACAGCTTCTGTGGGAGGAGGATATAAAAAAGAAAAATATCCTGGTAGCTGGTGGTAACAAAAATTCTAACAGTATGAGCTAGCGGCAAAGCATCTGTGTTAATTCTACTTCAGTTACCCAGATGTTAAAACTTTTGTCCTCTTTGGTGAGGCTAAGGTACATGCACTTACTGATGGGAAACATACAGTGACTGTCTCAGAATTAAATAGAAATGTATTAACAGCATGATATCATTAGTATAAATTGGTAAAACAAATGCTTTTGCCAAGAGTTTTAAAAGTGAATAATGATTCTGGATGACTACTAAGTGATTTGCTTTAAATCCTTTTATAAGGACTGATTTTCTAAAGGTGAGATCTCAGTGTGAGAGTAATTCTCTTTTAACATATATGAAGCCAAGCACTGTGCTAGAGCTGAGTTTTGTGAAAGAAAATGCTGATCTTACTCTCGGATGTTATACAAAAAAGTGTTATACAAATGCTTGGTGTTATTTAGTTACACAGATTCAAAACTTACCATAATCAAACAAAAGTAACTGAAGTTTTCTAACTTATTTGAAGAACTTAAAAGCAATCAATATGAAGTTAACATCAATAAATTCCAGTGATGCCTTCAAGATATATTTTAGGACTACTGATCTTATGTGCTAAAGTCAGACATTTCTTTCTTTCCTATGAATTGAAGAGTCTGCTTCTGCTCCGCTTTGAAGTCAAGGGGATTTTTATCACTGTCTTCAAGGACAGGCAAATTAGAGCCCAAATTTGCATCTGGAACTATGTACAGTAGGGTGTTCGAGTGGCGTACAACTTGTCACCACAATTATAGTAATTTTAATCAACCTCATTTGCTGTTTGCCTCTCTGAGATTTCCAGGAGAATTTGCTCATCTGCACTTCAGTGTTAATATCTTCCTACCCTTTCTGTTTTACAAATCATGCTTTTATTCTGTCACTCCTGCTGCAGCTGAACTGGAGCATTTTAATAAACCTCTTGTTACCCACATCTTCTATCCATATGTCATTGACTTAAGCAGAGCAGTTTGTCAGGTTAATATTTTATACTTTTTGTATTTAGACTATTACTTAGCTGATCCATAACAGGGGATTATAGTCAGGGATACGAATATTGAGTGACTTTTTTTCCCCACGTGCTTGTCTCCAAGACAACTAGATGGTTGTATTTAAAAGAGCACAAAGACCAGAATGAGTAGCTCATCCAAGTCTTTTAGCAAGTGAATGCTTTGCGGTTTTGCATTTTCAGGCAGGCCTTTCACTCTATCCCCCTGACATTTTTCACCTCGGGCTCTGATGGGTGGGAACTCCAACCGGGAGCCGAGTTGATAATTGCAGCTATTAAGCTGCTGCTAGTGTAACTCCAGTTCCCTTTTGTTTCTGGTTTTATCTAGTCTAGCTGGAGAGTTTCACTCGTGATAGTCATATTTAAAAGCCACAATGATATTCTTCCTTTTCCCTCTTTCTATCAAGGCTAGTGATTATTAGGTACATCCTCTCTCCAGTTCAGCCTGCTTGCAGCGATTTTGCAAAGCACACACTAACTTGTGCTTCTTGGATTTTTTTATATTTTTTAATAAATTAAAGATAAATAAATAACGTGTGGCTATAACAAAAGATCCCTGGCAATCATAAATTAGCAATAGGAGCTGCTGTCAGCCCTGCAGGAAGCCCTCGTGCTGTAGCCTCATACAGACCAGCAGCCAAGCAGAGGTTGCAGCTCACTATTAACCAACCACGAACTGCCATTAATCTGAATCTGCTT
The DNA here is from genome assembly GCA_035222235.1 of Margarornis squamiger. NCBI lineage: Eukaryota > Metazoa > Chordata > Aves > Passeriformes > Furnariidae > Margarornis > Margarornis squamiger. The sequence continues at coordinate 98,798,027 of JAWWTY010000106.1, forward strand.
CTGAAATTCAGCTCAGCACTCCCTGAATTTCGTCTCCCTCCCTGGCTCGGTCAAGAATAACACCGTGTACTGGAAATGCAATGCTTGAGTGGTCAAGCTTCATTGCTCCCATGCATATTTTTTGGCCTGATAATTACATTAGGGATGTAAAATACGTAATGTAAGTTTCCTGTGAGAATTTGCCCCTGAGCTAAGTGCTATCACATGTCATGGGGGTTTCAAAGTGTGTTTAATGCAAAACCTCAAACCTGTCCAAACAACATATTTAGATGGGCACTGCAAGAAAGATCGTGCTGTTCAGCTGTAGATGAAGCTCGTTGCAGCTCCTGGAGATAGCTGGTTGTGATGCCTGTGAGGTGCCAATTTTTATTAAGACCATTTCATTCCTTTGAACATGAGAGGCACAAATTTTTATGATTCAGATAACCTTTCAGGGGTTTCAGATTCCAGAAGGATAGTAGCTTGGTGTAGACTCAACAGTTTCCAACAAGTGATTTCCATCCTTTCCCTAAGATGATTTATTTTGCTTCATTTCAAACAACTCCTTCTGTACTTAACCTTATTTGTGAGCTCCACATTAGCAAATTCCTCAAAGTGGAGAGCAGAATACTCTCATGATTTCATGTGCTGGCACTTCTGAAATTTCACATCCACTTCGTATTAGTTAATCAAGTCGTGAAGACAAACTTTTACCGTCAGATAATGTTTCAGGCACCTTACTGGTATGAATCCTGACTGTAAATATTCCCATAGAATAGATTGTTGTGCTAATGTAATTTGCAGGGAAAATGAAGTATTAGCAATTCTCAGTTCAGAATTTTGGTGCAGCAAAATAAGAGCTTGAATCCTTTACAAGACTCAGTTGAAGTTCTTCAGGAAGTTTTAGAAAACAAGAATGCATAAATTAAATTGCGAATAAAATGAAATAAATAAAATAAATGTAAATGTATGAAAAATGCCTCCTACCAGCCATCTTCCCAATCTTTTCTTGCTCTTCAGAGCTAACATTAGTAGAAATAAATCAGCAGCATTCCAGTACACAAGTAGAAATAAATCAGGTTTTGGAGGTTAAGATGAAACAAGGAAATACTCCCATCAAAATCTGTTTTTGACAGAAAATATATTTTGAAAATAGGCATCTTCCTTCCTGTTTTCCATAGAAGGCATTGTTTTTCTCACATATATATAGTAAAATCTGCATATCAAAAAGATTCCTTCAAACAAAATCTTTCACTCTCACTTTAAAGCAGAATAAAGATTTTAAGGAAATCCTGGGAATAATAAACAAATATTTTTTTTTTTTAAAAAAAAAAAGCACAAAGTAAAATTACTCCCATTTCCCTCACATCATTTTTTTTTTGGGAATAAACATTTCCTCAATCTCTAGGTCATTAAAAAACAAGAATATAAAATCAGGCTATTTCTCATTTCCACCAGCTTCTGCTTCAGACTCTTGTCCAAAGGAAAACATTTTTTGCCTGGTTCAGTGGGAAATAAGAAAGCTGAAACTAAACTAGAAAATAACTTGAGGCAGGGAAAACTGAGATAAAATTGGTGCAGAAAAATTAACTTAAAAAAAAAAAAAGATTAAAAAGATAGGAAAATACTGTAGATGCCTTTTCTGTCTTTACTCAGGATATAAAATAAGTGAGGTGAGTAAAAGAAAGGGGAGGAAGGGAAATAATAGGGGAGTCCCTTGTTAAACTGTCTCTATGACTCCTGGTGCATACAATGGATGAGGCTGAGCTGAGTAGTTCAAGATCAGATCGGTGCAGGAGATGAGCTCTTTCTCAGAGGGTCATGGTCCTTCATGGATGTTCTTGGACACGGACAGAAAAGAAAAATTTTGAGGTGCAGCATCATACAGCCTCATCCAGTTCCTTATCCAGTGGAAGGCAAGAAAGGCTGGGAGATCTCTTTCCCCTGGCACTGTTGCTCACTTACTGTCTCTGGTGATGACCTATCAAGCTGCCTGAAATAGTCATGTACCACAAGGATTGCAAGCATGGCAGACTTCCTGGTGAGTCTTGAAGTAAAGATCTTTTTCCAAATTCTAAACATCTGAAGGGTTGTAGTCTCCATCATCTATACAAGTGAACATTTTGAAGCCCTTTCTTTTCTTATGTGGACCTCTGAATATATAAAACATTAGAACTTGGACCATTTTAAGTCAGTGGCCAAAAATCACTTGCATTTCACAATGATTGGGATAAAAAGATTTATGCATACACACACATGTTTTCTCTTCTAGATAAGCAGTAAGAAAATATTTTTTGTATCAAACACCACCATTTTTGTTATCCTGTTCCGATTTTTCTCACCTTTACAAAGAGATAGAATGTTTTTTTTTGTTTTTTTTTCTTAGAAGGTTTTACAGCTGGGATCAAGCTAAGGGAAAATTCAGATTGAATACTGATTAAACTTCCTGAAAGTAGAAGCATAATAATATCCCAAGGGAACAGAACAACTCTATCAGCTGTGACTTTTAAAACTAGACTGGAAAATATGCTAATAAATATTCTTTGTGGTCTATTTTCCATTGTCATAAGGGTGGATGAGGAGAAGTATAAGGTCTTTTCCACATCTAATTTATCCAGTTCTGAGAAGCAGAAAAGAAGCTCAGAATTGAGGCAGTGCTAAGAAACACAAAACACCAGTTTACTCTAGGATGAGTCTTGACCAGACAAACTGTTTTATAGTTCTGGCGCCCTGATCTCCAAAATAATTGTGGGCAAAATAAGATTTCTGGTTTCATAAACTTCCACCACTGATATAGTCAATTGAGACAAAAAAGGTCTTTCTTGGCATTTTCACTGCTCCTTTTTTTCTAGCTAGGATCTTCTCACATTGATTGATGGAGCTGAATTTCTGCTATTCATATAGACAGTGACTTATTGTATTATTTTATATTAATTTATACTCTACGTGTAGAATTTTCTAGTTGTGATATCAAATAACCATTACATGGAAGAACAGTCTAAACTCCCATGCTTTAAGTGCTGGGAATACCTTAAATAAAGTAATTCTCATTGTTTATTACCCGATAAATCTAATTGTTACCATTTAACTAACTTCATTCCTGAAAAAAATGTTTTGTTCCATGACTGCTTTATACAGCAACTTCTGCAGCTGTGACAATTGCAAGGCTGGGAAGGATGGGACCAATGCCCTGCCTTCCTTTATGCTACCCAGCCCTATTTGTCAGTAAATCCATTCTACCTTAGTGACCTGCTGGTCAGAGTGGAACTGAAGCACATCGCTGTGAATGACAAATGAGGAGAAACAACAAGGGTAGAGATGTAGCCAGTAGGTACAAGATGAAAAAAAGCCACTCATTTATCATGAGATCTCACCGTCAACTCTTCTGCAAAGTATCCAAAGAAAAGTGACTGTGAGCTTGTTTCAGTGATGAAAATTAAGTAACTTCTTGAAGTTTACTCTAAAATAAGAAATTATTCAAAATTATCTGCAATCATCTGCAATTTCTGCATTCTGTACATTCATAACTATTGAAAACAAAAATGCAAAGAAATGTCTGTTTCTGTAGAGAAAGTTAAATATCTTAACTGTTGTTGGAAGACATGGAATGGGAAAAGAACCCAGTCGTTTCTATGTAAATTAGTTTCTGGTTTCTGTGAAAATTGGTTTCTGTCTTAAATCCCTAAGTTTTAAGATTTCCAGACAGCCTGTTTGAGTTATTCATTAATATAGAAAATGTTTTATTTTGGTTCCTATTTAAGTGTAATAAATCTAAGCTGTAAGGAAAAGAGATTGAGAGGTTGATTGATTTTGCTGTATTTATCAAAACAGTCAATCTGGTACTGCAAGCACAAAGCATTAATCTTATGAAGAGACATAACCTCAACCTTGTCTGATCCGAGCAGGCTGAAGCAGGGACAGCACTATTGTCAGTCCCTCCACTGTAACAAATGTCACCCTGTAAAACAGGTTTCTTGATAACTCTTTGCTAGGGATGAGTTCCTTCTGTGCCTTGGAACTAATCACTCACGAGTTTTAAGAAGTGTCCCAAAGTACAGGATGACCTTACAAGCTCGATGGCAGTGCATCTTTCTTTACAAAGCCAGTTTTAGGTAGGTCTACATGGACTTGAGATGTGCTGATTTGCTGTAACAGAAGATGCTCAGGTCAAACTCAAACTTCTGGAAAGTCAAGTTCTCCAACAGCATGTCCAAATACCTATGAAGGACCCTATCCTGCCACCATATAAGCTTCCCTTCCTCCTTTTGTCAGAATGACCATTCAACATTCTTGCAATGTTTTTCCATAAACGTGTTAAATAAAGCTTCTGAAAGATCCACAAAGTGTTCTGTTGAAATCCAGAGGGGAAAAAACCAAACGAAACCAATAAAAAACAAAACACAATCCACAGAAAAAAAGCATCCTAGCCTTCAGGACCCTGACTGAGGAATATTTCTCTTTTAAACTAAGGGATGTAACTTCAGGTACTTTGATGACTGTGCTAGCAATGAAAGTATTGCACCGAAAAAAATCTTTCACATAGTTAAGACTGAACACAACAGACCAAAACTGTCATCTTAAACTCTACACAAAAAGCAGCTTGTTGGCAGTACATAAAATTGAGATATAAAACACATTTTCCCATCATATTATAAGAAAGGAGCCTTATCCAACAAGAAGCGCCATTTACAAATGTTCTTACACTAAGCACCAGGGCAGCATATTATAATCCATATCAGAGGCAATAAAAACATTTCACAAGCTCCACATCTTACAGGAAAAGCTCCAGTTTTCATGAAGAAACACATAACTAAAAGAAACAAACTCATCATCATTTACTACCTGAATACCCATGAACCTGATAAAGGAAGTGGACAGACTGTATTTTTCCTTCAAGGAAACTTACCTGTAGTTGCTCTCTTACTGATCTGGAAAAAAATATGTCACTTCATATTCAAGTTTAGCTGTTCAGTGTAACTGGTGGCAATAGTAGCAATATATAGGAACCAAATAAAAATAATAATGCATAGGAAAAAATAAATTAATCTCATACAGAATTAGGGAAGGAGAAATAAATGAAAATAGATGGAAAGCTTCTTGAAAAAATATGTAATTAATTATCCAAGAATGTTTCTCACTATTTTATGGTAGAAATAGCCAAAAAGGTTTATATAATCATACCATCAATGCTAATAAGCTTGTAAACTTGAGCACTGTAAAACATGGATTTGAATACATTAAATTCTACTTACATATTTGACAGGATGCTAAAATCAGACTGTACTACATCTTGTTAGGAATTCACACATTACTGTCGGTCAGAAAATCCTGACACTAACCTTCATTGCTAATGGTAATGGGTATGGGTGATTTTAATAATAAAGTGTGTAATAATGCTCATTATTTTTCAGACACAGTCTGTGGAAAGCAATTCCACATCTAGAAATATGACAACAAATGAATACATTTGCATTAGGAAAATACAACATCCCTGAAGGTTGAAGGAAACAGATTCAGAAGCATCTGAAATAAATTGTATGTATAACTTCCACAACTGTAAATGTGAACAGAATTACAAAAGATCAAAGATTTCAGTGCTGTGTATTACGTGCAGCTACACTGAACTTCCCAACTAGAAGCAGAATGACAATAAATCTGTTTTGAAGTCAAATGTTTTTCCCTGAACTTTCAAGCCAAAAATTGCCTAGAGCCAAAAACTCACCTGAAAGCTGGAGTATTGAGTGTAGATTTCAAGGCCCCCTTCCCAAAGAGGGGAGCAAGGCAGGGAATTTTCGTTTAGCCCTGTTTTTTTATGAGATACAGAGGCTAAAAGATCAGGACTTAAACCCACACACTTTTCAGTTCTCATGACAAAAACATCCTGGAAAACGTTACATGTGTGCCTAAGGATTTTCATTCTACAGCACTTGTGTCTGATGTTGTAAGTGCTGCTGCACTAACACTGGCACCGACGATGCTTTGGACTGTAGCCAGTGCAACACTTGATAGAGGAGACAGAAAACATTGGTTATGGTGGGCTTAAGGAAAAGAATCAAGGAAAGATACAATCATATAGAGTGATTCTGCAGATGGTCTTGAGAAACTATCTTGCCAATTCACCTGTCACAAAGGCAGAATATCATTCTCCTGTCCCTCCTAGCCTACACTTGCCTAACATTCTTAAAAACCTTTCTCTGGTTGCATATCCTTCAGTCTTTCCAGCCTGTTACTTTTAATGCTTCACTGTTCCTAGAAGGTTTTTCTAAATGCTTGAGCTTAAGCTGGTATCCCTTTTACTTTTTTTTGCCAAGGATTATTTTTCTCTTTCTTTTCACATACACGTATTACACATTTGAAAATTGTTAACAGGTCTTTTTTTTCTAATTAAGTAATGTCATTTATGTCAGGAAATAGTTGTATATCACGAAACATGGTCATAACTCTCATAATTTCTGCTGTTCCCACCTAAGCTATCTGTGATGAGCACTTGTATTCCTTGCAGTCCTGTGGCCAAAACTGAATAGTTGCATGCTTGAAACATTAGGAGTTCTGCAGACAGTACCCAGAGGAATTCATCTATCTTACAGACTATGCATGCTTCTGTTAATGTGGTCCAGTATGATACTAGTGTTGTCCACAACATCATGATGTTTAAAGTTTCCTGACTAATTGTCGTTGTCTTTCCCTAGAATATAATAGCTGAGGTATTTGTATTCTGATGTTTCAACTCAGATAAAATAGATTTATTATGTTCTGCATTGTCTTCTGCTGGAAATCACTCCAACTTGCCATAAATTCAGAGACCAAATCAAATTACTAAAATGTTAGCTGACCTTGTCCATATTATATTTGCTTGCACTTGTTCCCACACTGCAAAGCTATGACCACTATACATGCCTACAGACTGCTGTAATGATAAACTCATCTGACTAGAATAGATAGTTTTTATAGTAATAATTTTTGATAATATAGATTATTTCTGGGTTATGTGAATAGCTTCTGAGAGTTCTGAAGCTTTAAAAAATATTTGCTATTCAGAAATATGAAGTGATGACTTTGAACAAACAATTGCAAATTATGAATTGTTTTCTATTTCCCTTTTTTTTACTCATTTCCCTTTCTTTAACTCATTATTAAATCAGACTTATTTGCTTGCCAAATGTCTCAAGACAGCATTTAAATGTTTTTTTGTTACATCCTACTGACCTGAGAATGACATGGCACACTCAGTGCAAGCCTTAGAGGATGGGTGTGAGGAAGTCCCACAGCCCCTATTTCCACTACCTCCACTAGAGGATGAAGATTACTTCAATGGCTTCAAAAATAGCTGGAAGACGTGGTCGCACAGAATATCAGACACACACCAGCTCCCATGGAGGACAACGAGTCTATACTGTCCTCACGCACTAGACTTGCCTCCAGCCATGGCTTTTGCCTCATACCAGACACAGAGGACCTGAGAAGGTCCAGAGCACTTTCCCAGCACACGGTCACAGCAAGCATGTGACCTCAGATACTGCCATCCCTTTCTCAGCCATCTCTCTGGAGAGGGGTATGATAAAGTATCTGGGCCACACAAAGGATCCTTCATGTGAAGGAAGAATGGAGGAAAGTGGTATACCTCATGGTATGTACTTAGCAAATCTGTCAGCCACTGCCACTCCCCTTAACTGGAGTGGGCACTGAAATGTTGTACTTGCATTTCCCTTCTTCTTAACTTCTTTAATTTAATCCTTCAAAGGTGTACAGTCTCCAATTTGAGTCACATGCATTATACTTCCTAAACGGATGACAAAAGATTAAAATAGAGGGATTATAAATAAAAAGTAACAAGTACAGTGAATAAATAACATGATTCCTCAAATGCTAATAAACAAAATTCATTTTGCCAGTATGATTTGTTATAAATACAGGAAATCAAGCATTTCACATGGGGATTTTCACACTGAATATTTTCCTCTAATACATATGTACTTTTGTCCAAGATGATAGGTGAGCTCCTTAAATTTAAATTGAATTAAAAAAAAAAAAGTCCAAAAGCCAAAAGTTTTCTTCCTGAAGTTAGACAGATTCTGGACCTGATTTATCTCCGTGGATAACACTATCATTAGAAGAATGATCCTTTTTATTCATCTGACATGCAGCAATAAAAATAAATGACACTATGGATTATAAAAATCATATTTTTTTTAAGATGTGAACTCTCTGCTATACTTTATGAAAGAGCTTTGAAAGACTGACAAATTACAACTGATCAGATCTGCCAAAACTGGAAATTTCCAGTGCAGGTGAAGTTTCAAAACTATTTTATCTATATTTGTAATATTCTAATATATTATCTATATTTGTATACATTTCAGCCGAATAAAAGCAGACCAATTGATCAAAGCCCCTGCTGCTGAATGCCCTACATCTGCACCACATGTGGCCCAGGGGCTTTACTTTGGACTAAATTTAGTCTAGACCAAATATCACCACAACACATATGGTTTAAAGCTGTCCAAAGGCCCAGTCACTACTTTGGACCCTTATGATCCATCAGAGATTGAAGCAGGCTCAGTGCACACCTCCAGCAGTGCCTCCTGTGTCCTTTGCTCTTAAAGGAATCTCATGGACTTGCCCTGGAAACAGAACCAATGTGCATGGCATGGAGCTGATCAGAGGTTCCACGTCAAAACCTCACTGCTCCAGCCCAGCTTGTGATCAGGAATGCAGAGCAGTCAGCTCAATCTGCAATTAGGCAATTTCAATGTGTTTCTTTCAAGTCATCTGAAAAAAAGACACAGTAACAGCTAAATTTTTGAAAAACATTGTTCTGATGGAATGTATGTTGCTGAAACCTCGCTGCAGATTGCATTTCTAATTTTGCTGTTACTAAAGGACATGATCAGCTGGTCGTAGAGTCTGAAGGTGTTATGATACCCACTGAAGGTGAATCTTCATGCCAGATTTACCCTGGAACTTTGGAAGACTGACCCAGGAATTCCAAATGTAGGAATTAAAATGAAGATCGTTAAAAAATGCTGACCTTACAAGCTTCTGCCCATGTATGCAAGACTATAAACTCCCAACAGCCTGGATTCACCCTGGGGGTTCCTGGGAGATCTAACCTTCTTGCTAAAGATCCAAGAACTACGGTCAAATCAGATCTGAGGCTCATAAATTATCAAGTTTGCATCACATGTTGCCTTGAGGTCCTGGGTGCAGAGAGGATTTATCAGTGACCCAGTTGCAAGTCCATGTCACAACACTGCAGATCTTAGAGTGAAGAAGTCCTTTGTGGGAAGGAAATGTGAAAAAATCCTTGCACTACAAGCTCCACAGCTTTGGAAAAATCACATTGAATGTAGGAGGTGTCAATAAAGAGTATCAGCTTGCCATTTTCTAACAAAAATCACCTTTCTGATTTTTTATTTTTTTAATTTACAGTTCTTCATGGGCTTCTAGAAGTATGGCAATAGTGAAAAAAAAAAAAAAAAATTAAACAAAAATTGCTGCCAGGCTCTACATTTGAAACTGTTAGCCTGAAATACTCCTAAAAGGACACAAATTGTATATTCATACCACTTCTTTGCTACTTTAACTCCCCACCCGCATACAGTATGCCAAGCTGTTCCTGTGTAGGGATGTGTCCCTGCCTGTGCGCTGTAAGTCTATATTAATACACATATATATAAGAAACGGCTGTGACGGTCGGAGCTAGAGAAAGGAATATTTGTGCCTCCACAAAGCTCTGTGGGGAGGGACTGCTGAGAAAGAGTCCAGAAGGTTCCTTATGACAGTCAAGTTCAGGAACTGAAATTAGTAAACTGCCATTTATGTAGCAGCAAAATGAATTATTCAATCCACTGTGTGGACTGAAAGTCTAATTTTAAAAATCTAGCTTGCCTAAGGAGCCCTGTGCAAGATGTTCATTAAACGAAAGGCAGTACTAAGTGTTACTGCCTGGCTGGATGTCTCGGGAGGGGTTGTCTGATACAAACCACCATGGTTAATCTGTCCCATAAACTGTGGGTAACAGCAGAACAAAGATCTGTTTCCCTGTTTTATAAATATTTTGGAAAATTGTGGGTCTCACCCTTGTGCCTCATTCAGAACATTTTTGCATGGGTACCATCAGGGTCCCCAGCACGGTCAGTGCCTGGGGTACAGGAGGCAGCTGCAGCCCTGGGGCCACATTCAAGGCTGCCCTTCCAGGACACAGGCACTCACCTGGACCCTGCAGACCCAGGGAGGATGTAGAGCCCTGCTCAGTCATGGGACCCTTCTCTGTCCCTGTTTGCAAAAGCCAGGGCAGACACAGATGCTTTCAGGTGTCAGCTCATGGCCTGAGGGTGAAGGAACAAAGATCCTTCCTCTCTGTTCAGCTTTGACTTTGACAAGACACAGCGGAGTGCATCTGAGCATCCCCTCTCACCAAAACTTCTGTCTAGCTCAGCATTTTCCTTTAAAAGAATCCACCTTGGTGCATCAGCACTTTTCTGACACAAAAATATTTTCCTGAAAAATTTCTGACTGGCCAGTTACGAGCACAAACATCAGTAATGAACTCCTCCAAGCCAGTAGCCAGCAGATAATGTTTGTGTGTGTCAGCTAGAGAAAGGTGTAATTTGTACATTGCATGGCGCTTTGTCCTGCAGATGGTGAATATATGAAATAGTACTTCAGTGGTTAGCAAAGCACCCTAGCTTGAAATTAAGGAAAGGTGACTTGTCGTAATGCGCCTCTGTGATGCAGGGGCCTTTTCTGACACCTTCATGTTGTGACTCAGGTTCTTGTCCTGTGGGAAATGCTGTGCATGTCACCTACAAGCTCCTTCCCAAGCTAGAGTCAGATTCTGCACTGTAAGGAAGAAGTGAAAGAAAGTAGTAACATACTGCACAGTACTTTCTGTTACGGTTGGCTGTTTATTTTAAATGTAATGCCAGTGTGAAATAACTAAAACCAAAATAATGTTGTGTATCCACAGAATGCACATGCATACAGTCAATGCAAATTCCATCAGTCAGTCATTTTCTGAGTACAAATATATGCATGTAAATAAACAATTAGATTATTTGTATAAGTAGCAGGCTCTGAAAGAATTCTGAAAGCCTTAACTGAGAAACCGCTAAGAATCTGCTGCAGTAAAAGCTGTCAGATGCATGTGTGAGTTGCCCCAGTGAGATCAGGTTCAACCATCTTTAGTCTATTTGCTCATGAATAGCAAAGGAAGGAGATTTAAATCTTCATTGTTACTTTAGTAAAGTCTAATTAACTTCCTTGCTTCCTCTGAGAAAAACAGCTACCCCCAGACAAACACGGCATGGATAACATCACCCAATATCCTGAAGAGCTCTGGGGTTTTGCAATGATTTCAAAAGTGGGGTCGTTTCTTTCTCGACTCTCATCCCACATCATATATCTTAGGCAAACACCACATGAAAAAAACCAAGACATTCAGAGATGTTTGCATGGCTCACCCTGGTGAGGCACAGGAGCTAATTGTCAGAGATACACAAAGCTGTCTCTGGTTCTTAAGGTGAATGCTTCTCTTCCATGATGCTCTGCTGGTTCTGTTAAATGAAAAATTCCCGACTTTGTTCCTGGCTACCACTTACTGCCTTGTGCCAGCATCTTCTGTGCCAATTGCAAGTCCATCTCCATTTGACGTGAACCAAACTTGGACCTGAAAATACTTGCCTGAAAGCACAGTTTGGCACATTTAACTGTGCAGCTCAACAAACAGGCCATGCTCCTCAAATCTGTTTCCATTCTAGCCTACTTTTGTGCCAGAAAATATTTACCTGGAAGTTAGCAGTGCATTGAAACATTCAAATCAGTCTGCTGTAGGGCATTTATAGACTCTGTTTAGTGTAGGGCAGCACACCAGAGAATGTGGCTTCAGGCATTACAACTCCTCTTTTCTGCTTTCCATTCCTTCTTGTGCCCCAATAAGATAAGTAATTTTTGAGATTTCAGTAAGGAAGGCCTCACAAATGGTCTTGTAATTTACTGCTGTTAAGTTCTTTGGCTGCCATAGAAAGAGCAGAACTACGTTAATGAGCCTAATTTTTACAATATAAAATTTTTCATGTCCCAGACCTAAAAAATAGTCATTCTGCTGTCATGATTTAACCCCATCCAGCAGCCAACCACCACACAGCTGCTCACTCACTTCAGCAGGACTGGGGAGATATTTGTAAAGGTAAAAGGTAGAAAACTTGTGGACTGAGATAAAGATGGTTTAATAGGGAAAACAAGGCCGGCGCACACAAGCAAAACCAAACAAGGAGTGAAGTCTCTTTCTGTTTCCCACAGGCAGGCAGGTGTTCAGCCATCCCCACTTGCGCAGGGCCCATCCCATGTAACAGTTACTTGGAAGACAAATACCATCACTTCAAGTGCACCCCTCCTTTCTTCCTCCCCCTTTATATACTGAGCATGAAGTCATACAGTATGGAATATCCCTTTGGTCAATCTGGGTCTTCTGTCCTGGCTGTGTCTCCTCCCAGCCTTCCAAACACTCACAAATTCCTTGCCAGCATGGCAGGACAAAAAGCAGAAAAGGCCCTGGCTTTATGTAAGCCCTGCTCAGTAATAACAAAAACGTCTCTGTATTACCAACCCTGTGTTCAGCATAAATCCAAAATATAGCCCCATAGTAGCCACCATGAAGAAAACTAAGTCCACCTGAGACAAAAACAGCACATGCTCATAGTGTTGACTTAAACTTTACCATAAAAGTAATTCTGCAAGGAGAAAATAGCTCAGAAAGCAGCATTTGTTTTATGATGATTTGAGAGGTGAAAAATCACGGCTTTTAAAAAAATATAAATTCCACCCAGTCAAATTATCTTGACCCCTTTACAGTTCCAGCAAAGTTGCACTACATGGCTAATGTTTCATTGTTACTGCCCTTTTACACTGCACACTCATTATTAAAAAACAGAAGCAATCAAATGTCCAGTTCAGTAAAGCCTCACTTCAACAAGTTGGACATGACTTTGTACCTGCTTATTCTGGTATTCTTCAAAATATATGCCTTAAGTTTCATCATGTTAGACAAAGCCTAAAACCCACAAACAGGTACATCTTAGATGCAAAATCAATCCTCATTACTATTGCACAGAAAGTGGGTCGGGGCTGAAATGCCCACAGCACTGACAGCAGGAATTCAGCATGCTGAGAGTACAGCTGGTGGGCTACATCCCTCAGGGACCTCTCACAGCAGAACCTGTTGACCATGTTTGCATCCCTCCTGCCATCATGCTCCTACTTTAGCATCACATATTTTTGCCTGCTCCATTTTTCAGATGTAATTGCACATGAAGCAAAGCTGCAAGTCAGATCACAAGAGTGAGCTGAATTGAAGCAGCTATTTTTTTTTTAATTTTTTTTTTTTTTTTCCCAAGGAGTGGTCATTTTAAAAGCCTCAAGAGCACAACTGAAAAGAAGTTGTAATCTGGGGGTGGGAATGACAGATGGGGAGGAATCTCGTCAACCAGCTGCACCACCAAATTAAACAAAAAAACCACACAAAGCTGCAGCCTCGGGCACTTTTCAACCTGAACTTTTCATCACAGTGGCCTTGAAGTAGGAATCAGTGCCAAATCCCCAGCCAGGTGCTCCTGAAAACATGTAAGAACACAAGCTAAGGAACCTTGGGAATTTTCAGGCTGATCAGGAAGATTCCAATAAATTTCAGACATCTCCAAGGTTAGGTAATATCAGAGAGAAGCTTTTGGTTTCTGCGACACTAACTGGAGATTGGTGCTTAAATTCCATAGGTGGAATGGGGGAGACCTTGACCTTGCTTTTTTACTAGACTCCACTGAAATAAGTGTCAAACCCTCTAATGGTATCTCTGGAGCAGGATTGCACCCTCATTGTCATGAAAGGCCACATACCAGATGTCATGTAACACCTTTCTGGTACATCAAGCACTCTCTTGACTGGTTTAAAAATTCCAGCTGTAACTCCTAAAACTTCCTGGCAGCAAAGTCTGTTTCTTCTTTCCTTTTACTTTTTGATGGGTTTTGGTTTTGTTTTGATTTGAATTGGTTTGGTTTGGTTTTTGGTTTGTTTGGTTTGTTTGTTTGTTTGTTTGTTGTTGTTGTTTGGTTGGTTTTGGTTTTGGTTTTGTTTTTTGTTTGTTTTTCTCCTAAGAGAGACCATTCAATACTTTTCTAGCAGAAGCAGAAGGTTTTGTGATGTGGGTTGATATCTGAAAAAAGCTTTGAAGTTAGCATATTAGACTTTTGTTTTTTCTTGCCCCTGCATTTTTCCAGGAGATTCTTTCTGCTGATGTTCCTATCTGGCTTTAGATATTTTCTAATAAAATATTTTCTGGAAGAGCCTATTTCTGTTGAAGAACATATTGAAATATTGTGAGCACTGACATCCTTCCTTCCTACTAAAATCTACCTAAACTTTGCCAATGTTTTTAATGGAAACCGTTGCTTTCCACATCTTACTGCATGAGTTGACCAGCCTTTCTCTGTAAATTACTTTTTTACCTGTAGTAGTGATGCCAAATGTGGCTTTCACATATCGGAAAAGTCTGGAGAATGCCTCAGAAGTGCTGTTCCTTTTCCCCCGCCCCCACCCCAGAAAAACGGGCCCCCAGACAAGTCTTCATGCTTACAACCGCCTCTGCAAGGCAAAGTAGAGTCCTCTTGTGCATCATATACTTCCCAGTTTCTGTGTTTCAGTCTGCTGGTGGGGTGGTTTCCCAGCAGAACTCTCCTCTTCATCTACCTTCAAACAATCATTATTTCTTTTTAGTGGCATTTCATCTACATTTTTAATTCATGTCTTTCTAATCCTTACCCTCACTGGACTCAATGCACAGATGTGTCTATAAAGATAAGAATTTCAAAACACAAATTTTGCAACAAGAACATTTTTGAAAGTCTAACTACTGTGTCTCATGATAAAATGAACTCTGAACTCTTTTGAGGGCATGGGTAATTACATTGGTGGGTAAACACTGAGTCCCTTCAAGAACTTGGAGAAATACTGGCATAGAGGAAAAAAAAATGAGAATTTCTACATGAACAAATTTCTATTAGTTGATCCTGATGTCTACTTATCAGTAGCCAGGGGAAACAAAAAAGGTAAAAACAACTGAAAAAGAGAAGATGGCCAGAAAATTATTATCTAGCTCATGAATGTGAATCCTGTGCAACACATTGACTCACATTTTTCTTGATATCTTCAGTTTCCCAAACATCATACTTTTATGAATGAATAACATTGACAAACATAGATTAACAGCTGCACATGTAGTGAAAATCAAAGATAATTAATCATATCATTATTGTGTACCATGTATGATGTTTGATACATGTTTGTCTCCTAGCATGCCTTCAAATTCAGAAGGTCAGACAATGATGGTTGTGGGATTACTTGTGAAAAGATAGGTTTGTAATCACTACATTAAAATTTGGGCCCCTCAATGAGGTGGAATCTGGGAAATAATGAGGAATGGTCAGCTTGGTCTCTCTGTCTCATATCTGAAGATACAAGCTCTTGCAGAAGGATGTGCAGAAAAACAACTGACCTATGGCTTCAGTTCAGCTATAGCCACAGTTGACTGTCATCATAACACAGATGCCTTAGCCTTTGGCCTCAGTTTTGATGGGATGAATCTAATCTACATCTATAGGTTTTCTCCTGGCGCTGCAAAAATCTCACCAGTTTGTGATCCAAGGGGAAATCTGAGGTACAAATGAAGGAGACCCAGGAGAATTTCCCCATGAGGGAAATTTTTCTGATGGACAGAAAAATTCAGTTTTTAAATCTCATATTTTAAAGTCCATTTTTATAACTTATGGTAACCTTCCAACCAAGCATCAGCTGAAACGTCTCTCTTAGATTTGAACAATTTGATATCTTAGATTTGAACAATCAGTTCAAAGGTAAAAGTTTCCCCAAAAGTGTTATAATTCTACATGCATAATATTTAAATTGTTAAGGTCAAATAGTTAATGTTTTTCACATGTGCAAGCAAGAAAGCTATTGGGGAAATCTATCTTCAATTCAGTAATGTTATTACAAAGGATTATGTCATTGCGTGTGTATCATTGGTATGGTTTTCCGGTTGCAAGGTGGATAGTTTCTTTTAGTTGTCAGTGACTATTATTACATTGGTATGATTAAAAATGGTGTTAACTCTCTACTCACACAACTGTACATACATGTAATACCTTCTATCTGAGTACCCTTAAAAATAAATGGTTAAGCTTTGTTTATCTTCTTGAGAGAAATATCCCTGCTTCAACAAGGAGTAAATGGAGCATATTAAGGTTAACAGAAAAAGGTTAGCAGTGTCTCAAAGACAGAGACAGGATTCTTCTGACCAAGTATCAGAAATACAATAACTCCTTGGTGTTGACTCATCATCTCCCCCTCCCAATACACATATCCAAATTAAATAAAATTAATCATTATTTTAAAATACCTATTTTTTCCCATAGTTAAAATATGAAACTCAGATAATTTTATTGTATATGTCAATGTTCAATCAGATAAAACCCTGAGAAAAGACGGAATTCAAGTTTCCTGGATTCTTGAAAAATGCAATACCCACTGTGTCATTCTGCATTTTACAGTCAAACATTTCCTGATGGTTACTTACAGGCTTTTAAAAATTCAGCCAGATCATTTCCAGACACCCTGGCACTCCTCCCCTCTCTGCTTCCTATGCATATCATGTAGAAGACTTCAAGGTTTTCAGCTGTTTTCTACATTTCTGCCAGCACTGTTTGAAATATTGTTTGCCTTTTTTTATTATTATTATTCTTTTAATGTGCTGTCTTCATGTGTGAGGTAGGTGAGGAGCTGGGAGGCAGCACATTTACTTTCCTCTGCAGCTGCTCTTTGAGCAGCTCCACAAGGAGATGCCAGTCATGTGCCAGAGCACCTCAAACTCCACACTTCTCCCTTCTTATTGATGCTTCTGTGTCACTGCTGAGAAGACTCCAGGAGCAGAGATGCCTGGCAAAAGCCTCAACCTCCAATATATGACTGTGTATTAGTAGTGAGGTAAAACAGAAGTATCTAGAAGGTTGCTTACATATTTTAAAACTGATCTTATTTACTATTACCTTTTTCTGTCCTTTCATTTCAGATATACTGAATTTCACGATAAGAATGAAGCTTGTCTTTCAGAAACAGTGTGTATACCTTATTTTCTGCATCTGAAAAGCAGGTGTTCTCAAGCCAATCTGAATATTTTGAGCAAATCCCTGCTTTGAAATGCAAATGAATTTGCAATGTCTGCATAGTTTGAGATAAAGCAGTTAACAATGAATTAATCCTTGTTTTATGCAGTTCATTATCAAGAGACTATGTCCAGACCAACAATGAATTTGTAACATAATAGGGGCTTGCTAAACAGGTAGAGACTCTTTACTCAAACTGAGCACTTGCTGTGACTCTCATTTTTGAGGACTGCATAAAATAACACAATAGGCCTGATATACCTTTTTGTGTTTGTCCCAGAAGCTGGTGCATAGCTACCGTCTAGCCTTATTACAGAACCAAAGAGTCCTGGAAGGTACTAAAATACTGTCAAGTGAAGAATACCTAGCAAATTTAGTTTTAAATGAGAAAAAGCTTCATTTCAGGGGAGGCGGCATTTTAAATTGAAAAGATGGTCCCAAACCCATGCTATTTTCATGAGAAATTCACCTGCTCTGAAAATTTGAATCATTGACAATAAATACAAAAAGAAATATTCTCTAAATCTGCTAAGGTTTGAATCTTTCATTCCACCAGGCAAAGTAGCTGGTTCAGGTTTAGTCTTCTGTGCTTGATGGAACCAGGGTGATGTAGTAACTGCAGTGGAGTTCCCATGGCAGTCGGTGTGAATGATGAGAGAAACAACTTGCAGTGCAAAATTAGTAGTGCACCAGTGAGTAGTGATCTTCAGCCATGCTGCTCTGTCTCTGCTGGGACTCTGTGGTGAAAGAGATAGCACTGAGCACATTTAGCAATCCCATGCACAAAGGACACAGTGCTTCTGGGGGGGTGAAGCTTTGTTCCAAAGACCTGGAAAGGACTTGCTGAGTTTGATTCTGTGGCATGAGGGAAAAAAGAGGTGTATAGGTGCAATCTGTTGATTGCAGGTGACTCCTTTGTAATCCTACTCCCACTGGGGCTCTAGGAGTGATCTCTCTCCTAGCCCTCAGCCTATCCCAAACCCTACCTGTGGGCTGGGTTAAACCTTAGCCATAGACCCCTTCTCTGTTGCAGTTGAGAAATATCTCAGGGAGGAGCTTAACTGCAGGGTAGAGCTTCCCTTGGCTGAAATTTAAAATAGAAATGCACCCCTTCTCTCATACAGATATATCACAGTTCAATTAAGAGAGAACTAAGTCTAGATAAATAGGTGAGGGGAAAAGTTTCTGAATCATTTACAGGAAATGAAACTTTTTTTTTTCATTTTTTAAGCAATATAATGCTGTTATATCTCTCCATAGCTCTGTAGGGCACTGTCATAAATGAAGAGTTTGTTCATTAGATTCTGTTTTATATTCTGGAGTTTAGTCTTAGCTACTCTGTGCTGAGATGATGTAAAGTTATTTACTGAAATATAGCAGTTTTCTTCCCATTAGGGCAGGGGTTTTTTCTCATTGTGTTTTGATGACTTATATTCATGATCTGCAGACTGCTAAAATGGAGGACTCCAGTTTTGCCTGTCTCTAATCACTGTAGTACATAATAACAGATGGCAGCATTCTTAAACTGCCTTATTCAACAAATGGTATGAGAGAGCTATCCCAATGATTTTATCATCATGCTTAATAATAATTATTATCAAGAACTAAGAAGGAATCTTTCACTTCATATGATATAAACCTCTTGACCTCCATTTTTGGAATTGCTAGCAATTCCGGTTGCCTCCAATTTTGAGCCTGTAGAGAGCAGACAGTAAAGACTACTAAGTTTCAGACCAAACTTGGCAACATGTGTTTGAAGATTAGGCTGCTTTAAGGGATATTATGTTAGTCTAGAAAAACTACTATTTGCTTTCTAACATAGAGGTTCTCATCACATGGTTTGGCTTTTGTTCGCTTCAGGTGTTGGTGCTTTTTTCCTCATAAATGATAGAGATGAAATATAAAATGAAAGTTTGCATAATGTTTCAGAAAAGCATGAAATATCTGAGATATCTGAACTAGTCATGGTTAAAATGGAGGGGCTTTCTCCACTGTCTGAAGACACAACCAAGCAGAGCAGCAATGACAGAAGGAGACAGAACACTTCTCTGTGCTGACTCTTTTATTTCATTACAGTAATATACTGTATTGCTGACCTGAAGAGACTTTGGGTGTCCAGAGGTTATTGGACTGCAATCGATATTGGACTTGAGGTCTCCTTTCCAGCTAAGAAATCAGGATTCAACAGAAGCTGAGCTGAGACCAGGTGTCTACTACAGCTTCATGGGCTGGTAGACCAATTATTCTAGTTTAAATTACAAAGCACTCTCCTATTCTAATATTGATACATTTTGTGAAAGACAGAGTTTGCACATTTTCTTTTTGCAGAATAACCTTTAAAATATGGAACAAAGGAATTACTTTAAAAAGATTCTCATTCATGAGCCACTTCTCAAATCATTATCTTGCTGCCTGACAGTACTAATGAGATCGAACATTCAATTTTTTTCAAGGTCTTGAAGACAGTGTCCTCATGCATCCCAGAAGGAAATAATACCTTGTTTAAAAATTAATAAAGAAAAATTAACTTCTACAGGTGCTGTGTCAAAGTCCTTATCTAGCTTTCAAGAATTTCAAAGCAAATCTCCTTAAATTTTGTTTTAACAAGTTTTCACCACTGATAATGGTAGAAGGAAAACAGTTATGTCAGTGTGGGGAAAAAGGTGCTCAACAATGCTTCAAAAGCATTTTAAACCAAGATTTCTGTCAATATTTCTTAGAGATGCTATATCCCCATGTAGCAGGCCAAGACAAGAGCAAGAAAAAGAGTGGCATAGCTAGCTGTAAACAGCTGTTTGTGATTAGAAAGCTTAAAGTCCATTGACCATGTTGAAAGTGAAGATAACTGTAAGATGCTGAAAAAACTTCAGGCATAATTCACTTCCTGAAAACTTATAATTGAGGTAGTCTACCATGAATTATGGAGTAGGAATCATTCATATTGGTCGTATACGTACATATAAGCAAAAGGAACAGGACTACCTAAATCATTGCATTCCAAATGAATTGAGTTCAAGAGGAAACTGAATGAGTACTTGAAATAAAAATTCATTGAGGATAACTAAACAACCAAAAACAACCCTAAACTTGAGAGTAGTTAGAAGCTAGGAGAATATTAACAGGCAGATTTATATATAGACTTAATCGTTCTTTTATTCCTGTTCTTGTTCTTGCTCTTCCTCAGGCACATTTGTAGTTATTTTGATTTTGTTATAATTGTTCTAGCTTACAAGCTGTAACTGATCACTTTTGCTATGTTGTCTACAAGCCTAGAAGTACAATACACATAGAAGTACATGTATTGTATTTCTAGGCTTTTACATTATTAGTACCCATAAATAAAGACCATAAAGAGCTTTAGATTAAGCTCTGCATTTTCTAAAAATCAGATTCTAAATTCCTCCAGTGCAGTTGATGCCAAGAGAAGTATTAGCATAAGTAAGAATAGCAGGATCTGCAAAATACAGTGGGCAACTTTACAGCCTTAACGATCCGAACGTGAGATGGTTGGTTGTGTCCTCTGTGTCATGACAAATTCTGATGTAGCACACCTCCATTCTGAGACAAGGAAGTTCATATTGACTCACAATGCCAAGACTAGTCTACTCTGCTTTCCAAGAAGTCATACTCTGGAAGCTTTGATGAAATGGTACCAAAATGATACCTCAGAGGTTTCATATGCAAGATGACCCCTGGGGATACCTGGGTGTTGCTTCCAGAACTGTCTTTCTACAGACAACACCTTTGGCCAAAAAACAACTAAGCCTTTAACTCTTTCTGTGTGTTCTGCAGGGCATTCTATCGCTGCATTTAGCAGCTTCTTAAAGTACATGCAAGGCTGAAGTGTTATGTCCTGGGCTTGTTTTCCCTGGCCAGGCCCTGGATATCCTCATGAAGATCCCCATGGCTCCTCTGACAACACAGCCACAACAGCTCAGCTGTTTCACAGAAAAGTGCAGAATATAAAGTAGCTCCAAAAAAAAGGCTCTGTGCCTGCAGTCAGGGGCCAGGATGGCCCTTGCCTTTTGAGACTAGATCAGGATATGGGATTAAGTAAGCCCTTGGTCTACATGAGTACAACCATCCTGATATTTTTGTGGGTTTACTTTTACTCTTTGGCAGTGCTTGACTCTGCTTTAACTTTCTTCTAACTCAGATACAATTTAAGATGATCCATTAGGAATCATGCCACTCTACCAGTTCTCCAAATTTGCATCTGTTTTCTCACAGAGCAGAGCCAGCTGCTTCTCTTGTTTAAAAGTCCCTTGCTCTTCTGCACCCTACTATCAACATGTGTTGGCACAAGAATTTAGAAGGGAATGCCCAGAGACAGTTTTTTGCAATGTATGTGCCAGAGAGATTCCAACTGTAAACTGCTAAGGCCTCTATGGCTGTCAGGTTTCCCTAAAAGCCATGGAAACACTAAAGATGAAGGTTGAATTCTTCAGTTTTTATAAGTACAGTGCCTTCTTTAAATGACAGTGCTAAAAAAACCCCAAACATTTAACCAATAGAGCTTTATTCCTTAAATGTCAGACATCTTGTGAAAACTATGAGTAACAGGGAAAATACAATCTAAAAGTAGATGATACTGTGCAACACAGACAATCTTTTAAAAATTCTGCAGGGTAGATCTGCTTACCGGAATTGGGTGTGTTCCTGCTAAAAATTATAATTTTGGCACCTACTTCATTAACTGTGTTTCTAAAGTCACAGTAAAGAATGAAGCTTTCTAATTTGATGCTCCCTAGAGTATCAGAGTGCTCATCTTAGTCTTAAATAAATATTTTGTAAGTTCATGATATTTTGGAGTCAAAATGTGATGTATTAGTTACATACTCCTTTGATATCATATCTGAGATTCTGATCTAAAGATCATGAACTCCTCTTGACTGCTCTGATCTGTGGTACAGGTAAAGGAACTCACAGATTTTTGCCAGTGAAAAATCACCCACATGAACAAGCATAGAGAAATAGAATGTGAGTCCTATTTAGGACAGTATAAAACATCTGTGAACATGTCTAGGCTATGTTTCCATTCTTTTGGCAGAAGATCTGCCAAAGATTTGGTCCATCCATCCCAGATATTCATTCTTGTCTCCAAGTATGGTCACTTCTGCTCATGGAAAAAGTTGGTTGGGAAGAGGAAAACATGAACCTTTTAGACTGGCCGGCTATCTGCACAGTGGAGCTTCAGAATACATCTGAATTTTTTTAGGTAGGTACAATTTTATGTATGATTGATCAACCTTATGAGATTTATTGTATTAATGAAAACATCAGAACATATTATGTTTTACTTCTACACTTAATTTCAGAAAGAGGTATTTGACTAGCATACTTCTCATAATTTCTTTCAATGGTAACCAACCTGACTGTTGTAAATCTCCGTCTAATTTTACGAATTTGAATTTACTTGACTTAAAATAGTCTATCATTGATTTTGGTTCTACCCTTCTTTCCCTGATTAAACTCACCTACTTTCCATGAAGATTCATTTGCAACGAAATAACCCACCACTGAGTCTTGCTTTCAATAAGCTAGTCAGAACCATGGGTCTTGCAGAACAGATGTCTCTTTTTGAATGCCTTGTTCTCACTGCTATTTGTTATTCCACTAAACTTTGTGGAAAACTTTATCATTAGTATCTGTATGTTTAGAATCACTGGCAAAGTTGTTCTATAGAACCAGTTTCAACACCCATCCCAGAAGAACCCTTCCAGTTAGCTCTATCTTTGATGATGAGTTACCACAGACACCTACTTTTTCAAATGTCATAGAATAGAATCATAGAATCATTAAGGTTGGAAGAGACCTCCAAGATCATCAAGTACAACCTTTGACCGAACACCACCTGGTCAACTAGACCAGAGCACTGAATGCCATGTCCAGTCATTTCTTGAACATTTCCAGGAATGGTGACTCCATCACCACCCTGGACAGCCTGTTCCAATGCTTAACCACTCTTTCAATGAAGAAACTTTTCCTGGCGTTAAACATGAACTTCCCCTGGTGCAGCTTGAGGCCATTTCCTCTTGTCCTGTCATGAGCTGCCTGAGAGAAGGCTGACCCACAGCTGGCTACAAATTCCTTTCAGGTAGATAGCAAGTTAAACAACCCCAGCTCCCTTAGTTTCTCCTCATGTGACTTACTGCCTAGACCCTTCACCAGCTCTGTTGCCCTTCTCTGGATGTGCTCCAGTACCTCAATGTCTTTCTTGTAGTGACGGGCCCAGAAGTGGACACAGGATTTGAGATGTGACCACAGTGCTGAGTACAGAGGGGTAATCACTGCCTTGGTCCTGCTGGCCACATTGATACAAGCTAGGATGTCACTGGCTTTTTTGGGCACACTGATGGTTTATATTCAATCAACTGTCCACCAGCACCCCCAGGTCCTTTTCCACCAGCCAGCTTTCCAGCCACTTTTCCCCAAGTCTGTATTGTTAGCTGGGGTAGCTGTGGGCCAAGTGCAGGACCCAACACTTCACCTTGTTGAACATCATACAGTTACCCTTGGCCCATCGATCCAGTGAGTCCAGATTGGTTGTCAACCAATTATGAATTCATTTACCATTTACCTTCTTGACATAATTCAATTCTATATTTCTTTTATCCCAGGAAGTAAAAATCCTGGTGTAACTCTAAGCCTGTTATGTCTACATGGGTTCTTTGTCAACCAAATTTGTAATCTCATCAAAGAGTGAATTCAGGGTTTTGTGACAAGACCTATTTTCCATTAGCTCATGTTGGCTGGCATTAAATATATTCTGATCCTTTGTTTCTTTATTAATTGAGTTCCACACAACTTTTTCTATTATTCTGCTATCACTGGCATCAGAGGACAGACTAGTAGACACTTGAGCTGTCCTCACTGCCTTTAATAAAATACTGGATTTTGTTCTTTTTATGAGAAACATTCTGATATTTCTTCACTAATACTCTTGCCAATTTTTCTTTCAATTTCAAGCTATTTAAACTCATTCTCTCTTTCCTAAGTACTTGCTTGAAATATGTTCACCAATACAAACTAAAATGTAGTAAAAAATTATTATGCATGATATTGCATAAAAGCCACAAGAACTTACAAAGACTGCTTGACTTACAAGGTAAAACACAAGGTGGCAAGGTTGACCTGCATTGCCAGCAAACACTAGAAAAACTCTTGGCAACAAAGACCTATTTCTTTGACTTCATAACGAAATCCCCAAAGAGGTTAATTTTGTGCTGTCTGGCTACTTTGCAAATGCTTCACACAATTTTATTGTTAATTCTCTGCATCTTATTTCCATACTGCTAAGGATTTTCCAGGTTATGGACAGTGACCTCCATCAAATCTCCAATTCTGAAAGCAGGAAATCCAGTTAAGTCTGGCCTACATGATGAAATTGGCAATCACAGTGACTTTGTTTGAGAATAATTGTTATGTTCACAATGCAGAGCAGAATAAAAATGATTTTTACTCCAGAAGACGGTATTGTCCAAGAGCAGTAGGA
The DNA here is from genome assembly GCA_035222235.1 of Margarornis squamiger. Taxonomy (NCBI): domain Eukaryota; kingdom Metazoa; phylum Chordata; class Aves; order Passeriformes; family Furnariidae; genus Margarornis; species Margarornis squamiger. The sequence goes on from JAWWTY010000106.1 coordinate 98,822,708, forward strand.
GTGGGGCTTCCCTACAAGAGGCACCAGGAGCCTGGGAAAAGAGTGATGTCCAGGCAAATCTGTAGTGGCAGGACTGGTCCAAGCTCAAGCCAGGAAGCCAAGTGAGAAAATCAGGTCAAAATCACCAGTGTACATAGCTAGGCACAATAGACTTCCACTGTGCCTTGGGCAAGGACAAAGGTGAGGGCTGTGCAGCTCCCGATCCAAGGTGGAATGGCTCCAGACAAACCTCCGTGTAGCCTTTTTTCACACTTAGTTTTTCTCCAGTGTTACTATTATGTTACTCTTAAATGGTTTCTATGATACTATGGCACACAGCTGCGTGGTATTAGAGCTGACCATGCCACATGGCTTCCTAGTGGACTCAGAGCTCTAGAAAATAGTGGTACAACAGGCTTTGCTGTAACAACTGCTGTGGAGTATCTTGTTCTCTGACACTTCCAATATCGAGAAAAAGTCTGACTTAATAGCTAGCAGACATTCCTGTAGTACTTTACTTCTGTCATGCTTTCAGTGAAGATGTCTCAGTGGGGAAGATTCTTAAGGTCAGTGCCCACAGCTGTCTAATGAAAGAATCTAATGTGCTGTGTCTAACTTATGCTTATGTAATATGTAGCCATGTCACTGGGTTTCAGCCAAAGTAACAAACTGTACCAGAGTATCTGGTACAGAGCATCTCACCTCATAGGTGGCTGTAACTACGTTATGAAGGAAAGCTTTGGTTGGGATTGTGAAAATTAACTTAATTTTCTAAATCTGTTTTCTTAGGCATTCTCAGAAGCAATTCTTTCATGTCAAAAAGAAAAAGCAATACTTAGCATGCTTCCAACAGGTTAAGAGCTCTTCCTTCTTTCTCACTGGAAGATTAAGTTTTCAGGAAGTTAATCCTTTGCTGAAAAAAAAAAATTGTTAATATAACATGATTTGTTAGAAACATAACCATTGTGAGTGATCCAGTTGTGAGAATTTAGTTACCACTTGTCAGCTGAGCTGCTGTAATGGCTTATCTGCATGCTTCTCCTTCTTGCAAAAACAAAGCGAAACCAAAAAGGAGGTTTATGCTAACAGATTTTATTTCACAAGTGCAGCAGGCACAAGGCAAGAAATTCACATAGGCTCATATACTGTGAATGTCTGATAAGCAATAATTTGCCAGATTGTGATAAGTGAACTGCTTGTAATTGTAAGAACATACGCTATTATATACATTTGATTATATCAGTATATTATAGTATTATACTTATTTCAGGCTCAGTAAAGAGACTTTGAGACAGTCTAATTATTCAAAAGCTTCTGAACATGAGGGTTAAAAAGTGTTTCAATGTTGCTCCTTCCAGTTTCACATTTTATTGTGGTTAAAGTTCTCATAAGCAGATAGTTCACAAACTTAAGATTCAGAGATATGTAGAAAAGCTTAGTGGTCCTGAACTTGAAGTAGTGTTTTCTTGTGTCAATAGCAAACATTTTTAAGACATACAGTAGCTTTAACTCTATCAGCTTTAATTTCTCTGATTTTCTGGCAGTGACTTTCTAAATGTTTTTAGTAAGAAAATAGACAAACACCTACTGAAGTCCTTCAAATGGGCTCTAAATGGATATGAATTGTCCATTTGACTTTTCCGAGGTTGCTTAAATGAACTAAATATAGGCTTGTTTGCTAGCTTAGATACATTCCAAAATCCTGAAATCTGAGACTATCAGCATAAGGGCTTCTAAACACCAAAAAAACAACATTGCAGCAGGTTACTTTCATGGTTCCTGTATCTTCATGGAAGAGGAGCAAGACGCTTTAACAGAAAGCTAATCGGTGAGGACCAGACTGTTCCAAGAAAACATTTTGCAGATGTTTTTACTGGGGTGTTGAAGAGTCCATATCTTTGACTCCTCATTCCACTGAGAATTCAGGTTCAGTTTGTTGTATTATAAAACATAATACAGTTTGTCATTCCTAAACAGCACTCACTTGCATCTGCCTTTTTTTTTTTTTTTTTTGTCGTATTTGGAAACCCTAGAGCTAATATAATACAATAATAATGTTCCTAATGATATTGTTCTGGGCTGTAATAGATAAGTGGTGAGCTAACCACTTTAAAACAGCTGTTTTGTATCACTGACACTGTCAAATCTGATCCTTACAGCTTAAATGTACATGTGTCTTTCTTGTTGCATGTATATATTATTCATATGTATATGTATGCATAATATATACTTACAATCATATATGAGTCAGCATAAAGTAGCTGAGATAGCATGCTCTGTACATCTTTATCAAACATACATTACATGTACACACAAAGTGAAAGATATGCATGATGAACAGATATATTCCTTCTACACACACAACTTTGTTGATACAGAGATCATGTTGATAAGATCATACTTAGTCACCAATCCAAACTCACTAATAAATAATTACTTAAAACATCCACACTTCATCTGTTCCCTACTTATCCTTTGGTTTTCCTTTTCCTTTACACTGTCACTTTTGTATATTTGGCTTAAATCAACCTCAAAAATTTTGCCTTCACCAAAAAATGCAGAAGATATTAATTATTTTAATATTATTTATTTTTTACTAATATAAGCCATAGGCAATTTTAATTTTTCAAATATCCAGTAATGAGGATAGCAAGAGCTAAGTGGTTTGTAAATGGTCAGACTTCACTTAAAGTGATTCTTCCAGCAGGATGTCTATTAGCAGCACCATCTTCCATTGTAGGTATAAAAGACAATGTCCCTCTATAGCCAGAGTTACACCTGTGAAAACTGTAACAAAGTTGATTGTAACTCCACATCACATCACACTGGTGTTGTTTTGTTTTCACGAGGTTTGTTCTTTTTGTTTGGTTGTTTTATAACTGTATAAGAATTTATAGCTATATAAATAACTCTAGGTCAATGCAGGATAGTAAAAAGAACTGTCAGTAAAACATTAAGACTTCATGTATCTGCCTAATATGTTGTTCACATAAAGTCAAACATAGTATGAGAATCTGGCTATTTTCTCTGAGAAGGAAACATCATATTTTCTTGAATATGGATTTTAAACTTGTTTGAGACTTCCTGGAGTCTAACACTGCCTTGAAAGTGTCATCATATCCGAAGAACTTGGGTTCTTTGTAAAAGAAAATATTATAGCTTCTCCCTCACCAGCTTATAGCACTAATTCAGCTGAAAAACACAGGGCACTACAGCCTTAGCTGTGATGAATCTCTTTTCTATGATGTCTTCCTAGAATAATGCTATTTTCAAATCCCTGACACAGATCATGTATTCACTTTTTTCTTTTCCTCTATCACATAAATACAGTGATATGGAGCACTGTGCTCCACTCCAAGCATTAATTTGTGAAAACAACTCCATCTGTTTTATTATTAACAAGTCCCATGATTTCTAATCATTATGCATTTGTAGTGATTGAATGTGACTGTTGGGAGGAAGGCATAACATAAGTTAGTATCCATGGAAAAGAAGTTTGATAGATCCAAGGGATATAGCCTGCCTGTGCAACAGGGTTCAAAATAAGCAGACTGATCTGCTTATTTCCTTGATGTTTGCATCTTGTTCTGATAAACAGAAACTATGAGTTAGCTGAGTTTTCTTGTAAGTACAATTCTAGGTAACACACACCTGTATGCAAGATAATGAAAAACAGACTACATCTAGTGGTCTAGTTCTTCAAGGAAAATTAAGCAGTTATATCAGTCAGAGATTTTCACATATAAATTATTAAATCCACACACACACTGTAGGCTACTCAGAACTCCAAAGAAGCATCCACTTGGAAGTCTGTATATACCATATTGAGGGGAAAAACCCCTTAAATAAAGGTGTAAATATTCTTTTAATTTAAACAAATCATTTTTCTAAGCAAGAGACTCCTGGAGTTAATATTTTACTAAAAATACTCTATCTCTGAAATCTTCGTCTTCCTCCTTGTATCATCTCCCTCCAGTCCTTGTTCCCAAAACAGAGTCAGTAGCACAGGCTACTGCACAGCTGAACTTCTGCACTTCCTTTTAATAAGGACAGATATGCAGGGAACCAGAAACTGAGTAATCAGTTTACCCAGCTAGAGATAGACGTTCTTCTCATCTGAGAAAAGCATGTTATTTGCTGAGGTAGATATGGTATGTCATCATTACTAACAACATTTTATACTCTCTTTTTTCTTTCTTCCTTGGTGTTTCCATTTAGCATATTTCACACTGCAAAGTACCATATTTACAGTGGTAAGCATTACAACCTACTTTAGAATACTTCTTACACATTGTAGTTATCAATATATTAAAATTATGTAAACTGACTTTAGTGTAAAGATCACCAATGGTGAGTCACCTTGACTTGGAAGCAGCTTTTTAATTTTCCAAGCCAAATAATGGGACAAAAGTGCAAATATCGCATTACTTCCAGTAAGGATTTCATAGTGGCTTCTTTGATGAAAAAGTGATTAAGGCAATTTGAGTTCATTGGCTGTATTTACACTGTCTGTTTCCTTAATATTGAAAGAAAAATGCATGGTGTAGAAGTCTATCTTTACACCAAGAGTCAAGCCCCAGGCGTTCCCTAGAGACTTTTTCTGGTATCTTGAGAAGACAGCACAGAAGGGTGTATCCGTGGCAGCAATTTGAAATTTGCACCCTCTGGCAGATCTCTTTCCATCCACCCACACTGGAATCATCATTTCCCAAAGTAGACATGCCATCGTACAAAGTATGATAAAGACAGAGCAGCAAGACCAGCAGTGGGGGTGGAGGGTGGGGGAAGACGAGAGAGAGAAAGAAAACCCACACAACACCCTCTGCCAGTCACCATCAGAAATGTTGTCTGGGAAATCAATTGCTCAAATGCCACAAATGTTCATTGCTGAGTATTAAGGTGTGGCCTGAGATATTTCTTATAAAAAGAACAGCAGCATAGTCTGCTCTCAGATAAGCTCATGCATATTCCAATTTGGGCTTGGATTTCTCTTGGTTTATATTGAGAAAGGCCAAGTTACAGAAGCAGGAAATTACATATAAGGGCATTATATTTCTGTTTCCACATCTTGCCAAGGACTGAAAAGTTGAACTTTGTCTGTGTTTCTGTAGCTTAGTTTATCATCCCTTGAAATGTCACCATTTCAACTTATTTCTACACCAGAAAATGGACAAAGCTTGAGATGCCCAGATGGAGAATGTTAGAGAACTGAAAAGTTATTTTCTGAAATTCCAGTGGCAGCTGTAAAGATAAAAAGAGTTCAAAGTTTCCAAACTGAAATTTTTCAACCCTTCTATCCTAATTTTCATTTACTCTCCTCTATCTATACTTTATGTGTGATTTTGTCTTTCAAGTAATCTATTTTCTCTCTATGATCCAAAAGTGATTGTTTTCCCCCACAAGCTAAAAAAAACTTATTCATGTGCCTAGAAATATATCCTCCAGATGTGGTTATTGAACAGTGCTGAAGAAAGATACTGAGGTTTTATCTGCAAAATGGTGTCACCTCACATGCAAATACCTGTGTTCATGGCACTTCCACCAGAGTGTTAGTTACCCAGCAGTGGAAGCAGAAAGCTTAGAAGTTTGGGTAATGATTAGCTCTGGCACACAAGCTTCATTGAGATTTTAGTATTGATTCCTAGGTGTTAAAATGGAGTAGAATTAGAAGACTTTTTCTTCCATGGGAATCTGAAAAAATAAAAGTTTGAAATAACTTCCATGATGAATTCTTGTTCTCTGCATCTATTTTCCACTTGTTTCATTTAACACCATTTATTTCTATCACATGTATGAAAAAAAAAATAAAAAGGCTCTTTTAGGCATGTTTATGTGCTTATTCATGACTGATGGATGACTTTATTAGAATGTTTTTTTCTTAGAATATTTTGCATTGTTTTATCTAATCTCCTACTGAGATCAGTAAGAGTTTTACACTGTATCCTTGAAAAGAAACACAGATATAATTCAAGTTTAAAATGTCTGATAAGTCATTACTGTGGTTGTCCATGCTTATAACTTCAGGGAAAGAAATAATGATTTGTCATGGGCCACATTTCTTTTCAAGAGGCTTTCAGTGATTGCAACTTGCAAACTATTGCTGTAAATATAGCACACTAATTTAAGAAGTATGTGTGCTCCTCTGCTGACCCTTACTCAGAGACAGACTATTAATACCTTTTCCCGACTTCCCTTCAGGCCTTTGCAATGCAGTGGGTGGACAGCAGGTGGGAAGGAGTTGGGCATGTGGGAATGCAGCCTACTTCCCCAAAGCCCACACTGGCCCATCCCAGTGCAACACAGCACTGCCTGCCAGGACAAAACAAAGCAGGAGCCACCAGGGCACCAGGGCAGCAACAGACATGCTCCAGTCCCCTTTCCATGCTGCAGTTGCAGCTGCCCTTGTTGCTTCTGGGAAGCAGGGTTCATTTCTGTAGTTGCATTGAGCATGCTTTGGTACTAAATTAGTGAGATCATAGGAGTTGAAAAAAATATACAAAATTAATATACCAGCGCAGGCTAAAAAGTTTACTCCCTTAAACTTCCCTCCTCTGTCCCAGAGAAAGGTGGTTGTATGGATCAAATCATAGCTGGATTTTGTGTGGTTATGGAGGTTCCCTACTGCACCTTGAAAATCTAAGGAACTGACTGTCCTTAAGGCTTGAGAGCCAAACAGGACAGTATAGCTCACGGTTTAGGCTAAAGATCTCTTTCTGGTTCTCTAAAATGAGGTTTCTGAAAATAATGAAAGAAGAGGCAGTGAGACAGTGTTCCTTGTTGTTCTAGCCAGTTTACCAAGCTCTTCTACTTAAAAGTAATTATTTTCACAATACCTTGAGTTAGTGTGTTACCATGCCAAAGCAGAGGAGTTCAGAGTGGCTGACAGCGTTTCTTATTCCAGCTCCCTCTTTGGCTCAGCATAGCTGTGAAGATGAAATCTCACTTTACCAGAGAGCTGTAGCCCATTACAGCACATTGGGAATGCCTGCCAGTCACTACCCTTGGCTAGAGTCATGTGTTACAAATGTTCTTGTATGTGACTTACAGTGGGATGTACAGAGGAGGGGTGTACGGGAGGGATGTACAGAGGTTCACTGAAAACACTCTGTTGGATTCTTCTTTTGTTGGTGGTGTCTTTTTTTCCATGTTTTTGTTAATGAGGGAGGGAGAAGGACGAGAAGGTCCTGATCTGACATCTGGAGACTTGTTTCATACTCCCACCCAATAAACAGGGTATATGCTTTAGACAACAGACAATTATTTGCACTAAGAATTAAATAAAAGGCACCAGAGACAGGGAGGGGAAAATTTTAAGGTGAAAAAATGCTATCAATTACTTCCCTGAATTTAGGTCATTGCTGTATCATTACTGTAAATTAATAATTGTCAGGATGTCTTTCCTGAGACCTCTAATGCTTGTTTTATGCAGGTATGGAAACAAGATGCAATGCAAAACTAGCAGATGATGAAATTTTCTCCTTGATTACTTCTGTTTGCAAGAGTCATAACTATAAATATTTTTCAACTCAATGACTTGCACCAGAAATGCTGGAGGATCGATAGGCTCCAGACCAGGAAGGAGAGCCCCAGTTGGTCAGATGGACTCTCAGCTGGCCAGCGGTCATCTTGGGAAAGGCACTTCACATCTGTTTTCTTCCTCCATTTCCTTTGCTTATATAAGCACTGGTCTCACTGTATGTAACAGGGTGTCTCCTGTTTGGTCTTCAGTTGTTGTAACAGAACAAACTTCTGCTTCCTCTCCCCAGTCTCTTGCTTTCACTTTTATCTTTGCTTCTATCTATAGGAAAATGTGCCTGGTAGCCAAGAGTACATATTTCTGATTGGAACACCCATGTGATGCTCGTCAGCAGAATGGTAGGTCTCCTAATGGCATGTAAACACGGTACAAACTTTGGCACAGCTCTTTGGTACACAGCACTTTGGTACAGCTCTGCCTGGAAGGTCCAGGTGATATCCAGAAAAACCACCATTAGTGGACCAGCTGGAGCTGTGTACCCTGTGACTTGTGCAAAGGCTCAGGCATAGAGGGTCTCCTTGTAAGGCTACTGCGTATCTGTCACATCCATCATTTCACTGCATGCAAGTCCAGAGGGTTATACTCTAACCTCAATACTCTGAAGCCACTGAGTGTCATGCTCTTATCCCTATCTACTCATGCCTGAGAACTTGAGTAAGATGAAAGCACTTCAGAGGAACAAGACAGACTAAAGTTTCCATTAGTGCCTTGTATCCTTGCAATAACAAGGAATCCATTAGAGAGCCTGTAGCAAATACGCGTCAGTCCTCTCTCTTCGACATTTCCCACAGGCTGCACATTTTCTTTCAGAAGCTGAATTAATGTGTCCCTGTTTTACAACAGCGTTTAATCTAATGGTGAATTCACCATCTTCATGTGAAGCAAAACCAGTTTCTGATCTTTAATTACTTTCTCTATTAAGAAATAACTTCTTATTTTGAGATTGAATTTTGAGATTGAACTTCAGCTTCCAATCCCTGGAAAGTTTCTGACTTACATAAGGAACAGCTTCCAGACACTGGCTGAAAGTTAAGGTTAGATAAATATACATTCATCAGTAGGGCTGAAATGCCCTTGCCTAATTATTTTCAGCTTCCAAACATAAGTACATATACACTGTGATTTTTCATCCTTCTCTTCATCTAGCCAAACAGGTTGAGTTTATTTACCCGTTTATTTTCCAGCCTCTAATTTATTCATCCATCTGTTGCTGAATTCACTATAGTATTTCCAGTGGATACCGTATTTCAGTACTGATGCAACGCAGTAGCTACAACTCTAAGTGCAATGACCTATTTGCACAAAACAATGATGCATTATTGTAACACCTTTTACCTACATAACATCAACTTTTAAGTCAATGAATGCCTTTTGAATGTCTGTAAATACCTAAATGTTTTAAAATACACTCCCTATGCCTTGTTCTCTGCTTCCCTGTTCTCTCAGCAAGAGAGAGGGTGGAGTTTGGAGGAAGACTTAGTTCTTGAGCCTTGAAAGTCTTCTACCAAGAGTTGACTTTTTTTACTCTTTGTTTAAGAAATTTTTTAAGGCTACATATTGTTTTTATTGAGACTCATTTTATGAAGAATTCTACTACTGAAGTGATTATGTGCCACATAGTTTGGCCTTTTCATGGCAGTTGGAATCATGCAACTCTGATAAACTGCTGGAATGGTTCCTTTATATGGTACACTCTTATAAACAACTTCAGTTTCTCTTTCTTCTTTTGTTTGCAATGGATGATCAAGTTCATTATAGCTAGGCATCATCAACAGATTCCTAAAAGTGGCATTAGTCACACAGTGAGTTTTTGTATCAGTTACTGGTTTCTAAAGTATTTGGCAATTTTTTTTTTCCTACTATAAAATATAGTAGAAATGCTTTAAATGAAGAATTTTGCTAGCTAAAATATTAATAATGACACCCTCAATTCATTAGAGGTGAAAAGAAATGCAGACATTAAAGGAAAAGTGGAAATATAGTTACAAACATATTATAAATTCTATACACTGAGCATGAGAACAGTTTGGCAAATCTCAGTGAATATTTTCAATGAACACTGCATTTACTGCCTTTCTACACCTTATTCTAATTAGTTAGTGCGTGCAACAGTTCTGCTAAAACAATAGAAGAGAAACAGTACCACTCACTCTGTAGGGGGTGGGGGGAAGCCCAGGTGGCCTTTTTTTACTTTAATTCCGCACTTTTTCTGTATCTCACAACATGGAATATTTAATTATATGATCCCATCCCTGAAAGATTTCAAAATATTTAGGTGCACTGGACTAAAAGTAGAACCAGACCCTAGTTCAGAGCTCCACCTACACAACTAGGCTACTTTTCTTATCTCCTAAGCAATTTACTATTCATTAGTAACATATTTTTTTCATGAACTGGTCTGCTCAACACAGACTACACTAAGTAGAAATTCAGCAGAAGACTCACTTTATGGTTATTTTTTTTTTCCTGTGAATTCTCTTTGTATTCTTCTTCCAGTGTAAATTCTCCTCTTTTAAATACACATCAGTCTTTTGCATTGGATTCACTGCAGCTATCCTTACTCATATAAAAATCAATCCCCTAGTCTGAATTTGAGGTCTAAACTTTTTCTTATAACATTATTGTTAAATGATTAAAATTTTAAATGAAATGAAGAAACATCCACACTTCAAAGCCACCAGCACAATCATTTGGAATCAAGAAATAGCTTCAAGGGGTCTTTTGTCTTCTCTTGGTCTCCATTACTGAGATGAACCTCACAGAGACAGTCAGATCCCTCCACACACAGAAAAACTCAGTGATTTGAGAACTAGAAACATCAAAATCTATTCAGAAATCACTAAGAAAACATTTGGTAGCAGGGAAGCAAACTTGTAATGTGAAGACTTAACAGTTCTGGACAGCACAAAACACCCAGTTTCTGATGCGATGTGAACACGTCTTTGAACAGCCCACTCTCCAGTGTGTGCTCTGTAGACTATTTGGGGTAGTATTTGCTGTGTAAAACGAAGATGAATCATGGCAGTGAGTGAATCTATATATGTTGCTGTTTAAGGGATAGGGCACCATGAATGTGTTGCTACATACATTGTTAGTTCATCAAGTAGTTAAATATTTTTCTACTCTTACACACAGGAGAGCTCTTGCTCCTTCACCTTATCCCCATACAAAACTTATTATGCACATATAGGCCCCTCATACGTTCCATATGCTCCATAGTACTTTCCAAGAGAATTATAATAATGTGGTTCCAACTATCATGCAAGTATAATTAACCCCTGGTATTTTACTGTGTTTTGATACCCTTGAAATATTACCTACATTTTCAAATCTCTGCACATTAAACAGACCTTTCCCACAAGCATTTTTCCTTTCAATTTCTCTAGTTCATTTTAAAATAATCACAAGCTTATCAATATGCTCAATTTGCAGAGTTAATGGGATCTCCAAGGACTCTTGAGAATCATCCTTTTCATTATTTTTCATCAAATAAATAAATCAAGGCGAGACATCAGAATGTCGTAACACCTGCCCAGCATGCCCGTGCTAGTGAAGAGGGAGAGAATAAGCTTCTCCTAACACAGCTCTGCAGTTCAAGAGGCTCCTCACTGGGTTTCTGGGCACCACTGCTCATAAATCTCCTGAAACTGAATTTCCTGCTGCTGCTTGCAGTCTGCTCTTTTCTCCAATAATGCACTTCCAGAGTGCCATGCTACCTGGCCCCTGCCCCAGTGGAACAGAGGGTCACCCCCACCTTTCACTATAAGGATTGGAGCAATGCAAAAGGTCAATTCTGATTTCCTTTGGTTTGCTCAGCTTTTGTTTCCATTGTTATCTCATTCAGTCCTGTACTTTGGTAAATTACGCATCTGCTGGAAGGGTAGTCAATGGTGCGTGCTGTTGGCATCTCTCCAAGTGGCAGCTTGATGCCTACCACCAAGCAGTAGTAAGAAAAACGATGACTCTTTTAAATGCACTGAATAAAGCTCTGCTAAGTGCAGATTTCCTGTGCTAGGATCTCATTTTCTCTTACTGCTTTTTCAGCTACGCTTCTATCCTGATAAAATTGTATAGTGCAACACAAGGGTTCCTTTACACTGATTAACAAAAATAGAATAATAAATTAATTAAAAGAAAAAAAGAAATAAGCATATTTCACTAGAAAAAAAAAAAAAAGGAAAAAATAAGGGAAATCCAGTTGAATAACTCCATTAATAATAAAGTAATGAATATTTAATTTCTTTACATGAACTAAAATTATGCCAGGTTTCTGTATTCTGGTTGAGACAACATTTAAAACATCAGTGAAAATGAGGATTTTAGTAAACTGATATACAAGTAGCGGTTTCTGCCCTCAATTTCTCCATTTAATTTGAAACATTACACAGCAAGTGTAGGTGACAAACACTGAGAGGGCCAAGGGAAAGAGGAAATACATGCAATTTATTGAGTGAGTTATGACTTGATCGCCCTCAGCCATTAAATAATTCTCACTAGAATTAATGGCATTGATTATTGACTTAGAATGATTCTGAGTAATTACAAAGTATAGATAGAATAGAGACCAAACTTTTGTTGTTGCTTTTCTAAGATTGAGTTTTGGATATTATCTCATTACATTTAGATGTCATCAAGGAAAATAAAAGCATTCTTGTCCTCGGATCTCTGTAAGAAGAATGAGATTGCCCTTTTGGTCTGACGACATTCTTAAAGGAGATAAAAGATTCCCCAATATCATCCATTACTTTGTTTTGTAAGGCTGGTTTGTTGTCTTCTTTATAACAGCACATTGAAAACAGCCTTTGGAATATAGAATAATTTCTTGACAAAGTTTTTTGGGTTTTGAGGTTTTTTATATATATGTCAGAACTTTGCTTTTGAAGGTTTTCATTTTTATATTGTCTCCTTTTCTCCTTTTGTGGTGTACCATTTGTCTTCCATCCTTTATTTTTGAGGCCAAATGGAAAAAATGAAAAAGCAGAGAAAGAATGAATTAGAAAAAACCTTTAGAAATAGAAAATTTGAAAGCCAAACATGTAAACAGAAGCGTCTTTACAGTTACTGGATGTAAGATCTTCCCTTTGTACTCCCTATACTGACTGATGGTCCCTAGGAGGAGCTCTACAGCGGATATTTCCCTCTAGCTCTTAGATCATGGTGGAGCAGATATCCACACTATGGACAAGAGAGCCTTGTGCCTCAGCAGGGTTTGCATGGCCATGTTTTAGTAGTGGGGGGCTACAGGAGTGGCTTCTCTGAGAAGCTGCCAGAAGCTTCCCCCATTTCCAGCAAAGTCAATGCCAGGTGGATCCAAGATCAATGGTGGGCCAATCAGAAATGGTGATAACACCTCTGTGATAACATATTTAAGAAGGGGAAAAAAAAAATATTGCTCAGAGATGTTATTGCAGCCAGAGAACAGCAGAATGAGAATATGTGAGAGGAACAACTCCTCAGACACGATGGTCAGTGGAGAAGGACAGGGAGGAGGTTCTCCAGGTGTTGTAGCTGAGATTGCCCTGCAGCCCGAGAGGACCACAGGGATACAGAGATCCACCTGCAGCCTGTGGAGGTGACCCATGCCAGAGCAGGTGTATGCCTGGCAGAGGGCTTTGAACTTGTGGAAAACCTGCATGAAGGCAGGCTCCTGGCAGGGACCTGCAGATCCATGGAGAGAGGAGCCAGCACTGGAGCAGGTTTCCTGGTAGGATTTGTGACCCTCTGGAGGACTCATGCTGGAGCAGCCTCTGCTTGAAGAACTGCACCCTGTAGAAGAGTGATCCACATTGCGGAAGTTTGTAGAGGACTGTTTCCCATGGGAAGCACCCCCCAGTGGAGCAGGAGAAAGACTCTTCTCCCTGACCAGCAGCAGGAACAGTGTGTGATGAACTGACCATAACCCCCATTTTCCATGTCCCTGTGCCACTGCCAGGGGGGAGGTAGAGTTTAGGAAGGAGGGAGGAGTGGGAAGAAGGTGTGTTTAAGATTTATTTTACTTCTCATTATCCTGTTCTGATTTTATTAGTAATAAATTCAATTAATATTCCCAAGCTGAGTCTGTTTTTCTCTTGACTGTATTTGGTGAGTGATCTTTCCTGGCCCTCATCTCAACCCTTGAACCATTTGTTATATTTTCTCTCCCCTGTCCACTTGTGAAAGAGAGTGATAGAGCAGTTTTGATGGGTGCCTGGCATCCAGCCAGGGTCCACCTACTACACCATGATGGCAATTGATAAGTGATCCCTTTGTCTTTTTCTCAACCAAGGGGCTTTCTTTGTTACCCTGTTTCTTCTCTAGTCCTGTTGTGGAGGGGAAATGATGGGGTGGCTGGATGGGTGTGTGGCCCCTGGCCGTGGTTAACTCACAGCACTTCATTTTTTCAAACAGTTTTCTTACTGAGTGTATATGTCAGACCATTTTACGTGTCAGGTATGTGTCCGCTGCATCAGCATGGACAGCCATGTTTATGCCCCCTTTTTTATCCAGTCTTTTAAAGTGCTCTAAGACTTCCCACACCAGTTTGTTTCATAATTAGAGATAAATACACAAAAGGACATAGATATCTTGAGGCACAGAACTGCCGTGAGATTCTCAACCTCAAGCAAAATGCTGGTTTTCCTATAATGAAGGGAAAGACTTAGCTATCAGCAAACAGGAGTCAGCACAATGACGTGATGAATGGGGACACACCTAACCTACATAACAAGTCATGCCAAGAGGAATATGCCTTAAAATTTCAAATACAGTGAGATTGACCCACCCAGACTTTAACTAAACAAACACTAATAACATCTGCACTGAGAAGGCTATTTATACTCTCTTTCTCTACCAAATGGAGGGTAATAGGCAACTGTTAATGACAATTCATACCCTCTATTCTAATCATATTTTACTGTCTCAATTAGCTATTGAGAAAGCCCAGAAGAAAAGCTTAGATTTGGTGTCTAACATTTAGACTGCAAAAATAATTTCAGAAGAATCACAGCCCCACGGGTGTGAATATGCAATATGCTGAAATATTCATTATGCTGCTTAGGAAAGACAGAGAGTCTTGGAAGATAAGTCAAAAATCAGAAATATTGGCACAGGGGTGGGGACCTCTAAGCGTGAAGTACCCAGAAACTACTGACACAGATGATCGAAGAAAGCAAGGCAAGTGTACCCTGGAGTTCTCCTAAGTGCTAATGGTCAGGGCACGTATTAGCCAAAAGTGAGGCTGTCTTTCCACCTGTGCGTAGCCAAGAGACTTTTCAAAGTTGTTTTTTCCTCACAGACATGTCCCAGTTTCATTATCCATAATGCAGTTTATTCAAGTATATGTCTACTGGAGGCCAAAATTTCAGCTCCACAAAATGCAGCTACATCCCCAGGCAGAGGACTCCCTTTATGATACGTCTCCCTGGTCTGGGGGTCAGTCTTTAGGTGCTGTCAAAAATGTTGGCTTTTAGTTTGTAAATCCTCATAAAATTTGAATCCTGACTTTTTGTCCCTTCAGCACAACTGAAAGCAGGGCAGCATTGCCAAAATAATGTAATGCAACTGGATTCAGCGTTTAGTAAATGAGCTAATGGCCTCAAGTATAAGCTTGTTTTTGGAACCCGCCAGTGGTTCCTCCGAACAAGAAATCATACTAAGTTCCTGCTATTTTGTAGTGTAAACAGGCCCTCAGAAACTTCAGTCCAACTCCTCAGCTGGCAACATCAGCAAAGCATGGCTGAGCTCTTCTTTCAATGCAGATGAGATCCTCTACTAATGTCTCTCAAATTTAATTTTTTTTTGCTCCCTTGAAATTTCTGTCATGACTCCAATAGCAACACGTTCACTGAAACTTACAGTTCTCCAGCATCTGATACCAGCTGTCAGGCTGTGTTTCATCAGACTGAACTCTTTGTCCAAGTGCTACCAGCTGGCGTTGCTTCAGCCATCTGGGATCACAGTACTCTAACCTACGGACTAATGCAGTTCCAGCAGAGTCAGTGCTCCCTATCCTTTCCTTCAACAGAATTTATTAGGAAAGTGAAGTGAAGAAAAAGCCGCTGCCCCTAATCAAAACTCAAATCTTCCTAGTGCTCACAAACCTCCAAATGTCCACCTCTATGAGAGGAAACTCAGTGCTTTGCAGCTTTCAGATGTTGGCTGCTAAATGCTGGCATCGTTTTGATTCCCAGACTCTGTTGTTGGAAAACACACTGTATAATGTACTCTGAGGACAGTGCAACAAGACCTCCTCTATTTCCTGCCTACCCATTTGTGGTTTCTTGTGTAATTCAGCGTTATTTGTCACTTTCCAACCCGCACACTTCCAACCTGCAAACTTTTACAAACTTTCTACTCCTTCTTCCCACTTTTCCCTCACTTCCATTAACTGTATGTCATGCCCCTTCTCAAGTTTCTTTTTTTTATGCAACTATTAAAATTATTTTAAGAAGCTCCAGAAGTAAAAACTTTGAAAAGTTGTACTTAAAATTATCATAGGAAAAAAAGCCTTCCTTTCATTTAATATGTTTTGGACATCTGGCAGTATGATAGACCTTCCCTTCCCCACCAAATTTTGATTCTTTATTTGATCTCATTAGTTAAATTCCTCACGGTAATCTTATTATTGTTATTGACTGCCAGTAATATAATTGGCACTGTAGAAGAGCCTGGGAATTGCCATACTGGATGAAACCAGTGATCCATCTCTCCTAGTACCCTATCTCCAAGATTGGTCAGTACCAGCTGCTTCAGACAAAGAAACACTACAGCTGGCGGTTTGGAGATAATCTGCCTGGAAGCTAAGTTTCCCTTGTTTAGCATTACAGGCTGGCTTATGCACTGAATCCTGGAGATTTATATCCCTCCCAGAACACTTGTTTATGAAGCCAGGTACTATCCTTGCCTCGTAAACTTACAGATTGCGATAAAATCTGAAAAGGCAGGAAAGGAATACAAGTGCTTAGGTCAATGAGGCAGCAGCTCAGAAATCATTATCCTCCATACTGCACACTTTCCCAAGGTTACACAGTGGGATGGTAGCAGGGGTTGCAATAAAACTTAGAACCTGCTCACCCTGAGCTGGTCTTAGTGGTTGATGTTACATCTCAAAGCATTTAAAGTGTGTTAAATGTCAGTTTTGTAGAACTGAGCTCATATTCACTCTTTTTTAAATTTCCTTTCCCCCAAGCAGTTTGCAGAGATCAGTACATTCATATGTTTTCATCCAAAAATACTAAACTTCCAAAAAATTGGAGATGGTAATTTTGGTAATAATAAATCCAACCTGCAGTACTTTTCAATCTGTGTTAGCTTTCGGCTAGGACACGTATGGGAGACCAGATCTCCCAGTAGAAATTGTATATATATTGCATATATAGGGAAGGCTCCTGATTTCCACACAATTATCATAAGGCTATAAATAATAGACCTATATATCTTGTATGACATGAGGAAAGATTTTTGCTAATTTTTTTCACTTAAAAACTCTTAGAAGATTTTTTAGGTTATAATTTTTGTCTGGAAAAAATCTGTTAAAACAGAGTTAGCAAAATTACCTTTCTCCTGCTAGCACAATGAAATGTATTTCAAATTCAGCAGATTAATTTGAAAACTAGTGATCTTCTTGTCAAAACAATTTCCAGTGTCATTGGTGTCTGATCATGGAAAGAACAGGGCCTTATTCTTATTCACCATACACTTACAACACATCCCCTATTCAATACCTGCCCCCTTTCTAGATTCCATTTATTTTTTTAGAATTAAATTCTACTGGATGTATGCTTCTGTTACATATATTTAATGGTTTATACATTGCTTCTTGTTAAATAACACATATTAAATAACCATTAATTTTCAATATATAAAAGATATCATCATTCCTATGCATATGAATACAGGATGCATTCTTTTCATTTGTTGCCTTTCTCAGCCCTTTCTCTTCTGCACCAGCATGTTGTGTAAATTAAGGCAATGTTCAATTAAAAACATTTTCTAGCTTTCATGAGGTGGAAGATGTAGAAATGAATTCAGTAGCAAACTGTCTGATTCAGCAAGAAATCGGCCAGCCTCCAGGAGAATCTTTTTTAAATATTTTCCTCTCTAATAAGGTAACAAGCCAGAGAAACATACAAAATGGACCTGGAAGTAGGGAGAGCTTATGCAGATCAACTGCTCTGTTCCTGAAGACTGCAGCCCTGGATTTGATGCAACTGTATGCTGCATCCATTGCTGCCCAGTTAATTTGTCATTAACATATTCTATGCACTCAGTACTATTCATATATCGCACTAAGACCTTTACATTTTCTATGCTCCACAATGGAAAGTGCATTCAATTTTATTTAAATTTTTTAGTTTACAGTTTCACTTGCATGAGGCTTCGTTCTCTACAGTTCTTTCACCAGTCTGAAAAATAGGCACTGTCAAATTTTAACACTCATACAAAAAACCCAAACAAATAAACTTGTGGATATGAGAATACAGAAAAATTATTTCCAGAGATAATTCTGCCAGTTGAGGAATACAGTGTATTTTCTCTGTTTTGCTCTTTTCATCCTCTATGCACCTTATGTCCAGAAAAGGATTCCAACAAACAATAAAAATTATGTAATATTAAAATACTTAGACTGAAAGGAGTAAACATGGGACTGTATCATTAAAATCATGACAGTCTGAGGGGTTTATTTAATGCAATCTTGTTTGCACTAATATGTTTTACTAGTTAAAAAATTCTTTATGCTTTTTTTGAAACATATGTTTCCTTACTTAGTAAGGTGAGCTTCTAGCACCTATCTTGTTAGCCTGCTTTTCATTATAATATTCTTATTTTATGTAAAATAAAAATCCCAAACCAATTAAACACATAAGATAAAATTTAGTCAATTTTTATGTGTTTCTTTTGATTTAGTGAAGCAGGGGTGCCTGTATTACATCTAGCACTGCCATTAAAATTTAACAGAGTCTCAAATGAAAGAGATCTATTTTCTGGCTTTTGATTCATTTCTCATTTGCCTAAAAAGTTACAAGCCTTTGTAGAAGCTGTAAATCTGGCTAGAAGTGGGACTACATTTTTTTCTGTTTTAGTCCATGCAATAGCTGTGCCTCCTTTCACTTAAATGTGTTCTTCAGCCATTGTGTTTTCCTGAATTTGGAGCCATTTGGTACAGTGCTAATTTATTTTACTGACTGAGCACATGAATCCCTGCTTCAGAGGAGCACGGATGGTGCTTTGGCTCAGAGGGTAGCTTGCATAGCAAGTGGAAAAAAGGTATCACTCTGAATGATTAATTGTAGTCCTCGGAAGGGTCTCAGAACATGATCATTCTTTATAGAAAATTGGATTAAAATTTGACACTTCTACGATTTTTTTTCTTTGTAGTGAAATTTTCATTTTTCATCTGTTGGCCAAATAATTCCATGTGCAGTCATCCCTGAATTAATCTTGAATTAATTTTTAAATCCACTGTCCTCTAATATATAATTCAACATAAGAAAACCCAGAGCAGTCAATCTTTCATTAGACATGGGGTGAGAAAGGGTCAGCAGACACTCCTGCAGTACTAAAAATAAAGGCACCACATCTGGTATGGAATAATGTCTGGAATTGTAATGCATATGCATCCACTTACTCGTTCTGCTGAAAACACAAACTACGGAGTGGCTGCATGTTGAAACATGAACCAGTGTAATAGGAGCTTAAACCCTGGAACAGACTGTTTGTGTATGTAGTCAGTTTATTAGCAAATGTGCAGGCCTGTAGAGTACAAGGACCATCGTTTCAAGCCGATCTGTCACACATTTAACAAGCTGTTTGTAATACAGTCCATTTCAGATAGAAGAGAAAAATCTTTCCCATAGGTATAAGAAATATATGATACTTAGCATATGGTGAGCTCTGGTTTTGCAGGTATCCTACATTAGAAACTGCTGTAACATGTTTGGTTAACTTTTTGTTTGTTTCCAAAAATCCTCCTTTACTTTGTTGAACACATTACAATAAAGCATATTATAGTGAATGTTAAAAATGAGATTCTGTGGAAGATGGGTTCCTAATATTAGGCATAGCCATGCTCACCGAGAATAAATCTAGCCCTGGTGCAAACAGCTCACTCTAAACCTACTTTATATACCACTTGCAGGGCTGAATGGGTAGAAATCAATAGCAGAGGGGCCTCTGCTACTCAAGCACAGCTGTGACTCTGTGCCTTTCCATCAAGGAGGAGCAAGATGCTGGTACCTGCCATCAGCAGCCAGCAGGGTGCAGGGAGGGGGGTGGGGGTGGGGAATGAGCACCCTGCAGTGCCTGCACCATGCCTCAGCTTCCAGTGTGATTTGCAAGTGCTGCATGAGATTCAGGGATTTTTACTTAGAGAGAGCTGCCAATATACCAGTGCTTCTTGATCTTATCTCCCTGCCAGAGGATCCAGACTTCTCTGGCATGGCCCCAAGGCCATGACTGTTCTCCCCACAGTAGTTGCCTGACCTCTCCCAGAAAGAAAAAGCACAGAGTCCCAGTGGTGAGGAAGAGGAGGGGAGGCTGCCTCCTCCGTGTTGCCCAGCCTTGCTACGGTGGCCAGCAGGGCCAGACCCAAAGCCTCCCCTCTGTCTGAGCCTGTACACTGGTAGTGGAGAAGCAGCAATGAGAGGCCTCCGCACTGTGGTGGTATGGTCAGCCATGTGTGCCTTCCCTCTAGGGGGAGGACTCCATATGCTGCCCCACAAAAGGAAAGGTAAGAAGGATGTTTCCCCCAACCAAGTCTCCACCTGACTGATGCCTTGCCTTCTTTGGGTTCCACAACATCCTTATTCCAGCATTTTCCCAGCAGCTGCTGGGTTCATCTCAACGCAGCAACTTTATTTAAGCCTTTCTGGCTGCCATGGACAAATGCCGAGCAATGAGGACTGTAGTTTGCAGGCTGAACCCAATCTGGTTTATAATTTGAAACAGATTCAGTAATTGCATTGTGTTTCACCTCCAAGTCAGAAATCAAATCTTGTGCATGTCAGGTGCTCGTGGTTACGAGCCGCCTTCCCCAGCCAGGGTCAGCCCCCGGCAAGAGCACAGGGACCACAGCTGCCACACAACACCCGGAGGGCTTTGGTCCCCCAGGAGCAAAAGGAAACTCCTCATCCCAACTGGCAGTTCTCAAGGCTGCTTCCAGCACCAGCTGTACCCTGTTCCCTGCCTCTCTCCCTAGGAAAATTACTGGAAAGTTTTCATCTTTAACCGCATATTCCACAGTAACTACTGGCCCTTGTCAACAGTCTTAGAGAAGTAGCCAAAGGCTGCTCAACATGACTGTGTTAGTGGGAATATTTTTGTACATTTGAATGGGTATTGTCTCAGACCAGGAATGAACAAGACTGTTCTGCTTCAAGTCCGTCCACCCAGGGACAGTGGGGCAACGCTGGAAAGCTCCCACTCCCAACACTGTGGAGCTTCTCCTCTTGTCCAGAATCATTCTGTTTGTTGGCAGATGTCCTCCTCCAGGTCCAGCTATGCAAGGCAATGAGATTTCTTCTCCCCAGTACTTCCCAGTTACTCTTGTCTTTAAATCTGCCAGAGTTTTGCTGGCAGAGCAGTTGATTTTAACTTTCTTTGATCTCTTTCAAACAAAATTGAAGGGGTTTAGCTCCCACAGCTTCCATGGGTGATCTGAGCAACACCAGCTGATCTTACCTCACACAAAGGGTAACCTCTACCACTTGTGCAGCTGGATCCATAAGAGGATGCCTGCTCCTACTGAAGATTTCAGATGATGCAAGTTTTCCTCCTTTGCTACAGTAATTCCAACTAGGTGAAAATAGGCAGGTACCCCAGTGAAAACTGACATGTAGTGGAAATATTTAGAAAAATGTCTTTGCACAATATCATGCTGAGTAATATCAACACAGATCATGTGAACTGACCCACTAATCTGTTGCTATCTGCATGTCACAGAAACCTGAAGGCTTCATACAGCTTTGATTACAAAAATGTGCATTTTGTCTCGTCATAGTGATTGAATGCAGAGGGAATGGGTTTGTCTTTAGGTTTGTTTATTTTTCCTTTTTCAGGCATAATGGAGTTTTGAACAGTAAAATTACTTTCTGCCTTTTCATAGCTGTTTGGCTATTTGAGTGAAAAAAAAAGACACACCAGACAGTGCGGCACTGCTAAAGGGAGAGATATAAACACAGTAAAAAGCAACATTAATGAGCATGTTTTAATATTAAAGGAAAAATATGTTTTCACTTAAACTACCTGAAAATCCACAATGAATCCATTCAAGTTGGTGGCATTGTTTACTACATATTAAAGGCAGAAAGTCTACTTCTGAAATGTCATTCTAACTTTGTACTTTGAAAATAAGGAAATGACTACATTGTCCTGTGCCTCTCTCGGTTTTTCAATCCTTCTTTCATTGCTTGAAGTTGAGTGATTATGAAAATTACACTTTCACTTAAAACTAAAATCACACTGTGAGTGAGATAAACCTGACGTACCCTCAGAGTAATTTTTGGTGTTGATGAATTTTTTGCCAAATTTTTAAATTTTTCAATAAATTTTTCAATTTGATATACAACTTCAACAAAATAAAATGAAGCAAGAATAAAAGGAGAGCAACTGAGGCAGAGATTATAAACAAAGCTGTTTTTTTCAGGAGGGATGCCAAGGCTTGGGGAGAAGGCTGTATTCTTCAACTTGTTTATATTAATAGCCACAATTTGACACTTGGGAATTTTTCTGTACAAGTTGACAGCTATGACAATATGGAACTATCCCTCATGATGGCCAAGCAAAACCATCCATAGGTTTCTGAGACTCAAATGCAGAAAAGGGAAAAAGTTAAAGTGTTAGCAACTGAAAAGGGCAGCTCATGAGAAGTCCTGATCTTGTGCTGAGAGCTCAGTAAACTTTGAGGGCCCATGAGAATGGATAGTCAGAAGGCTGGAGCCATAACAAAAACTAAAGTTTTTCACGGTGTCGTCAGAAGGTCTCTCCTTTTATATATATATAAGTAAACAAAGGCTTTTTTTTTTTTTTTTTTTTTTTTTTTTTTTTTTTTTTTTTTTAATTGCAGAGCTGTTTGGGGAGGATAAAGAGAAACACTCTGACAGGGCAATTCATCTTATCTGCCTGTATGTTTAACTTGCCCACTCCATCTTTCATTTCAACTCTAAGTGTCAAGCAACCATTATGTAGAAGAAACAAAAAGGTCTTAGAAGGCACAACACTGCCTATTGCTAGTCTTGCCTTTTTTTTTTTTTTTGTGCTGAAAATGCTTAAAATTACATTACCCTCCATAAATACCTGTAAGTTATGACTCTTAAAACAACTGTGATTTACATGGCATTTACCATTTTCAGCAAGGGTGGCATTCCCTGTGTGACTTTCTCCCCAAACTGCCACAGCAAAACTGAATTCCTTTACATCACAGTCAAGTCAATCAGGGATCTGAGAGTGAGGGAAAATAAAGCAGCAGCCAAACATTACTTCTTAGTTTTTCTAGTCTGACCAGAAAGCTAGAACAGACAGCAGGGGATAGGCTAAAGGCTCTAGGTCTGGTTGAAACAATGATCATCTTGTTTTGCTTTGCCATGGCCCCATAACTGCATGGCAAATAAACAACAATGTGAGTACAGCTAATTCATTTGCTGTCCAGATTTGATTTATGAAAGCAATAACCAAGTGAACAGAGGATTCAAACCTTTTGGTTGCTTTTTAATTTTAGCTCCTTTCCATTCTATTTTAAGTTTAATTTGAAATAGTTTTGTGGGAGAAAAGCTGCAGGGGGGCCCTCTTACATCTTCATAAGGTGTGCAATACATACCTTTTAGTTTTTGCCTTGTGTGAGGAAATATTTTTGCTTCTCCTTATTTCTTGATTAAGGCATTCTCCACAACATTATGTTAATACTATAATTTGCATCTTTACCTTTTAGATATTCAGCTGAGGGACTGACTCTTTAGACTAAGAACCCATGGCTCCAGTTAGAGCTTATAGGAGCTATCTGTTCTCCGTACCTTTGTAAATCAGCCTTATGACTGATCTGTGAAGCTAATTGCAGCTCTAAAATTCAAAACTACTTTGCCATTTTTCAAAGGAGCTTCGATAAACCCTCAGTTCCTCAAGGAACAGCTTATGCTATTTTATTGTTAATGAAAGGGCTTACCTAAAAGGAAAGAAAAAGCATTAATATTGTCCAGTAAAACTAATATCTGTGAACATAGCAGACACATACTGAAAGAGCACAGACTGGATTTGCCATTGCCCTCAATCTTGTGTGCTCATTTAAATTACTACAGAATCTTAAATGCTATTCAAAGATAAAGCGGAGCATTCCTCGTCCACCCTGTGCTGGTATAAGCAAGTACACAAGATGAAAAGCAGCAGAAATCCTGGCTCTGTACTTGTACATGCAGTGCTCCAAATAACATGGAATGACGACGATCTCAGCAAGAAGGCTGCCCAAGAGCTGAGAGTTGCTGAGGAGGGAGGCATAGCTGCCCTCCTCAAAAAAGGTCTAGTGTCTGTAGTTAGTACAAGGCTTTATTAGCTCCCTGAGTAGCCACAAACTCCAGTTTTATGTCATTCTGAGCCATTGGAGATCAGTATCTACTACCTGCAGAGCTACCTGCAGTCAGCTAAGCAGTCTTTGTTGTCAGCTGTGGGGACAGCAGCCAGTGGGGTTCTGTTCCAGTCCAGCAGTTGTAGTTCAATGGAAGCCAAATGACCTTGCCACTGGGGGACTGCCCACCAGTACAAGGGGGTCTCACAGCTCCTGCTGATTCATAAGCCCTGACTTTTATAGAAGTGAAACACAACCAGCCGACCATATTTTTCAGCTCTGAGAATCACAGAATCACAGAATATGCTGAGTTGGAAGGAACACAAGGATCATTGAGTCCAACGCTTAGCCCTGCACAGGATCATACCCAAGACTCACACCATGGGCCTGAGAATATCATCCAAGTGCTTCTTGGACTCTGCCAGGTTTGGTGCTTTGACCACTACACTGAGGAGCCTGTTCTAGTGCCCAATCACCCTCCAGGTGAAGAAGCTTTTTCTAATATACAGCCTAAACCTCCCCTAACACATCTTCAGGCCATTCACTCAGGTCCTGTCACTGGTGACCTCAGAGAAGAGATTAGTGCCTGTCCCTCCTCTTCCCCTCATGAGGAAGTTGTGAACTGCAATGAGATCTCCCCTCAGTCTCCTCTTCTCCAGGCTGGATAGACCAAGTACCCTTAGCCACTCTTCATACGGCTTCCCCTCAAGGCCCTTCACCATCTTTATTGCCCTTCTTTGGATGGTCTCTAAAAGCTTAATAACTTTCTTATATTGCAGTGCCCAAAACTGGACACAGTATTCAAGGTGAGGCTGCCCCAGTGCAGAGAAGAGTGGGACAATCCCCTCACTTGACTGGCTGACTATGCTTTGCCTGATGCCCCTTAGGACACAGTTGACTCTCCTGGCTGCCACGGCACTGATGACTCATATTCAACTTGCCATCCACCAGGACTCTCAGGTCCCTTTCCACAGCACTGCTTTCCAGCATCTCATTCCCCAATCTGCATGTACATCCAGGGTTGCCCCATCCCAGGCACAGAATCTGTCACTTCACCTGTTGAACTTCCTGTGGTTGGTCATTGCCCAGCCCTCTAATTTGTTGAGGTCTTTCTGCAGGTACTTGCTGCCTTCAAGGGAATCAACAGATTCGCACAGTTTTGTGTTGTCTGCAAACTTCCAGTCCTGCATCCAAATCATTTACGAAGATGTTGAAGAGCACAGGGCCTAAGATGGAGCCCTGCGAACCCCACCACTGACAGGTCACCAGTCTGATGGCACCTTGTTCACTTTGTGCTTGACCCATAAGCCAACTGCTCACCCAGCACGTTATATGTTTATCCAGCTGTGCTGGACATTTGGTCTAGAAGGATCCTGTGAGAGACACTATCGAGAACTTTACTGAAATCCAGAAAGATGACATCAACTGGCTTCCCTTGACTGACCAGGTGGGTTACCTTGTCATAAAAGGAAATCAGGCTGGATAAAATGGGCTTTCCTCTCACAAAGCCGTGCTGGCTGTAACCAATGACTGTGTTGTCTTTCAGGTGTTTTTCAATATTTCCTGAAATAATCTTCTCCATAACTATGCCAGGTACTGAAGTGAGACTGACAGACCTGTAGTTTCCAGGGTCCTCCTTCTTGCCCTTCCTGAAAATCAGGACAATGTTTGTTGGCTTCAGTCAACTAGGACCTCTCTGGATTCCTAAGACCACTCAAGAATCATTGACAGAGGTTTTGTGATGATACCAGCCAGCTCTTTGAGGATTCTGGGATGAATCCCCTTAGGCTCCATAGATTTGTAGGGATCCAGCTTGAGCAGCAGACTCTGCACAATTTCAGGTTTGATTGGGATTTGAAAAGCCATGTGTAAGGCAGGCTTGCCTGCTTCCAAACACTGGAGAAACCAGCAGCAATTGTGCCCCCTTTGTCAAAAAACATGACTCCAAAACCATGTCTCTATGTTTCTTCATGATAGTAGATCCTGTTGTACTAGATACAACAGGCTACTTGCAAACAAGCCCATTTGCAAATAATTACTGGATAATTTCTTAAGCAAATATTTTAATAATTCTCTAAACATTAAAATTACTTTTCTCAAATCACAACTGTGAGATGGGAAAAAATATATGTGAAAACAATGTTTTTCAGTTACAAAGGGAAATATGCCAAACTAGAAGGACTCTGCAAGAGTAAGTGAACTAAAACCAACAGGGTTAATTAAAGGTAGAATGTGCTAAATCATTGCACACCAATTCCTTTTCCATGGGGACAACTGTTACAAACCTCATTCTACATGGAAGGATGTAAACTAGCTCTTTGTGGAGATCTCTTACATGAAATAGCATATGAAGTTCAAACTCTGTATATATTTAAGAACAAATAAAAAAATAAAATATTAAAATATGAACACACCCAGCAGTTTTTTACTGATAACATGATGTATTAATGTTGTAATTTCAAGCATTCAAAAATTATTGTGTGTACAAAGTTTGTGAGACTGCTTTTTTATCACTTTGTATTGTTTGATCACTTAGAACATGGTTGTTCCAGTTTTTCTCTTTGGCTTTGATAACATAACTTCTTTTTCATAAATTTCACAAATTTGCAGTCTTATGTAGATCCCAAGTGGAAGCCCTACTTCCAAACAGCACAAGACTTAGAATAAAGTAATGAAATTGGCAATATTATTTTACAATCAAGATATAGACATGTAAGTGTACTTATGTTGTACTCATTTATGGCTGTGGCCAGTATAATACAATCAGTTCTGTGCGTGACCACAGCAGCCAGATTTTCACGAGGTCCCTGCTGATGCCCCATCAAGTCAGGCTGCACAGATGACTTCTGAAAAGTGTCTCATTTAGGGCAGCCTTAGCACAGGCTACCTCTAAATCTGTTTCAGGGACTCCATTTCTTGCCCAACACAGATCATTAATTTACAATCATCAGGCACTGCATCAGCAGCTAGTCCCGCTCTAGTCTGCGCTAGGGTGGCCTAACCTTGAATATTGTGTGCAATTTTGGGTTCTACAATATAAGAAGGCTATAAAACTCTTAAAGAGGGCTATGAACATGGTGAAGGGCCTTGAGGGGAAACCATAGGAGGAGTGGCTGTGGTCACTTGTCTTGTTCAGCCTGGAGAAGTCTGAGAAGAGACCTTAAAGCACTTATAACTTCCTTGTGAAGGAAAAGCAGTGTGGCAGGCACTGTTCTCTTCTCTGTGGTGACCACTGACAGGACCCAAAGAAATAGTATGTGTCAAGGAAGGTTTAGGTTGGATACTAGGAAAAGGTTCTTCATACAGTAGGTGGCCAGGCACTAGAATAGACTCCCCAGGGAAGTGGTCACAGCACCAAGCCTGCCAGACTTCAAGAAACTTTTGGGCAATGCTGTCAGGCACATGGTGTAATTCTTGAGGTTGTTCTATGCAGTGCCAGGAGCCAGACATGATGAACTTTGTTTGTACCTTCCAACTCAGGATACCCTATGATTCTGTGACTCTATCCCCATTCATCCTCGACCCACTCTGTTTTGAAGTATACTACACGTCACTGTTGATGAGCTCAGATTGTCCTGAGTATTGGGTCATTAGTTTAGAGATGACAAAATATAACACTGTGATTTACTCATGTGTTGGTTCTCAGGTGTAGCATATATGTCTTTAGAGGTGACCTGAGCTGTCCGCCTGACAGCACTGATTTTGGTAGTACGAAAATACAGCTGCATTGTCCATGACATCTTCATTCCTGGTGCCACGGTACATGTGGCCTCATGCAACCACACTGGCCTCCACGGAGACCACCCACATCCTCATGTGCACCCTAGTGCCTGGCAAGGGTGTGTATGTGAAATTCAGGGTCCATTGTCACTGACTTTAAGATCAGCTCAACACTATATAAGAAATGTAATCAAGAGCACTTGCTGTGTGCTTTGCTGTTAATGAGAGGAGGAACAATAGCCTATCCAGTCCTTTTGGCCAAGCACTCTGAGGACAGGACTCCCACAAAAAGCAGAGTAGGACTGATGTTGTCTGAGCAAAGCAGCCATCAGGGCCATTTTGACTTCCCAATTTTCTACCTTATTCTCTTTTTGCACTCTTTAAA
Organism: Margarornis squamiger; assembly: GCA_035222235.1. Taxonomy (NCBI): domain Eukaryota; kingdom Metazoa; phylum Chordata; class Aves; order Passeriformes; family Furnariidae; genus Margarornis; species Margarornis squamiger. The sequence goes on from JAWWTY010000106.1 coordinate 98,850,857, forward strand.
CCCTTATTATGCTTCTGTCCCCTAGCCATCAAAAATATATTCATACAGGGAAAAATAAAAAACCCTACATCATTAGGAAACAAGAGGTTGGTCTCTCCCACTATTCTGCCTTACTTCTATATTAATTTTAGTTCTCATATCTAAATATGGTAATTATTTGACTATTTGGATTCAAATCATGAGAGATATTTCTTGTACTTCAGTGGCCAAACATAGGGAGCTAGTACTAATCTGGCAGAGCTCATTATCTGCAGCATTGTGTTAATAAAATCTAAGACAGATCTGAAAGTCAACTATCCTTTTCTAATTTGCAGTTACAGTGATCACAAAACATCGAGTTACAAATGCTAGGGCTTCATTTTTTCAAAGTGAGAATCTGTGTTTGGAATAACCAAATCACACTGAAAGATCATATTTTAAACATCAGAGATAATTTTCAATACTATTTACAGTGAGTCTATCATTCAAGGTTAAATATGACTCTGAAATCATATACCTAGCCAGGATGCCTGAAACAGGCTGCTGGCTTACGCATCAGTTTCAGGTGTTGAGTGAAGCCAACACTTTGAAGTGTCTACTTTAGTTTCTGGTACTATCTGTATAAAGAGGTGGGAACAGTGGAAGCCTCTGGAAAAGAATTAAATTTAAAAAAAATAAGTTATATTTATTTGAATTTGCTTACGCTTCTACACAGAAATCTTCAAAGATGTGCAACAAGCCTTATTAACTACATAGCAATAATACTCACTAATTTAAAAGTATTTATTTCATTGATGTTTAGGTTTAGGATCCAGTTAGGGGTCTCCATCCTTATAGTATAAGGAAAGGGAATATTTCCTTGGTTATATGGCGTAAGAATACATGTTGTCAGGAACAGTCTGTGCTAACCAAGTGGTCCAACACTGAACAGACAAACAGTGAGATTGAGTTGAGACCACTTATTTATATATGTAGCTGAATGAACAGAGAGAGTCGAGGAAGACCACAGAGCATCTAGAAGATGTCTAGAATATAATGCTGAAGAGCAGCTATGATGATATGTGGGGGCAAACATCCATTTAGACAAGCTTTAGACATTTGGTTACAGAAAATGTATTCTGCTGTTTGATTCTTACCATGTCCAAGGGGAAAGAGTCATCCTCAACATGATTTATAAATAAAAAGAACCCCTTTCAAATAAAAGAAATGAGAGATTATTCAGCTCCATCATCAGCTTCTGACATTGACTGATACAATCAAATCAAAATGGAATACTACTGTGAACAAATGATGTATCTTCATTAAAAAGAAGAAACTGAAACATTTCAAGATGACCCCATATTTCAGATGTGTTATTTTGGCATAAATAAAACTAATTTTTTTTCTCTTTATCAAAATTTCTTCCATGTAATCATATCTAGAATGTAGTAGATTTCATTTAACTTACTCCTTTGTCTGATGAAATGTGTGTATTTTGGCACTTTACAAACTCACACCTTGGTGAATTCCTGCTTAGCATTTCTTTTCCTTTCTCTCTTCCCTTCCAACTCAGAATATTTTGTGATTCTGTGATTCTCTTTGCTGCAAATCTTCTGAATATCTTTCCTTTATAGTTATGTACATGAACTATACAAAAGTGTATAAAGAGTACCAGAAAGAGAACAATATCTCTTTTTTAAATCACATTCATAGTGATCTGTTATTATTGCTGGTCTGATAGCCGTGCTTGTGGTGCTAGTTCCTTACTACTTATTAAGAAGCTGATCAGATAAGGTAAAGAAAGATACATTAATATGATCCTGGTACATAGATAGCATAATAACAGTAATAATGTAGTAAACTTATAATATGCTTTTCATTCAAGTATCAGTTGGAGAAAAAAAAATAGGGAACCTGGTTAGTATACTTTGTCTATGAAGACCAAATTTCTATCTCATGGATTCAGGAGGTGCCTGCTAAATAACATAAAATAATGCAGGACTGCACCATATTCTGCACTGGTTCTGCTCCAGCCCTGGATCTATGTCAGGTTCATGAACATTCTGTGCAGTGTAAATAATTGATTTTTCACTATGGCTGTTGAATGGAAAAAAAAAAAAAAAAAAATCAGATCAAACCAATTGTTGTTTTCTTAACTCCCCATTCCTCCTAAAATTGCATTCAAGAGAAATGTTCTGGACTACCAAAAGCAGAAAGGATCAAGTTTGTTTCAGAAAAGCAATATAAACTGTCTAAAATCATAAAACTAAACAAAACAGAGAGCAAAAAGCAGAGAGTGCTTCCTTGTGTTAACTTCAGGATACAAAAGATTCAGAATAAACTTCTCCTTTGGCTCCTACAGAAATCTGAGTATTTGTGTGCGCCTGCTGAGACTGTGCTCTACTCCCTGGGCTAGTATGGGCTGTGCAGGAGCAGGACATTCCCAGTCTGCTGTTACACTTTGCATAAGCTCACAAATGGGTGAACTGGCACCCAAACAGCCCACATGGAGGTGACAGACTTTAACCTCCTGTGGTTAGTACATTCTCAAAATACTTTTAGTTTGTCTCTGAGATCCTTTAGTTATTTTATAATGAGTAGAAAAGTTCTAGAGGAAAAATTGTTGCTGTAGCATGCTGTGGTTTAGAAGATGCTCCAAGCCACAGTCAGGGAAGGAGATGACCTGAGCTCTCACCTCCTCCATGAGCTGACACTTCCACTTCTGTGATGCAACTGGATGAGCTTCAGCCAGCTGGAGCTATGCTGGGAGCTTAACTCAGATTCACAGGGGACAATCAATTTTTGGCTGAATTTGCTATTTTCTAAAAATGTTGCACAGTTCTCTTAGTATGCCAAACCCGTACTTGTTCACCATACAGACTAGTTCTTGCTTCATGCTCCACTGTGAGAGCTCTGGCTGCTAAGGACTGAAAGCCATGAGGTTAAGGAGCCTCGGTGGGAGAGTACTGTAACAGCAAAACTTTGAAAGAGTCCAGCAGATAATTCTTATTGTAGCTATTGAACCCCCAACAGTTCAGCTTAGCAACACTGACTTTTGGGGGAAAAATTGGACATTTCCCCCCCTTTTCAGTATCTTTATTCAGTTTTGAAAAACACAAAATAACATTTATTCATTGAAAATTATTAAACTAAATTAACTGTTGGTATAACTAATAAAACCATAGTATTTACGCAAGTGATTAATTTGGCTCACTAGGAATGGACATTGGCTGACCTGCAAGCCTCATCTAGAAATCATATTTAACAATATATACCTTCAAATTTGATTTACGAATATTGAGAAAAACAAATATGATGAATATGCCACTCAATCTTGAATAAATAGCATTGAATTTCATCAGCTTGGATCCATTTGCATGCACCCTGGGTTTGATTCCTAAATACCTATAAATGCATGGATGTTCAGAACATGTGGATGCAATCTACTGCATTATAAAAAAACATTTATGAACACAGAGGAGGAACAACCCAATCACAGTTCCAGGGAGTCAGCACAAGAAAAAAAAGTCCTCAGGAATTAGTGTCCTGATTCTGTACTCAGATAACTGAACCGTATTTTGGTTCAATTTCTCAGCAAGAAACAAGAGATTTTCTAAGTTACTCTGTAGCTGAATGTGAAAAAAGAATTGCTAATGATATTCCCTTTTTTTACACTAAAAATTTTCTACTAAATTTCTGCTAAATATATTTTGCTGTTATTAGTTGACATCTGAAATTAAAATGAAGAAGAAAAATAGGGTTAAAAATATATATTTTCTTGGTATGAAGAAAAATTATCATGCACAGTTTTTGTCAACAGAGGAGGGTGTGTGCAGGGCTTTCTGTATGTGTTGTGCATTAGCCTGGAGCCCTTAACTCTGCAGCCATTATGCTGACAAAGCTGCCCTCAGCTATAACAGAAGTTTTACTTTCCACATGTGTTCTTAGTGTGTGCACATCTGCATCCAGTGTGAATGATTCAATGTGCTTTGGGATTCCGGTTGTAAGTAGTAAATTAGACTGAAATAAGAAGCTACCCAAAAAACACAATATAGAACATATATATATATATACAAGAATATATACACAATATAGAACAGCAGCTTTTCTTTTCAGTGCTAGGCTTATCTTCTATCTGTGGCTAGTTGCATTAAGGCATGAACACTCATTCACATGAGATGTTTGACACCATAAATCTCAAATTCTCTCCTTGCTTCCACTCTTGCCTCCATTGTGCTGGCTATGCTAATGAAAAGCAGGTTTTGAGTTTCATATGTATGTGCATGTCTACAAAAGAAGGAGAGGTTTTGTTGTATAGGCACTTGTACTGCTCAGCATAGAGATAGAAGTCCACTGAAGTAGAAAAAGTATAATATGTGCAATAAATCTGGAGAAAAGCATGTAGATGCTTTTTCTGGCCTCATAAGTGTTTTTATAAAAACATAGAAACCAATATATTGTTGAAAATTAAGCAGTGTATTGTGTTGCATTTCATGGTGTTTACAGAGAAAAGCAGGCTTTTTAACCACCTGGCAAGTATTTCAGACAAAAAAAAAAAAAAAAAAAAAAAAAAAAAAAAAAAAAAAAAAAAAAAAAAAGATTTGAAAAAGCAAGGACAAGCACTAGAAAGAGGGAGGGAGAAGCCAGGGACTTCTCATTTGCACATGTAAAAATGCAAATTTGATCCATGTCTTTCTTATCTAGTGGTAACAGACTTAGCTGGTAGAGCACAATAGCACCTACAGCTCCATGGCCAAAATTAATGAAGTTTAAAAAGAATTGATTGGATTATGGAAGCACTTCTATAAAGCCACATGTTCATTAGCAGATGTCCACTATGTATCTAAGAACAAATGACATAAAAATCTTGAAAGAAGGATGTAGCCCTGATTTTGGGACACTTAGAGACATTTAGGAGCAGTAAGACTTCTTCTTGTGAAACTATTAGGTAATGCAGAGAAATGTGGGAACTCTGACAGGAGCTACCTATTTCCTGTTTCTCTACCTGTTATCACATAAGTCCACAGTCCCCTTTAAAAGCAAAGTTCATTCCTTTGGCTTGTGCCAGATTAGTTTACCTCTGTGATAGCTGGAGCCTAAATAATGTTGACATAGCTGCAGAGATGGACCTAGTAGATTAGTTTTCCCAAAATGTCTTTAAAAAACAAGCATTATATTAACAAACCAGATAATGGTTTTGTCTCCACATTAGGAGGGAGTTTCCCTTGTGTAAGGGTTTTAAGAATTGCACTACTGCAGCTGAGGGCTGCTGAATTAGAGGTGATTGGCCGAAGTCTCTCTGGTACGAATTCATCTGTCAAAACTTTTGTACTGCACAAAAAACAGTGGAGCTTTTATAAAACTGAAAAATTATGTTTGCCTTTCCTGTCTCACAAGCAACTGTGCTGAGGAAAGAGAGGGTTGGAAGTGAGTATAAAATCAGAGTTGCACTTGGAAATGACAGAGGAATATACACAGCTGTAGTTTTTTACAAAAAACAAAAAAACAAAAACAAAAACAAACCAAACAAAAACAAACAAACAAACAAAAAAAAACAACAAACCAACCAACCAAACAAACAAACAACAACAACCAAAAAAAATAAGAAAAACAAACAAACAAAACCCCAAAAAACACAAGCTCTCTGCTTTTGCAGGGATAGAACTTCAGCTGGGTAGCAATGCTGAGCAAGAAAAAAAGCTTTCACAAAGTCTACAAACCACTTGCAAGTAATTTGCTATCCCTCTACCCTTCCATATGAGCTGAAATCAGATACAAACTAATTACGGCAAAGGCAGACCCGGGCACAGCCACTGCAGCAGCGAGTTGCCAGGTGCAGCCAGGCTCTGCCAGATGGGCACAGTGTGACTGCGTACCTCAAAGAGGGGCTGGGAGCCTGGCTGGGTTGGTGGAGGCAATTTGTAAAGAGCACAGCATATGCCACCTGATATTCAGAAGGGTATGTATCTGTTGCAGTTTACCTGTCATTTTTGTCAGGCTTTGTACCACATGGCCCAGTAACTCCATGCTGTGGGAATTCAGCAGCAGATCGGATGACATGAAACTCTCACATGCTTCCACATAATTATCTTCCCATGTGCCCTTTTTTATACCTATTCAAGGAAACCACTCATTAGAAAACAGCCTGCAACTCTGCCTGTGGCCAGCCTGGTCCACCAAGACAGCTATGACTGTGATTTCGGTTCTTCCCCTCCTGCCCTGGGGCTCCCCAGCACTGCAGCCTCTGTGCACTCATCTCTGGATGCTTGCTGTGCAGAGATAGCCAGTACATTGCCCTCATGCAGAACAGGGAATTCCTGCACTCACTGATGTACTCAATCATGATGAAAGACACTTTTGGCCTTACAACTACAGAAAATCTGAGAACTGGAGCCAGCTTCCAGCTCTGTAAATGAGATCAAAACTCCCCTTACTATCAGCAGCATTTCTCATTGGGTATCACATCAGAGGCAGGCAAAAGAGTCCACCATGCAGTTAACAATGGGACAACAGAAGATGATTTTGTTCTGTAGTTATAGTTTGCCTTTTAAAACTTAAACCCCATGGCTTTTAATTTCCATACACACCTTTTTCTTTTCTTCTGTGACATTTAGGACTAACATGTACATATCACTAACCCCATCATTTAAAAGCTTTCCCTGTTCTTCCATTTAAACACTCTTCAACAAATCAAGTCTCCTACATACTTGAAGATGTCTGAGGTATTTTGGTGCCATGTCCACTCCTGAGTTTGTAGAACTGGACTGAAAGTCTAGTGCAATGGAAAAGACTGCTGAAAACTTTGCTAAACAGATGATCACATTCCTGAGTTTGTTTTACTTAGTTAGCATTTTTGCCTGCTGTGAGGTGTTTTCCTTGGATGGTTACCTACAAATACAGCACTGACCTCAGTGTGCATGAAGCAGGCCAGCAGAGACAAACAGAGCCAATTGGACATGCTCTATAAATCATCACCCACATCCTTCCAGCAGCAAAAATAAAAAGGAAAGGAGGAGGGGGTAAAACAACTGGTGAATGTTTCACATGAGGAAATGGAGGCTATTTGGTGTCACCAGCTGGAAATACTCACAGTGTTAAAGAAAAAGGTACCAGCACGAGCTAGCTCTATGCTGGAAAAATCACTAATATTATAAACAAATGCTATCATCTTACAGACATCTTGTATGGGCAAAATAATAGGCCTAAAAATGTTCTCTGCTTTAAAAGATACTCATCTCAAAGAACAAGTACAGAAATGTAATATAACTTATGAAACCAGAGTTAAATCTAACATAAAAGGCATTATTCACTTATTCATTAGCGTAATACACTCGAGTTCTTCAACTCTGAGTGTGTATGAGGTGGTTTCAACTGCTGTGATGGGCCAAATCCTAGGCAAGCACCTAAATTATCTCCATTTTTCCCAAGTATCCCCAGAGGAAAAGTCATTGTGGGATGAAGTAGGTAAAGGAGTCCTGCCTGCTGCCCTTCTACCACAATTTCAGTCTGGATAAGCCACAGAGCAGGATCTCAGCACGCTCCACTGCACAAGTCAGCTTACATTTAAGCTAAGACATGTTGCTTTATCTGATTTAGGTAAGATATATTATTTCCTAAGGAAAACAAAACAAAACAACAACAAAAAAAAAAGAAAAAAAAAGAAAAAAAACCTTGAGGAAAACCAACATTTTTTTCCACTATAGAGTTTTCCCAATGGTTCTCTTGATCCTTTGTATCACTGCATTTAAGGAGGGACTGAAATCTGACTTTTTCATGTATCTAGTGATTTTTCTAAGAGCCAAGTTACAGCATCAAACTTGTTCTGACTCTATTCAGTTAAACCTTCTGCATTCTGTATAAATGAGCATTAATTAAGGATTGAGATACTAATCTGAATTCTCAGTCTTCTTCCTGGCTCATGTGTTGAATTCCTTGAAAGCATTCGGAATGACCCTTTGTAGGAAAAGCTCTATCCTAAGGGGCCTATCTTGACAAGAGGGAACATAGCTGAAAATCCCAAGTGAAAACACACAATTAATTACTTTTGGAGATCTGGCCCTAGTCTTTTTCTGCTCCTTAGCATGTCCTGTTGTATAGCTCTAGGAGTTCTTTGATCATTCTCTTCGCCAATGCTACTTTTGCTTTGAAGAGAAGGTCTTGCTGTGTTCCACTTGGTGATAGAGCACATATAATTAAGGGGTGCAACAGTTAAGTCCTTTTGGATGTATTTGCCTTAGCAAATACAATGTGCCAGTGACTGATCTGCAGCCTCAAGGCCTACTGCCATGTCTTCACTCACATCCACACAGTTAAATTGTCTTGTCCATTCCCCATCAAAATCTTCATCCCAAAAAGGGAGATTGTTCCAATTGTCCATTGAAAGCAGAATTGTGCTAATTCCTGAACTGTGCCCAGACACTGGCTGTGACTGCTAGCTGGCTGTGGCCAAAACTACATCCCGGATGATGCTGAAAGACGAACTGCATGGATGATTGGGTGCCAGGGCATGGACCCATATTCTGGTTCATTTCAGCTCACTAATGTAGATGTGGTCTTTGTGGATTCAGCCTTCACTAAGAGTCTCAATATGTTAGATTCAGCTACCCTGACTTTGGGCTCACTTTTGTTAAAAGTATAGTTATGCTAGGTTTTCCGTGCAAGAAAGACATTTCCAGAGAATTCAGATCTCTATACATTACACAACACACCCACTCACACAAAAGAAGCCCAGCTAAATAAAAAAAATTGTTGAGGTATTGATGGGAAGGGGCAATAAAAATATCAAAAGACAAAGAATTTACCACATAAATACAGCATTTCTGCTTCAAAAATATGATGGATGTTAATGATCTGCTTTGGTTTTGTAGAGCTGAAATGCTTTCCATGGGTAAGCATTTCTGACTGTTCTGGGCAGATCCCCACATCACAGTTGCCAGGTGGCTTTAACCTAGAAGAAGGATTACAGACTCTTCCTCTTCATAGATCACTAGGTATAACATTCCAATGCATTCACTTCATCAGCTGGTACAAGTGGAATATAAAACTGTCTAAAGAATTTTGGTGCAGGTAATTTTCAAACTCTTCCTAGATACACATATGAGTTGACTGGGGTGAAATTGTAAACACTGAAAATAATTCTTGTCCATCATCAGGATGGCTACAGTCCAGAGTATTCCTTAGACCTATTTGTGCGTATGACTGGTTTACCAATGACCATCTTTGGTTTCACAAATCCATGACCGCTGTCAAACTGGAGTGATTTATAGAGCAAGAATCCTCCCCTATGTCTGCAGGCAGGGATGCAAGGAACTGCTCTCACCAGTAGCCTCTAAATTGGTATTCTGCTAGGTTCAGCTTAAGTAGAAGTATGCTAGAAGGGAAATTGCTTTGGCTAACAATGGTAAAGTAATGTATTTAATAATAGAGATCATGTCTTACATCAAAATGTTTGGAAAATTTTGATTTCCAGCTTCAAAAGAAATGAGATTGCTTTGCCTTTTTAGGTTTTCTTTTAGAACAGAAGTAACAAGCAGAGAATATAACCTTTTTTAAAAAAGTCTGTGACCAAAATACATATGGTTAGCTGTTTTTTGAATAACTTACTAAAATAATTTCCACATATTATTTTGCTATTGCGACTTCAAAACCAAAACCTTGCCTTGAAACCTGACATTTGTTATTTCAAAATCTAACTTTTCTGCATGAATGTCTCAGATTCACTTTTGTTTTTTTCTCTTTCTTGAATTATCATCTATATATTCTTTGCACACCATGATTGGATCAAGAATTACTACTGTGTGTTCTCTTAATAATAGTAATGACTTTCACACATAACTAATAAAAGGGAGAAACCAGTAGCTGATTTCACTAACTTAGCTGATAATGGAAAGGTAAACCTGTTAAATTTATTCTCACTTTTACAACAACAACCTGGTCAACTGGAAATATTACCATGTAAGTACACGTTTGTATACATAATTTATGTACATAACTCATATATAAATATGGGTAGAATTGATGTATGGTTTCAAAACTGATTAAGCACTAAGCAAAAAATGACAAATTATCTCAAAAAGGAAACTAAGAATTCAAGCATAAGCATTTTATGTAAAGCTTAATAAACATATGGAATAAGTTAGCAGGAAAGGTGACTGCAGCAAAGCACAGAAATGAGTTGAAAGACAGCTCTGCAGATCTTTTCCTCTATTTTCTCCTTTCTCTCTTTTGTTTTCATACAGGAAAGGATTATGAAGCATAGTGAAAAAGCAGAGAAGTACATTTAAGATAGACTGAAAAAATTCCCGCATGCATGTGAGGCCAGAGAGCCTTCTCTCATTCATTAAAATATATTATATTCTTGATATGGCCCTCATTTTCATACTAACTACAGGTCAGCAAAAACAATCTTACTAGGGAGACCATCCATGTCCTACTTGCAGATATGATGCCTTGTTCAGATGAAACCCAGTCTTCAAGAAAAGCAGCCCCATTGGCAACCCGAACCACACTCATCTTCCCATCCCCACAGCAGGCTCCTTGCACAGATCACAACCTGAATCTAAAACACTGAGCTGTGTCAAATGGCAAAGTGCCCCGAAATGCTCATGGTGTGGGTGCTGTGCAGATTCCTGAACTCCCACATTCCACTGCTCATTTTTATCTCCTTTCTGAGTTGGGATTTATCAGCTTGTTCACAGATCCTCCCTGAGTTGTCTCCACTTGTAGCACCTCCCTCCCCAACAGAGTTGACGTGGGGGACTTTGCCATTTTGGTGCATCACTCCATAAACATATTTATTGGATTCAGCACCGTGTGGAGCTAAATCTTTCTGGAATGTGTGCACAGAGCATCTCTGTGCTCACAGGACTCTTCACACTTCTTACACTTCTTAAAAATCCTGTGGCAAATCTCAAACAAGGGCAGGTTTGCATTGCACATAGGTACAGGTTCAGTTGGCAAAACTGATCTATCAGCTATTGTCTAATAGAATCTTTTATGTCTGCTTACTTGGGCATTCCTTTAGGCATATGTGAATGAAACTCTGTCATTAACTGTTCTGCTGCTATTTTACTAGCTAACGTGTTATGCACATTACAGCTGTTGACCATGGGATGAACAATTTTCATGGCAAGGGATGTGTCCCATACCCATTGCATTCCCAGCTATGAGTAAGTATGTTTGGCTAAATCACATAAAAGAGTTTCAGTCTGAGTCACATTTTTTAAATAGCTGAAAGATTTTATCTTTACCACAGAAGAACTTTCACTTCTGGCCAGTTATGAATAATGATATTAAAATACACATTGGTGCAATCCTCGTTGCAGATAAGAGGATCATGTCCATCACATGGCTGCCTCATTCAAGTGAATCTTCATTCCTCAGGAAATCTTAATATAGACAATGCTGAAAATCTTTGAAAAATAACAAAGTGATTACAGATGTGTCCAAGTAGATTTGAATAGTAACATCAGAAACAAAAATTGAAAGGGCCAAATTTTCAGCAGTGGTAAGCTAAGGTATTTAACAGATACAGCAACTAAAAAGTATATTTTAGGGACACACTGAACAGACCTTTGTGTAAAGCAGTTGCCACCCCAAATAGCCTTTGATTTTCTCACTTAGAGAAAGTAAACAGATGAAATATACTGTTTATCTCTGCTAGGTAATGAAAGATTCACAACTATAAAGCTTATAAACATCAATAACAAAAAATGGCAATACTGATTTTCTTTCATTATGAAACAATAAGAAATTTTAGATGAAAGGATGTTCTGAATGAAATGTGTCCTTATTTCAGAAAGGTAGTGGTGGCACCTCAGCCCTTGCAACAGCAAAGGAAAGAATGTTAACCTTGTAGCCAAACATTTATGCCCCAGCTTCCCTTAGCCAGTGGCCATGAGGAAACTAGAAACAAAACCTACTATAGTAGTGTCAAGCAGTTGTAAACACAGTCTGGCAAATTAAATCACCTGAATACAAACCAGAGAAAAATAAACTCCTGAACTCTAGTTCACTGTAACATTTGCTAGTCTATCACTCCTTTCCCTAATGCCCGTCACCCTTTTTTTCTTAAAAAGTTTAATAGAAAAAAATAAACAAACAAAAAACCCACCAAATTAATAAGCAGATTTCTAAACTGGACTTGAAGTTTGACATGTCTTTTGTGGACCTATAGAAGAGCTCCTATGTCCCAAAGTTTGTCTGGTTTTCCAACTATACATCAATTTAAAAATGCTAATTACTTCTCCCTACAAACTCTGCTTCGCATGGACTTCTTTAATCCAGCGTTCAATGTGATTTCTACTGAAGTGAACAGAAAACTTGCCATTGCCTTCATTATAGCAGGACCTGGCCATTACCCTGCAATGACAGCTTTTCCTACTGAATGAGATTATTGATTACTCAGCAGCTTCATTTCTGAGTTGGGAGTTAGAAAGATGATAAAACAATTTAGGTGTTCAAAAGAGGTTACCCTAATTTTAAGATTAATAGCTACTCTAAGAGCAAACCTTCATCCCTAGAAAGTAAACAGATGATGACAGGGAAGTAAAATGAGCTAAAATATTATTTATATTTTGATGCAATTGCTCAGTGGAATTTTGGTGGATGAAATCATCCCATAAAAGGGGAAAGTGGAAGGTTTCCCTCCCTTCCTCCAGCACAGGAGACAGGAACCAGGCCCTGCATTTTTGTGTGACACTAGTGTGTTCTCATACAGGGATTAAAAATGAAGAAACAGTTATACCCACCAACTCCAAGTAAACACCTAAAACCAAGGCAGAGCTACCCGTAGCCCTCCAGAGAATTCAGCAGGTCATCAAAGTGCTTCTTGAAGCTTTATTGCTCTTATGGGTGATATAACTCTAAGCTGTGGGGTGGGATGAATGGACATTATGTATGCACTAGCTGCCATCCTTTGAAATGAGTTATACTGTTTTTAGCAACCCATGCAGTAAATGTTGCATGATAGAGCTGCCTCAATTGCTCTGCTAAACCAGTCTCATGCTGATTGCTCCTCACACCCATGCAGGGAAACAGTTTCTTGTTTGCTATCTCAGCCTGGGAAACTGTGAAGTTACATCAGTGCTAAATCTACCAGAAGCATCATTTTGCTTGTTTGAGATACTGCAGTCACATTTGTGCATTGTTTTGCACTAGTCTTCAATGACTTTTATTAATGTTTTCCCAGTCTTGCTCTCTAGTTTGTAGGGATCAGTTTGAAGTCTGACACCTTGTATGGAGCTATTTCTGTTGCAGAAACCCTAACAGAGTGGTAACCAGCCTCTCTGGTCTCCATCATCCTAATTACTAATGAAGACACTAAATAGTCCACCTGACAGAGGACAGATCTTTAGTGACATCCTCCTGATTCATCCTTTCAGCTTAATAGCAAGAAATGATAACAACTATTAAAGGACAGCTTTTAAAGCAAGTCATGCACTCCCTTCAGAGTAGTTTTAGTCAAGAGTCAGTTGGATCTAGGGTGCAATTCATAAAGTCTTTAAGTCAGTGTCTAAAACAGGCAAAAAGAATCCCACCATGGATGTGCCGATTTCTTGTCATTGACTATTCAGATACAGATATCTACTCTGTAGATGTCTAAACCTAGATAAAACAATTTTCAGCTGTTTGCTCCTTTTCAGTTTTCTGTAATCTCATCTGTGTTGTATAAAATGGTCTCAAGAAGCACCCTATGATTTCAGCAGGTCCAAGGCAACCAGCTTATCTAGGTACTCTCTTACTTGTTTTTCATTATTCTGGCTTGTATTCGTACCCTTTGAGTGCAAATGAGGATCATGTTATCCAGCTGAAGCAAAATAGCATTCAAAATTTTTGCCTCTTTGCAACTGTCATTCTTATCCCCTTGAATAGTGGGTCCCTTGTTTTCATCATTTTCCACTTACTGCTAATGTGCTTATGAAATGTTTTATTGTTACACATTTTATTGCTTGTTAGTTTAACTCCATTTCATGTCTGGCTTTTTTGATTTTCTGATCTTTTTTAATATTTCAATGACTAACAATTGCTGCAGTAGTTGATCCTTGCAAAAAGGCTCTAGAAGCTGACCCAGTTCACATCAAAAGCTAGATTTGAAAAGCTCTGTGAGATATAAAGGTGACACTTAGCTGCTACACTTTGGCTGGAAAAATAATTATTTAGATAACAGTACATAGTCTACTGCAGTTGCAAACTGCTGACATGCCACAGTCCCAAGGATCGAGAACCTCCAGCTCCTGTGGAGCACCATGGAGGACTGTACCAAGAAAACTTCTGCTGCTTGCAGTTGAGATTGCCATTTGGCAAATGAAGACTCTGCAGAAAGAAATCAAGAACAAAGAATATTTCAGATGCTGATATAAGCATTTTCTTGAAGTCTGGAACGAGGTGAAATCTAACCATCCATATGGCATAAGTAGCTGACAGGTGACATACCTGTCTCTGAGGGTTGCAAAGTCTTTAGGAAAGACTTGCTTTGGCAGCTAGAGACAAATACCAACCTGCTTTGGATTTCTGAGAATTAGAAAGGCAGCTGCCTAGGCAGTGACTCTCAAACTAGTAATGGGCAAATAATAATGACCTGATGCATCTTTTGCTTATAACAAGACCTATAAAAGCTTTTGTATATGTCAAAATCTTAACTATAAGCAACAAAGAGCAAAATATCCGTTGCTTCAGTTTGACATTTATCTACAACAATTGTCAAAGTTCTCTCCTGGATAGTGTAATAGTGCTCCTATTTAAGAACTGCAATTACTCTAAATCTGTCATAAAACTGTAGAGTTTAACTAGACTATGAGGAGACATGTTATAACTTTTAAAATATATTTCATAACATATTTCATGATAAATTTTAACTGGGATTCTCATAATTTCTGCCTTATCTACAATCACACTAAGGTAAATATTTCATTTAATTATACACCTGAAAAAGTAAATAAACTGGAATCAGCCAAAGGGACTTTGATTCAGAACAAATCATAAGGACACTAAGGTCTAGAAGTCAAAACAATAAAGTAATAGACAAGTAAAGTGAACAATTAACAGCCCTCATCATTATCTTTTTCTTAATAGTAGGTTACAGGTGCCCTTCTTTTGGACAGTATTCAGTGCCCTTTCCAAGTCACAGATCCTACCTTCCTCCAGACAGATTTCCCCTAAATATAGAATTTGGTCACTTTTCTTTTTACAGGCATAGATCAGTATATAAGTACATTTGTTTCTATTCATATATTTCCATTAAGGTAAGAAGTTTTCTAAAATAAGAAATTCTCCTGATTTGAGAACTCTCTAATGAATCATCAGATGCCAGAAAGCAATGTTCCAGCTCTGCAACTGTTTACCAACACAGACCAGCTACAATGACAATAATGGTTGTTTTACTTCATACAGGAAACTACCCAAAATCAAATGGCATAATATATTGATTTCAAACTGGATACATGTTGTAAAACCACTACAGAAAAATCTTCCCATCACAAAATATAAGGACAGACTTGAACAAATAAGGGTATAGAAGAGATCTTTTTTTTCAGAAGAAATCTATACAGTTCAGGATTCTTGGGAAGAGTCATATAAAAAGATCTTGAGCTGCTCAAACTAGCTAGCCCATTCTCTGTGGTTAAATAAATGGTTCAGTCTGTGAGACAAATAAGCAATTTCATTAATGTTTACTTCTCTTGAATGCAAATAAAGTAAAAATGAATCAAATGCAAGTTCAATACTTAGCTTTCTTTTCCTACTTCTCTTGGTATCTTTCCTTTTCTCTTTTGTTCAGCATGTGCTTACCATGCTCCTGAGCAGTGCTTTTACTGGGAGCAGTTACCTTTTACAGGTATTTTTAACATAACTTGGTTTTCCAACACTGAAAAATGGACCACTGCCTAAGGAACCTACTGCACCTGATCATCTGTTACTTGAAGCCTGCCACGTGTGTCCCACTGATACATGTTGAGGAGGTGAATACACAATGATTCACAGAAGCCTGACAACAAACGTGGGAACAAATCCCAGTCCTGAAGTGCATCAAGGAAATGCTTCAAGAGTTGTGGCTGAAGGAAGACTCAGAGATTGCTGTCAAGGTGAGTGCTGAAGTCAGCAGTCATAGCCCTTTAGGTGTTGTATTTTTGCGTTGAAAATACACAGGGAAGAGCTGCACAGGTGGGGACTGTGCTGTGGTCCTAGTAATGGAGTCAGTTCAGAAATACTCTTCCTAGGAGTCAGCCTGGCTGTAAAAAGGTCACATGTGAGCACAACCTTTTGCAGGAAAGGATCAGGGTATTGTTCCTCAATGCATATCCCCAAGAGACACTTGAGACTCTGCAGGGCTCATTTCAGTGTGATGTGACAGTGTGGACACTCACTCAGCCTGCATCTCTTCCAGCAAATGAAGGCATGCAAAGCTGTTCCCTGACTTGGCCAGCACAGCCTGGCCACATCCATGCTCTGAAACCCTACAGCCCTCCAAATCAGGCTGCCCATACACAAACCTTCTTACATGTATAGGCTCTGCTGTTGCAGGTTGAAAGTCTTCCAGAAACACTTTGATCAATCCAGCAACACAGCCAGCTGCTTTCCAGAGCCATTACCAATGAACCAGTGCCAGTACAGACATTGCTACACTATCCAACACCAAGTTCCTTATGATGCCAACAGGGAATGGTGATTATAATCTTTTAATACAAGAGTCTCCCTCTTGTCTACTATATGAATTATATCAAAAGTGAATGAGTAATATTTGAGTCCTTCTTTTTACCATTTTTTATGAATAGTCATATACAATAGAACCGAATTCTAGTTAAATACCAAAAATTACTGTTGGTGACCAAAAAATATGTAAATCAGATCGTGGTGAATTCTGATGACTGACAGTGGGTCTCATGCATCTGACAAGGTGACGCCTAATAGAGATGTGTTCTGTCTCCAGTTTACAGACAAATCACCAAAGTTATGTCACAAAAAGCAACATAAAGGGAAGTGATCACAGGACGAGAAAATAAGAGGGGGAAAAAACAACTGAATAAAAAGGAAATGTAATATCCTGTAAAAATCAAAACAAAGTGAAAAACCTTTCCAAGGAAAAGAGACCACAAAGGGAAAGAGAATAAACAAAAAGAAAATAAGATACTAGGAATCAAGATAAAATGGTCAGGACGGAGAAAACAAATGAGACTATGGCTTGAGGAAAGGAAAACATATCATAAAAGAGTCTCAATTTAGACTCATGAAATTGATTTTAATTGCACACCTAACAACTAAATATACAGTATTTATGTGAAAATCCTTCATGAGTCAGTGTAGAATGAGAACAGAATGGAAGATGATAATGATTGCTGATGATTGAGAAAATTATTATTCCTCTAAAGCCACTGGGCTGTTCTAGTTTAAATAAAAAAAAAACCTTTCCACTATACTTTTTTCGTAGAGTCATGAACTCTACAAGAAGAAGAATAAAAGACAGTTCAAGACATAGGCAAGACTGGGTGATGTGTGTTGCTCTACAACTGCTGTTGTGTTTTTAATTTTCTTGAATTTATTTGCCTTTACTTGTTCATTTCCACATGTACATGATCTTTCAAAAATCTACTGACAGCAGCCATGGGCTAACCAAGAACAGAGTCACTGTTATCAGTAGGGAAAACAGATTGTATGAAAAAGAGCTTTTTACAAATAGAAGAAACATCATTGCGAAATATATGACCCAAAAGAGCTTATTGCTGTCTTAGAAAGGAGTAGGTTGATGACCTAAATCAACCATATTCAAATCCATATTGTTACAGAATTAAGAGTTGTTCTTTATGAAGTGAGGACTGACAGGGGATCATGGTTTTTAGAAAATAATCCAGCTTCTGGACCACATGAGATACTCATGCATTTGAAAAACTCATAGAGGAAAAATCTCAAAAAGGTGATAGAAGGTTTCAGCTCCTGCCTGCTTTTCATAAACACTTGAGCAGTGTCAAGGGCAAGGTTCCCAACATGCTGAAACCTGCCATATGTTAGCACCCCCTGTATGTGTAAAGATAGTCACCTCTGGCATGAAACGTCTTGGGACAATGAGAAGTTTAATAATATCAACTCATCTTGAGTAAAGAGGATTTTCATGTTACCAACTGCATTCAAAATGCTGGAGTGCTTCAGATTTACAAAGATGAAATAGTTATGGTATGTATGGACCAGGAACAACACAGAATTCCACAGCATCAGCAGTGCCATTATACCATCACAGTCTAGAACCAGTACAAATGGTCAAAACCCCAGCAAAATGAGCAAAGCTTTACCAGCCCACCTGAGCCCAACTCGTTACTTCCCCACAGAGTTCAGCAGATTGACCCAGCACACAGTCTCAGTCCAAACACTTTCTGTATAACTCACCCTTCCTTTTCCTGCTTCCCTGTGGTGACGTTCTTGCAACATCTGGATCTGTTCTTAGTTAAGGACAGGAAAAGAGTGGAGTGAAGCTGCTGTTATTAGCCTTACATATCAGTGCCACGGAAGAGCACAAAGAGTTTGCCTGTATTTTTACATTATGAGTCTGCATTTTTACTGTTTTCTGTCTCTTCCAGTTCCTGCAGAACACCCAGCTGCAAATAGGCTCACAATAAATGGAACTTTTTCATCAGCCACAGAACTTTGAAACTTGTAAAACTTCTCAGACTTTCCATTTCCATATAAGCTACAATAATTCTTGCTAAACTTTGTATTTTAAATAACTGTACTGTGTATGTATATTTCCCTGCATTATGTAAGAGGGAGAGAAATCTGGTATCTAACACAGGGCTGAGTGGTTTGGGTTTTTTTTTTTTTGTTTTTCTTTCTTTTTTTTTTTTTTTCAGTGAGCTACAATAACTCCATATGCCAAAACACTAAAATAGCTCCAGTTTTTTCTAAGTGGGAATAAGGCATATGCAACTTTCTCCATATGAATTTTTAACCTGCTATCTCCTAAGTTCCTTATAAGCAATGTGATGATGTAAAACTTACTATTTTTCAAAAAGAAATTAAACTTAAGATCAATATTTAGCAAATCCAGATTTTTCACTGATAACATATAACCACTTGCTATTATGCTTTAAATAATAAGATACCTGGAAAAATCTTGATACGAACAATTGTTAAAAATGGAAGTTTGGTTTAGGTAATGGACAATACAAGGAAGCTGTTTGAAGTTTTATTTCCCTAAGTCCATAACTTCACCAAGGTAAGGGCTTGCAACATCATTTTTCATAATGGAAACAAAACAGCATATGCCTAGCTGGCATGTTTAGTTATTAACCTTAACCATTTGCAAAAAGACACATAGAAAATACTACACCTCTTTACCCAGCAGTTCTTAGTTTAAATGAGGAAGGATTCCTGCTTACTGTTGCAATTACCACGGTTGTTTTGGCAATAAAACATGGTGGAAAGACTGCTTATAATTTTGTAAGAATATTCCTCACCCACACCACCCTAGACTTCAAATTTCTTCTCTGACTGTCTGTGGTCCTGCTTATTGACCTCATAGTTCTTTGTTTTCCATTTAAAATTTCGTCCAGTTGCTTCTCAAGACAAATTTTAATTCTCACCTCACCCACATATACTCACTTAGTATGTGAAGCCAGCTGGGAAGGATAAAGGTGACCAAGCAGGTTATTAAGAAGCAGCTTATGGGTCTGAAACATAGGAGAAGGGCCAAAACAGAGATTTATGGCCTCTTAAGCCCTAAGAGAGGGAGGGGATGGAGGATAAAAGGAGCATCAACCTGGTGAGAAAAGGGCAGACATTCCCAGAAGAGAGGAAATCTGATTTCTGAAAGGCTTTTAGCAGTGGGCTTTTCAGCCCTAGATGCACCTCTCTGTCAGTGTCTGCACAGTTTCCTCCTTCTGCACACATGCCTTCTCCAAGCTGCCCTCCCACACCCCATTCCCCAAGTGGCCACTGTCACCTCATTATCAGCAAAAAGTCACAGGATCATAGAATGGGTAAGTCTAGAAGGGACCACAGCAGGTATCTGATACAAACTCCCTAGTCAAGCTGGGTCATCCTAGAGCACACTGCACAGGATTAGGTCCAGACAGTCTCCAGTGAGGGAGAGTTCACAACCTCTCTGGGCAATCTGTTCCAGTGAGGAGTCACCTGCACAGTAAAGTGTCAGTCAGTTCAAAACAGCAAATGACAAAAAAAAAAAAAAAAAAAAAAAAAAAAAAAAGTAAAAATCCAGTCCAAAGCTTAGTTACCATGTTGAGATACAGCCACACTGGCTTCCACCTTGGCTTCTGGGCTTAATTTCCCATTGGCCAAGTGCCTTTTCACTTTTTCTGAGTCAGTTAACAAGAAAACACAGGGAGAAGAGATGCATACGGACAGAAGCCCAACTGAATTTGTACAAGCTGGAGTTTTATTATGCTCTCTTCCTGTGTCTCCACGCTTCTTGGCTTCTAGTTGTCTTTTGGTTTGCTTTTTGTTGTGTCACCTCTCCATCTACTTTGGCTCCTCTCCACTGGCATGAAATGCTCTGCTGCCAGAGCTGAAAATGCTGAGCCAGCCTCAGGGGCCTTGTGAAGAATGTTGCTCCATTGCTCCATACAATTTAGCTCAGTGTTATTGCTTGTAAAATAATCCTCTTTTAAATACAACCACCTTACAACCACTTTACAGCCTCCTGTGGCAATGAATTCCACATGCTCCTTAAGGACCACATACTTCATTTTATTTACCACTCATCGTATTCTTTGTATAGTTATTCTGGAACAGTCAAACAGGGAAAGACACACACATTTATTTTACCACTATTATACCACTGTATATTCCACATTCTTAACCCCTTCAGTCAGCCACCTTTTACCAAAGATGAGGAAAATTGCTATTCTTAATACTATTTTAAAATTAAACAACAATCCTACAATCATGTAATTAACGCAAAGATTTTCCACAGCCTCCTTCATTGTGTTCATATGATATGTTATATATTTCATGTATATGCAGCTATCATAACTGTATGCCCTGATTAAATAAAAATTCCGCATTTCCTTTTACTGAAAGATTTAAATTGCTTATTTTAAATAATCCAAAGTTTTCTTTTGAGAAATACACTATTTGAATTAGGAGTGTGTGAAACTAATAGATGGGTCACTGATCTCTAATAAATGTGCCATAGTCCCTTCTCCATTGTATTTCAGTCTTTTAATGTGAATATGAAAGCATTGTAATTCATTTTCTGAGAAATTTGTTCCACTAAGAATTTCAGAACAGTTCTCCTACCAGGAAATCCACCTTGACCTACCTTGCCAAGACCCCTGTTGAGTCAATTTGAATAAATTACTATAACAGCTTGAGTTTTCATGAAGAAAGAATTGAAATAACTTATAATTTGACACTGTGTGTTTACATTTATTTATTTATTTCTGTATTTCTGTATTTATACTTACTCTTATTATTCCTGAGCTCTTCTTCACCTCCGTCACTTTATCATATCTCATTCTGAATAGAAAAAAGATTGCATAGGAGATCCACTAAATATGAAACCTTTCAAAATGGAGAGTTGCAGCATTTCAGCTCTTATCATTAAGCACTTGGGACTACAGCTCTCTAATGTATGTGTGCCAGCAGTCTCTGACTTGGCCCGTGGGCAGACAACAGGTCATGTAGCCCTGGTCAACAAATAAGGTGGCCTGACTACTGGAGTTTGAGGCAGATTCTTGCAGCAACAGGGATTTATATGCACTGAATGGCATAGGCATGAAAAATAGACTGTGATTTCTCTCTTTAAATATACCATTGTAGTACCCCTAAAATCTCAGACTCCTGACCACTGTCATTATAATCTCCTACTCTTTCCACAGGTGAGTTTTCATTTTTCTTCTCTGAATTCATTTAATTCTTAGTGCTGCTTGGTGTTGATCTTCCCCTAAAGACTGATTACATTAGACTTGATTAAAAAAAAAGAAAAAACATAAAAAGAAAATCATACATCTCTGTATCATACTGTGCAATTTCAATTATAGCAATAACAACTAAAGGCAATAAACAGCTCACAATCATTCAGGTTACTTTTTTGTTTTCTATTAAAGAGACATTAAAAAATCTTAATTCCTCACATTCTCAGTTTGGTTTCTAATGAAAATTACAGTTGATTGAAATGTTAATGAAGGAAAAAGGAGATGAACAAGGAAAGGATTCTATGAATGTACAAAGATAGTTTTGCAAAGACACAGAAAAAGCTAATTATTAGAATGTCTATCATCAGACATTATCACGTCTGTTATCTGGTGGTACCAGAAATGTTGTGTGGTGACCTCCTGGTGTATGCTAGAAATTGTTCACTTGCCTGTACAGGAACTCATCTTAATTTCATAGAGATGAGTAAACAGTTATGGGAATTTTTCTTTTCAGTTTACTTTTTGCTTCTTGAAAAGTAAAAAAAAAAAAAAAAAAAAAAAAAAAAAAAAAAAAAATTTTAAATTGTTTATTTTAAATCATCATTGTTTTTAGGCTGAGGGGAGTCCCTGTTAATGTAAAATGCAAACCCACTGACCTTCTTATAATTTGAATTTTATACCTGGCTAGAGTCTTTTTGGTACTAACATGAATTCATCAGTGTTTTTCTTCATGGTTGCATTTACAGGGCTAGGGCTGTGATAATGTTACAGTTAATTGTCCTAATGACAACCTAACCTAGCAGCAAACCCTCTCATTTCCTCTTATCTCACCTCCTTCTCCAGATACCTGGAGATATGTAAAACAGTTCTCATCTTTATTGGCAACGCAGCCATACAAAGAGTCATCTTTACCTGGGATTTCAGTGGGAAATCCAGGTACAGAGACCTTAACTCCCTTTGTAAGGATAATGTTCTACAGACTAGCACTATAATCTCAGAGGCAATATATTTCCTATATTAGAGCAAAGAATTAACATTTTCCAGGAAAGCTTAATCTTGCAAAGACATGTTTCTGTATGGCTCATGAGTTTTTCATTTAGACAGCAAACATCCATAAGAAGAGGAAAATCTTCATTCAAGGACAAATCAGTCAAGAAACTCTTGTTGGCTTAAAAAATGTTGGATCAAAATGCTACAGTGTTTGTATATAAATATTTGATATAATTTCATTCCAGTTTACATTAAGTGATATGATTCATCTATTACAGAATCACAGAATCACGAAGGTTGGAATCAACCTTCCAGATCATCTAGTCCAACCATCAATTTAGCACCACCTAAACCATACCCCCAAGTGTGTCTTTGAACACTTCCAGAGATGGTGACTCCTCCACCTCCCTGGGCAATTTTTTCAAATTCCTAACCACTCTTTCAGTGAATTTTTTTCCTAATATCTAATCTCAACCCTCTCTGGTGCAACTTAGGCTGCTTCTTCTCATCCTGTTACTTGAGACACAGCAGAAGAGGTGTATTTCCCTCTCACTACAACCTCCTTTTAGGTAGTTGTAGAGTCCAATGAGGTCTCCTCTGACACTTCTTTTCTCCAGACTAAACAACACCAGTTCCTTCCTAAGACTTGTGTTCCACACCCTTCACCAGCTTTGTTGCCTTTTTTGGGACACCCTCGAGCATCAAAATGTCCTTTTTGAAGTGAAGTGCCCAAAACTGAACACAGTATTTGAGGTGCAGGCTCACCAGTGCTGAGTACAGAGGGACAATCACTTCCCTGGTCCTGCTGGCCACACTATTGCCCTTGCCCTTCTTTGCTGCCTGGGCACACTGTTGGCTCATGTTCAGCTGGCTGACAACCAGCACTCCCAGGTCCCTTTCTGCTGAGCAGCTTTCCAGCCACTCTTCCCCAAGCCTGTCATTGCATGAGGTTCTTGTGCCACAAGTGCAGGACCCAGCACTTTGTTTTATTGAACTTCATACAATTGGCCTTGGCCCATTGATCCACCCTGTCTACATTCCTCTTCAGTCTTCCTACTCTCCAGCAGATCAACACTCCCACCTAACTTGGTGTAATCTGTGAACATACTGAGGGTGCACTTGACCCCTTTGTCCAGATCTTTGATAGGGCTGGCCCCAATACTGGGCCTTGTGGGACCCCACTGGTGACTGGCCATCAGCTGGATGTGGCACCAATTGCCCCCAGTCTCTGGGCCTGGCCATCCAGTGATTTTTAACCCAACGAAAAGACCACCTGTCCAAGCTATGGGCTGCCAGCTTCTCCAGGACAATGCTGTGGGAGATGGTGTCAACCACTTCGCTGAAGTCTAGATAGACAACAGCCACCGCCTTTCCCCCATCAACTAAGTGGATCACTTTGTCACAGAAGGAGGTCAGGTTGGTCAAGCAGGACCTGCCTTTTGTAAACACGTTAGTTGGGCCTGATCCCCTGTATGTGCCCTGTGATGGTACTCAGGATGATCTGCTCCATGACCTTCCTGGTACGAAGGTCAGGCCAACAGGTAGTTCCCCAGATGGTCCTTCTGACCTTTCTTGTAGACAAGCATTATATTTGCTAATTTCCAATCAACTGGGACTTCTCCAGTTAAACAGGACTATGGTAAATTATTTAAAGTGTTTTGACAGGCTCTTTTACCAGCTCCCTCATTATTCTCAGGTGCATCCAATCTGAAAATATTTATTAAATTTATTGAATTTAATAAAGAGCAATAGCCACTTTGGCAATCTCCTGGAATCCTATAGTATTCATTTAGGTAGCAGGGATTTCTGAGCCTAATAATAGTAGAGACTTCAAGCCTTAACTCTACACTGGATATGGACATAGAGCTTCCCTGTAAAGAGTCTGTGCTGCGAACAGCCACCTCTGGGACAGAGTGTAACCATAATTCCCCACCATCATGACAGTGCCAACACACAACGGTGGAAGACAGAGTGACGTGTTTTTTTCCCGCCACATGCAACTTCAGCTTTAAACAGCTTAGAGGTAATAAAATATGAAACTGAAAAACATACAAGTTAATCTAAAACATCAGAAATGTGCAAATGCAAGAAAAAAAATAATAAATGAAAACTGATTTGCACAGGGCCAGTGTTAAACGATACTGATGTTAAGCCAAGATTGAGGGACTTACTGTGTTTTTTGTTTGCATTATATCTTTCACATCTGCTAATCATATCCCCATGTTTGCAGAGGTACAATTTCTCATAATTAAGGGAAAATATAAGAACTTCATATAAAACAGGCTTATAATAATAAAAAAAAAAAATTTACACTTCCACATAGGTTACAATCCTGATAACTTTATATGGACACAATCCAAGCCTGACAAGAAAAAAAACACAAACACCCTCCCTGCCCACCCACCCTGAAAAACCCAAAACAAAACAAAACCAAACAAAATAAACCCCCCAAAAAATCCCCAACCTGTTGGAATTTTCTTTTTCTTGGTATTTTGTTGCTTTTCTGTGGCTTTCATGAGATGTGATTTTATAACCTTCTTCCAGCTGGTTGTCCATGCACTTTTAAGTATTGGCAAATGTTGAACATATGTAGGTCAAAGGCACCCTTTTTCAATCATATTTCACTTTTATGTGCAATGGCTGTAAATTAAAGTAGCAGAAAAGAAGCAGCTTAGGCCCATAGCAACAAGGCCACTCTTGGCCCCACAGGAGAACCATGTCCCTCAGCCTTACAGGACAGTGCTATACCCTGTACGAAGTGCACACAACTTGATTTGGGAAAGGCTTTTATTAAACAACCAGAGGTGCACAGAGGTAGAGGGTTTAGATCCCACTTGTACATGTCCAGTCCTGATTCTAACAGGCCCTCAGTTTCCTATTTGCAAATGAGAAATATTGCAATTATTGTAGAATTTACAAATGTAATTTGAATGTTGATTAATATCAGCTCCAAGAGAGTGTTGCAATGGGTGTGTAACTATTCATGCAGACAGTCCTGTAAATCAGAGGTATTCAATGCCTTATAGGAATCATTCATCACTTTCCTAGATCAGGGCTTTGATGTCCATTTCTTTCCCTGCTTTTACCATGCACAAATAGCCTCTGAAAACTGCCAGCCACTCCCTACCTTCTCCTTTTGAGTTGTTCAAATTCATCCAGGAGCAGTGCTCACGCATCTGGCTAAAAGTACAAAATCATTTCTTCCAGCGGAAACCTATCCTGATGTGGGGAGGACATGCCTTGTCATCACACGGGCAGGACAGAAACTACAATGCCATTTGAAGTGGTCTTCTAGCAATGTGGATTTAGAGTTGATTGACAATTTACATTAACCATTTTTCTCTTTCCTTTAGAAATGGTTGTACAAAAGGAAAATTAGCTACTAGAGTTTCTACAACTCTTTTCTTCATCATTTGTCTTCAAAATAATTTTTTTAAATGGCTTTTAGTGTAAAGAATGTTCAGGGTAAGCAAAAAAGTTTTGCAGAATATTTACATAAAACTTTCAACTTAAAAAAATCAGAAAGCAAAACACATCCACTACCCTTTCCCCCCTTTCCTCCCAACATGCAAGACCAGTAGGAGACCCTGTGCTTAAAAATATCCCTTTAAGGTATGAAATAATTTTCACCTGGTAGATAAATGTACTTGGCCTTTTTGTTATAAGAGCGTGTGTGTGTGTGTGTGTGTGTGTGTGTGTGTATACACTCCTTTCCATCAGTGAAAATAGTTCTGATTATATTTTCTTGCTTTTCACAGTAACTAAATTCTATGAATAAGTGTTTGAAAATAGTCAGCTATAACAGACAAGAGTAGTAGTCAGTTAAAACCCTACTCACTTCACTAATTGCAGATGATTATTATAAAAATCCGTTGGTGTTTACTATGACCTGCAAGGGGGAAAACAGAGAATCAATCAAGATTCCAGTTGTGCTCTGACTACCATTAATAACCAGACTAAGATGGTCATTCAGCAGATAATTAAGATAAAATGTACAAGTTTGTGGTGGTGTTTTTAAACAGACCCCACAGCAGTTTTCCATCCTGAGTTCATTCCTCTTGTGTGAGCTTACCCTGAGCATTTCTCCTGTCATGCAATACCACCTCAGCCAGTGAAGAGAACAGATTTTCCAGACACCTCCTTAAAGCAAAGAAGTTGGCAGTGGCTTGCTTCTTTGAGCTTGTTCTCTCCAAATAAGCCAGACAAAAAGTAACATCCTGTGAAAAGACACTTGCTCTGCAGCAGAGAACAGGCAGTTGTGCAAAACGGCCAGCAATGAGTTAGAAAATGCCCAGAAGCTTCATCCTCTTAATAATCCTTGTGAAGGCTCTAAAGCTAAATTTAAACCTGGCCTCATCAGTGATGCTCTGAACTGAGTGGTGTTTTTCCACAGTCAGCAAAACTGTGCTTGCATCAACATAATGGGCTCTTCTGCAGTAAAGTGCTGAGTAACTGACCTCTGTGGAGCTATACTTTCCCAATGAATTTGCTCCTTTTCACAGCATTGATTTTGATTTAGAAGAGGTTAAAATTGTCATAAATGTTAGCTTTTTTATTATTTTTTTTTCTTTAGGTTACCATTGAGGAACTGTATTCAGTCCTGTTCTTGTTAAGTTGTGGGTAGATTTTCCCACCTCACCTCTCCTTTTTATTTCCTTTAATCCCTTTCAGCTTTTCACAGGCTTCCTTTTCTTATAAGAAGTTATGGAAAAGAAAAAAAAAACCACAAAAAAAACCAACAAACAAACACAACAAAACAGAACAAAGCACTGTAAATTAGCCAATATACCTTTCCAAAAATTAATCGAGTTTTGAAAAGTTATTTCTAATTCCTGCCTTGCTTCTTTCTTTACATAATAACCAACTGCAAACTAAAAAAAAAAAAAAAAACCAACAAAAAAAAACCCCAAAAAAAACAAAAAAAAACACACAAAAAAACCCCAAAAAACCCAAACCAAAACACAACAAAAAAAAAACAACCAAAAAACAAACAAAACAAAAAAAAAACCAAAACAACAAAACCCATAGGATAGCTGTTCAATATTGCAAAGAGAACACAAAAACATGAGAAAAAACCCTCACAGTTTGAGCCTCTCTCAAAAAATGATAGTCATGTTCCAGTGGGATGAGGTTTAAAAAGATCAAGGGCCAGGTCCTGCACTTTGGCCACAACAACCCCCTTCAGTGCTACAGGCTGGGTACAGTAGCTGGAGAGCAGCCAGGCAGAAAGGGACCTGGGAGTACTGATTGACAGGAGGCTGAACATGAGCCAGCAGTGTGCCCACGTGGCCAAGAAGGCCAGTGGCATCCTGGCCTGTGTCAGGAATCATGTGGCCAGCAGAGCCAGGGAAGTGACTCTTCCCCTGGTCTTGGCACTGATGAGGCTGCACTTTGAGTACTGTGTCCAGTTCTGGCCCTTCAGTTTAGGAAGGATGTTGAAGTGCTGGAGTGATTCAGAGAAGAGCAATGAGGCTGGTGAAGGGACTGGAGCACACAAGTCCTGTGAGAAGTGGCTGAGGGAGCTGGGGTTGTTTAGCCTGGAGAAGAGGAGGCTGGATACCTTATCACTCTCTATAAATACCTGAAAGGAGATTGTAGCCAGGTGGGGTTTGGTGTCTTCTCCCAGGCAACAAGCAATAGGACAAGAGGACACAGTCTTAAGCTGTGCCAGTGGAGATTTAGGTTAGACATTAGAAAGAAGTTCTTTACAGAAAAAGTGATTGGACGTTGGAATGGGCTGCCCAGGTAGGTTGTGGAGTCACCATCCCCGGAGGTATTTAAGGAGAGACTGGATCTGCCTCTCAGTGCCATTGTCTAGTAGGCAGAATGGTATTAGGTCAAAGGTTGGACTTGATGATCTCAGAGGTCTTTTCCAACCTAGCTGATTCTATGCTTCTATGATTCTTCGCCTCTATGGCATGAATAAAATACAAAATGAAAAGCAAACAAGCCCTGCTCAAAACCCCGCATTTAAAAAAAAAAAAAATTGAAAGAAACAGCAAGTAATATGAATGTATATTTCATAAAAATAGTTACATATCAATGTTAATTTATAAAATAGATTGGACCATTTCAATTTAGTAATGATTTGTGGCACTGAAAATAGAACCAAAAATTACCTAAGAGCAGTCTTGAGGCAAACAAAGTGACTTTATTATGGGTAAATAGTTATATAGAACATGCAAAACATAGCTATGAAAACACAAAATGTCTATTTTATTTATTTTACTTTCTGTTTATACACATAGCATACATGAGCTCAGTTTTTAAAAATATCTTCTCTTTTGAGACAATGTGAGGAAAAATTAATCCTGTGTTCATACAATGAACAAATCTGTGGTTCCGTTTCCTCTGCAATATGCAGAAGTTAAGAGCTCTAGTAAGTTCCCAGCCAACGAGATGGGCCATGCCTTTTCTCATTCTGATAGGAAAATTTCCTAAAATATCTGAATTCTGGTTGGGCCTGTCTACTTTGCAGATAACAGAGAAGGGGTAGACTTTCCCATTTTTCATAACTTACAAAGTTGGTAGGCAAAACACGTGAGATTCATCTTATTTAACTTCATTATTTACAGTGAGTTTAACTTTCTGCTGGGCTTTAGTGGTGATGTGCTCCTGCTACCCAAACCTTGGTACATCAACTTATTGAACGACTCAAGAGAGAGAGAGAGTCACTTATTGGACACTCTTACAAAACATCCAACATATTTTAGATATTTTTTTTCAGCACAAAAACTTTAGTGCTTGATGAATAATATTCTAGAAGCATCTAATTCTTTCTGCTGACTACTAAAAATCCCTCAGTAACTATTCAAATAGAGACATTTATATAGTGAATTTCTGAAATAATTGAATGATATTTTCAGAAGTCGAGCACTTTCTACTGACATTTTATTTTCCTGCCTCAACAAAAAATTCCTCCTTTCCAATGGACTTTTCTTGATATGGTATTCCTTGAAGCTTTGTGATGCTTACATATAGAGATAAGTAAGTGAGATGATAGAAATTTAATCAATTCCATTAAAAGAATATTTTACACTCAAACTAGTATCATCTTAATGTTTTCCTTATAAGATCTCAGCTAAATATTCACCACTCATTTCTCACATGGCTGAGTATTTTCTTCGTGTAGCTTGCACAGTTCTCCTGAAGATGTCAAGAGTTTTCAGGTCTTTATGTACCAAGAGACCTTGACAACTAAAAGGAAAGCAATCAGTCTGCTTTTCTGTTTTGGTGTAACTCAAAATCACACTATAATGACTATGTTAAACTTCTTCAGAATGTGAGAAGAAGGGGTCAGAACTGAAGGAAAACAAGGGGTTTTGAGTTAATTTGGAGCACCATAGCAAGAGTCAGTGTACTGCTGGAGCTATCACCTTCATGAGACATAAAACTAAGTTCCTAGTTTCTTTTGGCTATTGAAGGCTCCAGAGCCTTTTTTCCAAAAGTGAAAATGCTCATGGTGGTTTTCTATAATGACTGAGTAAAGCAATGGCACCCTGGAACAGCACACATCTAAAGTGACTATCAGGGTAAGCAAAATAAGGGATTGTGATTCTGCACTAAAAATAGGATGGCAGAGAATTTCTGTCTTAACAGCAGCAGGAAGATTTAAGTAGGGTATATGTAGCCAAGTGACTTCGAATGCTGACAGGTACATCATGTACATCTATCATCCTGCAGTCAATGCACACCCAGTGCTCACAGGCTTCTGCCACCTTCTACTCCTGTGTGTAGGACAGTCTGAGTTGCATACAAGGGGTGCTTTTTTTCATTGGATGGGCATAATATCACAGTAGAGTTTTTAAAGTATCTGTGTATCTAAAACTGCTCACAGGCATCCATTCCATGGTACAAGATTCCATAGGGGGAAAAAAGAAAAACAATTAAAATTGATTGCAATTATTTACCTTGGAGTTACACTTTTAGAAAGTAAGACATTTGGCTGAGACATGGAAAAATTGGTTTGTACCTAAATAATAGAGTTAAGATATTTATCAACCTCACTTCTTTTATTTATTTCTGTTATTACTAACTTTTTTGAGGAGAAGATTTGAAGACTAGGAATTATTGTTCTTACAGTGAATCATTATTCTGCATTAAAGCATACTTTGAAGGACAGTCCAGCACATGACAATTGCCATGGTAAGTTAAACCACCCTATATTTAACCCTTTAATAATAATTTGCTGTAGCTGTAATAGTGTAAGACAAGTGGTCTTAAAAGATGCGATATTTTGCATTAGACCAGACAAAATACTAAAACAGGCTTTCTGGCACACAGCCTCTGAAAACTAAAGCTGATGTGACCATTTACTTAAATCCTGAGGGTCAATATAATTTACACAGCTACACTAGATGCAGAATCACTTTGCCTGTTCTACAGCATAATTTTGGAACTTCTTTTCAGTAACAGCAGTGGCCAGAATAGCATTTCCACAATACTTTGTGCTACAATATCTGATTGTAATAGTTTGTTGCAGTTTTACCTGTGGACAATCTATTTTTTTTTTTTTTTTTTTTTTTTTTATCACTTGGTGAATGGTGAACATTGAAATGTTACAATTATTCCAGAATAAAATAATTTGTATTCTAAAATACACTGCCCATGAAAGGAGGCATTCCAATGTAACTACTGCTAACTAATTTATTCCACTAGAGACATACCAGTCCATTTCCTTTCACAGACAAATTCAGAGACAGCAGGAATGAGCTCCAAATACTGTGTTAAATACATTTTATAGCTTTAATCAAAATCTCATTTCTGTATTCATATTTTTACAATTTTTTAAAGAAATATGAGACTAGGTATTTGCCCTGGGATCATTTCTCTTGGGATAGCAACTTGTTATTAAATATTTCATGAGAATTGGTGTTAATGACAATTTTTCAGCCAGATTCCAACTCATGTAATTACATTCATATTTTGTAAATTACTCCTAAAATTTCAATTTTAAGTTATCAATTTTTCTTCATCACTTTAAGATACTGGGCTTTGTTTCCATGTACTGTTATACAACTGAAGTTACTTGTTCTGTATTCTACTAGTGAGTGTCATGATTTTAATAAATACAGCTTGTTTCAAAAGGACAATGCAGACATTAACTATTAGACTTCCACTTTAAATTCATCAGATGAAAGATGCAATCATTATATAATCTGTTGCTATATTCTCCATCACACCTTTTCTACTTAAGAACAGCCCATAAAAGTTTACCTCTTTCTTGAGAAAATGCCTTTCTGCCTAAAATATTTCAAAAAATGTTACAGCAATAAGGTGTAGAGAGAAATGGCCCAATATAGATTAGTATTTAACAGCTTTTCTTGCAGAAACAATTTTAATGCTGAATCAGAGCTGCTATAAGTCATGCTGATGACTGTAGATTGTATTTGTGACTGACTCTTTTTGAACTTTTTTAGGAAGTTGTGGACTAATACCTACAGGAATAAAGAAGCGTCCCTATGAATGCTAAGAATCTTATGATCTAGAAGTTAGATTTTTTCAATTGTAAACTGAGATGTATTCACCTGAGAAGGAAGAAATGGTCTGCCTTGAGACTTTGCAAAGCAGTGTTTTTCTGAAGAGCAGGACCACTCTTTTGTTAATATATGATTTCAATTTAGTCTTCCAAATTTGTTTCATCATCCTTTTCATGACACATTTTTTTATTGAACAATATAGTAGCTGCAACAGAAATCTGGAACTGTTTCTAGGTTTAAAACTACAACTGAAAAAACTTGTGGTGGCACAAGACGTCATTTCTATTGGTTGCCTCAATGGAATATAAGAACCAGAGGTGAAATTTATCCCTCAAAGAAGATTAGATATTTAAGTATCATTTAGTTCCAGTTTTGGTGCATGGACCCTTTTTGCACAACAGTGAGTTTTACCTTTAACCAAGACAGAAACTACATAGATCCTTAGAGAGCCTTTGCAGAGTACAGTTGGTGCTGTAGCCAGAAAGAGAAGAAATGTGTCCACTGGTGATCAGCACTGGATCTGTTCTGGAAAGATGTCAGTCACCCAGATGGCATCTCATTCAAACAAAAAAATCCATTAATGAAAATAAGTTCCAGCCAGTAAATAATGTCTTCTGTGAAATAATAAATAATAAATAATGTATTCTGGGTGAAAGAATCAAGGGAATTAAAATTGCAACTTGTGCTTTCGCTTGTGTTTATCTTTTATCTATGCCATCCAAGGGCAAGCAAACAGTCTCCTCAGAGAGTGATCAGCTGCTAGAAAGCCTTGTGTTAACAAGGTGGAACCAAGTGAATTAACTTTGTGATATTTCCCATTCCAACAGTCGCAGGACGGGGATCCTGAAATCATTCCCACTCTCTAAGGTCCCATTGGTTACCATGTGAGCAAAGCAGTGATGAGAAGATTTTAATTCAAGATTAGGATTCTTTCATGCATTAACAGAATGGTTCTTCAATTTCTTGTTCAAAACATGAGTAAATGGAGAACTGAAGGAAAAACAGACCTTTAAATTAGGTCTCAAGAGGAACAAAAATTTAATCCCTGCACATTGTAAATAAAGCAATCGATTCCAGTCACTATATTTGCTAAACAGTGAAGATGATAGCACACACTTACTACACAACCAACAAAGATATTACAAATGACTCTTCAGAGCAAACACTTTGGGTCTGTGCACAGATATTTGATGACTGATAAGGTTTTCTCCTTAGCTGCAGTACTGGTGAGCTTCATGAATTTGAATTGAAATTGAAATGAATGAAATTGAATGAAACTAGGAATATTATTCTTAAGGCTTGTTTGGGGCTGAAGACAATTACACCCCCATCCTATAAAAAGAATTTTGTATTAACTGTGCAGTTAGCAGTCAGGATGTCTGCACTGTCCGGTTTCATTTTCTTTATACAGCTCAAGACAAGAGAGTTCAAGAGAATTTGAACTGTACTTCAGAGATGAGGGATATGAAAGGTTCTGATTTTACCTTTATGAAAGGTTCTAAATTTTCTCCAAGCAAAAAAATGAGAAAATTACAACAAGTCCAAGGAGTTTGTTTTGTGTGGTTCAAATTATAATATCCGTGCATATCTACATAACAATCCTTTTTGGCTTTCTTGTTTGTTGCTTCTTATTCATATTTTTTCCTCTCAGATTTTCATCACTGCCTGTAATTTCCTGGCTTCATCGTGACTCTTTCTGACAAACCTTCTGTTTCTGCAAGGTGCACAAACATGCATATGCAAGGACTGAGCAGAAAAGGGGCAAGTTGTCAGAAATATGCTAATTGCTCTACTTAATGTATGCATATATGCTTTCACATTAAAAGCATGGTGCCAATCATTTAAATTTAGGTAATCAGTAGGATTGTGAGAAAAAAAATATAAAAACACCTGGCAAGGTAGTCCATGAATTTTTAAATTTTCTAGTTTAACATATTGTCTTCCAAATAAAATAAAATAAAATAAAATAAATAAAATAAAATAAAATAAAATAAGGTAAAATAAAATAAACAACAAACAAACAAAAAACCCAAACAAATAAACAAAAAAAAAAAACAACTGTAGGAGAGGAAACCCTTCAAGGTCACCAGCTTAGGAAGAGCTTAGAAAATTTGATGACAAAATCCACAAGAAGAAAGTATTAAACACTTAAATACACTAATTTTGTTACTGATTCACAGATTTTTCCTTTTCTTGGCTGTTGGTCTCACTCAGTTAAAACAACTATGTCAAACATCTATGTCGGCACTGGCAGTTTGGAGGTTGGGCTTCCCTTTCATAACTCAGTGAGCGAATGAATGGCAACAAGTCTGTGACTCTTCCCCAGTGGGAAAAGAGAACCTCTGGCTTACCACATTGTGAATCAACAGCGAACTGCTTACTGCAGCTCTGTTAATTATTCTGAACACATTTATGGACATCACAATAGAGAATATAATTTTCTTGACACATCTGAATGAGATCAGTTACTGATGCTCTCTACCGTTTTCTTTCTCCCTCCCTCTGCAGGTATATATGTATGCATGTTTATATAATTGCATGTTTTGAAGAGGGCTTCTTAAACACACAGTTAAAAGCTTGAAAGACAAAAGAAAAACAGGCAAAACTTTTGCTGCTAATTTAACTTTGAAAGGAAGCTTGACAACTACTTTCAAAAAATTAATTAAAAAAAAAGAATTATTAAAAAAATCTTTGCTTGTTAAAGCAAAAAAGTATCTTCTTTTTAAGGAAGGCAGCACAAACAGTTAAGGATTTCCTTCAAGGTTCTGTTATGGCACATTTAAATTAAAACCTATTTTCATTTATGTCTACTGGATTTCTGTCTCGAACTCTGCTTCCTTCTAAACAGATTTAATAATCTTAGTTATAGCAGGGTTAGAGCATTCTAGAACTGCAGGGGTGTAGAAGTAAAGTAGAGGTAAATCTGCAGAGGAAAAAATAGTAAAATGAAAACTTTTAAATCAAATACTAAACATAGCTGTATATTGGCAGACTTATCAACCTTAAAATTAATGTACTTCCATCCTTCCAAGATAATCACACAGTAAAATAATTTCTTTTCATCCTTATTGTAGAGCAAGTGACATAACAAACCATAGTGGGAAATGCTAAAGATAGATACTGACTGTGCTGGTGTCCAAAAATGTAACTTCTGTGCCTCTTTTTTCTTCTTGCTTGTCTTTAACACATATGTACTTTACAATTGCTTATTTTCACATTGTTGTTTTTTAGCAGCACTGATAACAAATTGTTTTCATGGCCCTTCTTTAAATATACGCACATGTACAAACATACACATGTGTATATATTGTAAATAAATCAGTGCTGGTATCTCATTACCTTCATGATAGCCCTAAAATAATACATATTCATTCATCAGGAAAAGGATGCATTGACAAAAACAAAACAAGAAGAATCCCTAGTGCTCAATCCAAAGGGCTCAGTTTCTTATTACACAGAAAGGCAGGATTAAAACAAATATTACCATTGCAATAGCCTCTTTATATCTACAAATGCCAGCTCTGGGCTTGGTCTCTAATTTCAGGATCTTACAGGTTTTGCATAAAACTGATGTAGAAGAGTGGGTGTGCAATGGCATTTAACAGAAAGAGCATCCTAAATATGCAGCTGCCTACAGAGTCAGGGTGGGACTTGGCGGTCAGTATATATGAGAAAAATGTCATACATGGCAAAGCTGTTATGTTTTTTGGCCACAGAATGAAAATGAGCGGGATATTATACTACTGCAAGAAAAAGGCAGTACCTTCTGTCAGTCCTGTGGAGTAAGGGTTGCACACTTCATTGCAATTATATGTGTGCTTTGGAAGCAGACTAGATACAACTTATCTGTAGAGGGTGTAAAGAGAGTTTGCTTTCATCATAAATCTAATTCATGTCAGTTAGAGCCATGATTTTGGAATAGTTGATAGGACACCACCTTCCATAAAGAATTATTGTTTTCATACCCTAAAGAGAAACACAATCTAACCTATTTGCACATAAAAAAATGACTACAAGAAAACACACGTTTGAACCCAGCCCAGCTCTGAGGTGTTGGCCAACTCCAAATGGTCATGGTGTTTGCCCCTGCACCTCTCAGCTCTACCAGCTCTAGGTTTAGCTCAACATGCTGCCGACAGCAACAGCTGGATGTCTGTCCCCTCCACTCCACACCCTGGCCAAGGAGCCACATTTACACTGATCTCCCAGCAGCGGAGAGAAGCTCATTTCTGGACCTAAACAACATAGTTGGTAAGTGGTGAAGGTGACTGTTATGGTCAGTATGAGCACCAAAAAATAGCTGTTGGATTTTGGGATCGCTAAAATGGCTTTACTCTGATTTCTGCAGCATGCATCTTTAACTGCCCTTCTCCTGACAGACAAGTACTTTTAAACCTAAACAAACACACAGTGTGTCCAAGTATGTCATCAAATGACCTCCTGCTACCATTATTGATGAATTACACCTGTTTGCCAACAAATATCCTTCTTATCACTGTCATGTGAGTAATCAGGTAAATGTTTGAGTAAACAAGTCTGCACAGCATGAAGCCCTGGCAGCTCTCTTCACCAGTTGCAGATGAAGACCCTCTACAGCTAATGAGGAGGTAAGGCTCCCCAGTAGCAGAGAAGTTCATCACCGGTGGCTTTACCATGTTTCCAAAAGGTTACTGTAAGGGCTAAACTAAATTTAGAAACTAAAGTCTACAGATCACAATTTTCTCTAATTCAGGTTCTGGCATGGCACAAAAGAAGAGTATTCATGGACAACCCAGCAAGGTAGTCCCTAGCCAGCTGGGTCAGGCTGTGAGCAGCTCAAACAGCAAGCTGGGGTGCCCCCAAGGCTGCCTATGAATAGTCTCTGCCAACATAGATAGTGTTATGGCAACAATAAATTAGCCTTCTGCCTCCACAAAAGGCTGTCGTGTGATATTCACCCACCTGTGAAAGAACCTGAGGCCTGGGGGTTTTACAGCTGCCAGGGCATTCCCTGGAAACACAGTGACTGGAGACTGCAGTGTTTGTTAACAGTCTCAGGTAGTGTTAGAGCTAGAGGGCTAAATAATGCTTGTGTTTAGATGGTATATGTTTGTCATGGATGCAAAGAATAAAGGAAGGATTTGAGAGCACAGCTGAGCAAAGCAAGCAGTCAGAATTTTGCAACTCCAATGAAATAGAATCAGAAAGAGGATAGGCAAGTAGTAGGACCCCTTCCCCACCCATCCTGAAGAATGTGAAGAACACACAAAGGAGCAGTCTCTGTCATTACATGCACTTTGTGCAGTCTTTTTCCAAATATCCTAGAGGAAGTATGGCTCTACCCTGCCCCTGCTTTAGCCCCTCTTTAAATAGCCCCATTTAGCATAGTATAAGCAGAGTCAAGGTTGCTTTTTTTTTTTTTCTTTCTTTCTCTGAAAATTATTTCTGAGTTCACCACTGAAAATGATAGAGCACAATATTTGTTTCCCCTCAAAGAGCAGGTAAAATATTATCTGAAGTTCATGCCACAAACATACTAAGCTCTTAATCTTTAGTAAACATTTAGTAACAATGAAGCTCTCATTATCAACAAGGGCTATGTACCTAAATCCCTTCCCTCCTACCCTAATGTCTTTTACTACAGAACTGATATAAAGCTTTCAGTTACAGAGCTCTGCTCACAAGAAAAGACACAGACACATGAAAAACATGTGTGTCAATTGTGTGGCAGAGACACTGTACACTGGATTGCACTAGAGGGCTCACATTAAAATTGGTATGAATAATTGGAATACCAGAATGAGAACAGTTTAGAGGATAGTGTCCAGTATTGAAGCATCTGCTAGTGCTGCTATAAATAAAGGGTTATAAACAATTCCATATTATGAATCCTAATTTAATGAATTCGTAACCTGGATGTCAAAAAAAAAAATAAAAATAAATAAAAAATCCCTCCAGCTAACATAAAGAAAAATACTAAATTTAAATATAAATGCCTTTACTGAGTACATACTTGGATATATGTACAAAATCTCTATTTGTAAGTCTATAATTATCTATCTATCTATCTATCATCCATCTATATACCTATATCTATGTATGTATGTATGTATCTAAGACATAGGTCATACTGGCTTCAGAAACTCTTTCTAAAATCAGAAAGAAAACACTTGAATTGTTAGCTGATGTTTTCAGTGGGAAAATTCAGTGTTGGAGGTTTGCTTTGTTTACATATTAAGTCTTGGTGACATGTTAAAAAAAAATTCAAAAAAATTCTCACACCTGAAATCCTGGAATTCCTTGGTACTTGTAGGTCACAAGTGAAAATGATCCTGTCCACTCTCTCTGCATTAGCACTGGAAAAGAGCTGCAGCATGTAACTAACTGTCCTTGAAAGAAAAGCTCAGGAGTGTTAATTGTTCTTCATACTTAGAGCTCTGGTGTTAGAGAAAAGGTATGAATATTAAAACCAAGCCAGTGTTGATGAAAGGAAGATATCTATTTGGGTCTCTGGATTGGTGTACCTTTATCTGTTCTTCTAAATTAGACAGAACATCTACCATCAGGGACACGGTGTGTTATCTCTCCACCGGCTACACAGAAAGTCGAGGTCTGGCAGCCTGGACAGTGGCCAGGATGACCCCTTCACCACAGCCTCTGGAACAGGAGTAACACCACTTGTGGCAGTTGGTGGAGCAATTGGGTAACAGCTGTGGTGGGGAGCCAGCTCCTCTACTGTCCCATGGCCTCCCGGGGTCCGGAGGGGATTGCAAAATCCCCACATGGTCAGGAGTGAAGAGATGCAGCAACCCCAGATTGAGTGGTCATAGAAAAGCCTTTAATTACCTGTGTCCAGGGTATTGAAACCCTTCGGGCGGGGTTTGGGAGGTAGGATATCATTGGTTAAGGATTCAGGGGGAGTGGTGTGGTTTGGGGGGCACAGAGGCCAATAAGGGAGCAGGAAGACCAAAACCCAGTGGGAACCCAAGAATAGGGAATGACAGGTGATACATCCAATAAGGTCAGGAGGGGGGGCAGGTCTGGATACCCGGGAAAAAAGGAACACTCTTTTCACATGTGTGCAGGGGTTCTAGGGATTACAATCTAAACAGGGGAAAACCCGTACATAAAAGACGCAGGTAATGTTGAATTATAAAGTCTCTGGTCCTTTGGAAGTTGTCACAGTGGTGGTCTTATATCCAGGGGCTTCCTCCTCCACGATGTGCAGTCTGGATAATCCTCTGTCTCTGCTCTGCATATGCTGTGGCAGAAGCGTTTCCCAACAATTGGGCATTCAATATCTGCTCAGATTTCAGCCCACGAAGATCTTAGTCATTGTGTGGAGTGCAGTAAGGTCTCATGAGAACAGCACATGTCCATGCAGATCTCAGGAGACAGTACTTACCATGCTCATGTGTTCTCCTATTCTTTCTTCAGCTCCTGTTTATGGAACTGAATCTTTGCCACTGATTTCAGAGGGACTAGCATTTCATCCTCTTTTCCTACTGCTCTCTCAGCCTATCTGCACCCTACTCCATAAACTCAATTTAAATAAAAAGGGGAAAAAAAGACTTATTAAAAGATAGCTGAATAGCATTTTGATTTGCTAGGTGCAACAAAGGATGCAGTGGATTATAAATAAAGTGGTACAAAACACAAACAGATCTCTGTCATGTTCATTTCCCGAACAGAATGAGATTTTTCTCTGTTTATGACTTGACATTGCAATCAGAAAACTGTGGAGAAGAAGTAGTAGTCTGAAGTCTGAAAAACCTGACCCTCAGGAAGAGAATATCAGCAAATGTAGCCAAGTATGAGAGTAATTTCTAAAATCAACAGAGTTCAGACATGCTACATCAAAATGGTGGTTTCAGAGAAATGATACAACATTTCTTTGCTTGGAATTTTGTGAATATTTTGTGTGACATATTTTTAACATATCAATTATTCAGAGGTATTATTTAGTGTTAAATACGTTTGGCTTCATGCAACCTTTTAATAAATAGTAAGCAAAAAAGGGAAACATTTGCAGTAAAAACTAGAAAAATAGGATAAGCTTAATAATTCTCTTTAGACTGTCAAATAGGAGCAAATCAGTAGGAGAAAAAAAAAAAAGGAAAAGGTAGACTGATTTGAAAAAAAGCCCAAACCCAACAATGTTGTATCATTACAACAAATTTCATTGTTGAAATTCCCTGAGGGGAAAAAAAAAAAAAAAGTAGTTTAGCTACTAGAATTAAAGTACCCTTCAGGCCGTATGTGGAAGGAGATAACTGTGACCCATGAGGATGTAGAGGGTCAGGCACTCTGATTGCAGGTAAGGTTGAGCAAGGCAGTGGAGAGTGCACAAGGTGAAAAGAGAGAGGCATACTTAGCTCTGCACTCTGGTTTAAAGAGCTGCTTGTAAAGGTGTTGATATAAATAGTCCCTTGCTTTTCACACAACGTCTCTGTATCTGACACCCCTGCTGGGAATAGCAGAATAAAGGAATTTGTGGCAGGGATAAAATGCAAAATGAAGCCTTTTCTATTAAAGTCTATTAAACAGTGTAAAAATATTTAACAGGGGAAAACAAACAAACAAAACCCCCCCCCCCCCAAAACGTGTATTTTACCCACAGATTTATAACTGCAACTTTCATTCTGCAGTCAAGGAGGATAAAAAATGAGCAGTCACCTGTCCCAGAGACTCCCAACAGAGTAAAAGTCATTCAGGAATGCCATATAAGTTAAAAAAAAAAAAAAAAAAAAAAATCACAAACCCAAAAAAACCCAAAACAAA
>JAWWTY010000106.1:98892000-98906579 GCA_035222235.1 Margarornis squamiger
AACCAAACCCCACCCCCCCCCAAACCACAACAAACAAGCAAAAAACCAAAACCACACAAAACCCAACAACAAAAAACACACACACACAAAAACAAACCAAAGAAAACCGGAAAAACAAACAAAAAACCCCTCCCCCAACCAACAATTACAGCAAAACCATCAAAACTTAGCAAATAGTAAAAAATTGCGGATAACTGAAATGTTTCCTGGCTCAAACACAAATTCTTCAAAAGCTAACATTTATCCAGCATTTGGTTCAGAATATATTGCTTCACAATTCTACTTTTCATGCTTAGTTTTCAGAAAGACACTTCCAAAAGACAGTTACTTTCCTACTCCTGTAGCATGGTCTATCCCTGTTTGTGCATATGTTTTCCTAGATAACACAAAAACAAAAGCCCTCAAAACATTCAAAGCATTGTATTTTCCTGACAAATGGTTTAAATTAGGAACTGCACTGCAGAAATTAATACAGCTCCACAGAGAGAGCCACAGCTCACATCCTTGTATTCAGACTACATTGCTTTTTATGTTAAACAGTCCCATCTTCCTCTCTTTCCTACTAGAGGAAGGGTCAAACTGGACATATCTCTACGAATTTTATGCAATAAAGATGGAAAATTTAGGGGAGTAGACCATGAACTGCATCATTTTATTTTTTTTTTTAGGGAGTGTTTTGATAGCTTCAATTTCATAAGCAAAGAGGTACAGATTCTATCAAATATTTATTCCTGTTCCTTGTAAGTGCTGTTCATCTTCTAAGAAGACAACTTGTAAGAGAGGAGTATTTGGTCCAATGATCATGAATTTTGTATCAAAGATATTAGTTCATAGCTTTAATGCCCAAACAGTTGTTCTGAGTGTTCTCAGCTAATTGGAGAAATATTTTCCATTTAATTTAGAAAACTTGTGATTTCTATGACAGCCTCAGAAATATTCTTTTGAGAAATAGGGCTCTCTTCCCAGCATCATAGATAAGGGAAACTCTACGGTCCAGCAGCTACAGAAGCAATTTTAGGCTGAACACCATTCTCATTATTTGGTAGTTTTCTGTATGCTTTGCAACAGGGGATTCCTAAAGAAACCCACAAAAGTCTATGCTCACGTGCAGGATGGGGTTTTGCGACTGCTCTACACACACATGCTCCAGGCTACACAAATCAGTCAAAGCACCCAATGCTCTCATCTTGTATTATCTTTGTGACTCAAGCCAAATGGAAATGTGCATTACTAAGCCACTTGGCTTGAGACAGTGATAATGGGAAGCTCAGTCTGTACCAAATACTGCAAACTTCTGCTTTATTGGGTTGCTGTCTCTG
This sequence comes from Margarornis squamiger, assembly GCA_035222235.1. Lineage (NCBI taxonomy): Eukaryota > Metazoa > Chordata > Aves > Passeriformes > Furnariidae > Margarornis > Margarornis squamiger. The sequence continues at coordinate 98,893,320 of JAWWTY010000106.1, forward strand.
GGAATGCTGGGGGAGCCTGGGCATGAGTGAGAACTGGAGCTCCGCAAGTGATTTGGCAGAGTGTGCATGTATCCTGTGATAGGCTGAATTTGGTCATTTGGCTGGCAGAGTTAATGTTATTGCAAAAGAGTGCAGCATTAAAAAAGGGCTGAGAAAAGATTACTATTGATTTGGTATAGGACAGTGAGTGTATTGGTTAAATATATGCTCTGGTGTGCATACTTTTGTGATAACAATCGTTATTTATCCCTTTGACATTCATGGATTCTTTAGAAATTTTATTGTTATATAAATTCGTACTTGGGCACCTTATAAAAGAGTTGTGACAGCATAATAGTCCATAAAGAAAACACAGTTTCAAGAACTGGACTACAGATTTTGTGGTTTGCCATCTTAACACAGTGGCACTCAAAAATACCAAAACCTTATTTTGAGACACTGAACAGCTTTTCATGGTAAGGCCTTCTTTCTTCCTAAAACCACTCTTTGAAAGTGGATCATTAGTTTGATATCAGTTGAATCCAGCTGCCTCCTCTCCATATATACATTCAGTGAATTTGAAAGCCTTTCTAAAACTTTACCAGTGTTTTGGGAAGATGCATAGGGAAACTCAAAGGTTTCCAGTACACAGAATTTAAGCTCTGCAATTTTTTCCCTAAAGTGTCACAAGAAATAATGTATTAATCATTTACCAAATTACTATTTTCAAATCCAAACTGTTTATTGTTTTTAGTTCTTTAGTTGCATGAGGATAGAAAATATCTTTTATCACTTTCAAATATATTTCATACCTGTTTCAGATAAAAAGCAGATCAGGCCAAATGCTCAGCAAATTAGAGGAAAAACATTCATTGTCATGTTTACAAGGTGAAGTTCAAACATGCAAAAATATTTTAGGGTACAAATACTGTAATTTACTTACATCTAGTAAACAGACCAGGCAGACTACCGTAACAAGGTGGTTGCACATAATTTTGAATATTGTATTAATAAAGCCAGTTGTAAATTGGGATAGTGGCTGTATTGGAAAATTGTGAATCTTAGGCACTAACCCAATAATTAGGATTAAAAGGAGCTGTGGCTCCAAAGATATGCTAGTGTAGTTCTAATTTGTAGGTAGAGTCTATAACAAACTAATAATAACCTAAACTGAAAATCCACAACAGTCTTTATACTTAATCAAATAACGCTGCACTAATTATATTTGCCACAAAAAGTTCATTCCTTGGAAAAGCTGTGTAATGTTTATAAAAAGGCATTATGAAGAAAACTCCTTAACCTTATAGCATTTTAGTCACTACAGTAATTGTGGAGTTCTGCATGAAACAAATATTGGATATTTATGGGAATTCCTTATGTTTTTTCCACAGTGCTGCAAAGTGAAATTGCTGCTGGTAAGATCCTATTAAGCTTATCTGAAATACAGTGATGCCAGCAAAAAAATGTGTTTCTGGGTTTTTAGGTATGTGTGGTTGTTGTGTTAGGATCTTTCAAAGATTTTTTTTTTCTTTTTTTGCTTATGCTCCATTTACAAAGGGGCAAATGATTGAATTTGCTTCACTGAATTGAACTTATACAGCTTCCTGCTGGGTACTGGGGAGCATTTATGGAACACCACCTGGAGGGCAGCTGCTCTTTTCTCCTAGCCCTGAATATCATTAAATTGCAGCAGCAACATGACACACTGTAGAAAATTTTGTTTTAAGGCTGCAGACTTCTGTGCTGTTGTTGTAAAGAGCAAAGAGAAGCAGAGAAGAATGGGGGTGGGGAGCATTTCTGGAAAGTGAGAGTGATAGTTTTCATTCCTCATCAGTAAGTGCCCACAACCAGGAAAAGCCAAAGGACTGGAAGTACAAAAGGGACCTTTTTTATTATTTATTTTTATTGAGGGTGAATGAAAAAGTAGTCACAAGGAAGACATGTATTTCAAAACCGTGCATTGTCTTTTTGTAAATATAAGTGTTTATGGTCTGTGCTGAAGCATTCATGATTTAACTTTATATTTGAGTGTTAGAATGTCATCACCTAAGAAAGGAAAACAATTGCTAACTTTATCTTGCACTTGTGGGTGACGCTGGAGCTGCCCTAAGAACTCATTTTCTTGTAACTATTTGCTTAACCATTTCACTGCCAGATTAAGCTGAAGACAAGATTGCAGAGAAATGCTGTGAAGCACTGCATTATGCCTGTGCCTGTGCAAGTGACTGTGGATCAGACCCTCTATAGGTTTTTCACATTTTGAGCAAGTTTTTTTCATTACAGTTAAGAAATCTCTTGTATAAAAAGCAGATGTAAGATGGGACCAGCTTGTGGCAGCTCACTTCTATTGCTGTGCTTCAGGTTTTTTCCTTCCTCTAGTTTCCAGCCTTTAAGTGTCAAACCCAATATGAAAAAAGGACTGCGTTCCCCTGGAAATTACAGTGTATGGTCCAGCTATCTGTGCTTCTCATATTCCCTGAAGTCTCCAGCAGTCATCTTGCTGATGCTAACAGGAAAACTGGCACAACAATCAGAAAGAACAATCTACAGACAGTAAATGTTACCAATGTGATTTACCAGCTCAGTGCTTTTCTATATAATTTCAGTGTTTTTCAGAGGACTATGAAAATTAATTCATATTTCTACTCATTTTGACCTCTACATTTCCCACCTTCTTTCCATGTTGCACCTTTTCTCCTTACCCTCCTTGCCAATTGCACCAGCTCCTGATTCCCCTCTCATTCCTCCTTAGTTCACCACTAAAATACCTATTAGCAACACAAATGTGGTCTCTAAAATGAGCTGGAGTATTATACAATTGGCTACCAATTAATATTGCTGTGCAATACTAATGATTGACAACTTCTTCTCAAAGCAAAATCCAGAAATATGTGATTTTGCCAAAATCATACTGTTACTGAAAATGCATGACTTTCAGCAGCAGTGAGGAATTACTGTTCCACACGAGAAAATCTCAGTAGAGAAAATCTCAATAAAGAAAATCTGAATAAACTTAAAATTCACATTTCTTGTTGGCTTAAATTAAAAGTCTGTTTCAAATAGAACAGTTGACAGAAAGTTATATCACTTACTTTCAAACTGAAATATCTATGCTCTCATGCTGACATTTCTAAATCAGAAGCTTTTATAGTATCCTTCATGAGCAGCATTTCAACCAGCAGTTCCAGTTTTACCTGGGTGGTCTTTCAAATTTCACAGTGACTACAATTATTGGCACTTCGGGGACAAAGAACCCATGACCGGGACCAAAGCATTACTGTGCTAGGTGTCACCCAAAGTCTGAAACAGACAGAGGTACCAAGTCATAGATAAATATTTTGGGCTCTCAAGAGAGTTGGTGGAACACTGACTACCTGACTTGGACTAGATGGCTTAACAGTGTAATCAGGACTGGTTTTCCCTCATGGCCACCAGAACTGACTAATGCTAAACTTTCTTACAGGAAGGAAATGTATTTGAAACAACTTTAACTCCTGTGTATTAGTTGAAGGAACCAAAAAGGAACAGTGTTGGCAAAGCAGCTCTCATCACTGAGATTATACTGAGTAGGAGCTGTGGGACTAGAACTTCCAGTTCATTCAGAATCTTAGATTTAACTACAAAATTATTTTGTTTCTTGGGAGAAACAACATTGGTCATTCTGAAAGCCAAGAGTGGCACATACAGAAAAGAGTCAGATTCCAAGTGGAAAGTGGGGATGCTAAACTGTTCTCCAAAAGCAAACCTGAATCAGGCACACATTTTCCAAGTTCAGCACCCAGGGAAACCAGAATAGCTTTTTCTATATTGCAAGAAAGCTCATACTTAGGAAGCCATTGAGTTTATCTGTATTTCTTCTGCCACAGCAATCTTCCTGGAAATGAAAACCTGCATATGATGAACACCAAATAATGGATTTTCAAACTAGCATTGAAATGAAAAAGATGTCTCTGCATAAGACTGGTGTCTAGATAAAATGTAAATTCAATCTCTCTGTGAAGCAATTGTGAATAATCAGAAATTCGTACAGTCACTAAAATACATTACCAGAATAACACAGAAATGGAACAACATGATAATATTTTTTTTTTTTTTTTTTTTTTCTGCTGGAGAATACAAGCAGTTGGTTCTCCCAAATAATTATCTATTTCAAGAGAAAACTGTTCACATGTAAAACCCCAGTGATTCCATTTCATGTATCTCACTCCTTGGGTTGGCTCCAGTTTTGATCTTTACCCTATCCCAAAATGGGAGCAATTGAATGGTACAAGCTATCTTTTAAAACGTGACTTTTCAGCATATTTATTCATCTAGTCTCAAGACTGTAGGGTGAAGAGTCCACAGGAGTGTAATGGGGAGAATTCCAGGGCTATTCCTGTCCTGTCAGGCTCATTGTGTAGCCTTAGATAAATTATCTTAGCACTGGCTCAGACCTTCCTTTCCTGCTTTGGCTTGTTTATGTGTAAATTGCCAGATGAAAAGCTTGGAGAGCACTCTGAATTTGTGTGTAGCTGGTTAGCTTCCCCCTTTCTTCTATTGAAGTTTGGGAAGTGAAAAAGAAAGGAGATGCAAAGGGGTTGAGCAGACCTCTTTTAATCTAATTGCCAAGAAATTATTCTTTACAGTGAATTTAGCCTGTAAGGTGAGGAATATACTGGACGAAGTTTGTATTTGAATGAAGGTTTGGGGCATACACTTAGGATTTGGGGCAAGTCTGTGCTTAATATACGCTTCTCTCTATACCCTATTTAGCCTGCAGCACAGATATTCCCCCTGGGTCACACAGCCAGGCCCTTCCAGGCAAAGCAGAAAACAAAAATTGGGAAGAGGTTCCTACCTCCCTGTACCATCCTTTTCTGACCAGGACTGATTGTCCAGCCAGAACCCCAAAACTGCAGCTCTCTTCTATAAATTTCTGATAATCCCTTACCTCAGACTTCACATTGTCATGAAACATCAACTGCTGTGCAAATAGCAAGTACAATTAATTATTAATTTCTGGTTTATTATTGACTGACCACTTTGTGAAACAAACTACATGATAACCTATAATAAACTCTTTCTATTTACTGCTCTGACTTAGCAAAGCCTAGTACAGCAAAAATGAAAAAATAAGTCTCAGCTGACTTACAGAGATCATTAGTAACCATGCCTTGTATGCAAGAACTGGATTCGGGCCATGCTGACACAAGACAATCAGTTTCCTATACTTGCAGGATGCTGTAATGAAATGCCTGATCTGATGAAGTTATAGGTATTATGATATTTTCATCATTATGTAATAAAGCATTCAGGAAACCTTCAAGCCTTTAATGTTATTGAATATCTTGGTGGTGTTAATACTAACAGTGTACAGTTTGCAACATAAGGGAAGGAGGAAGGAGGATGCACAGTTCAGGCTTTTGGTTTAAGGTGAACAATGTTCTCCAAATTAATTTTTCTCCATCATTAAGTGACAGATACAGTCAGGGTTATGCATGCACCTAGAATCTCCTAGCGTATTCATAAATAAGAAATAGTGAATAAAATAAGTATTTCTCATTTTTACTATAAAGCAAAAGCTATTAGGCGGAAGAGTATGTTGCGCTTTTTTAGGCTACCTATTTTTAGTGAATATTTAGTAACATTTTTTTAGGAACTGAAAGAACACAAGGTGATTTTCATAGTAATAAGTAATGCACTTTTGTATGCATATACATTTGCCATAGGTTATTATCCAAATTTATAACAAATTAATAAAAATTAAAACCAGTACTAACTGAAATGATGCTTGCTCAGAGTCCCGGTCACACTCAGCATATTTAATTCATTCCTGTAAATTCAGCAGGGCTTTGTGCAGAAATAAAACAAACAGCATTTCTATGTGCCTTCATTGTTTAGCTACTGTGCAATTTCTTTTGACTGATGATATTATTTATAACTAGGAGGTTTGTTTGTTTATTTCCCATTTGGAAAAAAATGGGCAATGAAACATTTGTTAAATTTATTTCTTTTTTAAACAATGGTAATAGAAAGATTTACATGGACATAACAGAACAAGGACATAAAGAGCCTTACAAAGAACTTCACATAACTTTTTTTCTCTAAATATATACAAGCAATAGGAATATTACGTGGTTTACTTTTTTGTTCAGTTATGAAGCTCTAATTTCTATTTCCACTGTACAGCTGTTGCACATCTCTCACTTGGATTTTGCCAGCACAAGCCCAAACTCAGGATTACCAGCAAGAACAGTCTGCCTGGAGGGAGAACTCAAGGCAGCCCAAAAAGCCCACATCCCAGCTTCTCCAAGCCAAGCTCCACCAAACTGGGCAGAGGTAGCTCGGATGGGAATACAGCCAGGGCACCTGGAGGATGTGCTGACTTGACACTTCAAGTAGCTGCTGCCTATGCTATGGAGCTTCACAGCAATCTGGGAAGGAGGTTACTTTGCACAGAGCCAGCACACACCATGGAGCTTGTCAGCTGTGGCTCCAGACATCATACACAGTGCTTTCACAGCTCACACGTGAGACAGCTCGGCTGAAGGAAACCTCTGAGTTGTTCCCTGTGGATGACTCCTGGCTTATCTGAGAGGACAGGTCACATTATGGCCATGCCCTTGGGTATATTCAATTTTGATATTAGGAAATGGCATGGGGCTTAGGTGGCATTTAGGGCAAGGACCTCCTTAGCGAAACTCCTACAGATTTTTGCAGAATTCTGCTCACTGGTAGCTGCTGTAAATTTAAAATCTTTCAGGCATATGCCTCATAGTGGCTTTTCACTTACCCAAAAGAGGTATATACAAAGGGCTGTTCTCAGCAGATCCCAATCAGGCAAGCACATGAGACAAATGTCTTTCTTCTTCATGGCAGCAGAGCCAAAGAAAACACCCTGTCTCCTTTTTATAGGTTTCAGTGTTATTTGGTTGTTAGCAAGGTCTACACCAGCTGCAACCCTGCAATGCTCCTTAGGAGGAAGGTAAATTATAAATCTGTGTGTCTGCATCTATTCAACTGTGCACATGCTTTATATCTCTAATGGGTATATAGGTGTGATGCCTAATAAATACATTTTGTTACACATTTTTGTCAAGTCCTTGCTAAATTTCCACATTCTAAGGAGCCCGATGGACTAAAAAGACTTCCTTCCCCTCCCCCGCCTAAAAATAGTAAGCAAATCCCATGTAATAAATATGATTATTATTCTAGATTTCATGAAGAGAAGCTTTAAGCATATTGGATAAATTAAGTACATAATGCAGCAAATCCTATATGAGTTGTAAATAGGCTCCAACTAAGCAGGTTAACTGGCACACAAGTGTGAAATATTACAAAGTGAAACCTGTGTGCCCTAAGAGACTACCCTAGGGTACTGACAAATACTTTACAACATCAAATTACCCATATTAAGCAAACTGGCTCTGCAATTTAGCCAGAGAGGGTCTATAATTGGTTCAAGGTACAACACTTCTTCCTAAGAGACCTGCTAAAACACTATGGATTTCAATGTCTATAGGCCAATAATACAAATGTATATTATTATGAATAAACTCTGTCACTTTGAATTGTTTTGAATTTGGGGAAATATTTCATATCAATCAAAATAAAACATGCTAAAAATAAGTGTTTTCCATTTAATTTTATGGAACTGAATAATTAAAATTAAGATAAAATTAAAATTGTGTTAAAGTCACACATATATCATTTTTTTCAGCAGAAATAAGTAAACATTTCCATTTAAACAAGCTTAGTAACATTAATTTCCGATACCAAATTTCTGTGATATAATTTCTTACAGGATTCCTTTAACTTTTTTCCAACTACAATTTTCAGACACTTTTAATGAGACACATCTCTTCTAAATTGTTCTTCTGCCCTAAAAAGTGATTTGGTAAAAATGGCACAGGGGGCTCTGGATTCATTATCACACTGATTTTTCTACCCAATGAGCTCAGTTTGCAAGTAAATTTCTAACTGCCAGCTGCACAAACTCAGCCTGGGTCCTGGATCCTTTCCATCTCATGCATCACCACCAGTAATAAATGTCCTGTATGCCAGAATATGCCCTCCATGGCATCTGTGCAATCCTAATGCCATCCGTGAACTTGCACAGGTGTTGCTGGGGATGGACTTTCAAATCAATACTTACACACAAGTGGCTGAGGAAATTATCTGCCAAACAGAACTACTAGTGCTACAATGATATGTGGGATGGAAGGGATCCTGTCGGATTTTCAGTCAGGTTTTAGTCTCACAACCAGGAAGAAAAGTGTTTTGTCTTGCAAACAAAAGTCTGAGAGGGATATGATGCATATGAAACAACCCAACATTATTTTTTATGCTGTTTCTTAGAGTATAAAATGGTTTTGGAGTGTACGTTTTACTCAAAGAACACATTCAGAATTGTAGAATTATTGTTTGGTTATTTTTTAAATAAGATGCACTTTGCAATTGGGATGACATTATGAAAAACAGTAAGTGATGCATCTTGGTGTATTAAAACATCTCCTTGTGCAAGATCGGTCTGTCAGGGCTGAGAGCCTGACTGTATTGTCCCAGTGAGACAGCAGTCATCCAACAATACCTCAGGGGAGGGTGCTAGAGCAACAACAAACTCCAGGATGCCAGATTTGGGCTCACAATATAGCTGGAAGAGTAAGGCTACTTATACTTCTGTTTCATTTTTAAGTCCTGGATTATTTCAACCAATGTGCACAATCTCTTTGTCTCAAGATGTCCTTGCTGATCAGGTGTTTACAAGCAGTGGACAAGCTGTGTTTCTAGAGCTACCTACAGGCAGCAGGCAGTTCAAAGACAGTACTTTTGTCACAGCTCTGTTGTGTGACCAGGAGTAGAGCTGTGCATCGGAGGATGAGTAAGTTGAATACTTAGCTCTGGCAGGAGGTGAGTTAGGAGGAGCTGCTCCTACTCCCACTAACAGCTTCTCTGGGCTCCAGCTGGACCCCTTCAGCAGCAGAGGGCCACACTGTCTGGGAAAATACTACACTATGCTGAGCAGCCAGAAAACCACCCCTGCACTGCCCTCACCAGAGTGGTATCTGATGCACATACTTTTGACAACAAAAATTTCAGCACAAAAAATCAAGGTGAAATACATCTGGATATCTTTATCTGCATTTAGTTTCAAACTGGATTTAAACTGAGGTTTTCTAGATTTTGATTAAACTACTTCCTCCTCTGAAAAGATTAGTTCAGTTAAATGAGTGCACTTCACCTCTTTATCTGAAGTACAGTTGTTACACCTGTCAGCTCTGGGCACCTATATTTTTGCAGTTTCAAAACAAAGACTTTGTGTAAGTCAGTCTTACACAATCTCAGCATTGAGAGGCATGTGGTAGCTGTCTTAAAGTAGCTGAAAACACAGGAGAGGATGCCATTTTCCTAGCAATGACAAGGAAGTTGAATTTTTCATGTGAATTAGCAACTTAAGATAAAAGCTCTAGGGAAGGGAAGACTTACCAAACCTTGAAAAGCACAGCCAGTGTGCCTTTTCCTTAATTTACCCTGTGTTAGCTAACATGAAGTAAGACCACAGCTTATTTCTTTCCTCATGAATGCAAGACTAAAGGAATTTATGTTTATTCCAGAAAAGATCCCTAGGAAATATCTCTGTGAACTAACCTCGGGTGTGACCCCTCTGTTCAGAATTCATCATATGTTTTCTGTTAAGACAAAACTCTCTTGACACTGTAATTCTTTCTTCCATTTTGAATCCACAGCTTGTGACTGAAACCACTTCCCACACCTTGCAGAAGGTGCGTAACTCCAGTTTTCCCACACATTCCCCAAGCAAAGTCATTTTGGGCTCTCCAGACAAAAATCTGCAGCACAATTCAGAACAGGCAAGAAATAAATAGCCAAAAGAACACTGTACTCATAGTACTATTTATCTTCAGAGTTAGCACAGTAAAATCTTGGCTCTCAGTTTACTCAAATTTAACACAGAGAGCAGGCATAGGGATATCCTCCACTTTTTCTAAAACACTATGTCTTCAATAACAATTCTTTTTTTTTTTGCTTATATTTAATTCCTGTTTGGTAGTCAAAATCTTGCAAGGACAGCATAAGCTCAGTCTCTTAAAAACATGGATCACTTCACCTTTTTAAGCACTGATGAGGGTAAATGTAAGCACATCAGGCCACATGCAGAGGGCCTATGTTCCCACGTGAAGCATTTCCTGCTGGCTCCAGGCCTTTGGAGGCACCTCGGCAGCTTCTTGCCTCAGAGACCTCAGTGCTTTCACTGCCATGCTCATGCTGCACAGAACTCAGAATAACACATCCCCGAAACTAGAGCACTGGGAAGCCCAGTGTAGATGCAGACCCACAAAAACAGCCTCCATCCAAGAGGGCAAGCATTAACCTATCTAGTGAATCCTGTTTTACCTGTTTTCTCCCACTTTCTGGCATAGCCCAGCCTCCTATTGACCTAGATAATGGAAAGATGATTATTCATTTGAATTTCAAAAGAACGAGTAGTGGGCTGTTAGCTCTAACTGCTTCACTCTAATAGGAATATACATGCATGCATACAATTATTGAATTGCTTTTAGAACAAAATTTTTTTTTCATTTTACCAGTAATATCTACTTATTCATGTACATGTTTTAATCAGATTTCTAAAATCCTTGAGTAGTCTTTTTTTTTCCTAGAGTGTGCCTATTATTTATCAGTCTGATTTCAGCTACATTATCTTCCTAGTGCTGCCCTTAAAATACACCAAAAAACAATCAGAATATACCATTAACAAGCAAGAGAAAACAGTAATGCTATTTATATTTAAGAGATCACTTTTGAGGAAAAACTGAAATCCTGCCAAGATACTTCAGAAAATGAGATAAAGCACAAAAATAGAAAAATTAGATTTATGAAAGTTATGTGATGCTTATACTACTAATACACTTCTTCACAGGAATACACATACAGGAGAAGAAATATCCCAGAAGAAGACTGGTGTAATGACAGTGGCTTCAATTTACACCAAAGCTTTATTAAAAATTATCTCTCCTGACCTTAATGTCTTAAATGCCAGGTTCCATCATCCTGGTGGATTGAGTGCCAGTCTTATCAATACCAATTATATGGCTTCCATTACAATTGAATGAAAGTTTTCCAGAATAGTTCATTGCTTTTAGAAAATGATGATTTAAAAAAAAAAAAAAAAAAAAAAAAAAAAAAAAAAAAATGAAAAAAAAATAAAAAACAAAATGGTATTTTGTGAAAATTCATTGCTTTGATTAATTTCTTTAATTTCTTTGAATAAAGATTCAATTTTCATTTCATCAGCTAGAATTTGTTATATGAAATAATGAAATCTCCCATAAAGTGGAAATACCAACAACAAATAAAAACATTTTGACACATTACATTTTGGAAAATGACACCATTATTTTTTTTCTGGATTCAAAATTCATGTAAAAAACTCACACTCTCTCACAGAGTATCTGAATAATGGTATTTACAGAAAAAAATACTGAGAAATAGGGTTAACTGAGGTATTGGTATATTCTGGTATAATTCCAGTAAGGGACCCCAGCAGCAGCAAAGCTGCCTTCCCTGGAAGCAGTCCGGCACCCATATACGCCTGAGAATCCTGTCCTTATCATCATTACAAAAAACACACTTTCACTCTTTCCAAAATCCTTGCGACACGGACGGCTCTACAGTGTGCCCAATTTGAGTGAGTGCTCACCCGGAAGGAGCGGGAAGTGCTAAACTCACAGCCCTCTTGGAAGGAATGCCCCGTCTTGCCAACAGTCCTCCTTGGAGAGAGCACAGCTGACCACAGTTGCGACGCGAATTCCGGCACTCCCTGACGAAGGTACTGCACCCTCTCCTCATGTGGTTTCTCTAAACTTTAACATTTTATGACGGGTCGAGAACCCTGCCAGTCAAATTTTCCATTTTATCTCCTGTCTCTCAAAGGATAAGCATTACTATGGAGCTAGATTGTACCACGAGGTGCAATCACAAGTAGAGAGAAGGGTGGCAACAAATCACTGCTGGGGGTACAAACCGAGAGACAGAGCAGTATTTTTCAAAATTCATCTTTACGATGAAGTAACTGAGCCTTCTTCAGCTCTGCCCTTTTCCTTCCTTCTACTCTCTACACCCAGTTGGGATCAGGCAGGGGAAGTGAGATGACAATATGTATCTGCCTCAAATGTAATCTTCAAACTCCTCCTGACAAGTGCAGATGAGACCCGGTGAGCCCTAAGCATCCATAAGCTAAAAGAGGTGTATGACTTTTTTTTTGTTCCTGTAACAGCACTAATCACCCTGCAGCTCTATGATATCATAGTCACATCACCCAAACACAGCAATTTTGCTGCGGTCTAAGAGAAACGAACCACTGTGATAATTAGAGGATGATGTACCAGGAGACCTGCTGCCCGTTAGCATCAGTTCACTGGATGTGCTCTGGCACAGGAGAGGCTGTGCCAGGGCTCATTCCTCTCACTGCGATCCTGTCTGTATCTATCCACCCATCACAAAACTTTAATATTAAACTTTTTTCTAATAACTGCAAATGGTAGCCAGAAAGACACAAAGGGACCGCCAAAATAGTATGAGAATTCATTTTAGGCATAGGTTTTGCAACCAATTTTATCACAGGTGCCGTAGTACACCGCCAGCTGCCTTGGATTTCGTAAATTCAGCCATAAAAACAAACATGGGAATATGCGGAATAGGGGGATCCGCTACCGGGGTCTTGAATAACCCGGTGCTTCCAGGAAAACAAACAAACAAACAAAGAGATGATCAGGACTGTTTGATGTTTTCTGGAAGTTTTCATCCCGTACTTCGGGGAAGCCGCCTGTATCCTCTCCCCACAGCACGCGGTAAATGCCTCCAGGTGGGTGCGACGATGCTCCCGTCCCTCCCAAGGGCAGCCCCCGCCTTCGCCCGGGTACCAGGAGACCTGCCCCCGCCCTGGTCACCGCCGACAGCGGGCCGGGGCCCCGAGGCACCGTCCGCATCCGCAGGCGACCGGGAGCGCGCCAGGCTCTGCCCTGCGGCCTCGCCACTCGTTCGCTACCGACACAAGCCCCGGGAGGGCAGGGAGCGCTCGGCGCCCAGAGCGCTCGGCCGGGGCTCAGGGGGGCAGGGGGCGGCGTGCGGGCGGCGGGGGACACCGCGCCCAGCCACGGCCGCTGCGGCGGAGCCGGTCCCGGCGCTCCCGCTCCAGGGGCCGCCGCTGCGTGTCCGCCCGCGGAGCGCCAGCGCCCCCTGCCGCCCGCCGGCCGAGCCGCGCGGGGCTGCGCGGCCTCCGGG
>JAWWTY010000106.1:98907004-98967234 GCA_035222235.1 Margarornis squamiger
GGCACCGCGCCCACACCGCGCCCGCGGCACGCACCGCGCCCGCCCGCAGCCCCGGGCTCCGCCTCGCAGCGCCGCGGGCAGAGCGGCTCGGCGCGCCTCGCCGCAGCGGCAAGGTGCGGCGGTGGGAGGTGGCGGAGCGGCTTTGTCGGCTCGGAGGGGAGCGGCGCCTCGGTGAGAGCCCACCATGGTGCAGCAGGCGGAGAGCGCGGAGACGGAAAGCAACCTGCCCCGGGAAGCGATGGACACTGAAGAGGGCGAGTTCATGGCTTGCAGCCCCGTCGCTCTGGACGAGAGCGACCCGGACTGGTGCAAAACGGCGTCGGGACACATAAAGAGACCGATGAACGCGTTCATGGTGTGGTCCAAGATCGAGCGGAGAAAAATCATGGAGCAGTCCCCAGACATGCACAACGCGGAGATCTCCAAGCGCCTGGGCAAGCGGTGGAAAATGCTGAAGGACAGCGAGAAGATCCCTTTCATCCGGGAGGCGGAGAGGCTGCGACTCAAGCACATGGCCGATTATCCCGACTACAAGTACCGGCCCAGGAAAAAGCCCAAAATGGACCCATCGGCCAAGCCCAACGCCAGCCAAAGTCCCGAGAAAAACGCGCCCGCCAGCAGCGGCGGCAGCAAGACCGCCAAGAGCTCCAGCAAGAAGTGCAGCAAGCTGAAAACCTCCTCCGGCTCCTCGCCCCCAAAGCCGGGAGCCAAAACCGCCCACCACGGGGACTACGCGGGAGACGAGTACGTCTTCGGCACCCTGAAAGTGAGCAGCAAGACCGTCAAGTGCGTCTTCATGGACGAGGAGGAGGAGGAGGACGACGACGACGACGAGCTGCAACTGCGGATCAAGCAGGAGGCAGAGGACGAGGATGAGGACGAGGAGCCGGGGCCGCAGCAGCTGCGGCGGTACAACGTGGCCAAAGTGCCGGCCAGCCCTACCTTGAGCTCCTCGGCAGAGTCCACCGAGGGGGCCAGCCTGTACGAGGAGGTGCGGGGCGGCGCCGCCGCGGCGGGCGGCGGCAGCAGACTCTACTACAGCTTCAAGAACATCACCAAGCAGGGCCCGCCGCCGCCGCAGCAGCCGCCCGGCCTCTCCCCGGCATCCTCCCGGTCCATCTCCACCTCGTCGGCCGGCAGCGAGGAGGCGGACGACCTGCTTTTCGACCTCAGCCTCAACTTCTCCCAGCACGGCCACGCCGCCGCCGAGCTGGGGGCGGGCGCCGCTGCCGGTAACCTCTCCCTCTCGCTGGTGGACAAGGACCTGGACTCCTTCAGCGAGGGCAGCCTCGGCTCCCACTTCGAGTTCCCCGACTACTGCACCCCGGAGCTGAGCGAGATGATCGCGGGCGACTGGCTGGAGGCGAACTTCTCCGACCTGGTGTTCACATACTGAGCGGGGTCGGCGGTGAGAGCGGCGGAGCTGGAGCGGCGCGACGCCGGCGATGATGATGATGATGATCATGATAATGATTAAAAAAAAAGTCTTGTTTTCTTTAAAAAAAAAAAAAATCTCGAAGTTAGTTCCGAGCCCGGGAGTTGTGATTTTAATTTTTTTTTTTTAATTTTTTTTTTTTGTTTTTTTAATTTTTATTGCGTTTGGTGGTCACAACAACAACAGCAAAGGCAAATGGGACTGGGGGAAAAAATGATACAGAAGGCGCTGTTTGAAGCTTGTCGGTCTCTGATTGAAGTCTGGAAGATGGTCTGCAAAGAAGTCTTTTGGCAACACAACTGTTACTCAAGGGGGTTTGTGGATTTTTTATTTTTTTTTCCCGTGAGAGATCTTAAAGAACTGTTCTGATTTTTTTTATTTTTTTTTTTTCTGAAAGGGACCATTGCAACTTTTTTTGGAGGGAGAAAACTGATGTCTTCTATGCATCCGATTCTTAACAAAGCTGCAGGGAGCTTGAAAAAATGCAGACTGTACAAACGCTTACAAATAACTGAACTGACTTAAGATCAGAGTTTACTTTTCAGATCAAATTGTTTATGGTTTTACAAATGTGATTTCTACTTGCCAACTTTTTTTTTTGTAACTTGTTCCCTTATACCTCCTTGATTGAATACCAGACAGCCTAGACCTCAGTACAAAAAGGTATTGAAACATTTTTGATACATAACAGACCTCAGTCTTTTTTAAAAATTAATATATTTTCAGGCGTATTTTTGTACAGTGAAAAGGGAACATTCTTGCTGTGTTTTTTCAGTAAGACTTTTCAGGCACTTCTTCCCTTTTATTTTCTTTGTTTTTCTCTGTTTTTAGCATGCAAGTTTGTTGGTACGTTACGTCCTGGTTTTAAAAGGATTAAAATTTTAAAAAAAATAATCCTTGCATCTAAAGGCCTTGTGGTTTAAAAAAAAAAAAAACAAACACTTTTTTTGTACAGCTATAGTTCAGATTTGTTCAATATTTGTAGGTAAAGATTTATTGAAAATGGTGATATAGACCTCAGAGCTGTTATCTTAGTTTAAAAGATTGTATATGTACTGTACTATAGTAGGACTTTATGTATCTCATACGCTGTGATATGTGGATGGGGCCCCAGATGGAAGGTATGAAACTGGATTCTCGATTTTAGCAAAAAAAAAAAAAAAAGAAAAAAGGCACATAGTTTAAAAAGTTTCTCATGTTGTGCAATATAATCTAAAGTACAGACCATCTGCATATTTTGTAGCAAATGATGGCAAAAGCAGACTTGTGCACTGTCAACATCATAGCCTGTTTTTTTTTTTTTTTTTTTTTTTTAATGCTGAAAGTCTGTATCTTGACAATTTTAATAAATCAGCTGGAACTGATAGAAACTCGTATCGCAATTAGTGTCTGTAGCAGTAACGCTGGAGATGCCGTATGGTCACCCCTTGCCCGCGGAGGAGTGGTAGCTGTAGGCTGTTGTGCATGATCAGAGCTAGGGGGGAAGGAGAGTCAGGGCTGCTTTTTTTGCCTTTTCTTCTCTCGTCGTCTGTTTCCCACCGGCTTTGCTCCGCGGGCCCGGGGTTCGCTTGCTCGGGCCGCTCCGGGCGGCAGCAGGTCGGTTCGCCCGGGTCTTTTCGGCTCTACTCTTTCCCCCCGCCGCGCCAGCCGGCTGGGAACGAATCCTGCTCCCAGGGGCGGCCCCGCCGGTCCCCGCAGCCGCTTTCCTGGACCGGGGACTCCGGGTGGGGGGCGCGGCGGGGCCGGGGGGCTGCTCTCATCGCCTCCGGGGACGCGGCTCCCCCTCCCTTTGCATGCCCCTGGTCCTCTCCCCGGTGTGATTTTTCCTCCCCCTTTCCCGTTTTTGATGAATAGCCTGGGCGAGACTCGAAGTGGAGGTGCTTGGGGGTAGCGGTGCTGCATCTCCTCCACCCTGGGCAGCGCTAGGCCGGCCGGGGCGGCCCCAGCCCCTTTGGAGAGCCGGCCGCCGCCGCGGGTGGGCAGGGCAGGGCACGGGAGGGGGGGTACGAGCCTGGGCTCTAGGTGAGCAGACTTTGTCAGTGTGCTTTTTTTTTTTTTTTTGTGTACCCAGCCATCAGATTTCAGCTTCGCCCTCTGAAATAGCTGCTGATGGCAATAAACAGACTCACGAAGTGGAACTTTGTTTCTCGAGAAGTTTACTTTTTTTATCTGATAGGCATTGGTAAATTATTACTACTTTTTTTTTTTTTCTCCGCTAATTAATGATCCAGCTGTTTACAGGGACAATTCACTGTGCTGGTATTTTGGTGGCAACCACTGCTACAGGCTTTCAGACTTGCTGAAATGAAAATCCTGCATACGCATTTGTAAGGCATAATAAAACATAACATTAAAACCTGCATGCATGTTATGTTTAATCAAAGACAACTCTTAGGCATTTAAGTGGTGAGATATCTTACTTTAGGTTAGTTAAACTGATAGTAAAATGATTAATATAATCTGATCTCTTTCTAATAATAATAATAATAAAACACTCATGATTCTAAATAAAAGTTGTTTGGCCTAAATCTTTGCTATCAGAAAAGAGATATAGCATATCTGGGAACTCAAATTTATGTCTTGCATTGTGATAATTCTTTATGAGAAACTGTGTTTTAAAACAAGCTTAATTACAATATACAAGATATCCTTGGCAATGGATAGTCCTCAATAAAACAGAGTTTCTTGAATTTTCAGTTTTTGGTCTCAAATGATTAGTGTGTTCTCCATGTAATAACTTAGAAATCAGATTGAAAACAAATGACATTTATCTCTTCTAAGGCAAAAGAGTGAAGGAAAATAGATACACTGAAGTGCTCTAGCCTAGACATTCGCTATCCTGCTATCAAAAGTCCGGTTTTGGGCTAGGGTGATGGAGTAAGTTGATCAGGTTCTAAGTCTTAAAACTGAGCCAAAATTCTCTTAGTAATTCTTCAAGCTATCATAAGGGTGGGGTGACTTGTTCTTTCAGTCCCTTTCTTCTGATATGCATCCTTGTTTATTAAAGTGATAATAGGCAGTGTCATTAAACATTTGTACTTTGCAGATGTTCAATGGGTTATGAATGATTATGGTCAAATACAGGCTACATTTAGTTTGCATTGTAATAAGGTCTGTGTCTCAGTCTACAAAAGTTTTGACGTGCATATATTTTTGGAAGCTGTTTTTAAAATTACCATTTAAAATATTAGTCAAGGATAACTGATTTAAAGGATACAAGTATAGAGTAGTCAGGCATATTTTAAAAGAGCAACAGGTCTACTTTAGTCAAAGAATATAATACCCACTCAAAAGTATATCTTCTAGATGGGAATTATACAGTACGATAACAGAGGAATATTTTGAGTGAAGGTATATGGTGCAGGGAAATAATTTTTTTAGCCAAACAGTTGAGTTGCTTTTATTTTAGAATTTGTTGCATCATATTGCTCAAGATAAAATTAGGTAGTGTTCTGTTTAAGCCACTACATAGTGCTGAAGTTTGATGCTGTTGAATGCCTAAGCTCATGCTGATTTCAGTGAGAGTAAAAAACAATCTTCTAATCATGAAAAATAGCATCTGCTAAGCTACTGGAATTTTTTTTTTTTTTTGCTTTTGTCATAACTAATAATATTCATACCTTCTGTTTCTCTTTCCTTTTTTTTTTTTTTTTTTTTTTTTTTTGGTGTACATAGGAATCTTTGTTGACATGCTAGAGCAGTCCTGTTGCAGGCATAGTATCTCCCATGGCCTTTTTCCCCACATTCCTTGCATTTGTTTCTGTACAGTACTACTCTACGTATAATAGGACTCAGTGATAGGAAGGAGAAAAATGAGCTTTTTTTATGTTGAAGGACAATTTGCTTGCTAACACTGAAGATGTCAACTCAATGTAAACCCTAATCAAACATGCTGATTCTTTTTTTTTTTAAAAGTGAACTTTTTTTCAAACTTACATTTTCCCTCTTTTGTTGTTTTTATTATGTTTTTTTCTCTTCCATTTAAAAGAACCACAGTTATGAAATATTTTCTTTCTTTAAGTACAGTCTTTTACAAATGTGGTAGAAAAGACTCATTCCAAGCATCCTTTAAGTGCTACGTGCTCTTTAGGCATTCACTGATGTTCTGATGAAACTTCTTCAAGTCTATTGAATGTGATTTGCATGCATGCAGTATGATCCTTCACTCACGCCTGTTTAAGGAAAGTGCAACTCTTATTACACCAAGGGAAAACTGGTGTGGGGTCAAAGTCAGGGCCATATAAGTTTTGGGTGTTTGATAATCAACACAGTTCATGAAGTTTCATTTTACATCTTCACAATTGTTGCCTAGTAAGGCCTTAAACCTGCTCTGGTTAAAAAAAAAAAAAATTCTCATTGAACTTAATGGGAGTTTTTGCCGTAAGGGCTGCTGGCAGGATAGGTGTCTTAGTTTCCTCCTAACCTTCATTTGTAAGCATGGCCAGGAAAAAATAAACAACAAAAACTTAATACAATGAGTTGCCTTACATTTCCCCTACTACACAGTTGTATTCCTTTGATTTATTTCCTTTCCCCTC
The DNA here is from genome assembly GCA_035222235.1 of Margarornis squamiger. Taxonomy (NCBI): domain Eukaryota; kingdom Metazoa; phylum Chordata; class Aves; order Passeriformes; family Furnariidae; genus Margarornis; species Margarornis squamiger. Next base: position 98,912,978 of record JAWWTY010000106.1, read on the forward strand.
ACTCACATCCAAGGCTGTGATTTTTGGGGGTTTTTTTGTGTTTTTTTTTTTTGCACACTACCTATACCAATTAACTGCCTAATTAGTTTTATCTTCTCTACATGGATGCAGTGAATTTGTAAGAGAATTTCACAAGCAAGTAGTTTTTTAGTGAGTTTAAAGTAAATAGAGTTTTAAAGACCTATTTTTATATTCAATATAAAGCACAAATGTGCAGAAAGTGTAGAATGACTTACAAAAAGGGAAACAAAAGTTCATAATATTTCATGTATAAAAGTAATACCTTCTTTGGGGTAAGATTCTCTTAGAAAACCCAATACTTATGCCAGTGCAAAGATAGAAGTATTTTAAAAACTTAAAAAATTGTGATTGACAGCAATTTAAAAGGAATGACTTCTGTAGATACAAGGAAACCCCTAAAGCAATATGGATAAGAAGGGGTGAATGGTTTTCAATGATGAACAACAACCTGGAAGTGTGAGAATGGAGGTTTCAATCCTTATTAATTAATCAAATTTCTTCTTTTGTGGCTAGTTACAACATCTGGATTTTCTGTGAAGTCTTGCAGGATGAAAAAGCTCAAGGGCTCCAAATTTCTAAGATTTGTGAAAATTCAGAAGCAGGTTTGATTTTGAATTATTAAATAGGGTTTCAGATTCACCTTCCAGGAAAATCAAGACATTGATTTACTGCTTGAAGAAATTTGATCAAGTAATAATGATTAATCCAGGAACTCCCATTGTCACAATTTGTTTTTGTTTCCATCATCCTGCTTATCTCCAAAACCAACTTGCCTCAACTCCTGGCAAAGCCAGGGAGAAGAGTTATATGCCATTGTTAGTTCATTTACAATTTGTATCTGGTTTTGCTCTTGTACATATGTTGGCGTTTTGGAGTCTTTACATAAATGCTGTGATACTTTTTTTCTTATTTCCTTATAATTTTTGGTGGGCTGTTTTAAAATGGAGGCCTGTTTTCCAGTGTGGGACTTTTGATGGTTACAACATTTCAATGATGTTGCATGATGGCCACAGGTGGGGGAAATTGAATGTTTTAGAGCAGTTTTTCAAGCATGACACTTTTAAAATATGTAATTTCAAAGACTTTTCAAGGCCACATGAAATTAGTTTTCATAGCCACTCCAGGTCTTGGGGGGAAAAGCTGAAAAGTACTTTTGTTTAGAAGTCTGAGTGATGGTGGGGGGGAAACCTTTTCTCGAGGTTTTTGCATGCCAGTGCACGGCCTATTGCTGTGAGACAAGGAAGATGGTAAGGCTGCTTGAGGCAATGCACTGGAGGACAAAGTGTTTTCTAGCACTAGAAAAAGAAAATGCATGGCAAAGTTTTGTCTTCTAGTAGACTATATAGCATGCAGAGTTTAGTATGTGTCAAAACAGTGTATGACATTGCTGTATCAAAGTTGTAAAATTAAGCATTATTTATTGAAAACTATGTATTTTTTTTGTAAAAACCTGATCACCTAGAGGATTAATATCAGTGACTTGTGCTAGTGCTACAAACTTAACCAGCTTCTTTACTACAGTACTTGATATGCAGTGTTAATGCTCAGGGTTGAAACCAGTCCACTCCAATGTCTTTTTTTGCAAGAGTTTTTAAATAAAGGAACAACATAATGCAATTGTTCAAAAGACTCTAATAAAATTGTGTGATCAATCTTCCTATGTGGTTTTATGTGGATTTTTTTTTTTTTTTTTCTGGTATTGCATTCATCTATTGTAGTGAATCCACTCTTCATTCTGTAGGCACCTAAAGCTGAAACGAGAATGTTATATCTTTCAAAAAAACTCAATAGGTAGTTATGGTCAAGGTAGTGCGTTCTAAGTGTTGTTCTGGGCATGCCTAAGAAACGCTGAAATAGAATAAGCCAATTAACATCCTTTTTTTTTTTTTTTTTTTTTTTTTTTTTTTTTTTTCTGATTAAAACTGACTAAAACATTATTTTGATACAAACATTTTTTATTTTGCTTTAAGGTTGGTCATGAAAGAATGAAATAAGATGGATTACATGCCAGCAACCCCTATTTCTCTCCAAATCTTTTTCTACAAACAATTTACCATCTAAATGTATTTTGACATAGAAAAATATGCTGTATTGAGATTCTAGTTACAAAAATGTTTTTATGAGAACCCTGTAATCAATTCTTGGAAATATAAAAAGGTGTTTTTAATGTGTTTATGTGGTAAAATTTGTTATATATTATAGAAATGGAGTTATATTGTTACAAATTCAAAATTTGTGATTAATACAAGCCATTTATTGCTGAAATCAACCTCCTAGAAATCCTGCCAATAGACATATTCCCATATCTCAAAAAATGTACAAGACACATTTCAGGCTTTTATTTAACATCTGTACTTTTGCAAGTGTGCATACAGTTGAAAATATTGACTGATAATACCTTCCTTTCTGCCAGGGGGCCTTGTTGGTTAGTTCTAATATCCAGGAAATAATAGAAAAATTCTAATCAACTTCATCTGTAGCTGATAGAAACCTTTAGACATGGGGAGAGTCAATTCAATAAATAAAAGGTTCTAAATAATTTTATATGACTCTTGAGCACGGCTGTACCCATTATTCCTGTTCTTTTCTTATCCCAATGGTTAGCTGAAAAACACTCATTGGATGACAGGTGATTTCTGTTCAACTTATCAGACCTACTGAGAACACTGAAAGCCATCTATATAATTTCAAGAGTCTGTTGTAGTAACATATTTTCATATGAATGGAGATGTGTAACTGATGTGAAGTAAGGGTTTGAATGTGACATGTTATAGTAAACATAGAAAGTTTAAGCTGATCATTGTAAATCAATGAAATAAAATCTTTATACACAGCCACCATACCACTATCCTTTCTGTAAATATCAAAAAAAAAAAGTTTCAAAAAGCATTTTTAAGGTATTTTAAAAGGTTTTGAAACAATAGTCTAAGAATATTTCATGATATTTTGTTTTGTTATTCAGGGGTGATTTGTTTGTTTTAGTTCCTGTAGAGTTTGGGGTTTTTTTTTAATTCAAGTCCCACCATAGTTAACCAAAGACAAACTAGAAATCTTCTAGAACAGACTAGGGTCATCTTCATGCTGTCTCAAATGTGTCTAGCTCTTTGGTTCCTCCTGAACAGTTATCACTGCATTGAAAAGTCAAGCTTCAGTTCTTCTATGTCAAATCTTAATGCCAGAGGGCATTTCTGCATGACACATTGGGAATCTTCCCTACCTAGTGTTTGAAAGTGTTTTTGGATTGGTAACCAACAAGTTATCACATCTTAAATCTATCATTATGAAGGTATTTTGTGGCCGGGGTATTGGCTCAGTTTTATATGAAAGAAAGGGAAAAAGCACTTGTTTGGGGGGAAAATGGTACTTGGCATTTCAGTTTTGAATATGTTCTTGGGTATGTATGTTAGGTCTAACCCTAGAAGAAGTGCATGAAAACATAGAGTATAGGTAACATAGACCCCCACAGATACCCAAACACATTTGCATCATTACAGATTTAACACACGCATATATGCATGTAGTTGGATTTTCATTAAATACTTGCTGGCTGGACCACTCTATATGGCTAGAATGTAGTGTCCGTTAAAACCTATAGAAGGCCTGAGAATTTCAGAAGATTCTAATCTGTTGAACTGTCCTAGTTATAGGGGCCTGGACAAGTTTATCACTATGTGGGTATAACCAAAACTGTATTCGACACCCTCTCTGTCATTTCTGATGGACTGTTAATAATGGACTGTTTGCAGCTGCTGCCCAGGGCACACCTGACACCTCAAGCTACAAGCTGGGTGTTAAAAAACTCTGTGAGACCGGGGTATTTTTTGGTGTCTTCATACCAATGACTCTGCTGTGATAACTCCCCTCCAGGGGTGCATCAGCACCTTCACACCCAGCCTGAGGGGTCATCTCTGCCAATGGGCCATAATAGGCAGTTGCAATGACCTAGACCATCAAAGGTTCCAAAAATATCCCATATCACACAGAGTTAAATCACCCACTGTGAAACTCTCCACCCTGGGGGAGGTACGGGGCATTCCCACCTGAACCTGAGCATAGATAGTCTTCGGGTTTTGGGACTTCTGGTAAGGCTCATCTGATCCACAGAAGGAGCAGAACCTCAACAGGATTGTGACTGCCATTCTCGATCAGACTGCGACCATCATCCTCAATAACAGGTTTTCCTTTCCTTTTACTTTGTACTCAGGGGGACCTTGTGGTGCTCAATACAGGGGCTAATGAACACTATTCTGTTACTGTCCGAGGGTGCTGGGTTATAGGTCTGTTTTGTGGGTTAAAACCAGTTTTTCTCTGTATCATTGTATTTATTGCAATCTTTTTAGTAAATTGCAACTTTGATTTGTAATCTCTCTTGAGCTGGGTTAATTTCTCCCGCCGGTTTACCTTTAAACCAGCACATGAACTTAAAATATTGTCCCTGAAGTTTCGTAAGTTTTAAAATTCGTAGCCCATTAAAATTTTGATAGAATCGAAAAAAATAAAAAACCCCACCAAACTAAACAAACAAACAAACAAACAAACAAAAAAAACAACAAACCCCACCCCCCAAAAAATCCCCCTCACTAAAATGTATAGCAAAACCAAACCAAAACAAAATTACACAAAACCAACCAAACAAAAACCTTCAACAAATATCTCCAACTCTAGAAATTACAATTTCCGCAATAGTCAGAGTAAAATGATCTTGGCCCTTTCCCTTGAAATCTGATGTTTTCATTTATTGGCATTACTCTGATATTTGCATAAGTTAAAGTGTCTGTGATAGATCACTTTTTTCTACAACTCTTTTAATTAATATAAGTAAAAGATGATGATCATCTTCAACCAAAACTGACTCACATATATATACTTTAAAATACAGGTCTTTTTGAAATTACAATGTTTACAAATACTGAAGTGCAGTTAGAGAATGAAGCAGGATTCATCTGCACACAAGAACAAGGCAGTCCAAGGCATAGTGAAAAGGAAAATCTAGATCTCAGTTATAATTGTTGTTCCATGAAGTTTCATATTAATGTGACATTTTAGCATTTCACATGCATAGTTAGGTGGGTTTTTTTTCTTTCTCAAAGACACCAAATATGCATAAATAAATATACAATAAATTTAAGTGTTCAGACTGCTTTTCAAGTCAGTACTATAAAAACCTTTGTTTTGTATCTAACTGTAAAGTAGCTTACACTTGATCCTAGCCTTTACTTGATGAGACTTAATTTGTCTGCATAATCTTATTGTAATAATATTCCATAAATCTCTGTAAAGCCTCCCTTTCATTCACCTGGTTCCTTGAGGTTTAGTGCTCATACTCTCTAGCAACCAGAACCAAACTGCTCTGGTAGTAGCACTACTGTGCATTGCCTTTCATTCTCTTTTCAAGAGTAGAAAAAGGGTAGAAAATCACTGAGAAATGCCCACCTTCCACCCATTTATGTCCTCGGAAATGTCAAATACTATCTCTTTTTGGGGCTATGAGCACCCATACCTTGAAAACAGCTTTGTTTTCCTTTGTTATTTGTGGTCATTCAACAAATGTGGATTATCAAAGCCAATAGTGCTGCAGGCAGAAAGATTTATCTGAATTCAACTAGATTCTGAAAACCACCTACTTAAAACTGATAAAACTATCCATCCTGATTTTGCCTGAAGTTGATGTGAATTGCTCAACAAACAGAATGATGGAGTATTACCTTCTGTGAAAGTGGAAATAACAGCAAAAATATTACCACCACCTTCCTCCAGTACCTGCCTGTTTGAAATGTGAATCATGTAGCCATGATGATGATGACCTGAGACTTTTCCAGCCCCAAAGAACTTTTTGTGAATAGATGTTTTTGTGTATTTTCACTATATGTGTCAGTTAGATATAAGATATCACATTTCCACAAATGTATTTTGCATTTGGACGATAAGCAAAAATATACACAAAGTCACATAAAAATTGAAAATATTTATAATAGTAGTAAAGACACTGGAGAAGATTATGGCAATAGTTTTTCAAAAATACATATATCTTTGTTTTCCCTATGTCAATCTCTTGCACACATGTTCCCCCTCCAGCCTTTTCCTAAGCACATATTTTTTTATAGAAATATACAGATTTTAATGCACAAATACAATTTAAAAAAAAAAAAAAAAAACATTACTAAAGCTGTTGTATCAGTCATGCAAAGTTAAGGAACAATGCAGGAAAAATTGCATTTGCAACTTTACTCAAATCCTTTTTAATAAATATACTGCTATGAGAGCTTGTGTACCAAGTGGTACAGTACCTAGAAGTTAGACACATGGCATCAGCTGACCATCCATAGTGGCTTCCTGAACTTAACCTTCATGCTGGGTGAGGAGCTGTCAACAGCTTTGCTAAAAACAATGGGAAGTGTTTGGCAACCCCAACACCTCTCTCAGAATTTCACACTGGGGATCTCTGCCCCCTCAAGACCTCAAGTGAGTTGGTAGTTTTATTCTGGCAATAGATGACAAAGTCTTTCCACTGATATTGTATCCTTAGGTAGAGCATGTGTGGAAATAGAAAGCATAGAGAAGAGATAGAGAGAAGAGAGAAGAGATAGAAACCACATCTAGACTAAGGAATTAAAACACAGTCAGCACAAAGTCCAGGTGCTGGAACTCAGCTGTCTGTATTGTTAAATTGTTAGAAGACAAAATCCCTGACATGGTTTTGGCTGGTGAATGTTAGCACTCTTCCAAAAAATCACTGGAACAATTTGGAAATTAACATGGGCCAAAGATCATTCCCAATAGGCAGTTTGGATTCAGACACTGTTTTGGAAAGTAAGAGAGTTCAATAGCATGGATGTGGGCAGATCATGCCAGCTGGCCTCTGAGCTAGGAAACAGACTTTGGTTTAATTTACTAGCATAGATATAGCTACAGGTTACAAACCCTATTTCTGCAGGACTTTGACCATAAAGCCTCTAGAATTTTGAAGGATACCTTAAACTCAATCTATGGAATAGTCTTAGAGAGAAGCTGTCACCACTGTGTATGATTGGAATGCAAAAATCATGAGGCTAAAGGCAAAGCAAAAAGGAATTTGCCCTAAAACCTCTTCTGCTCTATTACTGATGTATACTGTCTCTTATTATATAGTGACAGTTCTACAACTCTTCATTCCTTTTTACATGGGCACTCAACAGTGGGAACAAAGAATGAGACTGTGGATGCAAATTTTTTAAAACTCAGAAATTTCTTAAAGAATTTGGGAGGGGATGAGTGCTCTAGCTCATAAAAATGATAATGATTTACACTGAAGTGCCTTCACTCTCAAGAATCCAAAAGCACTTTACAAATATTGTTGGCCAATTTTGTTCTTCCCTTATAGTCAAAACACCTACTGAAATCAATTGTAGAATCACTTCTATTGAATCTCCTCCAACTGCAGAGCTGAGTGAGAATTTTATATGTTGAACAGCTATAGAATTGGAGCCTCGAAATTGCTTTTTAAATTATACATAAAAATCATACAGTGTGTGTTCTTTTAGCACTCTCACAGTTAGTTTAGACAATATTTTCATAAACTTCACTCTTAGGAAAAGAAATTAATCCATCTGGACTAGATAAGAGAGAATCATTAAGTATTTTCCCTGCTTAAATATTAACATAAATTAGTAACATTGATTCTGTGTCCTGAGAAGGGAATACTCCTTTGGTCAGTACATCAGTTATTGCCACATATATTTTTACTTTATAAATTTTGAAGTATATATATGTATATGTATACATACATAACATTATGAATATTTAAGAAGTAAAACACTAATCAATTTTAAATCAAATGTTTTCAGGTACCGAAGACTTAAAAGAGATAGTCACTAGCTGGTCCAACACCCACTTCTTTAGAATACTGCACCAAGTCAGAAACTACCTACTGTACAACTTATATTAGGATAGACTAGTCAAATCCATACTCACTGAATAATTCCACAATTCTTTTTCTCTGTCTTAAATTCTCCTCTTAATGCATCTTAATTCTGAGAGTCTTCTCTCTGTATAAATCACTCTCATTCATATTAATGTTCTTTTTGCATGTAAGAGAACTGTGATGTTGGAGGCAATATATATCAAATAGGTTTTTTTAGAAAAAAAATCAGAATTCTTATCCTTTGTGTGAAACATAAAGCAGGTACTTGAAGTCCCACATGTAAATATATAATTATAAAAATTATTTTCAATTTAGTTTATAGAATTGTGGTTTAAAACATGTACTTAGTTCTATCTATACAAGCTGCCTTGTATGTTACATCTGCAGAAAAAAAAAAAAAAGAAATTTGATTACATCATATGTTTTGACAAACCTTGAAACAGAGGGAGTATCTGGTAAAGACTGGCAGGGTGGCAATGAAATAAAAATGTTTTCTTCAAGGGAAGCCACAGTTTATCTGCTAAGGGACAGCCGCCAATTCCCAGCTCACAAAAGTTAGCAGGGACTGGAAAATTTCCTTGCATCCCAAGAGGTGCTTTTATTGTGCTCCACTGGGAAGTTAATGTGTGAGATGGATTTCCCAGTGCAATGTAGAGAAATAGGTTGCCTCCAAAATACAGAAAGTTATTCTAATTGTTTTTCATTATCTCCTTTCCATCAGCTTTGTAATGTGATTCAAAGATTTGCATATTTCACATATATAATAAGTACAATGAATTATCAATAAGATAACCTTAAAAATTACCTCTTACTGAGGAGACTAGGCAGATATTTAAGAACCTCCTTCTTTTCCTTTGGGAAAGTGGCAGCAGGTTGTTTGGGGGGTTTGGTGTCTTTTCGTGGAGTTTTTGTGGTTTTATTTAGTTGGCTTTTTGTTTATTTTCTTGGTGGAGGTAGATGTTGTGATTATTTGTCTTTTCCAGCCTGTTTCCTGTTATTTCATGCTATCACCATTCTGCCTAGGATTGATTAATCTCTCCAAGGCTAACTGTTAGACATCTGACTGTAAAGTACTACGGGAATTCTTTGCAAACAATGATTAAGCAAATGACACAAACAGAATAGTTTGCCTGCTATCTGTAATGTCAGTAACAGAGAAAACAAACTTGATCAGGCACCTGCAATTTTTGCCTTTTTCTATAAATGTATATTTTTTAATAGATACTTCAATGAAAGTTGAAACAAACATGTATATAAACTATATGCACTAAGAGAAATGAGAAATAGAAGGTGGTGAGACATGTTGCTGCCTTTTTCCCTGGGGTGCAGCATTTGTAATACATGAGAAAGATGACATCATCCACAGAAGGGACTGGATTCACAGACATGCTATAAATAAATCATTCAACAAAATGAAGAACCAGCAAAAGAGACAGTCAGTGTCATATTCTTAAGCATGCATTATTTACTCAATAATCTGAATCATCTCCGATGGTCTTTCCAGTTTCCCAGGTAAATGCAATAAACATTGTCATCTGAAAAACAAACATATTCTTCCTGCCCCCGATTTGTATTTCTTTCTTTATATTTATGGCTCTTGTGTACAGAATGAAGTTAAAAAATCCAACTCTATACAGTCACTTCCATACATCATTTCTATAGAGCCATACATGACTATGATTTTGGATTTGTTTTCAAACAGTCTAAGAGGGAGGTTTCTGCATGAGGCCACCACTCCCAACATCACAGGCCACAGAGTGAAGCTTAGTGAACCAGCCTTCCTGCCCCATGAACACTCTCCTAATGCCATTTTCAAAAATCTTCTTGGGATTTAGATGCCTGTGTCTCTCGGATTTTCTGAATTTCATGTGGGATTCAGAGTGTATCCACCCAAACATGTCCTTCCTGAGGAGGTAGAGTACTTTTGGTGCCAAGAAACTCCCCAGCTCTGCAGGTGATCAAAATCCTGTGCCGATTCAGCACCAGTGGGGATGGCTATGCAACTTACTCAGCTGTATATTCAGAGGAGCACTGTGAAAAACAGACATCTTAGTTTTCTGGTAATTAAGAAAGACTACAAAAGAGAATGTCTACATCAATTGGATCATTATGTTTACCACAAAGTTAGATCATTGGTATTGTTCCATTCTGGAATTTATTTTTTTTGTTTTCTCTGAGAGGGCTGTCTCTGGCACCTTTATCAGACTGCAGCTCTTGAGCAGAGCCTTTGGAGATTCTCTGTGCTTGGGGCTGGGGCAGATCACTCTCTCTGCTGCTGGAATTGGACCAGCAGCACTGAGCACAAGATTCATGGGGGCAGACAAAGCAAAAATATGCATAGCAGTATTTTATGTCTTACAGTTATTTGTATAAATCATGTCAGCATCAAATAAATGTGTCTTCCTATCAGGGTAGAGTGTGATGAGATTCCTGTTTAAATTTAGTGGCTGGGGAAGTGCATTCACAGCTGAGGCCTCTGAGAATTCTCTGTCTCCTTCACAAATGAGCTTCACTGCTATTTACAGCCTCCAACCAAGTGCCAGAAACTGCAACCTGGTTAATGTAAAGATAAATATGGATATGCATTTTTCTTAATTGAGACCTTACAGGCTACTTTTGAGTCGATCCAGGGATCCTAGTCATAAGGGATAGTCCATTTATTAAGAAAATACATGAATAATGAAATAAGTGAAAATTGTGTTTTATTTTATAGTGCAAAAAATGATACAATTTTCTTTACAGGGCTTCAGATCTGACTTTTATCCTTTTTTTTTGTCCTATATTTTTGCCCCTCAACTTTCCCTTTCTACAAGACATGCATTAAAAACTGACCCCTCTTCCTTGCTTTTTACGTTTTCCTTTTTACACCTATGTAAATTTAAAAACCTCTTTAGCTCTAGAAAAGTGTAAAGCAACAGAAAACTGAAACTCTATAATTCTGCCTCTGTTACATTTTAAATACTTTTTTTCACCTTTTTGAAAAGTTATAGAGTGACAAAGTTACAGAGTTTCATTTTACTTGTTTTCACTTTACTTTTTTCCAAGGTTGAGGAAGTTTTGAAAAGTTACAAAGTATTAGAAGGAAAATGGAAAAAGTGAGACTATATCCCAGACCCCCTTCATTCTGTCAGTCTCCCGGGGAAAAAAAAAAAGAAATAAATAAAGCAAAATTACATAAATCAGGGGAAAGAAGAAAAACAAACAAAAAAATTGTTAAAGTATCTAGACTAATAAGGACATAATAACAGTACAAAAGCTTTAATTTAAGAGCAAGTACTCCTCTTCACTGTGAAATGTTTAAATCAAAATATTTGTCAAGATTTCACTGACCTTTTCTATGCTAGGCAATGCCCAGAGGAAACACAGATAGGGAAATACAGATCTCTCCAGCAAAAAAAAATGCTATCCTTCGAATTTTAAAGATATCAATGTCTTTGTCAATCATCTGGATGGGGGGCTTGAGTGCAGCCTCATTCTGTTCCAGATGACACCACTTGGGTGGGAGCATTGATCTGTTGGAGGGTAGGAAGGCTCTGCAGATAGTTCTGGACAGGCTGAATCAATGACTGAAGCCAGTGGTATGAGGTTCAACATGACCAAGTGCTGGGTCCCGCACTTGGCTCACAACAAACCCATGTAATGACAAGCTTGGGGAAGAGTGACTCCAAGGCTGCCCATTGGAACAGGATCTGGGAGTGCTGGGCAACAGAGGCTGAACCTGAGCCAGATGTGTTCCCAGCTGGCCTGTATCAAATATAGTGTGGCCAAAACAAAGAAGGAAGTGATTGTCCCTCTGTACTTGACACTGGTGAGGCCTCATCTTGAATCCTGTGTTCAGTTTTGGGCCCTTCACTAGAGGAAAGACACTGAGGTGATGGAGTGAGTACAGAGAAGGGCAACAGAGCTGGTGAAGGGTCTGGAGTGCAAATCTGATGAGGAGCAGCTGAAGGAGCTGGGGCTGTATAGCCTGCAGAAAAGAAGGCTGTGAGGGGTGATCTCATTGCTCTCTAAAACTCCTGGAGACAAGGTTGTAGCCAAGTGCAAGTTGGACTCTTCTCCCAGGCAAACACATAATAGGACAAGAGGAATAGGCCTCGGGTTGTGCCAGGAGACATGTAGTTTGGACATTAGGAAAAAAAAAAAATTCTTCATGGAAAGAGTAGTCAAGTACTGGAACAGGATGCCTCAGGAAGTGGTAGAGTCATCCCTGGACATATTTAAAAGACTGTGAATATGGCACTTAGGGACATGACTTGGTGGTGGACTTGGCATTGCTGGGTTAATGGTTCTGTTCAATGATCTTAGAGGCCTTTTCTAACCTCAACTATTCTATGGTTTTATTATTTGACTTGATTATATTATTTGAATCCTCTCATCCAGCCTTTTCCAGGTGCTACTAATTTCACTAAAAATGTACCAGTTTTTTGTTTGTTTGATTTTTTGTTTTTGTTTGTTTGTTTGTTTGTTTTTCCAAGGATGGCTAGAACAACTAAACAGAAGGATGTGTATGAGGTAAAACTTGCATATAAACTTAAAAGTAGTAAAAAGAAACATGAACCTGACCTACAAGATAACTAGGAAGTAAAGAATTATATTATTTTTTTTAAAAAAAAAGAGAAATGAAACAATCAGGAGAACAATAGAACGTATTTAAAGACAAGATGAAATGCATGTATAACAACAAGAGCAAGACTACAAGAATCAGAATAAATGGAACAAAGACATGGGCAAGGAACATAGCAAAGTCATGGGCTCTATAGAATTATTGTACATTGTAGAATGGATTGTAGAAAGAGAGAAGAAAAGAGTTTTTGATTCCTTTACGGCCTTTTCCACATGCTCCTTACTCTACATAAAATGTACCAGTCTCTTAAGCATGGCTAGAGCAGCTAAACAGAAGGTTTAGTTGTTCTAAAACAGCATGCCTGTACAGGCAGGAATCAGGACATTTGGAGAGAGAATCTGGCAATAGGAGAAGGATGAAGGTAAGGATTTGTGTCCTTGCCCTATATGTAATCTTTCTGGAGAAATCCTGGTTATAAGAACTCATGTAAGACTATTATAGGTCTATGCAGGGAGACAAGCTCAATTGTAAGGCAAAGAATTCTTGCTATAAATGAACACCATTAATTTTCAAAAGAAATTAAAACAAGTCATGTTTTGGTAGATTTCAGGGCTCATGTGAATCATAAGTGTAGAAAAATAAAAAGGGATGCATTCTACCATTCACTTTGACAGGACTTGAAGGATCATTATAGAGGCAAAAAAATAACATACTTAACAGAGCCTGTTCCCTAAGGGAAAAGTGATATAAATGCCCTACAGATTCTATTTTTTTTTTTTTTCCGTGTACTAAGAAACATCTGGGATGAGGCACACTGAGACCTCATGTTCTTCCTATGTGTCACAACATTTATCCTGTTGTGCCTTCTCTGTGTTGAACAGAGCAGACACCAAGGAGGTGGTTCCTAAAAAATTGATATCATGTCCTTTAGTGGAAAGGAAATGGCTGAGGAAAAGAATTAGAAAGGAATGGATTAAGGCATGTGAGAAGTGAAAGAAGATTGATGTGACCCTTATGCTCTTTCTGTGCTCCAAGTAATACGGCCACCAGGAAGGAGCTGGACCAGACTCTGAGCTGCCCTAACACAGGCTGGGGTTTGGTAGGGAACAGAGAACCATTAGAAGCACTCCATGTTCATGGCAGTACTCCTTTCAGTTTTGGAAGGCAGACTAGGTATGTGTTAGATCAATTGTTCGTAATTTTTTTTTTTTTTTTTCTTTTTTTGACGCACATATTTCTATGGCGCTCTTGAACCCACTAACCCTCATTGCTCTCAGCTGTGACCTAGAGTTTGGGAATCACTGACATGGGCAGACATAAACATTTTCCTTGTATCATACTCAGGAAACTGGGCTTATCGATCTACTCTGGGATAAATTACTAAACTAGGATAAAAATAAATTCTTTTCCATGATGGTTTGTACTGTTCACATCTCCCTCATATATGTTATATATAAAACAATTCTCATTCTGCTTGAGATAGAAGCAGTTTGTGGACCTCTGTACTAGATATACCGTTAATAAAAACCTTGTAAAACTCTGGGAAAACTTAATATTAGAATGATACTGATGAATTCGTTGTAATTCAGAAAAATATAATGTAGAGGGAGAAGACACTGGAAAAATTGTTTTATGCGGAAAATGTGATAAATGTATTTAGATTGACCAAATGAGACTTAAGATGAGAATGGTAGCAGATCACAATTATTTGCAAAACGGAAATACCATGGTTGAAAGGAATGGTTTATTTTGGCACAAAGGTTATAAGTAAGCATGACAGGATGAAATTTAACACCAGACCTGTCAGCCTACTAGATGAAGGAACTCCACAATCACTTCTATTAAAAGCTGGGTTTAACAGAGAACTATTCCAGGAGACCATTCTCTACTGGCATAAAACAAGTCCAAATACATCTCTCTTTGTTTCAACTTCAACAGTTCAAGCTGAAAAACTGCTAACATATTTGTGCTATACTGTGTGTGTTAACCTAGTACCATACAGTAGTATGAATGAAATTGAATGGTCTGCTTAACAATTTTATATGACTACTTTTATGCTGAGCTTTAGCAAACTAAAGAGGGGTAATGAACCTGTCAAGCTTATCAGAACAACAGAGAAACATTTGCTACCATTTTTTTAAATTTTTTTTTAGAGCAGGGGAAGAGGTGATGGAGGACAGCAGGATTGTGAGTGGGATTCCCTGTAGTTTCCAGTGATCTCACAGTAAAATGTAAGCAGTATTTAAAACCTAAACAGAGTACTGGTGGATATGAGTGGGAATGGGAAGTTTGTGCTGCACACCAGCTTCCTTAATTCTTTGCAGTGTGAGCTGATGAAACCACACTATTGCTGTCAAAGGCCAGGTTAACATTTAATAGCCCTGTAAAACTTTAAACTTACTTTCAGAAAGTCTTAAAACATTGTTATAGCCTGGATTAAAATGCAGTAGAACTATTAGGTTTAACCACTACCTTTCATTTAAGATAACTTTAAAAAGTCATTAACCTCTGTTAAAGGAGAAAGAAGCTGAAGTAATAGAAATCTCCAACAACAAAACATAGATACAAAACTCTCTCTGAGCTGGAGACAAATGTAACTTGGCTCAGGGATCATCTTTATCTGAAGAGATTTGTTTGGATTTTGAAAAGCAAGGAGAAATGTCCAGACAGAGGAACAGAAGAGAGTTGGCACAGCTGGAATGATAACTGTTCCATGTCTCTAGGAGCCATGCTTGCAGTGATAGGATGTAGAATAAGATATTTTAGTAGGAAGCTGGACAAAAATCACGATGATCGTGAATGGTGAAATTTGTGTTCAGATTTGTCATACTTGAGGAGACAGGATTACGTGCAAGTTTTTGTAACCGATATTTTCTTCATCAGTTATTTCTTTTTCTACATAAAACAAACTGTAAGATACCAAATTTCCTCTAGTGAATAAACCCAGTAATAGTGAGGACAATAGGATAATCTTTCCTTTCTTTTGATCATATTTGTCCTTCTATTTTATCTGAGAGTGAATCTAATCTGAATTGGACATATTGTACCTGGATAAAAATTCATTAAAACAATTTAAACAAACATCCATAAACCACATGTAACACAATGATTATGTTTCAGACCTCAGGTTAACTAAGTCAGTGAGAACATTTGTGCTTTCTTTCCTTCCTGGGACAAAGAACTGCTGTTATGAAACTCCTGACACAATTGAATGAGACAAATTTTAAATACAGACTTTCAAATTGTCTCTAAAATGAACCTGATGTATGAGTTTCCTCATAAGTAGGAATGATTTCCCTAGCTATAACAGCTAAATATCTTTTTCCAAGGACTGTTTGTTATAGTTTCAAAAACTTCCATGGAATTATTTTCCCTCCCTCACCAACACAGAGGTTTGGGAGGTGGAGCCCAGACCCCACTACCAGCTCCTAGAACCAGCTGATAGCTCTCATTCCGACTTAATGACTGGGAAGGACAGGGGGAGGTGGGGCTGGGGCAGCGGGAGAGAGGTTTTTCTGAGTTTTTACCACACTTCTCTGCTCCAGATGCTCTGCAGGTGCGAGCCATCATTTGCTGGGCTGGTTCAAGCACTTGGAGGGCACTCCTTTGGCCGGGTCCCCCAACTCCGAGCTTCCTGGCTTGTTCTTTGGAGAGAGAGAGCAGTCATGACTGCTTGGATTTGCTATAGACTCCCTGAGGACCGACACCATCCACAGAGGAGTTGCTAATATCCCACCCCTCCAACACTTCCAGACAAAGGACAAGGAAAGAGTCTCTACAGTGCCCATGGCAAAGGTTTCAACATGTCCCCTGTGGCCCCCATTTTCTCACATGAGTTTTTTTGGAGCCAGATTCGCTGGAGCTCGACAGTGACTTTTGTGACTGCCGCCTCCTGAGGTGAGGCATTGCCTCTCACAGCCCGTAAATACAACTGTGCCAGAAAAGGGCAGAGGTAGGAGTTAATTTGTTTGAAAGTTTTGGTTATGGTGTTGCTGTTTGTTCAGCTCTGGTTTTGATTATATATACTTGTAGTTAAGAACTGTTACCTTTTTCTATACATTTTCTGATTAAAGTCTCTTAATTTCAAAGATTGTGGTGTTTTTTTTGGAAAGAAACCCCATTCCTACTCCAGTTAGACATCTTAATTTTCTTTTAAACTGAGACAGTGTTCCACAGCACAGAACCACAACAACAGGGTCCTGTTATATGACTTAATTCTTTTCAAGGCTTCTCAGGAAAATGGGTCCTGAATGTACAATATTTCCAGGACTTGTTTGTATAACAGCTGGAAATCTCCTTTGGGAATTCAAGGCAAGGAGAAAGTATTTTTTTGTATATACTTGCGGAAGTTGACCTGGCTGCTCCTTACAGTCAGTCACCTGAAGATTGTCACCTCCACTACAACAATATTTCCATAGATCATTTTAATCTTTCTGGTTGTATCCAGAAAAAAATCAGTTGAATTCTTTTGATTTGTCACTGAAAGAGATTTCCTTTCAACAGAGGGAATAGGCATGTATATCAGAGTCATCAGTATTTGTGAGCCTCTTGCTTTGCATTATTGATCAATGTGAAAATAATTTTATTACTTGTGAAACATACAAAGCTACTTTGGGACCTAACAAAAGAAAACAAAAAATGTAATCCCAATATACAGGTTATATTTATTTATATATCTAATCCTAAAATATTTTGAGTTCATGAGGCATCATTTACACTCTTTTTACCCCTCCACCCCTCCCAATTAAATTCTAAATCAAGTCCAGCATGAAGTTCTATGTCATCTACTACCTCCCACTGTAAAAGGTTATGCTTTTTTCTCATTGTCTTTCAGTAATGTAGCATTCAGTATGCTGTCAGTTTTAATGCCAGTAATATATCTTTGTTTATAGATGGAGTACACCTGAAAGCTGTTAGGCTCAGGGAGGTCTCAGTCCTTACTAGTGCTACTCCACCATGCAGCCCATCTTCCATATTCAGTGCAAACTGTTGTTGCCAAAAAGGGATCAAAATTTTGATTCCAGGATAATGTAATGTATACAACAGTCACAATTTTCTTCATGTCTGATGTTGTTATCAGGAAAGATGGCAAGTGTGTGATGGGGTTTCATACTGAGGCTCAGGGTGACCTCTGTCTCCAGTGAGGATGGTAGTGAAAATCCCAATGGTTTGAAAGGTACCACTATTTATTTCATCCTTATTCTATAAACCTGAGTTTAAATGAGTTCTTTTTGTAGAGGTCACCTCATCTCCACCTTCAAAAGATGAAGCTGTTGTCCCTATGGGTAGCATTCATCTCACTTTAGCCATTTAAAACCTAGAGGTCTATCAAAGTGCATCATTCAGGTTGCTTCATGTGAGGAAATGGTACCTAAAGCAGATAGCCTAAATTGCCCTCCAGAGAGTGATAATGAACTCTGAGGTGACATGAGTGGATAGCTAGATATTAGATCATTAGAGAAGATGAAATTAATCCTGTCTTACATATATCATGATTAGCTTATAATTAACATTAAAACCAAGTAAAATATAGTGAGCAATGAGATCTGTATTGTGAAATATCAAATCCAAACTACTAATGATCTACTAATCAGGGGAAAGTAAGCTATTAGAGCTTACCTTCTCAGTTCAATCTCACTGATTAATCTAATCAGATAGAATTTTAATACAACTTTATTTTTTATTCTGTGGAAATTTTATCATTATTCTGTACCAAGGACGTCATTTTGTTGAAGATTGTCTGTCTCTGACATACACCTTGCCATTCATTGTATGATAAGGCATCTGTCAATTATGCTTAAGTGTCTTATTTCTGGTGGCATGTGTCTACATAATATACACGATGTATTACTAAAACAGTCTAATGGTTCAGCTGAACTAAAACAGTCTTGCAAGGTAACACATGGGAATCTGACAGGCTGTCTTAGTTTGTTGGACATGATATATTGCAGTAAGGAGATTTTACATTTGCATATTTTCTAAATGCAATGGCACACAGTGGATGAAAATCTGATAATGTCTTTACATGTTAAGCACAACAAATAAGTGTTATGGTCATCAATAAACTTCTGGTAGCTACTACTTAAGTAGGAAATGTGCCTTTGACATTTCTATCTTCCAGTTATCTGTGAATGATCTCAAGTTTGGTTGTACAGAACTTAGTTTATCTCTTCACCTTTAAATAGTATCCCTGGTCTTCTGGTTTTCATTTAAAAGCTTTACAGATGCTTCAAAGTCCGATAACATTACCTTAGAATCCATTATATGCCCAGTCATTTTATAAGCCAAGTATAATTTCACATGTATATCTTCTTTGCTGGTGGTGTCTTTTTAAATTTTGCTGGATTTGTCTTCCAAGGACAGCATGAGTTTTGGATGCTATGGCATCTCTGATCTACATGAACTTTTCAATCAAAAAGCTACAGAAAATGGAATGTAGGTACAAGTAGCATACATATATATATAAAAATACACACATAGATATATATAGATAGATATATACCAATGTCATATCCATATAAATGACACTTTCTTGAATTTTCACTTAATTGTCTTTTGATTTGCCACCTCCTGTATGGTGATTAATTTCCTTTATTGCCCTATGACATCTATTTGGCTTCATGAACCATACAGCTTTAGAAGTATGAAGTCTCATATGTAGACTTTTTTCTTTCCTTTTCAGCTAAGGAAAATATACGGGATAACTAATTGTATCGGAAAACTCATCTCACAGTAGGAATGTAGAGGTAAACAACTACATTTGCAGTATATAATCTCCTCTGCAAGATTTCTAATTATTGTTATGCTTGTGTAGTCAGGAAATCATGGTCTATAAAGCAAGCCTAATTTCCTGTGGCTTGCACCTGAACATGATAAAAGCTCTTGATCTCCTTTCCTTCTCCAGTGGCAAATCACAAAACTGTGACGTTGTTTAATCCTACAGTGAGTATATACTTCCACCCAAGTAATCCTGAACGTGTTACCTTGATGAATGCTTGACCAGGATATCTCTGGATTTTATGTTACTGCCTTAGTGTTTCCTTTTAATAAAATAAACATATGCACCATTGATTTTTTTTATTTTTTTTTTTTTTTTTTTTTTTGAATCTCAATAATTGCTTTGGTTTGGCAAGATACACTGATTAGTTTAGGCAAAACTGTTTTTCTTCTTCAGAATTCTATGCCAGTTTGAGAGTGTGCTTATGTTGGACAGAAAGTTAATTACTACTTCTTCCAACAACAAAGAGAAGACTATATTGATTAGATGTAGCTGTGAAAACATTTAAGAAAAAACAAAGCCCCAGGTTTGTCTATGTAATATGAGCTTTAGTTTTTGTGACAGGTGCCAGATTTACAGTCCTAGAGATTAAAATCTTCTCTACCCAAGGCAGGTATGGCTTTCCCCCTGCCTGCCACTCAGCCATGCTCCAGTGGGAGAAGTACCAGATGTGCAAAAACACTTCATTGTTGTTTAATCCTTTGGTGCTGACTTTGTGGGATTGAATCAGGGACATCAACTTATTTCACATGGGCCAGGAAATAACATTAAATTTGCAGCCTCTGTCCAATAAAGCTGTTAAGCACATACATAACTTTAAGATCAGCCATAGCATCAACCCATCAATTCCAACACTTTAGGTCCTTATTCACTTCTGTCCTTGAGAGGATTTGAACTAGTGACTTACAGTTAAAATGTTTCATATCCTTTCACTAATCCCTCTCAATCACTTCCTAACAAATTGCCTTTGGAGAAGTATAAACCATACTTCACACTGAACTTCTTGGCATTATGTTCATGTTTCACAACCTCTAGCATATAACATTCTCCTGTATCAGAAGAATCACTTTTATTTTGCTGTTTGTCAATCTTTACATCGTAACTTTACGTCTAAAATACTCTCCTTATGCATTTAATCCCATGAAAATTTATGATTTATTCAAGTGAATAGAGTCTACATACTCATACCCAATGGATGCTTATTATTTTGCAAAAAAAAAAAAAAAAATATTTTCAGAGACATGTTCGATCTCATATACTGGCAACTTTTCAGTAGAGATGACTGTGGCAAAAATTTAAAATATATATATATATGAAGCTGGAAATATGAAGGAATTGAAGCACTGAAAGTAGCATTAAAATGTTGCTCTGAAAATATTGTGGTCAGAGATCAAAATCCTATTAATACACAATTATAATTGTTTTGATACTATAAGTTACTTGAAAACAATGCATATGTGTAAAGTAGCCAGCAGAGGTGTCTGATTCAGAACTTTGCAAGCACTTTGCAGAAGTGAACATTTCTTTCCATCTGCATCCCATGTGCAGTGTATTTATACTGTGTTAGGACCCTTCCCTCCCTGTCACACCATGAGCCTTCTGGCTGCAGCTACCACAGATGGCTCATGGGTTTGTCCTGGGACAGCTCTGGGCATGGAGCCACCAAGGTCTGCATCATGTTACACTAGCACTGCTTCTCAGTGTGCCCTGTCTCAGGAGCACAGGAAGAGAAGGCTGCAGATATCATGAAGGCTGCAGAAAAAGAAATCCTTCTGGGCTGAAGGCTGGAATAGGCTTCTTGGGCTATCAGGTTCTGGTTCCTCATATTGCAGATAAACTTATAATATATATATATATATAATATAAGTTTTTTTATTGTTTGGTCAAATTCTATCTCAGCAGATCCTGCTACTGACAGAAGATGACCACTGCTCTACGGATTCTAAATATATTTGAATTTTAACTTAAAGTTATGTGTGCTACTGGTTTTTTGTATTGACACTGACTTTGAGCTGGAGCTGGTTCTCTACAACATGAACTTTCTTGCTGCTCGGCACTGCCCATAGCCAAGAGCTCTCTTCCTGGATCACAGCCTTTTTGTGCCCAAGTTTTGGTTATAGTTTACGTCTTAGTCTTGATCAGGCCTGTATGCAATATTTCTATCTTAGAGCTCACCATATCTCCATTTGTTTAATGGATAAGTTTTCCTTATCTGTACCAGAAATACTGCTTCTGATAACTAGTCTTTTTTTGCAACTGGCGTTACTTTGATAGTTAATGGTGATCCTGTGACTTGCAATTATACCCAGGTTTTTTTATTCCTCAGTCATTTCTTACAAATGAGCTCTTAGCCTGTAGCAGAGGCTTTTCTTATTAGTCCATAAGTGCATGACCTTGCATTTTATGGTATTGAATTTCAATTACTCCAGTCTATAACGTCACACAGTTATTCCTGTGTGTTTCCTCCCAGCCATCCTTTAGAGTTATATTCCCTCCCAACGCTCTATCACCAGGACATACCAGCAGCACACCAATCCTTTTTTACTAAGGGCATTAAAAATGCACACAAAATTAGTGCCAAAATTCCACACCTGGGAAAAGGAGTAGGAACCTTCCTGCTGTAAAATACTTTCCACCCAATGTTTAGTTCTTAAGCAGCATTAAAACTTGGCCAGTCCTCTTTTATACCCTTGTCCTGTTCTGATCATTATTTTCTCCAGTTTAACCAACATTTTCTCATAGTATCTCAGTTGGTTATGGCCTCACATGGTTAACTGAGATCAAGATGTAGTGGCTGTGACACAGTTTCCTAAGAAGAAAGCTGCCTTTTCCAAGAATAAGCTATGTATATAAAATTAACAGCTATATCAATCTAAATGTATGCATCTATCTACCTAGCAAACATCTAACATCCATCTCTACTTGATAAATAGAAAATTTCATTTTTTTCCTCTCTTTCTCAATGCTTCTTTTCTAAAACCCTTTCTATCAGTTGGGTGATTAACAAGTCCTGTAGCCACATCACTTTTTACTTTCTTAATACAACTCTACCCATATGACATCACTTCTGATTTAGCTAGATAATATACTGAAAAGATTGGAATTTTTTTGTGCTTGTACTCTGAGTGCACCCAATTGTCTTCTGGAATCACCCATTTCCTTCAACTGGACAGTCCTATTTTCTGCAGGGGCATGGGCTGTGTTCTTACAAACCATCCATTTCACTTAACAGCTTCTTAGGCGCTTATGACTGCAATGAGTACCAGCTACAAAGAATCCTTAAAATAAATTCACCTAGACAACCATCAGACATGGGGATGCTCCCACTGGAACAATTACAATAGATCAGAGTATGAGTTTTGTTTCCAGAATAGAGTGTAAGCTGGTCTCTGTACTTTGCTCACATTGTTGTAAGTTGAATTATATGAGAGTTTCTAAGGGTCTGCACTTCTAATGGGAGATAAAAGGACAACTAGATGTCTAAGTCTTTTTGGGAATCTAAAATTCCTTTATTTCTAAACAGAATTGGCACTTAAAATGTATTTGTTACAGCTATGGCTTATGGATTTCTCCAGTCTTTTGTGTGTGTGTGTGTGTATGTGTATCTAACCATAGATGGTAAAAAAAAAGAAAAAAAAAAAAGGGAAGAGATCCAGTTTATCTTTTCCTATTTAGCTTTGCCTCCATAGGCTGTGCCCTATGCAGTTTAGTTTATTCCATGAATGAAACAATCCTTATTTTTCTTACTTTAGGGTAGACTTGTGTCACAGTACTTCTGCCTGGAGCCCCTTTTCATGCACATGAATGCATTGCACACTGCTCAGACACATACTCAGGAAAGAATAATGCAAAAAGGTAAGTTTTGAGCAGGTGTACAGAGGTTATCTAGGCTGCCAGATGGATATACTTAAGAAGAATGAACAGATAAAGTAGTCTCTGTGTTTCAAGAAGTGTTTGGGAAACAGTTCTATAGTTCAACAGAAACTTTTTTTTTTTTTGAAAGGAGATATAAAGTAAGAATGCATCATTTATGATTTTTTTCCCATTTTTTTCATGGCAAAATAACATTTTAAGATGTGTAAGCATGTTTCCTTACTCTTTGTCCAAATGAGTCCTTGTTAAGACTTTAATGGTTCAGATCAAGCCTTTATAAAGACAGAAGAGATGACACATAAACTATGGTATGTATTGTTGTAGATCAATGGTGCCATCTTTGCATTGTCACTGTCTCTACCTAATTAGATCAACTGGCATTTTATGAGAAGGAAAATGCTACCATTGACTTACATGAAATGTATGTTTTACCCACCTTCACTGACACTCACCAACATGCAACTCAGTTGTGATCTCCTAGCATCAATCTTCTTCTAAGCATCACTGTTTCTGAGCAACAACAGCTTGGACAAAACCTTTAATCTGACTTTTAATGATTCTCGAGACAACTCCTCCTCTCAGCCATGAGCACACAGGCAACTGAGCACAGATAACTTTGATGTTTACGGTTTTCTTTCCAAAATGCTGCTGCATTCATGTGGTGGCTGGTATTGTCCCTGAAGGAAATGAGTTCATGGGAACTGTGCTTTGGGATGTAACTGGTGCTGATACTGTGGAGCAGCAGGCACGAGTGTTTTCTGAAGCATCCTTGCTGTATGTGAACTTTACTGTAGAGGAGCGCACATGCAATGGTCCAGGCAGGAGGATAGCAGCTTGGTCCAATGTACCAGACAGATAAAGAACTAAGCGAGTAACATTTAACTGAGGAAATAAGAGAGCTTGTATTCAGCAAAGCTCTGGGAAAACAAACAAACAAACAAAACCCAAACCAAACCAACCAACCAACCAACCAAAAAAAAAAAAAACAACCCAAAAAAAAACACTTGAGAAAGAAAGAATCTTTCAGACTTTGTATAGCTGCTGCTTATATTTGCACCCTATGTCCCTTTCTTGTTGGTTTAATGGGACTCCAAAGGACTCTTTGGCCTCTATGTTTTCTTATTTTTCATAGAAATTAAAATTTACAAACCAGGAGAAAAAATTTAGCAGACAACAAAAATGTTTTACAGAAGGAATTTAAGAAAACTGTAAAAATAGAATGGCTTGCTTATATCAAAGTGACTTCATTTATATTAATGAATTATACTAAGGGACTCCCACAGAAATAAAGTGTTTGTATCCAAGCATGTCCTAAAAGATGAGTGGGACAGTCATAGCATATCTATTCCTTCCAAACAACACATGATAAATAACTTGTCAAAATAATGTGTGACAGTTATATACAGTTTCCTTTAGACTGAATTCTGTTATAAAGAAATCAAAAAAAATTCATCTAAAAATTTTTCTAATGTTCAAAAACTAAATGCTGGATGTTAGAATCAAATAATTAAACATTTTCAACAACAAAAAATGTGTAGGTAGATTCAGATGTATAGAGTGAAAAATGCCATTCACTGATGTCAGGTGAAAGAGGCGGAAGAGACAAAGCACCTGTGTTCCATCCCTGATGGAAAACTTTTGGTTTCTCTATATTCAGCCGAGTTATTTTACCTTGGTCAGGATTGGTGACTATAAAAACATGAATAAGACAATTCATCTTTATAAGAATTGATGCTGTAGGAAGAAAATTTGTATGGCCAAAGCTCAGCTGGAGTTGAAGCTGGTCAGAAATGTGGAGGACAACAAAAGGAGTTTTTTCAAATACATTAATGGCAATAGGCAGTACAGTAATATCTTTAACCTAATAGAGAATGAGGATGGTCACGTCACAAACAGGGACAGAGACAAGGCAGAGGTGTTTAACTCTTTCGTTTCCTCTGCCTTCAGCACAGATGACAGACAAACGGGGTCTCAGTGCCCTGAGCTGGAGGACCATGACTGTGAGAATGATCTACTCCCAGTCAAACCTGAAACTGTGCGGGGTCTGGTGCTCAGGCTGGATCCCTACAAGTCTATGGGTCCTGATGGGATTCATCCCAGAATCCTCAAAGAGCTGGCTGATGTCATCACAAAACCACTGTCAATGATTCTTGAGCAGTCTTAGGAATCCAGAGAGATCCCAGTTGACTGGAAACCAACACTGTCCTGATTTTCAGGAAGGGCAAGAAGGAGGACCCTGGAAACTATAGGTCTGTCAGTCTCACTTCAGTACCTGGCATAGTTATGGAGAAGATTATTTCAGGAAATATTGAAAAACACCTGAAAGACAACACAGTCATTGGTTACAGCCAGCACGGCTTTGTGAGAGGAAAGCCCATTTTATCCAGCCTGATTTCCTTTTATGACAAGGTAACCCACCTGGTCAGTCAAGGGAAGCCAGTTGATGTCATCTTTCTGGATTTCAGTAAAGTTCTCGATAGTGTCTCTCACAGAATCCTTCTAGACCAAATGTCCAGCACAGGTGGATAAACATATCATGTGCTGGGTGAGCAGCTGGCTTATGCATCGAGCACAAATGGTAACAGTGAATGGAGTGATATCAGACTGGTGATCTGTCACTAGTGGGGTTCCACAGGGCTCCATCTTAGGCCCTGTGCTCTTCAACATCTTCATAAATTACTTGCATACAAGACTGGAAGGGATAATAAGCAAGTTTGTAAATCACACAAAACTGGGAGGAGCTGTTGACTCCCTCAAAGGCAGGGTGGCCCTGCAGAGAGACCTTGACAAATTAGAGAGCTGGGCAATGACCAGCTATAGGGAGTTCAACAAGTGAAGTGATAGATTCTGCACTTGTGTTGGGGCAATCCTGAGTGTACGTACAGAGTGGGGAATGAGATGCTGGAAAGCTGTGCTGTGGAAAGGACCTGGGTGTAGTGGATGGCAAGTTGAATATGAGTCATCAGTGCCCTGGCAGCCAGGAGGACCAACTGTGTCCTAGGAGTCATCAGGCAAAGCATTACCAGCCGGTCAAGGCAAGAGATTGTCCCACTCTGCTATGTAGTGGGGCTGTCTCACCTGGAATATTGTGTGCAGTTTGGGGCACTGCAATAAAGGAAAGCTTTTAGAGACCATCCAAAGAAGGGCAATGAAGATGGTGAAGGGCCTTGAGGGGAAGTTGTATGAGGAGCAGCTGAGGGCACTTGGTCTGTTCATCCTGGAGAAGAAGAGACTGAGGGGAGACCTCATTGCAGTTACAAGTTCCCCTTGAGGGGAAGAGGAGGGGCAGACACTGATCTCTTCTCTGTGGTGACCAGTGACAGGACCTGAGGGGATGGCCTGAAGTTGTGTCAGGGGAAGTTTAGGTTGGATGTTAGAAAGAGGTTCTCACCCCGGAGGGTGATTGGGCACTGAACAGGCTCCCCAGGGAAGTGGTCACAGCACCAAACCTGACAGAGTTCAAGATATGTTTGGGTCATACTCTCAGGCACATGGTTTGAGTCTTGCAGATGGTTCTGTGCAGAGCTAAGAGTTGGACTAGATGATCCTTCTGGATCCCTTCCATCTCAGCATATTCTGTGATTATTTTCAAAAGTACTTGAAGGACAAGAATTGCTGAGTGTTGTGGCGCCTTATGATAGGAGAGGATTACAGCAAGTATTATCATGCACTCCAGCTCTGAGAGTGAAGTGACCAAATTACTAATCTGGAGAGGAAATAAGAAATGGATTCTTAAAGAAGCCTGGAACCCCTTTTTTTGTTGCTCAAAAAAAATGAGGGTTAAAGTAATATTTGTGTAAGAAATTTAGTATGAGGTATGATGGGGTTTTTTGCTTCATGGGGACTCCTTGACATAAATGCAACATATCTGACAAGGCCAAGCACTTATAAGTATCCTTGTAATGTATCCCAAACATGTATGTACCTCTACATTACACTACACTTCTAACTTTCAAGACATTTTTTTTCTCAGTTTGATCTGGATTTTTCATATTTCCTCTCTCTACTTTGATTTCTCTAGACCCTTTTATTTTCTTCTTCAGAGAGGTAGGATTATCCATACTCTCTGCTGCTGCAAACTGGCATGCTTTCTTTGAAGTCCATGAATCTGTGCCAATTTACACCACTCCAGACTTATTTGATATTGTGTTATAGCTACAGATGGGTCCCAGCTGCAGATCTTGGTTTGAATCCAAGCTCACCCCAAACTAGGGAGTGTTTGGATTCATGATCCTGCTTCAGACCCCTCTCTATGGGTGTGTTATAACAGAAGGAGAAAAATAACTTTCTGAATAGGGTGGAGGGCCAGCACCTGTCAGGGAGGCTCCCCCATTATGGTTAATCTTCATGAAACTATAGACCAATTTTTGTGGAAGTCTCCTGCATAGCAGTGCTGTTGAAGAAGAGTAGAGCCAGTCAAAAAGAATAAAATATACAATAAGCTAAAATTTCTGTCTGATCTAGCACAATCTTAAGATACATCTTAATCATCTTCAGTCACTGGCTTACTGAATGAGGTTATATACTGCATATCCCTGTTCAGTAAAAGAGGCAGAGGAAGAAAATCTCTATTTAAGTCCAGCAGAGCAATGAAAAATACATAAAAGCTCATACAAATTAGCATATATTTTTCTATCAAGTGAACACTGTTAAATCCCACAGTCTTAGTTTTTCTGCTCCTGCTAAGACAGAAATAAAAATTATTTTTTTATTTCATTTAACAGATGTACAGCTAATTTGAATAAATTCATAATATTTAATTAATGCTAGTTGAAGCTTTGTTCTACTTCAGTTTTGACCCTGGAACACGATTGAAGTATGTGGGATGTCATTGCCAGTAAACCAGAGAATTCCTGGAAAGCAACTTTGATTCAAGGGATGAACAAGGTAAAATAGGCCTGCTTAAAATGCTGAAACAATTTTGAGGGGTTTCAAATATAAGTTTTCTTTTGACAGTTTAAAGCCGTTGCATCTTGATTGGTATTCTGTGTGATCAACATTGTCAGAGCTCAGACAAAATATTGTAAAAGATCAAATAAAAATTTCAGGCCAGACTTTCAGAAAGGTTGTCTAGTTGACACAAACAGTAGGTCAAAGTCCTCTACAGATCAGAAAGAGAAGCATTTGCCGTATTATCTTCCCAAAATATTTCTGCCCTGGTGAAAGATGACCAGAAAGACAGCTGGAGCAGTTCATATCTCTCAAGTCACCATGGGTCTGCTAAAGCTGTTACCACCAAAAGTGAAGAAATACCAACTTCCTAACACAGAGGAAGTGAAATCAGAGCTCAAACTCCGAAATAAGTTACTGTTATTTAACACATGCTATTACCGTACCTTAGACCTTTGCTGTTTATTTGTTTAGTTTAGTTTCAAAAAGAAATATTCTGTACTCTGTTTCTTTTTTTGATCATATAAATAAATACATACATATATATATATGGCACTTTTTACATTACTGTAACTAAAACTAAAATTTTGTTAATAAATTAAAAGTGATAATATTGTGAGGTGTTATTTTTCTAAGCTTTCATGATACTGTTCTATTGTAGAGAATAAGCGTTATTCACTAGAACTGTTACCTTTTCATGAGCAAGTAGAATAAACAGGGAGGGAATCCTGTGAGTCTAAAGCACAATGAAAAAATTTGGCTTGAAACAAATGCTTGCAAATTTGTAGGCAAAATAACTTAATATATACTTCATGTTTTATAAAAAGTCAATATTTGCATTAATTTATCTTCCTAAAAAGTGAGGTATACCACTTCCTTGGTTATACTTACCTTTTCTAAAATGTTATTTCTGTAAGATATTGCAATGCCATTCCTGTCTCTTAATGCATTATTAGTCAACCATCACCCCCTCAACTGAAAGAAAGCAGTTTAAATATTTTACACAATTTTGACTAAAAGTTAAGCATACTATGAGGAGAATATTTGGCAAGATGGTAATATTCTTTTTCTTCAGCAATCATTCAAACTTCAAAGCCATTTCTTCTGCATTTTTCATGTTGCATGGGCCTTTCCTCTAAGAGATCATGATATTCATGCCTCAGTTGGAGCCTAAGTCGATCTCTTCTTCCACCAACGGAGTGAATGGTTTGTACTACCTGGTACAAACCTAGGATTTAGCACCAAAGGCAATCCCCTAACCTTTGTCTATATAAAACAGCCTTAAGTTTTCAGATTGCGTTAGGGAAATATATACATGAAAGAATATTTTGCTAGAAGCTCAAAGACCCTGTTCCTCAGGGTCTAGATCTGAAACTTTAGCTTCAATTGTCCCTTCCATTTTTTATGCATTATTTTCACAGCTTTGCCCATAGATGCAATTCCTAAAATGCATAGATCTAGTGGCTGGGGATATACCTGACATGACTAAATGTTTGGGCAATCCACTGTGTCCTGAATATCTCTTAAGAGCAGGTGTAGATCATTTCTGTGGTGTATCAGACTTGCTGGTGACTGTATACCATATGCACAAGAGGTCCAGTGAAACCCTGCTGCACATAGGGTGTGGAAGTCATCTGGGCTGGTTTGCTAAGAAGCTCAGACAAGGCTCTCAGACCCTCAAAAATTATTAGAAAACATGAAGGAAAACCTGGAAGGTTTTAGATAATTGATAAATTTTTAATTTACTGCCAAAACAGGCATAGTAAAATAGTCTGAGTGTAGGGAAAAGATTTAACCTGATATTAGTCTAATAAATTATGTTACCCAGACAATTTTTAAATTATTCATCAAAGTACTTTTTGTACATTTTTTTTCATTTTAATATCTCCATGCCTAGCTTCTTCCTCTAAGTATGTAAATGCATTTTATCTTGCATCTGTGGGATATTTAGTGATAACATAGACAGTTGTACTCACTTGGGAATAGATTTTCCAGTCTCACTGACCTTTGAATCCTGAAATATCTGTAGGTCCTGTCTCAACATTGTGCACAGGAAGAAGTCATATATGCTCAGCGCAGCAGAGCTCCTACTCACCTGTTCTGAGTTGGATGGCTGTCAATGTGCTGAAAGATGCAAGTCTGGTCCTGAAAACACTGTTCATGTGAGAAAAATGTATCCACAAGGGGCCTGACATGGCAAGGACCCAAGTAACTCTGGCATCTGTCCAAAAAAGCACTTATGCATATGCTTAGAGCTACAATTCAGCTGCAAGTATATGAGCAGTAGCATTGCCTTTGATTGACACTGAATCAACAAGATGTGAAAGGTGATTAACAGATTTATTAAGTGAGGGCAATATTTGGCCCAGGTCTGGACTTCTGTTGTTCAGTTCCTGAATAAGGAAACTGTTTGTCGGGGCTGCATAGAACTTTCTTGACACTGAGATTTTTCAGGCACAGTGACAGTAAAGACAAAATTAAGCTTTCCTAATGTCTGAAAAAACCAAAAATATGCTGAGTAAATATGTTAACACTAGTAAATAAAATTAATTGCTCTGTTCACTGAATACTATAGAAGAAGTCTTGATGAAGAAGACTGAATACATTCTCATTACTTGCACAATACCATTCCCCTATATAGATAAATTTGGTTGAATCTGGTCTTTTCTTAGACAACACCCACTTTATAACATGCACTGTTATATTACTGATAGATTGAAAGACCAAGACAGAAGACTTTTTCCAAGAAATAAAACACAACCTTCTAAGTCTATTCCGATTGAGAAGCAAGGAATGTCTCTGCTAAGGTAAGGCTGAAAGATGATGAACTTGATGGAAATAGACCCATTTATTCAGAAGTTACATTTTTCTGCTGTGGTGTATATAGTTACTGCACAACTTTGCTCACAGATCTGGAAGCACAAAAGTAATAACTAGGAAGGAAGGTGTCAAAAGGGGAATTTTTTTTTTATTTTTTTTTTTTTTTTGAGAGGATGCATGGAGCAAACACTAGCCCACAAGAATGGTTTTCAAAGGCAAAAAGAGAAGTTAGTGTAGTCTGAGTCCTTCTACCTACCTGTTCCCATTTTGGGGGTTTCTGATCCATCCTGTCAATTTCACATATGTCTTTGTGTTCTTGCCAGCAATTAGGAGTTCAGATGTCATTAAAAGTCAGTGAAATATCGTTTTCAGGTGTATTTTTGTAAACCTTTTCTTAAGTTATGATTTAGCAATTTTATTTAGGATTCTTAATTGGGGGGGAGGATGATCAACAATGACACACAGAGAATTGTCAAGAGGGAAACATATTTAAAAGCACTGTTTCTGTTCCAGATAGAAAAGTATGATCCACAAACTTCCAGATTAAAGGGACTTTCAATAGTTTATACCATCATGAGCTTTTTTTTTTTTTTTCCTACCATGTTTGGTGTTTTTAGCTTTTAAACTGATTATATTGAGCATGCACTTGAGGTTTCAAAGGAAATTTTTAGGCTATTGGGTAATCATTTCCTTAGGTTTACATGCAAGCCACAAAGTATGTATTTGTGTAAAATTTTGCCTTGCTACACGAAGTTGTTGAAAAAAATCTGTTTGAAATGCAGTTGGCCAGTTTTGTATCTAAATTATATACATTAAACCTCATCTCTTCATGAATAGTTTGGGTTCAGCATTTTCATTGTTTGAGCATCAACTTGAACTTTACAGACAGCTGTTTGAAGTAGAAGGTACATTTAATTCCACAACCATTGACATCGAGAGCATATTGTTGATACAGGCTTCAATAATAACCTTGTGTTTTAAACTGTTTTTGCACTAGTTTACCAGCACAGTTTATTGTTAACCAGTTTCCTCTTTATCCCTTCTAGCTGCAGATTTATTAGCAGAAACACGTTGTGCAAATGATGATTTATAATAGAATCATGTTGCCTGAGAAAATGTATCGATTTAGAATGAAGTTGCAGTCTTTACTACAAAAGCAGGACAAAAGAGATGAGAGAGATCTGCCTTGAGTTAAGTTAAATTTCTCTGACTGCCCTATACACACATTTTCTTTCTTTTGTAAGACTTTACATGAAAGAAAGGGTTACATTAGGCTTTTTTTTTTTTGTATTCAGTTCTTGTGATCTGCATTCCTCGACATGCCACAATCACTATGATTGTCTTTGTTCAATTCTTTCATCAGTTCAAAGCAGTACGGCATTTACCTTAGCAGCATTGAAAATGAACCGATCAATAGCTAGATGTTTGCTATTAAGAATGATGAGGAAAGGTTGAGTGGGAGGCAAACAGGGTTATTTACTTTTAATATATTACCTAATTATTTTCTGTTGGAAGGAAGGCTTGCTTTCATTTAATTGATACTAATACACACACATGCAATTAATGTGGGTGACCAAAAGTGGACACTACAAATCCTGTTCATTTTTTTACTGCTTTAATTTCTTTTTTAAGTGCCATGTCTTTTCTAAAGAAAATACATTGCTCTACTGCTTAAACTATGGTTGAAACCAGAATATTAAGATAGCTAGGCAGCTTTAGTATATAAAAAGGTGGGGGAAAGTGTGTGCTTATTCCTTGAACTAAGATATGGGGAAGTTATCCTATTATTGAGAGAATTAATTTGCTTTTGATGCAGCATTTTTTTAGACATCTCCAAGGTTTTTATCTTTTAAGTTCTATTGCAGTTTTTGCATAGGATTCATTTCACTTTATGCTTCTATTGCAATACAAATTTCAAAGAGTGATTTTTCTAAGCTTTCTGAGATTCCAGAAAGCCTGATTTCTGTTCCAGAAATATTTTGGGCCAGATCATTCTATTCATTACTTCATAAAAGGATCCCTCTGCTGGTACTTCTTGCTTTCTTTGCTAAGCAATTCCTTTGCTACAAAACCAGAACCTCTATGCCTAAGTTTGCTGCAGCACCAAAACTAGAGCACTATCACTAGCCATGGCTCTGGGTTTCGTCAGACCTCTTTATGAAGGACCATCTCCTGAGCTCCACTAGACTTGTTTTCCATCCACAAACCACATCCTTTGATTGCCTCCAGCTTACCCAGAAACCACGTACACTGCCTTCAGGCTTTCTTCTGTTTCTGAACTTCCACAGCTTCCAGAGGCTCCTCCAGCTCCTTAGATGCCAAAATGAAGTCTGAGCATCTCTGAAATGACAGGCTGCATGAAACAGCAATAACATCCTGAAACAGCATCTGGGGAGCAAATTAACAGATGGGTGCCCTCAAATTGCAAAGTGATGAGGAAGCATTCAGTATGCTTATGATGGGAGCTGCAAATAAAGGAGGAAATTTTGTGTTAATAACACCCCAGCCTGATCCAATTTTCATCGGTTTGTGTTATCTTTAATAGAAGTTGAATCAGGATCAAAGAGGAAGAAAATAACACAGTATACAACGTCGAAATGCAACCCAACAATGTTTGAAACAACAAAGGGAGTTAATTTTCCTCTTGCTGTTGATATGACCCTAATGTGAGTTATTTTACATGAAATCAAGACAAACATGTACCTTGAATCCTATGCTGTGCCCCTTTTGTACCCTTCGTCAATGCTTGTGATCATGATAAGAAATATGTTCTAATTCTCTTTCTGAACTTGAGTCTTGTTCTAGCTTCAAGTGAAGTTGTAAAACTCTTCTCATTTATCTTAAAGAGTATTTTCTTTGCTTCTATCTCCTCTAAATAACATTTTGATCACCACTATACAATTATTAACATTGCATTTTCAGTGTTTGCTGTGTTGGTGCTGACACACCTTCTGGCTCAACTGTTACCTGTTTGGTTCAGAAGTAGTTAAAAAATCACTTTATACAGAGACAGAAATATCTTTATGTCCCTAATACATTGCTAAGAGGTAGCTCACTGCTATTCTGGTCAGTCACTTCACACATTTTCATTGTTCAATATCAAGGTCACCTTTGACAGAAAGAACAGATTTATTTTTAATATTCCTGCCAAGATGCAATGATTCTGTAGGAACTTTGTTCAATGTTTGTATCACAACAGGAGCTGCTGGGAGTGTTTTGATAAGACTGGTGTTCTAATTCAATCTACATCATATAGAACAAGAGTGGGAAAGAAGGGCATATTTCAAATGGTTGAATTAGATTTCTGAAAACTAAATCTCACCAAATAAAAGAATATGACTGAATTTTCAGCTCATTTATCTAGCAGAACAACATCAACTTCAACTGTGACTTTGCCTGTAATGTGTAAAGATAATATTCTATTTGGTATGTGGCTCAGGATTGACTGAACTATTTTATGACCTCAAATATTTATAAGTGGATATATCCATTCTTTGCTGCTAAATTTCTTAGTGATAACTGCACTTCAAATTTCTGCTGCTAGCTTCAACAGTAAAATGCCAGTTCTCATCATTATATATAATTGTAATATTCTTTATCATCTACAGAAAATCCTTATGTTAGTACAGAACAACTGTATTTTGTCAATAATAGATAAATGAAAGAAAGAAACAACCCATTTTAGTCTCAGACATGTATTTCTCATTGGATTTGCTTTTGCTCAGTGCAACAAAGGATTAGTCATATGCGTTGTTGATTTCGTTATACTGAGCAACATGCATATTATACACATATACAGATATAGATATTCTTAGCTCTCCTTAAAGATTCATAGAATTATAGAATGTTAAGGGTTGGAAGGTCATCTAATCCCTACCATGTGCAGGGACACCACTCCCTAGACCACATTGCTCAAGGCCTTATCCAGTATGGCTTTGAACTCTGCCAGGGCTGGGGCATCCACCAGCTCTCGGGGGAACCTGTTCCAGTATCTCACCACCCTCACAGTAAAGAACTTATTCCTAATGTGTAGCCTAAATTTCCACTTTTTCAGTTTGAACCTATCACTCCTTGTCCTACCACTAAAGTTCTTGACAAAGAGTCCCTGTCTGCCTTCCCTGTAAGCCCCCTTTAGATACCGGGAGGTTGTTACAAGATCTCCACATAACCTTCTCTACTACAGTCTGAACAGACCCAATTTTCTCAGCCTGTCTTTGTAGGGTAGGTGCTCTAGCCCTCTTATAAACAATGCATACCTCCTCTGGACTTGCTTCAGCTGTTCCATGTCCTTATGTTGGGGGCACCAGAACTGTACACAGTACTCCAGGTGGGGTCAGGCAAGAGTAGAAGGGGTAGCATCACTTCCTTCAGATGCTGAAACAGAGTTGGCGAATTTTATCCAGAGTAACTCTGGGTGAAATCAGGGACACAAATCTGACAGGATTCTTCTAGATCTTTTTCTTCAGTCCAGATGAAACTAAAATCCTGGAGTCAACTTAGATGCTAAGTGTTGAAGGCTTTATCACCAAGACTCAATAGAATTCTTGAACATATGTCCTCACTTAAGCACTTCAGTGCTTAGAACTAATGAGCTTAAAGTTAGGTGAGGACTTAAGAACTCTCCTAAATCTAACACTAAACTTCATAATTCCTACTAAGTTGTATCCTAATGCTGATATGCAACGGATAAAGACACAAGGCTTACAATGAAAGCAAAAGCAATTCAGCGCTAGTAGATAACATCAGAAAGCATCACTAGCCTGAATGAGGAGCTAACTGCCAGCTGTTAGCCTGAGAAAGGGTAATAGTTTCCCAGTTAAATGGGTTGAAGGCAACAGTAAAAGGCAGCACTTATATGCAAGCACTGAAGTAACACCATTTGTTGTGGACTACAGGTTTGAAAAGCAATGCAAGGTATTGAAACAAGAAACTTTTTGCTGTAGAAGTCTCTTAATGCAAGAGGTCATTTTCAGAATTGTGCTGTCAAGATGACTCTATTTTCACTTTTGAAGATTGCACTGTTTAATATATTTAATAGTTCCTTTCTTTAGTACATTCATTCATTGTCAGATGAATGAGAGATGATGTTCTTTTCCTATGTGTCTCCCCTTTTGAGCTGAAGCCAGTCATGGAAGGATAATTTCAGACCAAGGGACTTCAGAGTTGGTCAAGTAGTTTAGGCATTTTCTGGAATTAGTGAATGTATTTGAAGAGTCTCAAAGCGATTGTTAAACTGTTTTGGAACTATGTTAGACCAAAAAGAACTATCACCACAAAATTTTTGATTTTATGCACAAGCATCCAAAATGGCGAATGTGTTCCCCAGGCTTTTCCCTAGATGCTTTTGAAGAGTAAATAAAGGCTGAGAAGAGATACTGGTTTGTTATTAGCAGTAATATCCCACAAAGCAATATCCAAGCAGCACAAAAATATAATCCTGAAGCCAGAATCATCTTTTGGGATTTTATTCTTTGGAAAACTGACTGTAATGGTCTCTGAAATGGTAAGCATTATCTTAATTCCCTGACTTGTTTACTCAGATACAAAATGCTTTTTGCATCAAAACTCAAAGACATGCAAAGGTAAAGATTAGTAAGTTTGTATGAACACGTAGGGACTAACATTTCTCATATAGCTCATAACATTATAGAACTTATGCACTAACTCTTTGGAAAATGCTAGCTGAAGTATTGCTGAAATACTGAAATTCAGAAAATGAGTGGAGAATTGCTAGTGCATTCAGCAGTAAGGCAGTTGCATTATATATCAGCACCTCAGAAGACTAAAATACTTCTGTCAGCACAGGGAACAGATTGTGCAACTGCAATGAACAATCAATTTGTCATCAAACTCTTCTCTCAATCTGACAGCGGTCCTCACTGTTAAAACCTAAGTGGTGGTGTCCAATAAAACTACACAGAACATTAAGGCTATTTAGGATCTTTCTGTCTTGGTCTTGATGGTCACTCAATTATATCTTATAAGACCACTGGAAATAGTTCCCGCTGACTAAAGTGCCTAGAAACATTTGGTATATTAAAGCTACTACTAGGAATAAAGTTTTTTTTATGTGATATTTTTGTTAATGGAAAATGTTTCATAATAGAGCATCTCAAGGGCAGACTTTCAGTTGGAGTTGGAGAAATAATTGACGTTTTCACCTTTGAAAATCTTCTGGAGCCACAAAGAGAACTTTACTTTTATTTTGCCATGGACAAAAGTGATGCCTCCTGGAGTCTGCAAACCGAGCATGAAACTCTGGTTGCCAATATGACAAGAGTGTCTCCCCAGTGAGGAACTAACAACCCAGATTTAGTTCATCTGGAAGAACTGTCTGTGTCAGAAAGGTAAGAGAGCTCTTATATGGAACAAGGATTACTGGGAATGAATACCTTGATATTAAGTTACAGTATTGTGCACCAGGAAGCATCATAGCACTATCACACCCAATAAAGGGAGAAGACGCTTGAATTCAATACGAGTCAAATTCAGGTAGCTGTTTTAACAACTTGGTGGCAGATGCAAACTTTCTCAGTTTTTCTGTCTTAGCCCTGACTTTCACATTTCAGATTGCATAATGGGTGAATAATAGGATCAATCATAGAATGGATTGGATTGGAAGGGACTTTTGAAGATCATCTCATCCAAACCCCTGTCATGGACAGAAACAACTAGCATTTCATGGCATTCACAGGATAAAAATTATTCCTGCCCCACTCTGAACTGAAGGTGCATAATTGTTGTAGTCCTGGAAAGGGAGCTTGAACAGTGTACATCTAGATCAGGCAGACCACACCCAAACATTGTGGGGATGTTCTCCAGCCGTTTTATCAGAGGTAATTAATGATCTTTCCTTTGATATATGTATGCATATACATACACGTGTGTGTGTATATGTGTGTATATATGTATATGTATATCTCTAAATCTTTATTTATAAGCTACTTTTATGTGACATCCGTGATGTTGCTACAAACCATCAGAATGAAACCATTCACTTGCCCAGTTAAGACAGTC
Source organism: Margarornis squamiger (assembly GCA_035222235.1). Lineage (NCBI taxonomy): Eukaryota > Metazoa > Chordata > Aves > Passeriformes > Furnariidae > Margarornis > Margarornis squamiger. The sequence goes on from JAWWTY010000106.1 coordinate 98,950,841, forward strand.
TGCAGAAGCAGGACAGATGGCCTGGGTCATCTCTATAGATTTTTATGATTTTAACCTTCTGCCACTAAAAAAAAATATGCAAGAAATACTTGGATAACTCCAAGCAACAGGGAAACAGTCTGGTGTCTGTTTGGTTTCAGAGCCTTCGGCAATAAGAAAATAAACCCCATTACTTACGCTCAGCACTGAAAGAAGGAGATGGAATTGCCCCCTCCAGCTACAGTGTTTAAAACACCCACCTGGAGACTCACATTCAAGTCTTCTGTAGAGTCATGATTTAAAGCAATATTTTTTTGTTTTCTAAGAGACTGCTGTAATTACTAGACTATGAGAGAAAGTTTGACAGTTCTATTTTGTGCCAAACAATAATTCAGGAAATCTGTTAATAGCTGTACGGCTTCTCTAGAACTTGCATTTGTTAGGGAGTTTAGGATTATAGTTCTAGTTGATAACAACAACACAGTAATAATCACCACAACAGTAATTGGAACCGCTCTGCTAAAGAGCAGATCTGTATGAATGGGCTGCTTGCATGATCTAACATCAGATACAATAGTCACCAGGAAACAAAATAAACACTGATCATTAAATCTTTAAATGATCATTAGTGATTTTTATTTTTTTTTCTTTTCAGATTGGTTGCTTTGGTGCCATTTTTTTGCTTGTTTGTTGGTGGGGGATTTTTTTGTTTTGTGTATGGGGTTTTTTGTTTTTATTTTTGTTTGGGTTTGGGGCTGGGGGGAGTGGTGGGGTTTTTGTGTTTACTTTTCCCATGGGTCCAGTATCTTCCATGGTTGCAAACTAAAATACCCTTCAAAGTCATATTACAATGGTTGCACTTCCTAAAAATCGCTTCGTCAGAATGTAATAACACTCCACCACCCAGAGCATCTGTAGGCAAAGATAAACCAGTCAAATAATGAAACCATTTCCTAGAGAACAGCCAAGCAGTCCAGGATATATATGAACACTGAAAACATTTTGTGCAGCTAGAAATGCTAGCCAAATTTTTCACTTAAAAGCAGATTTCAAATTTCAGCCCCTAAATCTGGCCATTAGAAAAAGAGTAGCTTCTGGAAATAATAAAATGTAATCACAGTGTTTTTATTAAAGGGTGAAACTTTTCTGATAATGATGAAAACAAAATGTAATGAAATCCACTTGTCCACCTTGATGTAGTTAAAGTCACTGATTTCATTCTTAGATATCATAAAGATATTTGACCAGGGCAAATAGACCTTCCTGTCCTATACATTGTGAAAGCCTAGATTTGACTTTTATTCTTTTTTTCCCACTAAGAGTATGTGGTTTGGTCAATGATGGGTTATCATAACAATTTTTTTCTTCAGAGGATCACTGGACAAGAAAATCCAGCTTATTTTGCTCTGCAATTTCATGTATTTTTCAGTGGGTTCTACTAATAAGAAAATGTTCAAATTTAAGGTAACAATGCTAACAGAAAGAAATCAGTCATGTACACAGACACTTTTATCTTACTTTTAGCCTCTGGTTTGTACCTACTAATTTTATTTTTATGCCCAGGGAATTTCAATGCAATCACCATACACTAAAGCTTTGTATAAATACCAGTGCTATTAAAACTAATTAAAACCATTCTTTCTCATTAGGTGGATTCCTCTGAAGTTAGAAAGGATTCAACAGCAAAAAAAATTATACAATTTTAAGACATTAAATTTTAAATATAGAGTTGCAAATGACAACTTTCTATTAATGTCTTGCCAGACAGTTTTAAAAAATGTAATACAACTTCATGTGTATAAGGAAGAAAACTAAAGAATAAAGTTTTGTAGAATAAAACAAAATTCTGAAAGATGACTTCAGTATTTTTATATTTTGTTTGTTCGTGGTTTTTCGGTGATTCGTGTGTTATTAATAAGACCAAGATAATACTTTTGGAATTTGATGGACACATGGTTCATGCCATTCCTGTCCTTTTGTCTTCCCTTGATCACATCTTGTCCACTCCAGACAAGAAGTGTACAGGCGCAATAGGGGTGTGTGTTGCAAATCTTCATTTCATAAAATGTAAACTGATTGAGTAATTATATTTTAGCCTTGGAAAAATTCTCCTTTTGGCCTTTGCTCCATCCCTTTCTCCCATCAAACAAACAGCTGACGGTTGAGGCAGGTACTATTTTTAACTAGCAACTGAAATATTCCTTTATCACCTTTTCACTTTGGATGATCTTGCTTTTGCATCTCATTGAATGGGTGTTTGTAATTTCAGAATTCATTAGATTAATCCAAAGACATAAGTTAGGTGGATTTCTGTGGAAATGCCTATAGTTAGTCACAGGATTCAGTTCACTTTTTAATCTTCCCAGACTGCCTTAATTTAGGAGGAAACAAACCACTGTGTTTAATAGACTCCGGCATGCACGACCCAACACTTAAAAGAATTTTGTTAGATATGGAATCAAACATGAGCTACTTTGCACAATTTAACGTATGTCAGGTGGAATGTAAAGAACAGGAAGTCTTGTTTGAATGAATTTTTGGCCCTTTTTCTATGTGAATACCTGTGGGAACTGAGAGAAAGAAAAGAAATTATAAAAATATTTGAATATTCTTTTCTGCCGAAGTTCATTATGAAAACTATGAGAAAAGAAAGGACAACAGTTTACTTTACATTTCAGACATTTCCTGACACCTATCAGGAAATTCATCTAACCAAAAGGAACAAGATTTTGGTTTCATTTTTCATGTTCAGTAACCATTCAGAGATGAGGAGCCTGATGGAGGTCAGCTTCCTGCAGTCGCAGCTTTCCAGACAGCCAGCCCTGGAAAACACGAGCCTCTGTGGAGCACAGCTGGTCCAGCTGCCTCACACTGGAGCCTTCAAAGTTATAGATTTTCACATCATCTTCTTTCAAGTAGAGAAAGGAAAAAGTGAACAATGTTAAAACTGTGTGGCCCCTCTGATATCTATGACTTAAAGTGAAGTGGTGTTCCTATGGTGAGAGAGCTGTTACACTCTGTCAGTCATCTTGTCAGACCTTTTAGTCCAAACCTGTTATTGTGAGCCAGTCACTAAAGGAAGATTAACATCTTCACACTTATCGCCCTCCAAAAATACATGCTCTTTAACTCTCTGCTCCCCTGAGATGCTATGTACACCATGGAGCTTCTCTTGGTCTTCTGTGGAGCAGCAGGTAAATGTGTTCTTTCTGGAGTTCACCTGTTGTGTGACTGCCACTCTTTCACCCTCCCCTCTGGGCTTGAAGTAAAGAATTACATTTCTGGTTTCTGTGTTAACTTCTGAAAGACCTAGATTGGGTAGGTAGGCTAGCAATTTTTAGCCCACAATGTATGGCTTAGCTTCATTGGCTTTGTAACCATGCCAACAGTTTCATTCTTGGCCTCCTTGACCAGTATTAACTGAAATATATAAAAAACACCAAGGATATTATTCCATGTGGAATGATCACCCTTGGATATGCTACAGTGTCTAAAATGGCACAAAGCACCTATGAGCATCTGAATTGCTCCCAGAGGTTTTTAGCACCAGCTGTTGTAAGAAACAACTGTTAGCTTATGGTACTTTTACCTGAGCATTCAGATTGCATAATCGATGTAAAGCTGTTTGTTTAGATCTCTACATTGTTAGAAGTTTCAGCCATCCAAGGCATCCTCCCAGTGCTTTTTAAATTCATGTTCTGTGAAAGGCAGAGCTCATAGCATGGTGCTGTCCTGATGGGTAAAGGATGCAGGTCTCCTGGACTCAGCAGGCCCACCTGTCACAAGGAAATCACTCACCTCTCCAACTCTTCCTTGACCCCTACTGACCCCCCCCAGAGGCTGTCATTTCCATCACCTCAACCTTCTCAGTTTAAAATTCACTCTGAAGCCTAAAGCTTACCTCACATTACAACTCTCTTAAATTCCCATGTTATAGCTATGGCTGCTTATCCCTCAGCACAACCATGAGATCTCTGACTCTCTTCCCTCTTCATCTTCACCTGGAGCAGTTGCACTAACCACTCACAGGCTGGCCAGGATACTTGGAAAGAGAGAGTGAGATTATACCATAAATAAGAGGGTTAAATGCAAACTACCATTGAAAAAGCTCATTGTTTTGGTTTAATTGTATTAATTGTATCTTTAATTGATATTTATGTGTCTCTGATTACCACAGCAGGATTAAGAAGTTTGAAGAGAAGGCAGATGCAAGCGCAGAGCCAGTAATATACTGTTCTTTTGTACTAATGGTGCTCTATTTATGATCATATGAAACCTAAATTACATTCCATTAAAATAATTAGAAATTTTCATTTTACTTTGTTATGTCAGAAACCAAGTGTAAAATCTACCTTTAATACAGACATAACCTAATTGAGCTCAAGGACTTGAGCCAAATCTTATTGGTATTCACCCTCACGCTCTGTCCCCTTCGTCCCCCATCCCTTGTGTTGCGTGGCTTTGCTAAAGCCTCTCCTGATTTGCAACAGGATGAGAGAAGAGTTTACATCCTACATATTTTTTCAAGCCATGCACAGGAACTGTAATGCAGCAGTGCAGAGGCACTCCAGCTAATATACTAATTGGATGCAGATGTGTTCTGTCTAGGAAAAAAAAGACCAACTGGATGATCAGCAAGAGCCAAATGGGTAATTTCTTTTTAAACAAATTGGTTTTATTAACTTAAAAATGCCCATAATCCAACTAGTTTGGTAGACTTTGGATACTATGAAACCACAAGCAGTATGCGATACCTGTTATTATCTCATACTGCTTTTGGCTGTGATCTTGCCATTCTGAATAAAGAACTAACATGTACCGCTGAAGTCTCCATTAAATAAAGGGTAACATGTGTGAGCGCTGCCCCAGGAGATGGCCAGGAAATGAATTCAGGCTAAATTCTTTCCTTGCTCCCTACTTTCTTCAGCAGGAATACATTTGTATACTCTGCCCACAGAAAGCCCAGCTCTCAGCCACCCTCTCTAAGCCAAGAAGAGTGCTGTCGGGGGGAAGGAAACCATGCTAGTCCTGCTCTTAGTGGAGAGGAAGGGTTTTAGTGATAGCATTCAGTGTTACTCATAATCCTATCAGCCACCAAGGCACAGGGGCTAGCTGACATATTAAAGGTTAACATGGGGTCCTTTCATTTAAGAGATACTTCTGTCAGAAAATAAATTCTTATTTAATTCACACCTTTGATAGTGATGGGAGGAGCGTGATGCCATTGCAAATGGATATGTTGCAAACTTAAAAGGATGCAAATGAACATGAATCCTATGCTGTCATTTGACAACTTCAACTTTCCTGAGTGACAGAGGATAGAATGAAGGGCCACGATTTGCACATTTTTTTTGATATTTTTCTTCCTTTGTCAGAATATTTTTGTTCCCTTCTGCCACTTTTATTTTTGTGGAAAATGATTGTTGTAACTTTACTAGAGACAGGAGAAAAAACAATGGGTATTGTCAATATTCTTTGGAAACAGAATAGTTGGAAGAACCAACACTGCCAGTATCTGTACAACTTGGGCTACCAGGGCTCACAGCACAGCGTTGATCTTCTCAAACCCTCTAGCATCACTTGGCTTTTGAATCCCACTCTTTAGGTGATAACTAGTGGTCTGGGAGGGCAGCCAAAGATTTTAAATTCAGAATGAGGGATTACAGGCTAGGAATTACTATGGGAGATCTCTATTTTCTTGGTCACTTAGAGCAAGTCTCTCTTTTAAAGATATACGTAATTCAACAAATAAATACAATATAATTTGAAGCCTAGCTATAGTATCAGTGAAACATAGGTGTGCCTTTTAGCCTTGGAAAGTAACGAAGAATAGTAACAACAGCAATATTCTTACCTGTGAAAACAGTAAAATTATAACAAAAGAAAAGGAGATAAGTTACCATCAAATAGAGAAAACATAGAGATCAACTGAAAGCTGCAGAAAAAAAACCCAAAACTTTATTTTTTGCTGCTACTGATTTGAGTGAATCTAGAAACACCTTTCTTAAAAGAATAGCCTTGCCCCAGAACAGTGGGGTATGAACAAAAGATTTGAATAATTACCTTTGAGATGATTACCAGTTCAGATTATTCAAGATTGCAATCACTTCAGATGTAACTTCTTTTATTTTTTAATTTTAGCATGATAAATAAAAACTACAAGAGGAGTAAATAACGATCTAGAAATCATCTGAAAGATGTTTGTTTGCTTGATCCAACTGAAGAGCAGGAGTTAAATACTGAAGAAAGAAAGATTTGCAAGGTTGCACATGTGCTGGTATAACTGACACAACACTTCAGTTTTTAACAGAAGAACAACTAGCAACCAGAGCCAGAATGGGATGCTCAAGTCACATGAGATTCAGGAGCAGATATTTTCCTCATTTAAGAAGAATTGCACATCACAGACTGCAGCCATGTTATGAATCTGGTGCTCTGTGCCAAGAGGTACTGACAGAGACCTAGACCAACCATTCGGTAAATCCACTTGTGTTAAAAATTAACCTTTCAAGGATTTTCACTAGAAACTGACCAGTCCCTCAAAGCCACATAATTTTTCTAATGATCGATTGCAACATCCAAATACAATGTCTTCAAGGTCATGCTTGAAAATATGACCTACAAACAAAGACAGCTCCAATGCAGATCTGCAAGTTTGAGAATGACCACCAAGAAAAGCAAAAATATTCAAGTTAATAAATTTTGATAAATATATTTAAGTCAGTCCTTTTCAAGGTTCTCAATTAATGAAAAGAAAATTTATATAAAATGATACAGTTAGTAATTCACAGATGATGTCAGGTTCCCCAAAGAACTACTTTTAGCCTCCTGCAACTGTGTGCAGGTGCTGAGGCTTTTTTGTTGTGGGTCAGAGCAGGGTCCCTGACTGTGACCAGGAAAGAGCAGGAATGCTTGGGTCCATACACTTGGCTAGGAAAATTTTATGGTTTTATTTTTTTAATGGTAGACATACCTTGGAAACAGCTGCAGGATTCCTACTCTAGGTTTCATTTTCCAAAGCTGTGCAGCAGTTATTTTGGCATCTAACACATCTGGCCTTTAATCACATTCTCACAGCTCCACAGTGTTTGACAGACTATGTGGTAGAGCCCTTGCATTCACAGGATCATTCACAGTATCAAACCACAGAAATATTTCATTTGGAATGGACTTCTGGCGATCATCTCAACCGGCTTTCTTCTCTAAGCCAGGCTAACTTCAGAACTAAAAATCCCATTAAACTTTTATCTTTTAGAAAAGGTGATTTTATAAGTCTGGCAGTTCTACACCCCAAATGGAGGTTACCAGATTTTCTGTTCTCAAGCAGTATTGTCTGCCTGCATTATCACTGTACTAAATATAGTTATCTATGTAAAAAGACTTTTTCAAATCAGTGTGAGAAACATCTACAGTTCACCTACCATGGTTCTGCAGACAGTCAATGATGTGGGGATGAAAATCTTGCTTTTTTGTGTGTTTTAAAATGTATAAAATTGACTTTTTGCATATATGACTTCAGCCTAGCTAAAGTTCTACTGTCATCTGACATCATAATAATAATTAAGTTATATAGATTCTTTTTAAGATTATTATGACAGATTCAAATTAGACCTATATACAGTTATAGAATACATGTCAAATGAGATACTGATACACTCAGATCTTCAGGAGAAACATCTCAAAGTTGTAAGGAAGAATTTGTTTTTGTAGTGTTTGTCCTGTAATCAAAATTAAAAGACTGACATGATTAAATACCAGTCTTGTTGGAGGACTTCGCTTCTCAGCTGGGAATACCTTATGTATCTGATTTTCCATTTGCTTAAAACCAGAATTGGTTAATTTTACCACTCTTTTTATTCACTACCCTATGCAATTTCTGTTTGTCTTTCAGAAGTGTGCTCTGGCAGTATTTAATGAACTGTTATACAGCTCTGACACTCCGGGGTCCAGCTAGTCAATGGCTTCGTTTCTGTCCTGGCTATATTTGTCTGTGGCTCAGAGGTATAATCACTAACAATGTGGTGGAATGATTTGCAATCACATAGTTATTGTTCCAGATTTGGATAAACTTTCAGAAAATCTGCTCTGTAAAGGATCACAATGAGATATGTGAATAGTCTGTATCTTAATTTCATAGAAACTATCAGGATAGCTTTCTATAATAGGATGAGTTGTACAGCAAAACAGGCAACTGGTGTGTATAAACCCATAAGCCGCTGCTCTGCTGGGCTCTGAGAAGCCAGATGGTTTTATTAGTCTTGCCACTCACTGAAGAAGCTGCTGATTCTGCCAGTGTTTGGGTAATAGCGCTGCCCCAGGATCTGTTGGAGCTATGGCACATCCATCTGGCAAAAGGCTTAGCGCTGCATGAGAGCTTCAGTCTCATTAACAAACACAGAGCAGCGTGCTCTGATGCCAAAGACAGACCCTGTCAGAACTGCCTTCCCAGCAGCTGATCTGTGCACACATAGCATTCCTGACCTAGCCCCTCATGCACCGTGATCCCACATAGCACTGTGCATGTCCATTCATCCTCTCTGGAGGTGAATGGCTGGTGATCCTGAAAACTGCTAAGACAGCAGTCTTAAATGTACACAAAAAGACTAAGCCCCTGAATTTGGAGACAGCAGCTACCAATTTGTTTCATTTGGAGGAGTGTTCACTTATCTTGTTTATGTGTAATATGTATTAAAATAGCCACCTTGATATACAAATACTAGGCTAGCTTAAGAATTCTTGGGAAAGAAAAGTCACTTCTGAAGACTTTCTAATGTTCTTTAATTTGTAGGGTCTATGGAGTAGAATGTGTTGGTGGGAAGTTAAATAACTAAAAGTTGGCCACAAAAAAAAAAAATGAGAGGATGGTGGAAGGAATAGAATGATTAAGTCAATGTACTTTTACAGATAGATAAAATATCTTAACCTATTTTCCTACAAGTAATAATGGAATTTAAAACCTGTTACCACACTGTAATAAAATGAAACAAAACAGCTGTTATAAAGTTATTAATTTTCTGTAAGATCAGAAGTTAGAAATCAGAGCAGGATAAGTTACCCAGAGTTTGTTGGAGGAGACACAAACAAAATACAGTTTGGATGATGATCAAGTATCTCTGAGGGGGACTCTCAGCAGTGTCATTGTGACTGCAAGCTTTCTGAGCTTTCTTAAAAGCTTCAAAAGCATCTGTACAGGGCCCAGTTTGAAGGACCTCACCTCTAACAGTAATCTTTGAGTATGTGGCTCAAAAAGAAATAGTCATGGATTCACTAAGCTCATCACCATGAGAGGCTTTTTTAATCTAGCCTATGCCATTTGACTGGTGACAGAATATGAGTAGTTGTTATCAACAGGTAATTTAATTAGTTGTGTCATACAGTCATCTTTTCAAAATCTCTGGAGAACTGTAGAGATATAAATCAATCTGCCTTATGACAAATACTAAGCCACAACTCCCTATCACTGTATGAAAGCAATTTATTAAAAACAAACAAACAAAAAACCAAAAAAAGTAAACCTTGAAGTAATGCAACAAAATCTGAATTAAAATAAGTGGCCTAGAATCACTGTGGTTTTGCTTGAGAACGGGAAATGGGAAATATAGCCAGTTAGTACTCTTTAAATACTTCTCAGGCATTGAGAAAGTATCAGGAAAGGCATCCTGTGCAAAGCTAAATGATCTTCACCCTCTTTAAATTTCAACTTCATTTAAAATAAAAATTTTAAAAAAAAAAAAAAAGAGAGAAAAGAGTAGTCAAACACTTGGGTTTCTTTTGGTGCTCCAAGTCATTTACAGTACTGAGACCGACACTACCAGAGGTAGTCATTTAAAGACTGACAGTCACTGTCTTCTCAATGTAGATACTTTCTGCTTTGCTGTTACTTTTCTTTATAGAATTGAAAAAAGTGCATGCCAATGGCCGGCGTTTTTCACAAATGTAAACTTTCCTGCTTTATATTCTTTTCAGGGGATGATGCACTTGGCTGCTTCTGGAAAATTCATGAATCCTGGTTTCCAAGGTCTTTGTCACGGTTCCTGTTGTGACAAAAGCTAGATGGACAATTGGCAATAATGTATGCAAAAGATTTAGCCACATTTTCAGTTTTAGAAGTTAACTTCAAGACAACTGTGAGAATTATGAATTTACTAGCTCTCCACTGCTGCTTCATTCTTGAGGTATGGGAATAGTAGTCTGAGGGTGGTTCATGATCTGTGTGGTGCAAATATTTGTTCTTTATTGTAGGCTTTGTCTCCCAGTTGCTCTATCTAAGGAGATATTGGAAACCTGAGTGTGCACCACTGCATGCATGTGAGCAGGTTGTCCCAGCTGGTCACTTCACAATTTACATGAATGAATAGGTGTTGTGAATTTGTGAATTTTAATCCAAGTTTTAGAGGTTACAAAAGTTCCTAGATGGCCCTTCATTCTTCCAGGAAAAGACTAGTAAGCACAATGGGAAAAGAAAACTGCTAGAAATAAGGAGAGTATGCTGAAAAATTAAGTATTCCCTTTGCACAAGGAATATCCTTACATTTGGTCATATGCATATCCAGGCTTAAAAATAACTGAAGTTCCTGACAAAGAGGGAGAAGGTTATAAACCATATGTATTGGCTGTCCAATAGACTTACATGTGAATATACTTGTGTGGTCCTGGCTGTGGCTGATGTCATCATGTGTCTGTACGGATGCCTGCCAGGTACACTGGAAACAAATCCACTCCCTGCTGTACTAATAGCAATACCCTTCCTACACAGAGCCCTAGCCAGCTTTGAGGAGCTAGGAAGAGGTTTTTTAAGGGAAGTCTAATGATGATTTCAGTGAATAAGTGATGTGAACACTGCAAAGCTATTTATTTATGAATAATGTACATAATGTCCTTTTCACCCTTATAATAGGAACAATATTTGAAAGCTCTTGCTTTTCTTCTGAGACTCCTTTCCAGTTACTTCACTGGCCAAAAATTTCCTTCCCTGATTTTCTCTCAAGAACACATCACAAGTGTTTTCTAACTTGTTTGTTTGTTTTTTTTTATTATTCCACCTACTTGGCCTCTGGATGCTGTCATACCTCCACCACCATTATTCTGCCATGTGTTTCTGGAGACAACCTGCAGAAAGTTAATCTACACATGGAGTTGTGGGTTGTTTGGCCAGTCTCCTCCATGCTCCATGACCATGATTAAGGTATGGACTTCTGTATTTCATTCCATTTACTTCCAAAGGTAAGCTTAATTGAATCTTTTTTTTTTTTTTCCTGAATGAAATTCTGTTCCTTCAGTTTGAAGATTTCATCAAGTTTGTGCCATAACAAGAAAGAACAGGAGATAACAAAGGCTGAAGAACATTTCTAAGCATGAATTTTATCTCCAGAAGGATGAAGAGAAACAGTCTTCATGGGAATAATGCTAACATGTATAACCTGTACCAACACTGGCATAGCAATGCTGGAAAACTATATCAAACTTCTAAACACATTTGGGATTGTTAGACAAGATGGAAAAGAAGCTAAGATGGCAGTGACTGAAAGAAGATAATTAAATACAGAGGATTTTGCAGTTCCAAAGAATTCAAGAGAAGGACTGCTTACCTGCAGGAGGAGAGTTTCAGGTTTGATTCAATCAGTTATTTTTGTCTATTTTAGGGTATGACATGATGTTGTTGCTGATAGAACTGCTGCCAAAATGCTAGTTTTTCTACCACCTGTTTCAGATTAAGCAAGAAGGATGTTTGTTTTTTTAAGTAATGAAGATAGAAAATAGTGGAAATTTTACACATAAGTTGAGCAGCATTCCTACAGTTGGGTACTTCCATTTTGGAATATTTTTCCAGACTAAAATTTTCGTACACAAAGTTGGGGTTTTTTTAATTCATTTCAGAAGATATCTATTTTGCCAAAATTCATCTATCTATCTATCTATCTATCTATCTATCTATCTATCTATTATCCAAGATTTTTCCATCCAAGAGAAAATAAAAATGTAGAATTATTCATTAAAACTTGTGTTTGTTTCTATCTGTGCATAAAAAATGATACTTTTAAGAAAGTTTTCCTATTCCCCACATCAAAAGGGTGTATGTAGCTACTGTTCATATATATCTTTCCCAAATATATTGTCTTTCTTTTTCCTTCCATGTTCTTCCTTCACATATTTTTAATAAGTTTTGACTACACAATTTCATGTTCTACACTTGCCATCCCCATTTTCTCACAAGATTTCTAATATATATGAATATTTTGAACTCCACTCAGTAAGACAGACCAATCAATTACAGAGTAATAAAAAATCCTTGGAAATGAACCAAAATATCCATCCTCTGCAAATGAGGAGGCTCAGACAAGCTGAGGGTAAAGAGGTTTAATTTGGTCCATCAAATAGACCATATCTCTGTAAGAAATCAGATTAGACAGGAAATGCACACAAATATATACATATATATATATATATATATATATATATGTCCTGAAATTCTAGGAAAAAACCACTATCTGAAGCCTTCTTCTAGACCTTGCATCCCACCTCTGCCCTTTTGTTCTGCTGGACTAGTTGCAATCCCTGGTAAAGGAACTCCATCAGGATTGACACTTTTCTGCACTTACTCTGCTAATACCTATTGCAGTGTGAAAAGTGAATTTTGTCTCACAGCCCAAATCAGGAAATATAATGTTTCTGTTTATAAGTAAGGTAGTGGAGTTTCTTCTTTTCTTTTCCTTTTTTTTTTTTTTTTTTTTTTTTTTTTTTTGCTTAGAACACATTAAGGGAGGAAAGTTTTGGCAGGTTAGATGATTGGGTGCAGTTTGGCCTGGTGCACTGCACTTACTCATTCTGTGTTAAAATGAATACTTCATAAGACAAAGGGATCAAGTGCACACTCAGCAAGTTTGCTGATGACACCAAGCTGAGTGGTGTGGTTGACACAGCTGAAGAATGGGATGTCATCCAGAGGGACCTGGACAAGATGGAGAAGTAGGCCTATGGGAATCTCATGAGGTTTAATAAGACCAAGTACAAAGTGCTGCTTCTGGGTCAGGGCAACCCCTGGTTATCATTACAGGTTGGGGAATGAACAGATCAAGAGCAGCCCTGCTGAGAAGGACTTGGGGGTGTTGATGATGAGAGACTGGACATGAGTTGTCAATGTGCACTTGCAGCCTAGAAAGCCAAACATGTCCTGGGCTGTATCAAGAGCAGTGTGGGCAGCAGGTCAAAGGAGGGAATTCTGTCCCTCTACTTTGCTCTGGTGAAACCCCACCTGGAATGCTATATTCAGTTCTGGGGACCACAGCACACAAAGGACATGAACTTGTTGAAACGAGTCCAGAGGAGGTAACCAAATTGATCAGAGGGATGGAACACCTCTTTTTTGAGGAAAGGCTGAGAGAATTGGGATTGTTCAGCCTGGAAAAGAGAATGCTCAAGGATGACCTAATTGTGGCCTTCTAGTACCTGAAGGGAGCCCACAACAAAGATAGAGAGAAACTTTTTACAAAGGCTTGCAGTGACAGGACAAGGGATAATGGCTTAAAACTGAGAGTAGGTTTAGATTAGATATTAGGAAAGAATTCTTTACTGTCAAGGTGGTGAGGCACTGGAACAGGTTGCCCATGGAAGATGTGGTGCTCCATCCCAGGAAGTGTTCAAGGTCAGGTTTGATGAGGCTTTGACCAACCTGGTCTAGCAAAAGATGACCCTGTCTAAAGCAGGGGATTGGAACTAAAGGATCTTTAGTTTCAACCCCTTTCGATCCAAATCATTCTATGATTCTACAATTCTAAGACTTTGCACTGGTGTGGTCAGCCTTTGCAAACTGCTTTGATGCTTAGTAGGCTTCTGACTCAGAGTTTAAAAAAACAAACAAAAACCCCCCAAACAAAACCAACAAAAAAACTAAACCAACCAACCAACCAACCAACCAACCAACCAAAACAAAAAAATAACAAAAAAACCACAACCAAACAAAAAAAAAAAACCAAAACAACAACCAAAAAATCAACCAACCAAACAAAAAAACCTCTAACACCAAAAACAAACAAACCAAAAAACCCCACCAAACATGAAGAAGTGAAAAAAAGACAATTTGCTGAGACAGGTTAGAAAAGAAGAGAGAAGGCCCACATAGTAACAAGCAACTTACTCTTTTCTTACCTCGTCTATACACTTAGTCTATTTCTTTGGATGGCTAGGGTAGCTGTAATACTTAATATTGTAACATTTAGGGGTGGAATAAGTCCATACGGCTCATCTAGATTAATTCATTTATCTGTCTAGCTTTCATATCATGTAATATTTTTATCCACTAAGTAGTTGCATGTCTATTTTTTCCCTCAGTATGTTCCTGAAGAAAGCATATACTGCTACTTTTGGTATGAAGAGATTACTCAGTTCAGAAAAAAGTGGGCTCCCTTGGCATATGCTTGTTTCATTTGCCTACTTTTGTGCACTCTATAAATTATTCAAAGAAGTGATATTAGTGGTTCAACAGTAGCTCTGGTTCATCAGGTCATATTAACAATTTTGGACTATTTTGTTGGTGGGGGGCCAAAGTACAACACTGAGAATGAATTTACAATCTATCTTTCAGAATAATCCCTCCATATGTAGTGTCAAAAGTCCATTTGTGAGATATTCCTACAAAATATAATTGTCAGCGCAACCCCGTCCTTGGAGTCAGGGGTGAAACCCGAGACCTATTTTTAAATGTGTGATTTTCCTGTCATCCTTCTCCTTACTGCTCTGAAGATGATTGCAATCAGGAGCTACACACAGGCTGCCATTTTGTCTATTATCTGTTCGCTTCCCCCATGCTTTCAAAGTGCTCTAGGAGGAATTTTGCTGAAGATTTTCCAATCACCTTTTTCTTCCTTTTACTGGTCTGTGTAGAAAATATCTATAATGGGGTGCAATTGAGAGATTCTGATTGTCCCTCCATTCAGTTGCCTAGGAAACAGACTTGTGGATATCCAGCTTTTTCCTTCATTACTGAAGATGCCATTTACAGTTGATTTCCTCCTATGTCTCCTTTGCTGTGTACACTGCTTAAAAGGAAAGGACAGAATAAAGCTGGTTCTATTGTTTGATTTGCTGTTTTAAGGTGTTATCTGCTTGGAGAATATTTGGGTTATAAAGTCTGAATACATTGTTCATGATGGATAGCCATGCCATGGGCAATATAGATAGCTGAAAATACCACATAATTAATTTTTTTCCTTTTTCTTTCTTTACCATTTATTTATTTTATATTTTTTTATCCCCTTCTGATAACTGGGAAAGAATCAAATGTAAAACTGGTTAGATTCCCTCAAATTCTTAAATCTATTTATATTTGTGAAACATTATCACGGTATTAATTATTCTACAATTCAAATTGGAAAATAGAAGTATAACTGAGAGCAGATTTGCTTCCTTCCATTCACTTACTGTATTCCTACATACACTGAAGTGGAGGAAAGTATTATTTTTGCAGCTGGGACATGCTTGTTGAGAAAGGATCTTAATCAGTCTGAGGACTTTAACCCTAAAAAGCTCAAATTTGACATCTTTATCTGAAAAGGTGTAAATGGGGATTCAGTCTACTATTTAAATGCAGTATAAATTTATTCTGAGTAAAATAAAATATATTAATCATTAATACCTCCAGGTATTCATTTGAATGTGTGTTTTTTCTCCCCTCTGTTTCTTTTTCTTTGTTCTTTTCCTTTGTTCTCATTCTTATTATTTTGGCTCCTTATATTTCCTTTCTTCCTCTCATCCATCACTTTTATCTTTTTCATCTTTTCCCCTTTATCTTTATCTGTCCCTCTTAATATTTTCTCTTTCTCTGTTGTAACTGCTTTTCTCTTCCCAGCCCCACCTCCCTATTCACCTCTCAGGAAGCATTCCTCTTTTTAGAAATATACCATATTTAGTTTTGAAGTCATCTCCTGCCCATTCTGGTTTGAAAGTTATTTATACCAGCAATAAAGAGAACTGAAGGGCTGGGTAGCAATAGAGAAGGCTGTCTATAGGCTGGAGAGGAACAGAAAAGCAATAGACATTTCCTCACTGTACCTTTTTTTTTTTTTTCATGTGCATCCTTCACTTTGCCTCTCCCAGGTTTGGGTAGATCATCCCAAGACCACCATGCTTTTTTCCCCCTTCTCTGTTCCTAAGCTTCCCTCAGTTCCTCAGTTGCAGACTTTCTTGCCTGCCTAATTTTCTTTTCTGCCTACTCTTCCTTCCCCTCACAGCCCTCTCAGTGCAGTTTATGCTGCCTCTCTCTGCCTTGCCTCCATTTTCCACAGATTGTTCCTTCCTCTGATTACATCTCTGTCCTTCTGCCCCCAGGATGACCACAAAATCACCCTGGATCTGGTCTTTTTTTGCTTCATTTGGAGGGGGGGGGGGGGGGGGGACGGGCCGGGGGGCGGGGCCGCCGG